>CM054150.1:50353685-50393685 GCA_028751875.1 Rapana venosa | reverse complement strand
AAGAAAAAAATTTGGGGAAATGAAATAATTGAATAAAAAAATAAAATTTAATGTTTTTGGGGTGTTATTCAAAATTTAAAAAGCAAAATTTGGGGAATTTTCATTTTGAGCACTTTTTTAAAAAGGCAAAAAAAATGTTTAAACTTACTGAAATAATTAGTAAACGGGTTTTTGGGCCCAAGACAAAATTCAATCAAAAAGTTTAGTTTACATCTCTTTTTCCCGTTCGAAATTATCATACGGAAAAGAAAATTTTTTTTCCAGCCCCTCCAAAATCTTTACTTAAAAACTAAAAAGTGAAAGACTGAAAAGCTTTCAGGCTTCCCACTTGGATTTCCCGTATCATGCACCCAGCTCGGGGAACGTACAAGAAGTTGGTCCCATTGCCTTTGGATGATTCCCGTCAACTGGCATTTGCTAAATATTTTCTTAAAACAGAAAAGACTGAAAATTTCATTTCTGAAGAAGTAAAGTAAAAACCGAAATACATTTCCTAAAAGAGCCAAAAAATATAACTTCCCTTTTAAAGCCCATTAACACATAGTGTCTGATCTAGGGGAAAATTTTAATGTCCCAAACAACACAGAAAAGGACAAACGAGAGGAAAAATTACCCTTTCCCATCGTGGGGAAAAAAGGGAAAAGAGGGACACTTCGAATAGAGGGAACTAAAGTAAAAAAGGGAAAGAGAACCCCGAACATTTTGGGTTTTGATGTTTTGATCCCCCATCCATCAAAAGATTTTTTATCATTTACAAAAATTTTTACAATGGGATCCCGTCTGGGATTTAAACAAAAAAACAGGTTTAGCTTTTTTTTATACCCTCTTTAAAAAAGAAAAATCATTCTAAAGTTGGTAAACACCATTCCCTTTTTTACGGCAGAATTAGTAGCTTTTTAAAAGGCTTTAAATTTTGTTCCCCGATTTGCCAATTTTGTAATTTCAAATCCTTTTTGTGTTGATTCTAAGTCGGTTTTTTATGCTTTTTAAATTTTTTCCTTTTTTGGTACAAGACAACTTCAAACATTGCAATTTGAGATTAAATTTCCCCCCTGTCATACCCCCCCTTTTAAAACCCCCTTAAAAGGAAAATTTCCCCCTTTTTTGTTTGGGGGGCCTTTTACACAGTGGATTCTTTCCCAAAAGATGGTTTATGAGCGCTAAAGAGGTGCAAACTTTTAAAGGGAAAACAGAACATTGCAAATGCCTTTAACATTACAAGGGGACCACTTATTGAACAAACACATGGGAAAAAGGGGTTTACAGAAAAAGTAAACACCTAAAAGGAAAAATTTCTAAAAAAGGGTCTGTCATCAAAAAATGATAGAGCAAGAGTTGGTGAGTTTCTAAGGGGTTGCTCAAAAACTCCAAAGCACGGAAAAAGTGAAAAATTTGTTTTTTAGAATAAAACTTTTAAAGAAATTTTTAACCAAATTCAGTAGACACATAAAAGTCTGTGTGGTGAGAAAAATTCCTTTTAAAATAAAATAATATTTGAAATTTAAAAATACCCAAAAAACTTTTTTTCCCCCAAATTTTCCCGAAAAAATCCCTTAGAACATATTAATAAACTTTAAATTTGGGATTTTAATTTCAAAAGGGGACTTTGGGGAAGGGCCTATAGGGCATTTGTTATGTTTTTATTAACGTTAATAACTTTTTTGTTTTTTTTTTCGGTTTTTTAATTTTTTTTTTATTTGTTCTTTTGCTTTGTGCGGTTTTTTTTTTGTTAGACTACTTTTCCCCCTTTTGCTTTTTTCGTAGGGCCTCCCCCACCACCTCAATATCCTACACCCCTTGTAAAATATGTGGTTTTTTTTTTTTTTTTTTTCGTCTAATATCACTTTAAAAGGGACAGAGTAAAATCGAAGAAACAACAACCCAAAGCAAATCGCACGCATGCAAAGCACCACACACACACACGCACCATGCACACACCCACACAACACACACACACACACAACAAACACACACACACCACACAAAACACACAAACCCAAGCAAAAAAAAACAACAACAATGAGCTTATACCGCCATTGTGTCCCGGGGGGAACGGATGACAAAATTTTTCAAAAACCCCATACACGCGGGGACGGGGTTTTAAAAAAAAAAACCCCCAATGAGTGGCAAATTTTATTTTCTCCGAAAAAAAGGAAAAAATCGAAAAAATGAATTCACGTTAAAACCCGTTTTTCCTTTTTGGGGGGAAGAGTAGGCCCCTGTGTGTGGTGGGGACGATGCAACATTTACAAAACAGCAACACAGGGGGGCTGGACGTAAATTTTTTTTTTTTAAAACACACAATGGCTTATTCCATTACCTCGAAAAAAGATATTACAAAAACTTTTTGTTAAAAAAAAAAAACCAATTTCCCACCCCCAAAAGGGGAAAAGGGGAAAATCAGATTTTTTTCTTTGTTTGAACCCCTCACCCCCCCCCCACCTCATGGGATTTTTTCCCTAGGTCTTTTGTATAAACGGCATCCCCCTCCCCCCCCAAACCCCCCCCCCCCCCCTTTCCCCCACCACCACCACACCCTTTTTCACAAAACAATCCCTTTTTTGCCCTTCCCGTTATCAGAAAAATCGTTTGTCTTGTTGTCACTTAAAGAAAACTTTTTTTTTCCCCCAAAATGGGCCCATTTGGTTTTATAACAAAAAGCTTGCTTTTTTTTCAATGATTTCAAGGCTGTTTCACGATGGGAAAATTTTGCCAAAATTTACTATGTTAAAAACTGAAAAATAGAAAACAGCCGATTTGCTTTATTATAAGTAAAATTTCCCATTGCTGCTGTTGTCTGTTTTCTTAAACTGGAAAATAAACTCTGGGGCCACTCGGTCCCGAATAAAAAATCTGAAATGAAAAGAAAAAAATCAAATGCGATAAAATAAAACATGTGTGGTGTGGTGTGGTGTGGTGTGTGTGGTGTGGTGTGGTGTGGTGTGGTTCGGTGTGTGTGTGTGTGTGTGTGTGTGTGTGTGTGTGTGTGTGTGTGTGTGTGTGTGTGTGAGCGTGCGTGCAAACATGTTTCCATTGCCTATTTGAATCATGCTTGGAGTGGAGAAAGCTTTTGTGCAGAGCCCTAAGCCTAATGACTTTCCAGGAAGTTAAAGGAGAAGACATGATGAACCACCACCACCACCCCACCACCACCACCACCACCCTTCGGATGAGACTATAAACCGAGGCCCCGTGTGCGAACGCATGCAGAACATCTTGGGCACACGTTAAATCCTGTTCCGCTTTTCGAAAGAGTAGGCCATTGTGTGCCGGTGGGAACAGATGACAAAATTTACAAAACCGCATACACACGGGGACTGGATGTAAAAAAGCACATGAGTGCTTATTCCATTATCCTCGATATAAAAAAAAAGTCATCTGAGCGCTTTGATTTGTTGCTTTACAAGATTTAGTGCTATATAAATTCCATACATTATTATTATTATTAATTATTACTATCATCATAATCATCATCACAATATCAACATGATCGTCAACGTCGATGTCGTTCATGATCACACTATCAACACAAACGCAAGAAGGAAGATCTATCCATATGACACGAATCTTACAGGTTCGGGTTCGAAGGGGTCAAAGCCAGCATGAGCGCGGGTCTTGAGATACTCCTTTCTGTAGTTGGGGTTATAGCGAGGCAACACGGCTGCAATGCCTTCTGCGGGATCGCCTGTGTCCCTGTTTACACACGACATAATGATTATAAGATTATGTTCCCTGAAGGACAGAGGCTCAGCTCAGCGTTGAAGGGTGACTAATCCACCAACTGATCAAAACTGAGTCCAAGTTTGTCAGTCTCACAATTCTTTAGCCAATGAGATAATAACTAGGCTACCAATGAGTAACTAACTAACTCACCATCAGCGAACTGATCATCCATAAGCGCTGCAAGATTTTAAAGCACAAACACCCACCATCACACACACATCACACACACACACAACACACACACACACACACACACACACACACACACACACACAGAGGCGGGACGGGATAGCCTGGTGGTTAGAGTGATGTATTCGTGATCTGCTGACCCGGGTTCGATTCTCATTCAAGAGGATTTTTCCTCTGGAGTTAACATCAGTGCCGACTCAACTCTTCCCAAAAAGTCCTTTGGATGAGACTATAAATCGAGGTTCCGTGTGCAAACGCACGCAGAATATTTTGGGCACACGTCAAAACCCGTTCCGCTTTTCGGAAGAGTAGACCATTGTGTGCCGGTGGGAACGGATGACAAAACTGCATACACATGGGGACTGGATTTTTAAAAAAAGCACATGAGTGCTTATTCCATTATCCTTGAAATAAAAGAATAAATAAAAATTAATAAATAAATCAATGAATAAATAAAAAAACACACACAACATAAACTTTATGTAATTTTACGGCTGTCTGGTCCCTCCTTGCCCCTTTCTGTTCAGATGCAGAATCACTAACCTTCACCTTTCCTTTCCTGGGATGGGGGTGGGTGGGGGGTGCACTTCCAGCACCCCCTTCTCAGGCGTTGACTCGAAAATGAGGCACTCTGCAGAGATAGGCTAGGGCCTAGGCCTATGATTCTACAAGGAAAGGGGTTTCCTCTTGTCTCGGTCTGTGAGTGCTGGCCTGGCCGCTTATTTGGCCACACACACACACGCACTCGGAGAAAAAGATAATTTTATGTTAATTATCAGAGACAGACAAAACGACAGACTTCTGACTTCTGATGATTTATTCAGATAGGTCACAGCCTCTTCTGACACACACGACAGACAGACACAATGAGAGTTAAGCTCAAGGGAGGGAGGGAGAAGGGGGGTAGGGTGGTGACATACAAACCAACAGTGACAACCCCCCCCCCCCCCCCCCCGCGCCCAGAACACCCCACCACCACAACACACACATACCAAACGCACAACAATATCATATTTATGTGTTGTGGGGGGGGGGGTTGGGGGGGGTAGGGGGAGGGGACTGGATAGGGCTACCTACCTATCTATATGATTATGTTTTCCACCGTATCCAGTGCTACCATGGGCCTGTCTCGATCCAGTTCGCTGTACAAGGCTGAGAACGTGCTGGCTAAATGGTCCCTTGAATACTCGTTTCTGGAAAAGCGACTGTAGTACGTAGCCAGCAACACACACACACACACCACACCACACACACACACACATGGAACACCACACACATACAACACACACAACAAAACACACACAGGCACGCACGCACCGCACGCTATTATACAATATACAAAACTCGTGTATGCTCACGTGTATGAGCAAGGCGCGCGCGCGGCGCGCGCACACACACTCATCACAAACACTTTTGTCGTCAGAAATTATAATATATAGCCGTCCCATGCCAATCCCATTGCCTGCCCTAAGGATGGCAAGAATGATTAGCGATTTGTTTGTTTTGCTTTTTTAAAAGAATAAATAAAAGGAAACCTACCCTGGGTTTAAAGAATTAAAAGCAATGATTAAACGATTTGTTTTGTTTTGGTGTTTTTTTGTCTTAAAGAAAGTAGGAAAGAAGAATTATTGTTTCAAAAATGTAAAAAAAAAAAAAAAAGAAGAAGAAGAAACCAGGGCAACATTATGATATTCCTTTTCACAAAAGTGAAAAAAATGTTGCCAGTCCACACACATTAAGCCACATACTGAGAATTACCACCAGACAGAGAACATTCACACAAACAGCAAGAAAAGACCACTCAGTAGTATTTAGTTGTATTCACACACTCGACACACACACCACCCACACACACACACACACACACACACACACACACACACACCAACCATTGTTTGTTTCAATGCCTGATAAGTAAATGATGAAAAATTAAGACATTAAAACAAACAGTGATCCTTGATGAGAAAAAATAATAAGATTAATGTCAGATGAAACAGCTAGAAATGTGTTTATCCAAAATTAGGGTGTTGGTTTTTTTTAAAAATCATCATCCTCGTCTAACGCCTTTCAACATGTTAAAAAAACCAACAACATTGTGATCGCCACATGATTACATTACTTCCCTTCTGGTCTTCAGAAAGTGAGGAAGTTAGTGAGAGGAGTAAGACACTGGTAATCAAATGAGGGATCATCAAAATCTATACCTTGAATCCCTGTTTGTGCCCGAAGCTTTTCCCCCATCCACTAGACCTTGAATGATGGTCTGGATGCTAGTCTTTCGGATGAGACGAGTGTGCAACAGACATTTCGCACATGTAGAAGAACCCACGGCAAAAAGAGAGTTGTCCATGGCAAAACTATATAGAAAAAAAGCCACTCTAATAGGAAAACAAGTACATATGCAGACAGAAAAAGACCACACCGGCCCCGCCCCCACCCCCCCCGCAAAAAAAAAAAAAAAAAAAAAAAATATATATATGGGTGGGGCACTTCTCTTGGGGCGACCCGATACAAATACAAATTCACCAGATTCAGCCCCGAAAACTCGAACTCGCGACCTGCGACTTTCCGTTGAGTGCACATAACTGAAGGCATTGATTAGCAGTCCGCAGCATTCCTTGGCTTGGCTATCTGCCCCCAAATTGAAGGATATGAACGATAAAAGCGTAATTATTGTACTTTGCCCCCCCCCCCTTTTTTTTGTGTGTGTGTCATAGTAACAATCCGAAAAAAAAGTTAGTGCCATACAATCTGTTACCACCTGCAAGGGAACTGAATATCTATGTCAAAAGAGAAGTACTGCAGTGAAAGGTATTACTACCCAGCAGATTATCCAAAAGGAATCTGAGATGCCCCGAAAAAGGAAAACGGTTGAAACATAACTATGGCTAGCTCAAAGCTGATTTCACACATCAATTTCTGAAGGTCTCAGTCATGAGCAAGATAAACTGTGGTCGGTTGAATCGAACTCTGCAACACCAAGCAGCATAAAAACGTCTCAAAAAGTAATCAAGACACAGTCATTCAGTGTTGAATCTGTTTATATAACACTCCCACAGTTCTTCACAATGTTAGTACACAAACGCGACTTTAAACAAATGTTTTTTTCTTCATGGACCTATATTTGGCAATTACACATGTTAACATAACAAGTTCATATAACCTGCTTACCAGATCTTTGGAATTTGTCAGTCGTTTGTAAGTTGATATGTGCATATTTCTGATTTTATCTTTGTTGATATCATAGTCTTTCGGTTCTGCTTCTCTGTTTTTGTGCCTGTAAACATGAATAAGAAACCGATAAAGATAAGAAAATAACAACGCTATCAATTTAATTAATGTTGGGTTTTCTTAACAAATTTCTTCTGACATTCTCTATTTTTTAAAAAGAGCGTAAATGAACAATGAATATCAATAGATAAGCCCAATGCATCTTCATCATGTTCCAAAAGAATCTAACCCCCCCCCCCACCCCCTCAAAAAAAAAAAAGTAAAAAAAAGGAACCAATTAACTAAGAACACAGACATTGTCCCACTTCTCCATATCAAAACAACACACCAAACACACAGACCACTTTGTTTGGTTGTTTATATGCACTTTCATGGTGGCCATGTCCTTATAACCCTTACATTTAACTTTTCCTTCATTCCTACTCCTATCTACTTTCTTTTGATTGATTGAATGAAATAGCAAAAGTTAATCTTATCTATCTTCTCTAACAATGGTATGACTAAACAATTCACACCTTTTCAACGGCAAAATAAGATCTGGATCAAAATTGTGACTTAGCGGTCATATCGGTTAATTTTAAGGTCCAATGGGCAATTCACTCACATAGCCCCCAAACTAACAAAACTTTCTACCAGGTAGAATTTAGAACTCCCTGAGTAGTTTGAGTGGTCAGCGAAAAGTGTTAAGGAACCCTTTCGGTGCTGAAAGGAAGGTGGATTAAACCAACTCATTTTTAAAGTTGGTGTCTTTTGTTGCTTACGAAATATTTTCACAGTCTTGACGACCGGAAATTGACTGAGTTAGTAGTTTCTTATCCTATCGGTTTTTAGGCAAAGAAAATAATTGACCTTGACCTTATAATTTAAAATCTAAAACTTCGACAGCATTGAACCCCCACCCCCCACCTATAGCAGCCTATAATTTTGTTTTGATAGAGATCTAGGATTGAAAAGAGAAACCACCCCTGTTTGCTAATTTTTTTTCAGTAACTAAGTGCAAAATATTACAACTATGGGCAGTTCCATTCTAGATAAAAAAAAATTAATAGGCCTAGACTCTATAGGCAATGCAGTCTTATATCAAAAGATCTCTGCTTATTTTCAGATGCATTTCCAAAACTGTACCCAATACCCAGTACCCCCATAGGTCGGAGATCACTCCTTTCCCCCATCCATTTAAAGCAGCGTCGAGCGTGTTACCAGTTGAGATGGGTGACACGTTTGGCTCAGTACAGTTCCCCTAGTTCAATCTATTCTATCTGTCCCGTAGTCTGACGACCGTGGGGGCACCCTCAAAGATCTCAACAACCTGCACCATTCCTCTCTCTGTTTTCTGCCTTTCTCAGGTTTGTTGAGTTCCTAGGCCTGTCCATGATCGCTGATGATAACCTCCAGCTTTCCTTGGTCTGCCTCTTCTTCTTCCTCTTGGACAGGGCTTGCAAACTGTCTATGTAATTCCTTGTGATCGTGTGACATTGCCCATAACCGACCATTTAAGTTAAACGCTTTTTCACGATCGATAGAAGTTCTCATAGGGTCCAAATGGTTTTGCTGGATCTGTTATAGCAACGCTTTCGTTGCTTATGTTGTTCTTTGTAGGAGATGCCAAGGAGTCTCCGATAGCACTAATCTCCACTGCCTGTACTCCTTCTCTCCAAATCAGCAGTCACGGTCCATGATTCACAGGCATACAGAAATATGGATATACAAGGGAGCGCATTAGTCTGATCTGGAGATAAGTGAGAGATTTTTATCTCCTCCAGAGTGTTTAGTTTTGACAAAGCGTTTATTGTCTGTGCAGATCCTGCATACTACTTCGCTGCTTGGATACCTGGTCTGATACAATGGCTTCCCAGGACTTGAAGCTTTTGAACTGTTTCCACTTCTGGTCATTAACCTGATAATCAGTGCTAATGCCGTGGTGATATTATTCCATCAGTTTGGCTTCTCTGCACTGATTCCATGCCGTATGTTTTGGAGGGCCTTATTCAAAGTTCTGTTAGGCTGGCAAGCTCTTTTCTGATCCTGCTATCATGCAATGTCATCTGCGAAGCGAGGATTGTGATCGTTCTGCCACCTAAATGCCAGACTGATCCTTCATGATGTTACAGTGCATCAGCCATGATTCTCTCAAGGAAGATGTTGAAAAGAGTGGGTGAGAGTAGACAGCCCTGCCTTACTCCAATAGTTCACCCAGCTGTAAATGGGTACCTGCCCTCTTTAGGGTCAGGGAAGGTAAAGCAGCGAGGGAGAGGAGATGGGCGCCGCCCTCAATATGCTGGCCCTAGAGAAGTGAGGTCTCTGACGCCTCGCTCCCCTACGACCTTATAGGTAATGGGACTCCTTTACCTTTTTTTTTTTTTTTACCCAATACCTATGATCTAAGCTGAAGCCTATTGAAATTGGTGCAGTAATGAGCAGTTTCGTCCAAGGTCAAACAGGCCTAGATCTATGCAATGGAGTGTTATTCCTGAAAAAATCTCGTGCTTATTTTCGGATGCAAGTCCAAAAATGTCCCATATAGGGCCTACCTATAATTTAAGCTTAGAGAATGGAGTTAACTTGTTAAGATATTAAGAGAAGAAGACTAATATCAATAAAGTCAACATAAGGGTTCTATCTATTCTATCTGTCAGACAAGGATCAAGATATGTGGATTGTTTGGGACCTAAGCTGGTGACATAGTCACAGTTAAAGCAGTCACAACAGCCTACTGCATATCCTTTTCAGTCGTTTTGTGTTGATATCGAATAGAATAATACTCTTTTGTAATGTTCAGAAATAAAAAAAAATGATCAAAAAGATATCTGGCAACAGGAAAGGATTTTACATCATAAATGATTTTATTTAGGTTTACTTCTACTCACCCACTAATTTTGCTAAGAACAGTATTAAAAACTGGTCAAGCAAAGTTTGTCCCCACTGGTCTTAAAGATTTAGTGATGGAGCTAGGCTAGGCCTATCAGGCTTCAGAAAGCTTCAACAGACCACAACACCTATACATTAGTGCAGCAAAGGACATGCGTTTTTGGTGTTGAAATTCTGAGGATCATTTTGAGAAGAAAAGGACCTAGAATGACGTGATTCAATGTCTCTGCTGCTGTTTCATGGGCACCAGCTGTTGTCAGTGCAATATGGACTGACTACAGAAATTCAAAATTTTATTCCTTTAACCCATTCTGAGGTATGGGGGGATTACAAACACATTGAACAGGACAATAAACCTGACAGCAATTCATTTAAAAGTGATCATTATAACCATTACTGATTCAGTTGTTTTAAGCATTAGCCTTTACATCTTTCAAACGTCTTGTGTGACAGCCTTTTTCACATTGTCAGGCCCAAACTAACAGTTTTGAATAGTCTGTTTGATCAGCAAGCTTGACTTGACTACACACACACACACACACACACACACACACACACACTATTTTGAATGTTTTGTTGGGAAATTGATATTTGAGGAAACAGTTTTGTTTAGGTGTAGGTTATTTGTTTGTTTGTTGTTGTTTTTAAAGTGGTGTTTCAAACAAAAAAGAAAAAGGAAAGCACAAAACAACAAACAAACAAACAAACGACAACAACAACACACACACACAGAGTACAAGTTTGTTTAAGGTTGGGGAGGGCGAGGGGGATGTACAGCCAAGACAAAAAAACTGTCAACAAAGAACTTTAAGGGACATAACCATCGCAATCGAAATTCTGCAAAGGGACCTCCCCCCCCCCCCCCCCCCCCCCCCCCCCCCCCCCAAAAAATAAAAAAATTAAAGGACAGTAAGGGTAGAATAATATTTTCCCGCTTCTGTATTAATAGACCAATAACGACGACAAAGCATTTAAATCTAGTGCAAGATTAACTTGCTCAGCAGGCATATGTTATAAGCAGTAGGTCCTATATATAGCTTCAAATCACGGTTGTCCTGGAGATGGCTCGTTGGTCTAGGGGTATGATTCTCGCTTTGGGTGCGAGAGGTCCCGGGTTCGAATCCCGGACGAGCCCTCGTCTTTTTTAACACTTTTTTTTTGTGTTTATAATTTTTAATTTCTTGTAATAATCAATCCTTTAAACAGTTCAGTGAGGGTTCTCGTTCTTAATCTTCCTTTTCTCTCATTTTCTTGAAAAGGTGTACTCGAAGTAATTTTCTTATATATATATTTATACATTATATATAATTTTCTTATATATATATTTTTTATTATATATTTATATATTTATACATTTTATATATACATTTGCAGTCCTTCTGAATAATCAGGTCGGAGACTACTTCAAAACCACAGTTGGGGTCCGACAAGGATGCCTGTTATCTCCAGTCCTGTTTAATCTGTTCTTGGAAAACATTATGAGAGAGACCCTCCATGACTTCCACTCTACCATCTCCATTGGCGGCAGACCCCTCAACAACTTGCGGTTTGCCGATGACATCGACCTCATGGGCGGAAGTAACACAGAGCTGCAAGATCTTACGACCAGACTTGAGAACAGAGCTGGAGCATATGGGATGGAGGTGAGCTCGGAGAAAATTTAAAGTACTTGTGAACAGCACAAGCAACGCCACTGCTAAAATTTACATGAACGGCCAACAACTGGAGGAAGTAGACGCTTTTAAATACCTTGGCTCTACACCAACAAAGACGGGCAAATCGACGACAGAAATCAAAGTCAGAATAGCCATGGCAACTTTCTTCCATGAAAAAACTCACCCCCATATGAAAAGTAAAGAGATCAGTTTTTCCCAATCAAACTAAAGCTCTACAAAGCCCTAATTAACTATCCTGCTGTAGGAAGTGAAACCTGGACATTTGGGGACTGCTGAAACAGCAAAGCGGAATCCAGTCATTTGAAACAAAATGCCATAGAAAACTGATGGGCATACCCCTGGAGAGAAAAAGACCAATGAATTTGTCAACAGCAAATAACACCAGCTGGCAGGTCCCAGGAACCCCTTCTCACCATCGTCAAAAGAAAAAGCTGATGGTTCGGGCCACGTCACCCCACAATACTCTGCCAAAAACATACTGCAGGAACACTCAAAGGTGGCAGAAAGAAAACAGAAAAGTCATATGGACAACATCAGAGAATGACCGATAATGACTCCGAACAAACTGCAACCAGGACGAGATGATGAGAGTTTACACGACTCTCTTCGTGTCCCCCCACGACCCCAAGTCACGGGTCTGATGATGAGATATATTATATATTATATTATAATTATAATATAATATCTTATCTATCTATTCTAATAATATTTAGATATATCCCCCCCCCCCCCCCCTCCCCCCCCCCCCCCTCTCGACTCTCCCGAAAGTCCTTCGGATGAGACTATAAACTGAGGTCCTGTGTGAGAAGGTAGGCCTATACAGACGTGGGTAGATCTGTGGCAATTCTTGTGCACACGTTAAAACCAGTTAGTTATCTCCCTCAGTGTGTTGTGGCGTCCAATAAGAATTTTTACTGGAGTTCACATGTCAGATGGTTCTGTGGTGTAGTGGTTATCACGTCTGCTTTACACGCAGAAGGTCGCGAGTTCGAACCTCGCCAGAACCTTTTTTTTAATTTTTATTTTTAAACATTTTGCATATTCTTATACATGTGGTAATTTCTGTTTGTCCTTTTACCACCTGGTTCAATTTTTTTCTTGCAAAGCACATTGCACTTTCCACTGCCATATATATATCTATTATATCTATCTATCCGGTAAGAAAAAAACAAAAACATATCTATCTATCTATCTATCGATAGATACATAGATAGATAGATAGATATTTTTTGGTTTTTTTTTTTCTTACCGGAACAGGATTTAACGTGTGCACAAGATGTTCTGGGTGGGTTCGCACATGGGGCCTCAGTTTATAGTCTCATCCGAAGGACTTTTGGGGAGAGTGGAGTCAGCACAGATGTTAACTACATGGGAAAATATCCCCTTGAACGGGAATCGAACCCGGGGTCGTCAGATTGGAGCGCAATGTTCTGACCACTAGGCTATCCCATTCCCCTTTTGTGTGTGTGTGTGTGTGTGTGTGTGTGTGTGTGTGTTTTATTTATTTTTTCGTTTATATCGATGATAATGGAATAAGCACTTATGTGCTTTTTTACACCCAGTTCCCGTGTGTATGCGGTTTTGTAAATTCTGTCATCTGTTCCCACCGGCACACAATGGCCTGCTCTTACGAAAAGCGGAACAGGATTTAACGTGTGCGCAAGATGGGGTGGTGTGTGTGTGTGTGTGTGTGTGTGTGTGTGTGTGTGTGTGTGTGTTTATTTATTCACTTTTTAAATTCGAGGATAATGGAATAAGCACCCAAGTGCTTTTTTTACATCAAATCCCTGTGTGCATGCAGTTTTGTCAATTTTGTCATCCATTCCCACCGGCACACAATGACCTACTCTTCCGGAAAGCGGAACAGGTTTTAACGTCTGTGCAAGATGTTCTGCATGCTCTGGCACAGGGGACCTCGGTTTATTGCTTCATCTGAAGGACTGTGTGTGTGTGGTGTGTGTGTGTGTGTGTGTGTGTGTGTGTGTGTGGGGTAATGAATGTGTGTTTGTGTGCCTTCCTGCTCAAACCTTCTACTGGTAGCAACTATTGTGTGGTGTACATTTAATGTCTCATTGCAGATGTCCAATGTCATGTTCTCTGGTCTATCCATTGATTATTAGCCTACTTCTGGTTTTTCTTTAGAACGTGAAACAGTTTGTTGTGACCATCTCATGAGTCGTATCATTTCTCTGCAGTGTGTAGAGGTTTTCACGTCTGTTCCAGTTGTAGGCATGCATACAGTTCGAATCTAGTCAGAATTGCTAAAGAAAAGTATATCTGGCTACTTAGTAGGCAATCTGATGATCGATAGAGGGACACATGATATCTTTGGGTTTTTAAAAAAAAAAAAATCAAATATCTTCTACATATATTTTGGGGATAATGAATAAGCACTTGTTTTTTTTTTTGTTGTTTTTTTTGTTTTGTTTTTGGGGGGGGGGGGGGGGGGGGGGGGGGGTGGTTCCTCTTTTCCTTTTCTGTCTTGTCAGTTCCATTTCTTTGGAACTTTTTGTTACCTTACTCTCCCTCATCTTCTTTCTTTTTACTTCTGTAGTGTTTTTTTTCTTCTCTCTTCCGCTCTTCTCCTTCTTTTTTCTTCTGCTTCTTCATCATTTTCTTCTTTTTCTTTTTCTACCTTCTTTCCGTTATTTTCCTTTTTTGTGCTCCTGTATTTGATGATGTTTTGTGTCAGTTCTGTTTCTGGCTTTTTCCCCACTTCATCTCTCTGCGTTTCTTTTGTTTGTTGGGTTTCTTTTTTTTTTTTTTTTTTTTTTTTTTGCTGCCCTCATCTTCGTGACGTTCCCGGCCTGCTGTTCCCACCCCACTCATTCCCATCTCCCCGCCACAACCATACCCGATTTCGTTATGTCTCATCCTCAGGGTCGGAAGTCTACAGGAGCCCATACTAATCAGGCTGGGCCCGGGGCCACCAGCCACAGGGGCCCTGCAGCTGCTGGGTCAACTTGGGTGGTGTTCAGTGGGCTTTTGAGCTAACATACCAGGACACCACCTACTAAGCCCCAATAAAGACAGATAACTCAGTCGCCGAGCCAGATGAGTGAGTTGCCACCCGGAAGGTGGCAACACCACAACGTCCCCCCAACGACCGCTAACACGCGCAGGCGGTGGAAGCATGGGTATGTTTTACCCCAGTCCCATGTGCAGCACTTTTGTAAAATGTTGTCGTCTATCCCATAAACTTAAAGGAGCACCATTTTATTAGGCCTAAAAAAAAAAGTACTATAAACTTTTTATGATAATGATGGGTATAATAATAATAATAATTTAAAATGATGATGATGATGATTATGATATGATGTGATATAATAAGAGATGAATGGATAAGAAAATTTTAGTAAAATACAAAGGAAAAAAAAAGAAGAAAGAAAGAAAGGTAGATAGATAGATAGATAAACAGACAGTACATAGCCTAATACATACATACCATACATAATACATACTACATAACATACTACAACATACAAACATACAACATACATACATACATACATACATAATCATACAAAAAACAAAAACATACAAAACATTTCATACATACATACATACATACATACATACATACATACATACATACATACATACATACATACATACATACATACATACATACATACATACATACATACATACATACAACAAAAGATCGAAAGATCGATAGACGGACAGATGATATCTGTTGTGTTTTTTTATATTTAAAATTGTCTACATATGTTTTGAGGATAATGAATAAGCTCTAGTGTATGTTTTTACACCTAGTCCCCCCATATGCATGCACTTTTGTAAATGTTGTCGTCCGTTCCCATAAACTTAAAGTGGGCACCATTTTATTAAGTACTCTGAACTTTTTATGACAATGATCAGTATGACAACGATTAAGATAATGTGGTGAGGGACAGATGATTTGGTGAATGATCATTCCAATGATGAAGATTATGTGGTGAGGGACAGATAATTACGTAAATAATCATACCGATGATAAGGATCATGTGGTGAGTGATAGATGATTACGTAAATAATCATACCGGTGATGAAGATCATGTGGTGAGGGACAGATGATTACGTGAATGATCATTCCCAATGATGAAGATAATGTGGTGAGGGACAGATGATAAAGTAAATAATCATAACCGGTGATGAAGATTATGTGGTGAGGGACAGATGGTTACGTGGATGATCCCTAAACCCGGGGATGAAGATCATATGATGTGTGACAAAATGATAGTGCGGATGATCAGTCAAGGTCAATTGAACCAATTTAATCGTCTAAAAGGAGTGCTTATGATTTATTATTGTTCGACTCTTTTGATCAGTGTGAGTGTGTGTGTGTGTGTGTGTGTGTGTGTGTGTGTGTGTGGTGTGTTGGTGTGTGTGTGTGTGTGTGTGTGTGTTGGGGTGTGGTTTGTGCACATGCACGTGTTTCAAAGTCAAGTCCCAAGTCAAAATGATCTTTATTTAAGGTAAAGATTAAGTTTATACAACTTTTTTTTTTAATCCTGCCCCCACAAAAAAGAAACTTTTAAAAATTGACATATCATAAGAGCAATCGAAATACATTTCCCACATGTTGAAGACAAAAATCTAAGGAGATTTTTAAAAAATATAAATCCAGACTAACAAACCATGATAAAAGCAAATCTGTGTGTGCATATGTGTGTGTGCATGCGTGAGTGTGTGTGCGTGTGCCGTGTGTGTGTGTGTGTGTGGTTTGCTACAGTTACAAAATCAAGCTGTTCTTTTTGGGTGGGAAGTCTTGATCAATACCCCTGTTACTTCAGTCTAACAGCTTGTCCCCTTGCCAAAGGGCATGTTTCCAGGTGTGCCACATAATTCACCACTGTTTTCCCTTTTATACCACTGGTTCTGTGGTGTAGTGTTTATCACGTCTGCTTTACACGCAAAGGTCGCGAGTTCGAACCTCGCCAGAACCTTTTTTTTTCCTTATACATTTTGCAAAAATTGTCGTACTCTCTCTGTGTCCTTTTTACCACTGTTTTAATTATTTTTTTCTTGTGCCTTTGCACTTTCTACTCCCATTGAATTGGGGGATTGTGAACAAAAAGTTTATTATATTTTAAATAATATATATATATTATATATATATTATATAATATATATAATATATTATATATATATATATATATATATATATGGTGTGTGTGTGTTGTGGTGTGGGGTGTGTGTTTATTTATTCATTCTATAAATTCGAGGATAATGGAATAAGACCCAAGTGCTTTTTTTCTTTTTTTTTTTTTTTTTACATCAAACCCCCATGTGTATGCAGTTTTGTCAATTTTGTCATCCATTTCCCCCCGGGCACACAAAGCCTACTCTTCCGGAAAGCGGAACAGGTTTTAACGTGTGCCCAAGATGTTCTGCATTTCTGGTACAGGAGACCTCGTTTATTGCTTCATCTAAAGGGACTGTGTGTGTGTGTTGTGTGTGTGTGTGTGTGTGGTGTGTGGTGTGTGTGTGTGTTGGGGTGTGTGTGTTGTGTTGTGTGTGGGGTTTTGTGTGTGTGTGTGTGTGCTTTGCGTGCGTGTTCAAACCTTCTACTGGTAACAACTACTATGTAGTGTATATTTAATGTCTCATTGCAGATGTCAATGTCATGTTCTCTAGTCTGTCCATCAATTATTAGCCTACAACTGGTTTTTCTTTAGAACGTGAAACAGTTTGATGTGACCATCTCATGGGTTGGATCATTTCTCTGCAGTGTGTAGAGGTTTTCACGTCTGTTCCAGTTGTAGGCTTGCATACAGTTCGAATCTAGTCAGAATTGATAAAGAAAAGTATATCTGGCTACTTAGTAGGCAATCTGATGATCGATAGAGGGACACATGATATCTGTTGGTTTAAAAAAAAAATCTAATATCTTCTACATATATTTTGAGGATAATGAATAAGCACTCGTGTATTTTTTTTAAATTAATTTTTTTTGGGGGGTGGGGTGGGGGGATTCCTGCTTTTCCTTTTCTGTCTGGTCAGTTCCATTTCTTTGGAAGTGTTTGTTACCTTACTCTCCCTCATCTTCTTTCTTCACTTCTGCAGTGTTTTTCCTTCTCTCTTTCCGCTCTTCTCCTTCTTTTTCTTCTGTTTTTTTGTCATTTTTCTGTTTCTGGCTTTTCGTCACTTCATCTCTCTGCGTTTCTTCTGTTTGTTGGGTTTCTTCTTCTTCTTCTTTTTTTTTTTTGGCTGCCTCATCTTCTGTGACGTTCCCCGGCCTGCTGTTCCCACCCCACCTTTTCCAATTTCCCCGCCACAGCCGTACCCAGATTCGTTATGTCTCATCCTCAGGTCGGAAGTTACAGGACCCTTCACTATCGGGCCGCCGTGGGCCACCACCGTGGGGCCCTGCACTGCTGCTGGGTCACTTGGTGGTGTTCATGGTACCTGTTCTGAGCTAACATACGCAGGACACCACCTACTAAGCCCCCTACTAACGACAGTATTAACTCAGTCGCGGCCAGACTGATGATTGCCCACCCGAGGGGGCAACCACCACAAGGTCCCTCCACGACCCCCCCCCCCCCCCCCCCCCCCCCCCCCCTTTTGTAAATGTTGTCGTCTGTTCCAATAAACTTAAAGTGAGCACCATTTTATTAGGCCTAAGTACTATAAACTTTTTATGATAATGATGACGCCAGACCAAATGCAAATATTGATACTACTCTTTGCAGATGATGTAGTATTGTTATCGTACACTTAAGTTGGTCTGCAAACACAATTGAATATATTAAGTGACACAGCAAAAAGGCTAGGATTGTTAGTGAATATGGAGAAATCAAAAGTAATCGTATTTCGAAAAGGTGGTCACCTCGCTGTAAGGGAAAAATGGTTTATAATGGAAACAGTCTTGAAGTGGTAACCAATATAAATACCTAGGAGTTTTTTTTTCCACAGGTTTGTCCTTTTCTTATGCATTGAAAGACATGGCTTACTAGGGCCAAAAAAGGTGTGATTGGTATTTTACGTTTATTATGGTCTCTCGGTAATCAATCCCCTAAAATATTTTCAAACTCTTTGACTGCCAGATTCAACCAATTTAACATAGGGCTGTGGGGTTGGGGTTTTACGGCTGATCATTCCGTCATTGAAAGAGTACACGTTTTTTGCCATTAAGAGATTCTTAATGTGAGCATTTAGAACCCAAATGCTCTGGTGTATGGAGAGACTGGTAGATTTCCACTCTTTATCAATACTTATGTTCGGAATATAAAATATTGGATAACTCTTACAAGAATGGATAAAGATCGCATTCCATATAAATCATACAACATGCTGCTTAACCCCATTACAATAATAAGAATAATTGGGTCTCTACAGTCTGCTTCACTCTATATCGCTATGGGTTTGGTTTTGTGGGAGTGTCAGGGATTTTCAGATGCAAGGATATTTCTGGCAGAATTCAGACAACGTCTTCTGGATTGTTACGTCAAAGCTGAGCAGTGAAATCAACTCAAAAGAGCGATATGCATTCTATTCCTTATTGAAAAAAAATTTCTATATCTATCAAATCGTTCAAAACAGTGCTGTGAGGAAGTATTTAACTAAAATTTCGCCTTGGCGTTTCACCATTAAGATGTCACACGAACCTTTTACAATAAGGCACCAAATGTGTTTCGATGTCCTTTTGCCAGAATATCTATGAATCTGAATACATTTCATGTTTACATGCCCAAATACAAACTGCTAGGGGATCAGTTTATACCTAACAAATTTTATAATCAACCATCTTCTTTCAGACTGGTGTTGCTGCTCTCAAGCACAACACAATGCAAAGTCAGTCATGTTTTATATCAAAAGTGCACTTGATTTAAGGTCAGTTGCGAGGGTGGAGACAACGTGACTATGAACGGTTCGTGTTTGGGTTTTGTCCTGCCCTAGTGGGGAAAAAAAAATGTTTTCGTAACATGGTGTTATTGATAATCATTATTTTTTCATAAATATTTTTGCCAGGGGTACTACCACAAGTTCAGTGTGATTGGCTTTCTGGAATATATGCACGCAATGGGCTCTGTTTCACAACTGTTGGTGTTGCACTGGTGTTTTCGGGAGAGAAGGATCTAAGCATGGCATAATCCCCGTCCCACTGTTCCCTTTGACATGGGCAGATGGCCTGGTTCATTAAATTATTTGACTTTGACTTGACTATGATAATGATGATATAAAACCAAAGCCATGCTCATAGGGACCCAACATAAACTTTCCCTCTATCGCAAAAACTTCAATAGAATTCGGCAATTACGCAGTTCCTTTGTCCAACTCTGTGAAGTATTTAGGAGTAGTTTTTGACACACACTCTCTATAAAAAATTCATCACCCAGAACTGCCAGTCTTGCTACTATCAATTAGGGCGCATAAGCGCGATTCGCAAGTATCTGTCCACTGATGCAACTTCCAAGCTTGTCACATCTCTCATTCTTTCACTTTTAGACTACTGTAATTCTTTTGGCTGGCCTACCAGCATCAATCTATCCACTCTCTTCAACGCATACAAAACTCTGCAGCTCGACTGGTCTAAGAAAGAAAAAATTCTGAAACAACTACCCCTTTTCCGCGATCTCTTCACTGGCTTCCTGTCTCACAAAGACTGAGTATAAAATCAATACCCTCTGTTTCAAATGTCTCCACAAATCTGCCCCCTCTTATCTCTGTAACTGTCTTATCTGTACACTCCATCCCGTTCCCTTCGTTCAGCCGCAGATACTTTGTGCTTTCGAACACCCAATTCAAACAAACCACTGTTGGCCGTTGCTCCTTCTCTGTTTCTGGTCCATCCACCGGAATGACCTCCCTCTTTCACTTCGCCAAAAGCCTTCACTTGATACCTTCAAATCCAGCCTCAAAACACACTTTTTTCCCTACCTGAGACTTTCCCCCCAAATATCTGTCCGTAATTTTCAACAGCATCTTTCACCTTCTAATGTTGTTCCGAGTGTGTGTGTGTGTGTGTGTGTGTGTGTGTGTGTGTGTGTGTGTTGTGTGTGTGTGGTGTGGTGTGTGTGTATGTGCGTGTGTGTGCGTGCATGGCGTGTCGCGCATGGTTTTTGAAATCTGTTGTTCATTATGTTTAAGGAGATTTTGCATGCCTGTAAATGATTGAGTGCAAAGCGCTTCGATTTAAAAAAAAATTTTTTTTTACAGATTTAGCGCTATATAAATTCCATATATTATTATTATTATTATTATTATTATTATTATTATTATTATTTTTATTAAATTATTATTATTATTATTATTATTATTATTATTATTATTATTTTTTATTATTATTATTATTATTATTAATTATTATTATTATTATAATGATAATAATGATAAAAAAGATAAAAATAATGATGATGATGATGATGATTTTAATAAGAGATGAGGGATAAGTTTTATAGATAGTACAAAGGACAAAAGAAAGAAAGAAAGGTAGATAGATAGATAACAGACAGATAATAGATAGATAGATACACTACATACATACATACATACTTTACATACTTTCCCATACATACATACATACAACATACTACATAAAACATACATAAAAGGAAAGGTAAAGGAGTCCCATAACCTATAAGTCGTAGGGGAGCGAGGCGTCAGAGACTCACTTCTCAAGGGCCAGCATATTGAGAGCGGCGCCCATCTCTCTCCCTCGCTGCTTTACCTTCCCTGACCCTAAAGAGGGCAGGTACCCATTTACAGCTGGGTGAACTGGGGGAACTGTACTGAAGCCAAGGCGCGCAAACGGTCGCCCATCCAACTGGTAACCACGCTCGACGCTGCTTAACTTGGCTAGGGGAAAGCAAGCGTTCCGACCACTGAGCTATCCCGTCCCCTACATACATACATACATACATCAAAAGATCGAAAAATCGATATACCGACAGATGATATTTGTTGGGTTTTTATATTAAAAATTTTCTACATATGTTTTGAGGATAATGAATAAGCTCTAGTATGTTACCCAGTCCCCTATGTGCATGCACTTGTGTAAATGTTGCGTCCGTTCCCATACACGTTAAGTGGGCACCATTTTATTAAGTACTCTAAACTTTTTATGACAATGATCAGTATGACAACGATTAAGATGATTGGTGAGGACGTGATTAGGGGATATGTTTTTCCAATGATGAAGATATGTGGTGAGGGCAGATGATACGTAATAGTCATACGATATAAAATCATGTGGTTTTAGTGATAGATGATTACGTAAATAGTCTACGGCATGGATCATGTGGTGAGGACAGATGATTACTTAAATAGTCATACGCGATGAGGATCATGTGATGAGTGACAGATGATTTTCGTAATGTATACCGGATGAGGATCATGTTGAGTGACAGATGATTGTAAATAGTCATCCGATGATGAGTTCATGTGTGATGACAGATATTACGTTTAATTTCTACCGGTGATAGATCTGGTGAGTGACAGATGGTTACTGATGGGCATTTGGTGGTTTAAGATATAATTATGATGGTTGAAAAATGTTGTATGGATGATCAAATTCAGTTGAATAAGGAACCTCTAAAAGGTGCTTATATTTATTTGTTACTTTGATCAGTGTGTAGTGTTTTGTGTGTGTGTGGTGTGGTGTGTGTGTGTGTGATTGTGTTGGTGTGGTTTTTGTGTGTGTGTGTGTGTGTGTGTGTTGTGCACATGCACTGTGTGTCAAGTCAAGTCAAGTCAAAATGATCTTTATTGAAGGTAAAAGATTAAGTTTATACAACTTAAAAAAAAAATCCTGCCCTCACAAAAAAGAAAATTAAAAACAATTGACATATCATAAAAACAATCAAAATACAATGTTCACACATGTTGAAGACAAAAATCTAATGGAGATTTTTAAAAATATAAATCCAGACTAACAAACCATGATAAAGGGAATCTGTGGTGCATATGTGTGTGTGAAAGTGTGTGTGTGTGTGGTTGTGTGTGTGTTGTGTGTTTCTACAGTTACAAAATCAAGTGTTTCTTTGGATTGGGGAATTCTTTATCATACTCCCATTACTTCAGTCTACAGCTTGTCCCTTGCCAAAGGGCATGTTTCCCGGGGTGCCACATTAATTTAACACTGTTTATTCCCTTTTATACAATGGTTCTGTGGTGTAGTGGTTATCCCCTGTTTGCCTTTAAACACGCAGAAGGTCGCGATTCGAACCTCCCCCAGACCTCTTTTTTTTCTATACATTTGCATAAATGCCGTACTTTTCCTCTCTGTGTCCTTTTACCACGGGTTTATTATTTTTTTTCTTGTGCGCTTTGCACTTTCTACTGCCATTGAATAGTGCGATTGTGAACAAAAAGTGTATATATATATTATAGAAGAATAAATAAACACACACACACACACACACAACACACACACACACACACACACACCCCACACACCCCACACACACATATATATATATGTGTGTGTGTGTGTGTTGTGTGTGTTTATTTATTCATTCTATAAATTCGAGGATAATGGAAGAAGCACCTAAGTGCTTAAATTTTTTTTTTTACATCAAATCCCCATGTGTATGCAGTTTTGTCAATTTTGTCATCGGTTCCCACCGGCACACAATAGCCTACTCTTCGGGAAAGCGGAACAGGTTTTAACGTGTGCGCAAGATGTTCTGCATGTTCTGGTACAGGAGATCTCGGTTTATTTCTTCATTGAAGGACTGTGTGTGTGTGTGTGTGTGTGTAGGTGTGTGTGTGTGTGTGTGTGTGTGTGTGTGTTGTGTGTGTGTGTGGCGTGCGTGCGTGTTTTAAACCTTCTACTGGGAACAACTTTCTATGTAGTGTATATTTAATGTCTCATTGCAGATGTCAAAGTCATGTCTCTGGTCTTTTCCCTCATTTTTAGCCTACACTGGTTTTTCTTTAGAACGGAAACAGTTGATGTGACCATCTCATGGGGTTTGGATCATTTCTCTGCAGTGTGTAGAGGTTTTCACGTCTGTTCCAGTTTTTGGGCATGCATACAGTTCGAATGTAGTCAGAATTGATAAAGAAAAGTATATCTGGCTACTTAGTAGGCAATCTGATGATCGATAGAGGGACACATGATATCTGTTGGTGTTTTAAAAAAAAAAAATCTAATATCTTCTACATATATTTTGAGGATAATGAATAAGCACTTGTGTTTATTTTTGTTTTTTTGTTTTTTTTTGTTTTTGGGGGGGGGGGGGGGGGGGGGGGGGGGGGGGGGTTTCCCGCTTTTCCTTTCTGTCTTTTTCAGTTCCATTTCTTTGGAAAATGTTTGTTTACCCCTTTCTCTCCCTCATCTTCTTTCTTACTTCTGTAGTGTTTTTTCTTCTCTCTTTCCGCTCTTCTCCTTCTTTTTCTTCTGCTCTCATCATTTTCTTTTGTTCTTTTTCTACCTTCTTCCGTTTATTTCTCCTTTTTGTGGGTTCCTGTATTTTGATGATGTTTTGTGTCATTTTTGTTTCTGGCTTTTTCCCCACTTCATCTCTCTGCGTTTCTTCTGTTTGTTGGGTTTCTTCTTTTTTTTTTTTTTGCTGCCTCCCTCTTCTGTGACGTTCCCCGGCCTGCTGTTCCCACCCCACTCATTCCCATCTCCCCGCCACAACCATACCCAGATTCGTTATGTCTCATCCTCAGGGTCGGAAGTCTACAGGGAGCCCTCACTATCAGGCCGCCATGGGCCACCACCACAGGGCCCTGCACTGCTGCTGGGTCACTTTGGTGGTGTTCAGTGGTGCCTGTTCTGAGCTAACATACGCAGGACACCACCTACTAAGCCCCATACTAACGACAGTATTAACTCAGTCGCCGAGCCAGACTGAGTGAGTTGCCCACCCGAGGTGGCAACCACCACAACGTCCCTCCAACGACCGCTAACCACTGCGCCATGGCGGCTGGTAAGCATTCGTGTATGTTTTTACTCCCAGTCCCCATGTGCATGCACTTTTGTAAATGTTGTCGTCTATTCCCATAAACTTAAAGTGAGCACCATTTTATTAGGCCTAAGTACTATAAACTTTTTATGATAATGATGATATAATAATAATAATAATAATAATAATAATGATGATGATGATGATTATGATGATGATGATGATATAATAAGAGATGATGGATAAGATTATAGATAGATACAAAGGAAAAAAAGAAGAAAGAAAGAAAGGTAGATAGATAGATAGATAAACAGACAGATACATAGGCCTACTTACATACATACACACATACATACATACATACATACATACCCTACATACATACATACATACATACATTTCAACCCCACACACATACATACTTTCATACATACATACATACAACATACATAAAATACATACATACATACATACATCATACATACATACATACATAAAAATACATTTCATACATACATCATACAAACAAAAGATCGAAAGATCGATAGACGGACAGATATATCTGTTGTGTTTTTTTATATTTAAAATTGTCTACATAAGTTTTGAGGGAAAAGAATAAGCTCTAGTGTATGTTTTTACCCTAGTCCCCCATATGCATGCACTTTGTAAATGTTGTCGTCCGTTCCCCTAACTTAAAGTGGGCACCATTTTATTAAGTACTCTGAACTTTTTATGACAATGATCAGTATGACAACGATTAAGATAATGTGGTGAGGGACAGATGATTTGGTGAATGATCATTCCAATGATGAAGATTATGTGGTGAGGGACAGATAATTACGTAAATAATCATACCGATGATAAGGATCATGTGGTGAGTGATAGATGATTACGTAAATAATCATACCGGTGATGAAGATCATGTGGTGAGGGACAGAT
The DNA here is from genome assembly GCA_028751875.1 of Rapana venosa. Taxonomy (NCBI): domain Eukaryota; kingdom Metazoa; phylum Mollusca; class Gastropoda; order Neogastropoda; family Muricidae; genus Rapana; species Rapana venosa. The sequence continues at coordinate 50,368,199 of CM054150.1, read as the reverse complement.
GATTACGTGAATGATCATTCCAATGATGAAGATAATGTGGTGAGGGACAGATGATTACGTAAATAATCATACCGGTGATGAAGATCATGTGGTGAGGGACAGATGGTTACGTGGATGATCATACCGGTGATGAAGATCATATGATGTGTGACAAAATGATAGTGCGGATGATCAGTCAAGGTCAATTGAACCAATGGAATCGTCTAAAAGGAGTGCTTATGATTTATTATTGTTCGACTCTTTTGATCATGTGAGTGTGTGTGTGTGTGTGTGTGTGTGTGTGTGTGTGTGTGTGTGTGTGTGTGTGTGTGGTGTGTGTGTGTGTGGTGTGTGTGTGTGTTGTGCACATGCACGTGTGTGTCAAGTCAAGTCAAGTCAAAATGATCTTTATTGAAGGTAAAAGATTAAGTTTATACAACTTTTTTTTTTAATCCTGCCCTCACAAAAAAGAAAATTTTTAAAAATTGACATATCATAAGAGCAATCGAAATACAATGTTCACACATGTTGAAGACAAAAATCTAATGGAGATTTTTAAAAATATAAATCCAGACTAACAAACCATGATAAAAGCAAATCTGTGTGTGCATATGTGTGTGTGCATGCGTGAGTGTGTGTGCGTGTGCACGTGTGTGTGTGTGTGTGTGTGTGTGTTTTGCTACAGTTACAAAATCAAGCTGTTCTCTTTGGGTTGGGGAAGTCTTGATCAATACCCCTGTTACTTCAGTCTAACAGCTTGTCCCCTTGCCAAAGGGCATGTTTCCAGGTGTGCCACATAATTCAACACTGTTTATCCCTTTTATACCACTGGTTCTGTGGTGTAGTGGTTATCACGTCTGCTTTACACGCAGAAGGTCGCGAGTTCGAACCTCGCCAGAACCTTTTTTTTTCTTATACATTTTGCATAAATGTCGTACTCTCTCTGTGTCCTTTTACCACTGGGTTTTAATTATTTTTTTCTTGTGCGCTTTGCACTTTCTACTGCCATTGAATATGTGGGATTGTGAACAAAAAGTTTTTATATATATATATATATATATATATATATATATATATATATATATATATATATATTATATATATAATATATATATATATATATATATATATGTGTGTGTGTGTGTGTGTGTGTGTGTGTGTTTATTTATTCATTCTATAAATTCGAGGATAATGGAATAAGCACCCAAGTGCTTTTTTTTCTCTTTTTTTTTTTTTTTACATCAAATCCCCATGTGTATGCAGTTTTGTCAATTTTGTCATCCATTCCCACCGGCACACAATAGCCTACTCTTCCGGAAAGCGGAACAGGTTTTAACGTGTGCGCAAGATGTTCTGCATGTTCTGGTACAGGAGACCTCGGTTTATTGCTTCATCTGAAGGACTGTGTGTGTGTGTGTGTGTGTGTGTGTGTGTGTGTGTGTGTGTGTGTGTGTGTGTGTGTGTGTTGTGTGTTGTGTGTGTGTGTGTGTGTGTGTGTGTGTGTGTGTGTGCGTGCGTGTTCAAACCTTCTGCTGGTAACAACTACTATGTAGTGTATATTTAATGTCTCATTGCAGATGTCCAATGTCATGTTCTCTGGTCTATCCATCAATTATTAGCCTACTTCTGGTTTTTCGTTAGAACGTGAAACAGTTTGATGTGACCATCTCATGGGTTGGATCATTTCTCTGCAGTGTGTAGAGGTTTTCACGTCTGTTCCAGTTGTGGGCATGCATACAGTTCGAATCTAGTCAGAATTGATAAAGAACAGTATATCTGGCTACTTAGTAGGCAATCTGATGATGATAATAATAATAAAAATAATAATAATAATAATAATATGATGATGATGATGATATAATAAGAGATAATGGATTAGATGATACATTGATACAAAAGAAAGAAAGAAACATACATACATACATAAATAATTATGTATGTAATTTATATAACGCTGAATCTTGTAAAGCAACAAATAATAATAATAATAATAATAATAATAATAATAATAATAATAATAATAATAATGTATGGAATTTATATAGCACTGAATTTTGTAAAACAACAAACCAAAGCGCTTAAGGCGCTCAGATGACTTTTTTTTTTATATATCGAGGATAATGGAATAAGCACTAATGTGCTTTTTTTTTTACATCCAGTCCCCGTGTGTATGCGGTTTTGTAACTTTTGTCATCTGTTCCCACCGGCACACAATGGCGTACTCTTTCGAAAAGCGGAACAGGATTTAACGTGTGCGCAAGATGTTCCGCATGCATTCTGCATTATTATTATTATTATTATTATTATTATTATTATTATTATTATTATTATTATTATTATTATTATTATTATTATTATTATTATTATTATTATTATTATTATTATTATTATTCATACATACATACGTACGTACATACATAGATACATACATAGGCAGACATACTTAGATACATAGATAGATGGATCGAAAGATGATAGACGGACAGGTGATATCTGTTGGGTTTTTTAATATTTAAAATCCTCTACAAATATTTTGAAGATAACGAATAAGCACTCGTGTATGTTTTTCATCCAGTCCCCATGGGCGGGGAGGGGACGGGATAGCTCAGTGGTCGGAGCACTCGCTTTCCCCCAGCCAAGTTAAGCAGAGTCAAGCGTGGTTACCAGTTGGATGGGTGACCGTTTGCGCGTCTTGGCTTCAGTACAGTTCCCCCAGTTCACCCAGCTGTAAATGGGTACCTGCCCTCTTTAGGGTCAGGGAAGGTAAAGCAGCGAGGGAGAGGAGATGGGCGCCGCTCTCAATATGCTGGCCCTAGAGAAGTGAGGTCTCTGACGCCTCGCTCTCCTACGACCTTATAGGTTATGGGACTCCTTTACCTCCTTCCTTTACCCCATGGGCATGCACTTTTGTAAATGTTGTTGCCTGTTCCCATAAACTTAAAGTGGGCACCATTTATTTTCATTAGGCCTAAGTACTATAAACTTGTTTATGATAATGACCAAAAGGCTTATGACAATGGTGAAGATTATGTGGTGAGTGACAGATGATTAGGTGAATGATCATTCCAATGATGAAGATCGTGCGGTGAGTGGCAGCTGATAACTGAGTGATCATTCGGATGCTGAAGATCATGTGGTGAGTGACATATGGTTGTGTGGATGAACAGTCAAAGTTAGCTGAATCAAGGGAACCATCTAATAGGAGTGCTTATGCTTTATTACCGTTTGACTGTTTTGATCAGCTTGTGTGTGTGTGTGCGTGTGTGTGTGTGTGATTCAGATTCAGATTCAGATTCAGAATATTTTATTGCCATTTAAGTCATGTAGACTTATTTGACACAACAAAAACATCAACTGTAATTATTATCTATTTTGGCTAAAAGTGATGTACACTAAAAACATGTTGTATTCTTTTTCTCTTTTTTCAAAACACTCATACACATATCTGATGATATCTGCTTGATATATATCAACTGTGATTATGTCACTTAATTTATGTACACAGTTTTTGCGTTCTTTGTCTTTCGTTTTGATTTTTAATAAAAAATTATTTCTGAGTTCATCATATAAAATGCATTCATCAAGTGAATGAAATTCATCTTCAATTTTGTTACAGTGTCTACATTTTCTGTCCTCTCTGGATATATTTTGGTGTCTCCCTTTCTCTATCATTAAATTGTGACAGCTTGTGCGAAATTTACAATATGTCTTCTTATGAGTTTTGTTTTCATAGTTTACTAAGTATGGTTCCAATCTGTATTCTTTGGTAGCAAAATCATAAAATTTTAGTTTTGCAAACTCTTTCTTTTGGTAGATCCAAAATGTTTTATACATGTCCTCAAGTTTTCTTCTAACAGCATAACTCAACCGATGAACATTAAGAGTGCTTTGGTTCTTCCAGACATGTTTGAAACCAATTGTGTACAGAATATTTTTCACTGTGTTTATCCATTTATCGTATGTATTCTTCTGATACAAATAATCGTATACTATTCTAATATAAGAGTCTGGTTTTGATTCTGTCAAATGATTCCAAAAGGATATTATCTGGCATATGATTTTAAGGGTCAGTGGAAATCTCCCTAATTCACCCAAAGTGGGTAGTACTAATGCTTTTTTATGAACTCCTGTCATTTGTTTACAAAATTTTACATGAAAATTCTCATACAAAAACTGATTGGATAAGCATGTCTTGAACAGTTTATCAATATGAAATTCTGTCTCCCCATTAAAACAGAAAGGAAACCAAACTTCTGCTCCATAGGTTAAAACAGGGGTTATCAGTGAGTCGAATAAAGCATTATTATAGTAGTCTTTAAATTTTGTCCATGAATTGCCCTTTTAAAGGCGTATATTGCTTTGTTGCTTTGTTTTACTAAATGTTCTTGTGTTGCTTGAAATTTCCCGTTCTGATGAAAAACGACACCCAGATATTTATAAGTTTCTATGTGTGTGTGTGTGTGTGGGTGTGTGTTTGCTACAGTTACAAAATCAAGCTGTTTTCTTCCGGTTGGGCTAGCCTTGATCAATATCCCTGTCACATTTCAGACTAACAGCTTGTCCTAAGCCAAAGGTGGTGTTTCCAGGTGTTGAAATAATTTAACACTTTTCGAGCCTTTACATTATCGGTTCTGTGGTGTAGTGGTTATCACGTCTGCTTTACACGCAGAAGGTCGCGAGTTCGAACCTCGCCAGAACCTTTTTTTTTTTTTCTCTCCCACTTCCATTAATTTTAATATTGATGTTAAACGTTCCCCAGCTTTACACCCTGGGGTTCACCTAAAATAGACACTCTGTCTCATTCATCACACCAGAATATCACTTGTGACAATGAATAAGAAGTTTGTATATGGCTTTTTACCCCACAAATACCTCACCATGTAGGGAGCAAGTCTCTGTTGTGATCTTCCTCTTGTGGCAGATCATTGCAGATTTTACACCAACACTTCTATCTAAAGAGTAGTTTTGTTTTAAAGATACTTGATGTAGAATTTGGAGCATAGGGGTGTAAAAATGTTGAAAGTAGGTGTGTGTTTGTGTGTGTGTATGTATGTATGTATGTATGTATGTATTTATGTATGTATGTATGTATGTATGTATGCATGTATGTTTGTATGTTTGTATGTGTGGTGTGTGTGTGTGTGTGTGTGTGTGTGTGTGTGTGTGTGAGAGAGAGAGAGAGAGAGAGAGAGGGGTTTTTTTTTTAGGTATATAAGATTTTTGTTTTGCTTAATAAACAAGAAGGAATTAACCTTTTATTTAACATCTTTTCAACATGTAATTTTAGATTACCCTACCACTCCTCTACACACACACACACACACCACAACACACCCACACCACACACACCACACACCACCACACACACAATTATCGAATGATTTATGGTAGATTCCCAAAATGGGATTGAAAAAATATTTGCAAAAAACCCAACCCCTTTAAACATTCCATTACAAAGATGCCCCTTACATACTTTCTTTAGGGCCACTAAAAAAAAAATTGGGATAAAAAATCAAAAAAGAACTTTTACCGGCTGTAAAATTGGTTTTCCATGAATTGATTTCTTTTTAAAAATATGCATGCTTTAATATGCCTGTCCAATACGAAAATGAAAATAACATGTAAAAATTTTAAAAAGGTCCCTTCTCCATCCCCCACCGTTCCTGGGTTATGGAAAACAAAATTCCCCAGCATGCATCCTTTACCTGGGGGGGAGGGACTATGCCGGGTTGAATTGGGTAAGAGAATGGGTGAAGTTTGTGGTGCGTGTTCACGCTTCAGAGAGTCCGGGGAGAAGACGAAGTATGCAGCCATCAGTGTTTTTAAAGGAAAGTTATTTGAAGGGGGCTTGATTCAAGATCCTATGATCAAACAATCATTTTCTTTAAAGCTGCTAGAAAAATAGTCATGTCTTTGTGTATGATGCCCAGGATACTTTTGGCAAAAAACAGTTCATGGCTTGTACATACAATATTTTTCTGACCAAAAAAGGGCTTGGGAGGGGGGGGGGGGGTCGTTTTTTGGCAAAGCCCCATCTTTTTTTCTTTATTTCTTTGAGGGGATGCAGTGCACACCTCCCCCAAACCATGCCCCCCCCCCCACCCTACCCCCCCCAAAAAAAGTAAATTAAAAAAAATCCCCTCTTTGCCTTGTTTTTTTCCCAGTGGGGGGGAGGGGGGGGGGGGGGGGTGGGGGGGGGGGGGGGTGTTGTTTGTTTTTTTATTATCTAAAAGGACTATTTTTGAAGGTTGATTACAACTTGAACCATCTGCAGACAATTTATTTTTTTTTTAAACCCCCTCAAAGTGACCCCCAAAGGTTTTGTTGCCCAAACCTCTAACACCTGTCCACTAGCTTTGCCTGTGTCTTTGTCTTTGCTAAAATAAAAAACCCCTCTAGGAATAAAATCCCCAAAAAAAAATTTTCCCCTCTTGTTCCCCCCTTCAAATTTTCTGTTTTAGAAGGTAGGCTTCTATCTGTGCAAGATGGAAAAGGATGACAACTTTGACAAACCCAAATGACCACTCCCCAAATGAGTCTTTTTCCCTCGAATGAAAAGAAAAAATTAAAATAAAAAAAAGACTTTCATTGCCCAAAGGGGAGGATTAGGCTATGTTGTAATCGGCCCTCGAAGTCATCTGTGGAAGGACAAAAAAGAAGGCTTTGTTAATGTTAAGGTTTTGTAGGGTGGATAGTGGCCCCTTAAAACAAAACAGGTTGGTATGTCCGTATGTGCAGGCTGTACTTTTCCTGCTGATGGTTTTATTCGCTGGCAGGGGGATTTCCAAAAAGCTGTGTTGACATAATCCACGTGCTTTTACCCTTTTTGTCATCAGGGGTTTGTGGTGTAGGGTTATAGTCGTTTACACGCGGGGTCGCGGTTCGAACCTCGCCAGACCTTTTTATTTTTTTTTTTTTTTTTTTTTTTTTTCCTTTTTTTTTTTTGGGGGGGGGGGGGGGGGGGTGGCTAGGGTTACTTTTTGCAATGCTAAAAACGCAAAAGTCACATATCAAAAAGCCCCCTTCTCCTACACCGGGGTTCAGTGGGTTTGGATAACACAAATATACCCAGCTGCTCCTTTCCCTGGGGGAGGGATGGACTATCCCGGTTAAATTGGGTGAAAGAGGTGGGCTGAAGTTTGGGGTGCGTTTTCCCCAGCTTCTCAGAGAGTGCAGGGAGAGGGACAGTAGTTGCAGCCATCAGTGTGAAAAAGGGAAACAGTTATCTAAAGTAGGGCATGATCTCAAGACCCTTTTGATCACAAAAAATTTTTTTTTTAGAGCTGCTAAAAAAAAACCTCACTGTTTTGGTGCAATGATGACCCTGGAAAATTTTTTGAAAAAGAAACAGTTTCTGGTTCTCTACATTCAATTTTTCTGCCCTTTAAAAAGGGCTGAGGGGGGGGGGGGGGGGGGGGGGCTTTTGGCAGGCCCCATTTTCTTTAGTTTTTTGAGGGGATGCAGTGCACACCCTCCTCAAAAGCCCCCCCCCCCCCCCCCCCCCCCCAAAAAAAAAAGCAAAAAAAAAAAAATCCACTCTTACCCTTGGGGCTTTTTCCCAGTGAGGGGGAGGGGGTTTGGGGGTGCCCGGTGGTGGTGGGGGGGGGGGGGGGGGGGCGTGTTTCTAAAATTTATCTGAAAGGACTTTTGAGGGATTATTACAATTTAACCCACTCCCAAAAAAGTTTTTTTTAAAATCCCCTAAAAGTGACCCCCTAAAACGTTGTTGTCTAAAGCTGTTAACACCTTTGACACATTGCATTGCACTGTGTCTTTGATCTTTGCTAAAACTAGAAAGCCCTCTAGAAAAAAACAACAACAACAAAAAAACAAACTTTTTGCCCCTTTGTGCCCCAATGCTTCAATGTTTGTCTTTCGAAGGTAGGGCCTCTATTGTTGTTCTTTCGAGCCAGAAGGGCCCTAGGCTGGAGCTTATCCCCGGGTTTTTGTGCGTTAAGCAAATGTGGTTTTTCACCACCCCTGTGACAGGCGTAGTCTGTCGCCAGATACTTCCCCCCCCGGCTGGTACCCATTGTAAACCCCCGGGGGGGTGGGGAAAATAGGAGTAAAGTGTCTTTCCCCAAAGGGGACAAACAGGCCCAGCGGGGGTCGAACCGCGACCTCTGGTTTACGGTTGACCGCCTTAAACCACTCGACCCCGGTGCCCCCCCCTCTATCTGTGCCCTTGGAATTGATGACAAATTGACAAAACTGATGCAACACATACCAAAGAGTCAATTTCCCGAAAAAAAAAAGAAAAAAATAACAGAACCCTTTCTATTAGTCCAAAGGGAAGGATGTAGGCATTGTGTTTTTCTGGCCTTCTAAATATCTGTGGAATGGTACAAGAAAAAAAGGCATTTTTTATGTTAAGGTTGGTATGGGGTAGTGGCCCGTTAAAAAACGCTATTTCCCGCCCGTAAGTGTAGGTGCTCTATCCCGCTGATAGTGATTCAGTGGCTTTTTATTTCCAACGGGTTTTTTGCAATTACGTGTTTTTGCCCCAATTTTCTCAGTGGTTCGTGGTTTGTGTGGTTATACGTTGCTTCAACCCCGAGGTCCGGTTGAACCTCGCCCGAACCTCTTTTTATTTTTTTCTTGTTTTTTTCTTTTTTTTTGGGGTGGGGGGGGGGGGGGGGGGGGGGGGATGGCCCCGGGTTTACTTTTGCAATGATCAAAAAGACAAAAATACACATATCAAAAATCCTTCTCCCTATCACCAGGGTTCAGTGGGGGTTGGATAACCAAATACCCAGCTGACCTTTACTGGAGAGGGATGGGGGCTATGCCAGGTTGAATTTGTGTAAGGGCATGGGCTGAAGTTTGTGGGCATGGGCTCCCCCGACTTTCAGAGGGTGACGGGGAGAAGACAGTAGATACAGCCCATGGGTTAAAAAGGAACAGTTTTTCTGAAGTAGGGCATGATCTCAAGATCCTAAGCATCACAATAATCATTTTCTTTAGAGCTGCTAGAAAAACCATCATTGTCTTTGGTGCAATGATGACCCATGGATACATTTTGAGCAAGAAACAGTTTCATGGCTCTGCTACATCACAATATTATTCTGACCATAAAAGGGCTGGGGGGGGGGGGGGGGGTGTCTGCTTTTGGCAGAGCGCCATCTTTTTTTCTTTAGTTCTTTGAGGGGATGCAGTGCACACCTCTCCTCATAAGCCACCATCCCCACCCTCCTTACCTTACCTTAATTCTCTCTGTGCCAGGAGGCACACAAGGCTTGAACATCATTCCTCCACTGTTTCCGGTCTGTAGCTGTGCGTCGTGCGGCGTTCCACGTGCTCCAGCCTGCGCTGTTCCGTTCTACTTCTACCATTCGTCGCCATGTTGTTTTTGGGCGTCCCCTTTTCCTTCTCCCTTCAGGTGTCCATCCGAGGGCAACAGCACAGTCGTCACTCCTGTCCTTTCTTAGGACATGTCCGATCCAGTTCCATCTCCGTCTTCTAATCTCCTGGCTGATTTTTTCTGCTCCTGCTATTTCCAAGACTGTCTTGTTGGCAATGTATTCTTGCCATCGGATCTTGAAGATCCTCCTCAGACATTTGGTTTGGAAAATGTCTAGTTTCTCTTCTTCTCCTTTCGTTAATTTCCAGGTCTCACATCCGTAGAGAAGAACTGACAAAACAAGGCTCTTGAAAAGGGATGCTTTGGTTTTTCTGCCGATGTCTCCCATTTGCCAGATGTTGGATAATCGTTTCATCTGTGCACTGGCCAGTGCTACTCTCTTCTTGACGTCTGCTGTTCCTCCTCCGTCTTTGGTGACGTTTGCTCCGAGATAGGTGAAGTTCTCCACCTCTTCAACTTCCTGATCTCCAACCCTCAGACCGTCGATGTTCCTGCTGTTTACTTTCATGGCTTTGCACTTCTGTCCATTCAGCTTGAGTCCAACCTTTGCTGCGTTGTCTTCCAGTCTTTTAGTTTTGTGTTGTAGATGGTTCATGGTTGATGAAAGGAGGGCGATGTCGTCTGCAAAGTCAAAGTCTTCTAACATGTTCATGAAGTCCCATCTTATCCCATTTCTCTCACCTTCCACTGTTCTTCTCATCACCCAGTCTATCACGAGAAGGAAGAGGAATCCTGACATGCAGCATCCCTGTTTCACCCCGGTAATCACTGGGAACCAGTCTGTTGTTTCGTTGTCAACAATGACGGAGCACTGAAAGTCCTCGTACATTGTCTTGACCATCTGGATGAGTTTCTGTGGGATTCCATATTGACGCATGATGATCCAGAGACTGTCTCGGTGTATGGAGTCAAAGGCCTTTTCAAAGTCAATGAAGTGTATGTACAGTGTCGCGTTCCATTCGTTGACTTGTTCCAAGATGTTCCTGAGTATAAATATTTGGCCGACAGTTCCCCTCCCTTTTCGAAATCCAGCTTGTTCTTTTCTGAGAGATGCGTCTACTCCTTCTTGTATTCTGTTGATGAGGATCTTGCTGAGCACCTTACTGGCCAAGGGTAGTAGTGTAATCCCACGCCAGTTTCCACACTCCTGAAGATTTCCTTTCTTTGGAATCTTGCATATGAGTCCTTTCATCCATTGTGTTGGTACTGTCTCCTTTTCCCAGACGAGGTCAAATATCCGTTTCAGTTCCTTGCCGGTCTGTTCAATGTCTGCTTTTAGCATCTCTGCTGTGATCTGGTCTGCTCCTGGTGCTTTTCCGTTCCTTAGGGTCTTCAGTGCTTTCTTGATTTCATGGATGGTTGGTTCTTCTGCTGAGATGTCTAGTTCTTCCACCTCCCCCTGGTCATCTTGTGGTGGTTCATTTGGTGCATCCCTGTTGAGAACTTCCTGGAAGTGTTCTCTCCATCTCCTCAGTCTGGCCTCTTGATTCTTTAGCAGCTCCCCTTCTTATTCTTCACTGCTGCTACTGGTCTAGTGCCTTGGTTGGTGAGCTGTTTCACAATGCTGTACAGTTCTTTCTGTCTCCCATTCTCTGCTGCGTTCTGCGCTCTCTCTGCTTTTTCTGACATCCATCTCCTCTTGTCCTCTCGTACGCTTCTTTTCACCTCCTTGTCTTTTTCCTTGTATGTTTCCTTCATTCTATTCTGTATTCTCTCCGAGTGTGTACTGTTGATTCTTATGTTGATGCGCTTCCTCTCATCGATCAGCTTCCAGCTGTTCTCACTGATCCATGACTTGCTCTTCCCCTTTCTGTAGCCAAGGACCTCTTCTGCTGATATGATGTAGGCGTTCTTCTGATGTTCCCACACCTCTTCTACATCTTCAGTTTCGGTTCTGTTCTCTTCGAGTTTGGTCTTCACTGCGTTGCAGAATTTCTTTCTTATATCTTCGTCCTTCAGTCGTTCAACGTCCAGTCTTGTCTTGGTGTTGTTGTTGTTTCTGCGTGAGCTGAGTCGTAACTTGATCCTCGTCTTCACCAGGTAGTGATCGCTGTTGGCATCTGCTCCCCTCTGTACTCGGCAGTCTTGTACTGATGTTCTCCACTGTCCGCTGATCAATAGGTGGTCAATTTGGTTTTTCACTCTTCCGTCCGCTGATGTCCATGTTGCTTTGTGAATGTCTTTGTGTGGGAATAGAGTTCCTGTGATAACTAGTCCATTCAGCTGGCTAAACTCGCATAGTTTCTGTCCATTGTCGTTCTGTCTCCCAAGTCCATGAGTACCCATTGTCCTTTCGTATCCAGTGTTGTCATTTCCCACTTTTGCGTTTAGGTCTCCCATGATGATGATGATGTCGTTCTTGTTGCACCCGTCCACTGTTTCCTGGAGTTGTTGGTAGAACTGCTCCTTTTCCTGGTCTTCCCTCTCGTTGTGCGGTGCGTACACTTGTATAACTGTCATCCGTCTGTATTAAAATCTTGCTATAATGATCCTCTTGTTGACTGGTGTCCATTCCATGAGAGACTTCACTGCGTCCTGGCTCATCATGATGGCGACTCCTCCCTCGTGTAGTTGTTCGTCTCCACTGTATATCACTGTCTGTCCTGATGCTAGCTTAATTTTTCCAGCTCCTGTCCATCTGGACTCGCTGATTCCGAGAATGTCCAGTTGATATTCTATCATCTCTCTCGCGATCTGTGCTGCTGCGCCTCCTCTGTACATTGTCCTAACGTTCCAATGTCCGATGTTAAGGTTATTTTTGGGGCTCGCAAAGGATCTTGTCGGACGGTGAGCTTCCCGCAGGCTTTCACCCATCGTCGTCATGATGCCAGTGCCGGCGATCCCCGCTCACCCCAGGGCTTGGTTTGAAGTTATGTTCATAGTTTCTGTAACTTTTTATTTTTTCCGGGAGTAGGTAGTTGGCCTTCTGCCCAACCCCCATACTTGGAGGGCCAGTGGTTTTCTGTCAGGGTGGCCTTCCCTTAGACTGCGTTGGTCCACGGTGCAATCTCCCATCCGACACCAGGGAGACGCGCCTCTACGCCGTGCAGTCCCAGCGCGAGGTCCCCATCCTCCACCCCCACCCAAAAAAAAAGCAAACTAACAAAAATCCACCTGTTTGCCTGGTTTTTTTTCCCAGTGAGGGGGGGGGGGGTGTTGTTTCATATAATTATCTGAAAGGACTATCTTGAAGGATTATCACAACTTGAACAATCTGCAGAAAAAAATATTTTTTTAAGAAATCCCCCTAAAAGTGACCCCCTAAAATGTTGTTGACTAAAACCACTAACACCTGTCCCACATTGCACTGTGTCTTTGATCTTTGCTAAAACTAGAAAGCCCTCTAGAAAAATTCAACCAAAAAACAAAACATTTGCCCTCTTGTGCACACGCTTCAACCTGTTTTGTTTTTTAGAAGAGTAGGCCATCTATCTGTTCCAGATGGAACGGATGACAAAATTGACAAAAGTGCATGCACACAGCACATGGATTGAGTCAATTATCCTAAAATAAAAAGAAGAAATAAAAAAGCAAAAGACTTTCTATTAGTCCAAAGGGGAGAAATGTAGGCTATATTTGTACGTCTGGCCTTGGAAGTCATCTGTGGAATGGTACAAGAAAGAAGGCATTTGTTAATGATTAAGGTATAGTATGGTGGATAAAGGTTGTTTATAGTGCAGGCTGCTACTATCCTGCTGACTGGTGTATTTAGCTGGCATTGGATTTCCAACAAGCTGTATTGACATAATCCACGTGCTTTTGCCCATTTGTCATCAGTGGTTCTGTGGTGTAGTGGTTATCACGTCTGCTTCACACGCAGAAGGTCGCGAGTTCGAACCTCGCCAGAACCTCTTTTTATTTCTTTCTTGTTATTTCTTTTTTTTGGGAGGGAGGGGGGTTGGCTACTGGGTTTACTTTTTGCAATGATCAAACTGACAAAAGTACACAATATCAAAAGTCCCTTCTCCATATCACCTCGGTTCAGTGGGTTATGGATAACACAAATATACCCAGCATGCATCCTTTACCTGGAGAGGGATGGACTATGCCAGGTTGAATTGGTGTAAGAGACATGGGCTGAAGTTTGTGGTGCAGTGTCTCCACGACTTCTCAGAGAGTGACGGGGAGAAGACAGTAGTATGCAGCCATCAGTGTGTTTAAAGGAACAGTTATCTGAAGTAGGGCATGATCTCAAGATCCTATGCATCACAATAATCATTTTCTTTTAAGCTGCTAGAAAAACCAGTCACTGTCTTGGGTGCTATGATGACCCATGGATACATTTTGAGAAAGAAACAGTCTCATGGCTCTGCTACATCACAATATTATTCTGACCATAAAAGGGCTTGAGGGGGGGGGGGGGGGGGGGGGGGGGGCGGCTTTTGGCAGAGCGCCATCTTTTTTTCTTTAGTTCTTTGAGGGGATGCAGTGCACACCTCTCCTCATAAGCCCACCCCCCCCCCCCCCCACCAAAAAAAAAGTAAACTAACAAAAATCTCTCTCTTTGCCTTGTTTTTTATTCCCAGTGAGGGGGGTGGGTGGTGGTTGGGGTTGTGGGGGGGGGGGGGTTGTTTCATATATCTGAAAGGACTATCTTGAAGGATTATTACAACTTGAACCATCTGCAGAAAAAAATATTTTTTAAAAATCCCTCTAAAAGTGACCCCCTAAAACGTTTTTGACTAAAACCACTAACACCTGTCCCACATTGCATTGCACTGTGTCTTTGATCTTTGCTAAAACTAGAAAGCCATCTAAAAAAAACCAACCCAAAAACAAAACATTTGCCCTCTTGTGCACACCCTTCAACCTGTTCTGTCTTTAGGAGAGTAGGCTATCTATCTGTGCCAGATGGAACGGATGACAAAATAGACAAAACTGCATGCATACACCATACCCAATGACTCAATTATCCTCGATTATAAAAAGAAGGAATAAAATAACCAAAGACTTTCTATTAGTCCAAACAGAGAGATGTAGGCTATAACTGTACGTCTGGCATTCGAAGTCATCTGTGGAATGGTACAAGAAAGAAGGCATTTGTTAATGATTAAGGTATAGTATGGTGGATAGTGGCCTGTAAACAAAACAGGTTGGTCATGTCCTGTATAGTGCAGGCTGCTACTATCCTGCTGACTGGTGTATTCAGCTGGCATTGGATTTCCAACAAGCTG
>CM054150.1:50293306-50353185 GCA_028751875.1 Rapana venosa | reverse complement strand
AAAAAAAAACATTTGGGCAAACACCGCTAAACAGCAAAAATGGTGTAACACACACACACGTTACACACACACACACACACACACACACACACACCACACACACCACACACACACACACACCACACACACCACACAACACACACACGTGCTTGAGTGCAGCATGTTTTATTTCAATGATGAAGTAAATCTTCAGATCTCCAAATCTTTTTAAAGAAGGAAAGTGGCAGGACAGTTTAGACGTTCACCTGCTAAACAAGTAAACCCTGATGCTCTGGGTTCGATTCCTCGCCTTGCTCTTTCTTCCCATTTTGACGGGAAAATCGAACTGAATATCAAGTCTTTCGGAAGAGACTTTAAACAAGTCACACCCGTGTGCTTACGGACCTTTTCCACGTCCAAAACCAAAAATTCCCAACGATAGCTGAACAAATTGAAAAGAGTAGGAAGGTACCTCCCGACTGTCCTGGCCAAGTTGGTAGGTTCAATTCCCAACTGTAACCCCGAAGTCGGATTGCAGCTACCTCAGTGGTTGTGGGAGAGGTGGGGGGAGGAGGGGGGGAGGAGGAGGGACAGTCACTTACGCAAAAACCTCACAGTCGGTGAACCTCAGCGCTCTAGCCGAGAAACGAACAACAAAACTTAAACAATTTCACATCTACCCGGCGGCCCAAAGGCTTGTCCTGATACTGAAATACACGAAAAACTAAGAGTGTTTAATTTGGACGAATGTTCTACACTGTACACAGACCTCCTGGGGGAGACGGGATAGCCCCGTGGTTAGAGCTCTGTGCTCCCGATTTGAGGGCACAGGATCGAGCCCAGGTTCGAGCCACACCGAGAGAGGCCCCTTGAAGGGGATTCCCCCCCCCCCCCCCCACCCCCCTGAAGTTAACATCAGTACTAACTCCACTCCTCCCGAAAATCCTTTGGATGAGACTATGAACCGTGGCAGCGAGGGAGAGGAGATGGGCGCCGCCCTCAATATGCTGGCCCCTGGAGAAGTGAAGGTCTCTGATGCCTCGCTCCCCTACGATCACATAGGTTATGGGACACCTTTACCTTTACTTTTTTGGGGGTGATAAACCGAGGCCCTGTCTGCGAACGCACGCACGCAGAGCATCTTGCGTTTCTGTCTTTGGAAGAGGAGACCATTCGTGCTAGTATGAATGGACGCCAAAATTATGTTTTATAAACTGCATGCACACTGATGTCATGTTAAGACATCATCCTTGAAGTCGACATGCCGTTACCTTAATGGATTTTTTCTTAAAAAGGTACAATAATCGATGAAAAAGAATGAAATAGAATAAAAACGTTTTCATGCTTCTGTTCACCAACACCTGTCCCCTGCAATCTCACAAACTCACGTAGGCCCTACACGTCACTTCATGAATCCAGCGAACGCGAAGCTCTGAAAGAAGGCTCGGAAATTTTACGCAAGGGAAGCAATCCACCACCACTACCAGCATCACTGCTCCCTATCCCTTTCGTTCTGGAAGCTCCAACAGAAGAATGAGGTCTGACTGCTCCAGTGGTTCCCCTGCCACGAGAGATCCCCGGGCGACCTCGCTGACTTGAGAAATCCTCCGAGGCTTTTCCAGGTGACGCTGAACTAAACATCGTCGGTAAAGAAGAAGACAAGTGTTTCGTTTGCGAGTTCGAACGTAATTTGCTGGTGATCCAAGTTCCCGAGCGTGCGGGTTCTCCTCTTTCGGGTGACCGTGCGGAGACGGTCCTCTCTCTGCTAGCGTGTCTGCTGCCAATGGAGCTCTTGCGGGCTCTTTCGCTGAGCATGCTGTTGACCATGACCACGTTGCCTTTAGCATCCTCACTGGGGATGATCCCGTACCTCTTGTACAAATCTTGGCGCGTTTTCTCTTGGTCAGTGGCCATTCCTGCAAAAGAGAAGCCAAAATTTAATGATAAATATCTCCGAAGTCGGAATGCGGCTACCTTAATGGTTGGGTGTGTGTGTGGGTGGTGGTGGTGGGGGGTGGGGGTGGAGAGCAGATACATACGCAAAATTTTTTACCATTGGTGAACCTCGGAGCTCAAGACGAGGAACACACGCACGCACGCACGCACGCGCGCACACACACACACACACACAACACACACACACACACACACACAACACACACACACACACACACACACACACACACACACACAACACACACACACACACACACACACACACAACACACACACACACATAACAGAGAGAGAGAGAGAGAGAGAGAAGAGAGAGAGAGGAGAGAGAGAGAGAGAGAGAGAGAGAGAGATGAGAGGAGAGAGAGAGAGATCACTTTCTATTGTTTCGTTGTTCTTATTGTTTTGGTTTTTCTTAAGGGGGTGGGTGGGATTAAGAAGGGGGGGGGGGGGGGAGAAAATTGTAAAATTGGCCGAAAAATTCGGGCAAGAATTTAAAAAAAGCCAAAAAAATAATACTGAATGGAATGTGTATTAAATTGTGTGTTTTGTTTGGGGGGGGTTAAAAACTAGCTTTTTTACCATTGGAACCGGGTATAAGGAGGAAAAAGATGGAAAATACGTAGAGGGAAAAACACCCCCCCCCCCCACACACCCACACCAAAAAAACAAAACACAAACACACACACACCACCCAACAAAAAACCCTCCCAGACCTCGGTGGGGGTGAGGGGGTGGATGGGGGGAAAGAGAGGGGAAGAGAGAGAGAGAGAGAGAGAGAAGATTACTTTTTTTTTGTTTTTTTGCTTTTGTTTTATTGTTTTGGTTTTTCCCTCTTTTTAAGGGGGGGGGGGGGGATTTAGGAAGGAGTAGTAAATTGAAATTAAAGGCAGATAAATTCGGGGAAAAAGAAACCTGAAAGGGGTGTTTGAAAATTTATAATTTAGTTTTCTGTGTATCCGAATTGCTCTTGGTTAAAAATTTTACAAGGAGAAATTATCACCTTTAATTAAGGAAAGAATTTAGGTTTAACATAAATTATTGGAATGGAAAACCCCCCCCTCCCCTAAATTTTAAAATATAAAAACAGAATCCATTTATTGGTGACCACGGGCGTGCGGAGTATATATAATTATATATAACCTTAAAATTTTAGGTTTTTGTGTTTTTTTTGTTTATATATTTGATAGAAGAAGATAGATAAAGAGAGAAAGAAAAGTTTATTGGTTTTTTTTTTTTTGTTATATGGTTTGAAATTATTTGTTTGTTGTGTTTGGTGTTTTTTTTTTGGGGGGGGGGGGTGGTTTTTGTTTTTATCCTTTAAAATGACACTTGTAATACCATGTTTACGTGTGCTTACCTGTCGCTTTTGTGGTTCAAATTCCCCATTAGCGACTACCTCCCAAAAAGACGGATGTAAAGTTATAAAAGGAAAATAAAAGTGAAATTTGATCCACGCCCTAAAAAGGAACCCCGGATTTTAACGGAAAAAATACCGGCGGAATGCGACCCAAAGCTGGTTGACAAGCCGAAAATACGACCCCGGAAGAGTACAGGCGAGCCCTGCAGCGTGGCAAGGAAGATTTAATTTCAATTTATTGGGTATATTTTTTAATTTTTCCTAATTAGTTCCCAAAAGCCCGAATTGGGTAGTCCTGTGGGTAGTCAATTTCCAAGGATTAGTGGGGTTTTTGGATAAGAATTCCGCGTTTTGGGGTTGGAGGGTTGGGTCCGAGTGGGGGGGTGGTGGGAGGTGGGATAGCCGAACAGGTTCCACCATCTTTCTCCGGGAGGTGGGAAGCTGGCAGGATGGAAAGAAGACCCCCGTGTTAGGGGAGTGTCGTTTTGGGGAAAGCAATGGGCCGCCGTTCTTAAACGACCCTCCCAAAAAACCCGGACGGTAGGAGAAAAAGGGGTGCGGGGCCGGCTTCCCCGCTTGCACTCCTCCCCGGGGATTTGGAAAGGCGATTTTTGGAGAGCATTGGACAGACCCTAAGATTGCGCTTGTCTTTGTAAGACTGTCAGCTGACTCTGGTTGAAGGTGGTCGGAAACCCTGTGCATGGCGGGTTGTTCACTTACTCGCTTCTAGGGTGGTTTTCGCCTGAATTCCCAGGCCCTGCCCCGCGAGTCGTTGGAGTCCTCTTCACAATGCGGGCTTTTCGGATCCAATCCCGCCGCCCTAAAGACAGTCTCTAACTCCCCCACCATTTCTTTTAAACGACACAGTCCACCTCTGGGGGTCTTCACCGGCTCGTTTTAAAAAACCCCCAACACCCACCCACCCATTCCCCCTACCACCCCCCCACCTCCTACGGGAAAGCCCCCCCCCCCCTTCCCCTCCCTTGCCCCCCCCCACCCAAAACCTAATTCTATTTTAAGAATAAAAAATCCAACCCCACACAGCTTTTCTTGTTAAATTTAATTTGGAATTAATTTTAACCATAGTATTTCTATTCAAACCATATAAATTTATTTCAACATTACTTTTAAACTAAGGTTTTAATGATAGTTTTAAAACAATTCTTAAGCACTCACAACCCTCTGGTTTAAAAAAATAATTCTTAACCCCTCGAGTGCGGCCCATGTTGAACTCAAAACTCTGTCTGATCTTTTCAAAACTGTCTGAAAACCCGTAAGTCTCAAGAGGTGCCTTTATGGATTTTGTTGAGTAGGAAGTACTTAGATCAGACTCGCTCAAGTCCCTTTTGGCGGGATCGAAGTTCTGGTGTGGGCGGCTGACAGTTAGATATCTGGACACAGAACTACAGATACCTCATTCTCGTCTGTTTCAATGTCTTTTCTGAAACCGTCTTCGACTTTGAAAGCGGCAAAGCTCTCATCCGTAGAGTCTTTCATTCCGTGAGAACTGGTACTTACGCGCAATGCTGGACTATTGGAAGCCATAGTGGTGCGGCGGGCATCGTCCTTTCGCTCGGGAGTTTAATGTTCATTGCAACAATGTCTGGGTAGTTTGTCAGGACATGGTGCTTTTGATCACGGCACCGAGTCTCTGCTGAAAGAACTGCTTACCGTCTGCCCAGGCGCTTTTGTGTCCGTTCACACTCCAGTGCTCACAGGATTTGTAGCAAAAAAGAAATACACCCGTTACTTCTCCGTGGGGTCTGTACCTATGGAACAAAGGTCTAACGTGTCCCTGTTATGTTCCCGATCACCAATAGCGGA
The DNA here is from genome assembly GCA_028751875.1 of Rapana venosa. Classification (NCBI taxonomy): domain Eukaryota; kingdom Metazoa; phylum Mollusca; class Gastropoda; order Neogastropoda; family Muricidae; genus Rapana; species Rapana venosa. The sequence goes on along the minus strand of CM054150.1, from coordinate 50,348,069 downwards.
AACCCTCCATTCTGTGGAAGGCTATGATCTTTGAAGGGAGACAATGGTCAAAATCGGACAGGTGTCAAACCCTATCCTCATAATCATACTTTATAGTCTCTGCCTTGAAACCATTTTGAGTTTTCAGGTCGTGGCTCTGAAAATATACAATGTTATTTGTCAGAGAAATCTCTATCTAAATATTCGCGCTACCATGATCTAAATTCAAGATCTTTTTATCAGTGAGGGAAATTTGCATCTAAATGTTGACGGTTACTGGGAATCTAAATCAAAATCCCCTTTGTTACCGAAGGAAATTAACATCATTTTTTGCACTACCAAGAGCCTACATCAAAACTGTGTATCAAAGAAACTGTTTATCGAAGCCCTCACGCTACCCTGACCTTTTACACTTAATTCGTTGTATGAAAAAAAAAGTGTGTCCATGTCTATATATTTTGTGTACCACGATCTTTTAAAAAAAAAAATCCACAACCAGTTGAAAAGAAGCCAAAAAAGAAAACCACCCACCCCAAAACAACAACAACAAACAACAAAAGAAAAGGAAGGCAACAAAACTATCCAACCAACCAACCAATCAAAAAACTCAGCGATTAATTTTCTTATAGTGCCCATTTATTTATTTATCTATTTATTTATTTATTTATTTATTTTTAGTTAATTAATGAAGCGTTTGCATTAGTTTCAAGGATAATTATATTCAAAGCGCAGTATTTTCTCTAGAGCTATAATATTGATGTTTTTTGTTGTTGTTATTTGTTTGATTTTTTTGTTTGGTTGGTCACTTGTCTCTACATTTGTCAACCCATGTTTTGTAAAACGACATTAAGCAGCAGAGTGAGTGATTATTATTCATATACTGGTGTGAATGTGTATCAAGACATTTTAGTCCTTACCTTTTATTTTCTTACAGTACACACACCGGGACTGAATGTAAAAAAAAAAAAGCACACGAGTACTTATTCCATTTTTCTGGGAAAAAAAGAAAAGAAGCAGCAAATGATGATACACACACCAAACGGCCATGACCAAAAAAGACGCGTAGATGGCCGATAGTGTGGTGTATGTTTGTGTGATTAGTGGTGATGGTGACCATGGTTACGACATGATGATCGTGATGATGACGGTGGTGGTGGTAGTGGTGTGTGTGTGCGCGCGCGCGCGCGCGTGCGTGTGTGTATGTGCGTGTATGTGTTCGTGAAGAGTAAACATTGAAAGAAAGTTTAAGTTAAAACTAACGCAACAGAATGCGGCACCTCAACAAAACTTAATACTGCTTTATAACAAAGGCATCACGCTAATTTCAATTACAAATTCAAGTTATCCCGCGGTCTCAGAAGCAGCAGTGCAAATTTTGTACACGCTCACGTAATGCTAGGGCATATTTATTATGTGCAATGGTGGCGCGCGTCAACACCAAACACATACAACAAACACACACACACACTACACACACACAACACACACAACAAAACCCAAACAAAACCCGCGCGCGCGCGCGCGCGCGCGCGCGCCAAAGGCCAGTCTAAGTCTTATTAATAGACTGAAGTTAAATGCTTCCATACAAAATTTTCTATAAATTTGTGCATTGTGTGTGTGGTGGGCAATCTCAAACATTCTTATTCTTTTCGAATGCCAAATGTTAAAAAACAGTTGCCACCTTTTCGTGAGAGTCTTGCAAAGGTTTTGAAAACTAACATTGCCTGTGAAATTGTTTTGTGTTGAAAGGAGTTGTTTAGTATTTTGCTATAGCACAAGTAAGTATATCTTTAATGATTTGAAGCATAGGCATTCTACCCACCATGTATAGTTTTCAATTGTTACCTTTTTCCCCATGGAATCCCTTGAAATCTATCTTTTGATCTGTTGTAGTTTAATTAGATTTATCATAAGGTAAATTCATTTCTTTCATTGATTATAGTTAGTAGTAACAGTTCCTTAACCCTTTTTCTGAATTGTTTCCTTTTGTGTCAAAACACTAATGTAAATAGCGTCAAATTGAAACAACACACACCACTCAACACACACACAACCACACACACCACACACAAACAAAACAACACACACACCCCAAAACACACCACCACCACACACCACACACACACACATATCTCTCTGTTCTCTCTAACCCTGGGAAAATAACAATCATCCATCCATTCATTCATTCATTCCGATCCACTCACCCGAATCACAGAACACATTATAAACTGAAAACCCAACTCAACTCAATTCAGAATCACCGAATCATCATCCTACATCTCCAGTAGCCCGTCAAGACCTATAGAGAACAGACCCACGAATGCAGGTAAGCCTACCTACGTACCTACGTCTAAACCTGAGCCTCTGACCCTCTCTCACCACACCAAACTGGACTGGCGATGTTGTTGTTTAGGGGATTTTTGTTTTTGGTCTTCCCCCCTACCCTCCCTCAGGCTTCTTTGATGGCATCGTCCAGTCACTCACTGGACGTGGCTCGATTGCAGGACAGGCTGTGGTCACGGAGGTGTGGACTTGTCCATCCATGTAGGTACTACGAGTTGGTCTCGCTGACAGACAGATCGGCACAGTGCCAGTAGCAGGGAAGAGAAATAGTCATTTATGATGAGGGTAAGGAGGAGGGAGGAGGTGTGGGGTTGGGTGGGGTGGGGGGTTGGGGGGATTGAGGGAGAAAGGGAGAGAAGGAGGAGAGCAGGGGGAGAAAAGGTGAGGGAGGGAGGGGGAGAGAGAAACAGAGAGAGAGAGAGGAGAGAGAGGAGAGAGAGAGAGAGAGAGACAGCCAGACAGACAGACAGAGACAGACACAGAGAGACAGAGAGAGACACGTGAGACAGAGAGGACACAGAGAGACAGAGAGAGACACAGAGAGACAGAGAGAGACACAGAGAGGGAGAGGAGAGAGAGAGGGAGAGAGAGAGATGAGAGAGAGGGAGAGAAGAGAGAGAGGGGGGGGGGAGGGGGGGGGGGGGGCAAGACAAGGCAATTTTCTTTATTTCGAGGATAGACACTCATGTGTGTGTGTGTGTGTGTTTGTGGTTTTGTTAACATCCAGTCCCTGCCCTTATTAGGAATCATATCATGGTATTAAAACAACACATAAAACCATAGATATATGACGACAACAAAACCATTATTCATCCTTACAATCAAAACAAAACAAAAAACAAAGAAAATATCATAAATTAAAAAAACAAACAAACCCAGAAACTAACTCGTATAGTATTTAAAAAGGAAAAATTGTACATCCTAATAAATTTTTCACACACACACACACACACACACACACACACACCACACACACCCCACACACACACACACCACACACACACACACACACAAAACAACACAACACACACGCGCGCGCGCGCGGGCAGATTTTTTCAGATGTTATTTTATTCTTTTATTTTGAGGATAATGGAATAACCATTCATGTGCTTTTTTCATCCAGTCCCCGTGTGTGTGCAGTTTTGTAAATGTTGTCATCCGTCCCATAAGCACACTATGGCCTATTCTTCCGAAAAGCGGACGGGTTTTAATGTGTGCACAAGATGTTCTGCGTGCGTTCGCACACGGGACCTCGCTTTATAGTCTCATCAGAAGGACTTTTGGGGAGAGTGGAGTCAGCACTGATGTTAACTCCAGAGGGAAAGTCCTCTTACACGTAGATTCGAACCAGGGTCAGCAGATCACGAACGCATCACTCTAACCACCAGGCTATCCCGATATATATAATTATATTCCATGTTATTGTTTGTATCTTTACTTAGTGATGTGCAGATATACGTAGATGATTTAATTGCCATGCTAATATATTATTTCCCCAGTCATTATATTATATTATCAGGGAGGGAGGGGAGAGGGAGAGAGAGAGAGAGAGGGAGAGAGAGAGGGAGAGAGAGAGAGAGACAGACAGACAGAGACAGAGACAGAGAGAGAATGACAAAGCACTTTAGGGGGAATGATGAAAGGGAGGACTGGGAGGGAAAGAGGTAGGGAAGCCACGTAGTGGTGATGACAGAGGAAGGAAAGCTCTTTGATTCTGTAATTATTGTCATCTCTTCCTGCCTGTTGTTTTTGTCTCTCTCTACTCTTTCCTTTCCTTCTCTATTTTTTTCTTCTAAAGCTAGTCTTGACGCTTTTGTTTCCCAGTCTACATCTCCATCTATCAATCTAGTCATATCCAGGTATACAGAGATGCTATGATTATCATGCTTTAACTTCTTACACACACACACACACACACACACACCACACACACACACCACACACACACACACACACACACAACACACACACACACACACACACACACACACACACACACACACGCACGCGCGCGCGCGCGCGCGCGCGCGCGCGCCGCGCGCGCGCGTTTTAAAATGTTATTTTATTCTTTTATTTTGAGGATAATGGAATAACCATTCATGTGCTTTTTTCATCCAGTCCCCGTGTGTATGCAGTTTTGTAAATTTTGTCATCCATTCCCACCGGCACACAATGGCCGACTCTTCCGAAAAGCGGTCTTGTTTTAACGTGTGCACAAGATGTTCTGCGTGCGTTCGCACACGGGACCTCGCTTGATAGTCTTATCAGAAGGATATTTGGGGGGAGTGGAGTCAGCACTGATGTTAACTCCAGAGGGAAAGTCCTCTTACACGTAGATTCGAACAAGGGTCAGCAGATCACGAACGCATCACTCTAACCACCAGGCTATCCCGATATATATTTATTCCATGTTATTGTTTCTTTGTTTAGTGATATGCTGATATACAGTGATGATTTAATTGCCATGCTTATTATATTATTTCCCCTCATATATTATCGGGGAGGTGGGGGGGGGGGGGGGGGAGAGACAGAGAGAGAATGACAAAGCACTTCAGGGGGAATGAAAGGGAGGACTGAGTGGGAAGGAGGTACGGAAGCCACGTAGTGGTGATGGCAGAGGAAGGAAAGCTCTTTGATTCTGTATTGATATTGTCATCTCTTCCTGCCTGTTGTTTTCTCTCTCTCTACTCATCCATTCCTTCTTTATTTTTGTCTAAAGATAGTCTTGACGTTTTTGTTTCCCAGTCTACATCTCCATCTATCAATCTAGTCATATGCAGATATTCAGAGATGCTATGATTATCGTGCTTATACTTCTTCTGTCATACTATAGTTATTTCATTGGGTCTCAACTATGTTAAAGGGGACGGGATAGCTCAGTGGTCAAAGCACTCGCTTTCCCCAGCTAAGGTTATACAGCATCGAGCGTGGTTACCACTTGGATGGGTGACCTTTTGCGCGCCTTGGCTTCAGTACAGTCCTCCAGTTCACCCAGCTGTAAATGGGTACCTGCCTCTTTAGGGTCAGGGAAGGTAAAGCAGCGAGGGAAAGGAGATAGGCGCCGCCCTCAATATGCTGGCCCCTTGAGAAGTTGAAGTCTCTGGTGCCTCGCTCTCCTAGCCGTACAACCACATAGGTTATGAGACACCTTTACATCTATATTATTGTATCTTTATTTAGTGATATGCAGGCATACAGAGATGATATGATTATCACGCTCATAACTTATTCTTCATAATATCGTTATTTCATTGGCACCACCATCTATGATGGGATTTTATCTTTGCCCTCTGGGCTTTTTTTCAGGGTGAGGAGATATACGGGGCTTGCGCTTGCATTATATTACATTAAAATATGATTGCATTGTGGAATGAGCGGTCTATGATTTGAGTAGGTTACTTCCTCACGCCCCAATCTGCTCATTTATGGTATCGTTAAAGTTCATGGCAAGGGGTGTGAGAAGTGTTATCACGTGGTAGAAATTTCCATTTTCTATCATTCTCTTTGTTTCTGTCATTTCTCTTACCTTTTATCTCTGTCTCTGTCTCTCTCTAAGGCCTATAATAAATAAAACTTCGCATCCGCAATTCGCCATTGGCATTCTCTCATCTCTCTCTCTTCTCTCCTCCTTTTCCCCTCTCATCTCTCTCTCTTCTCTCTCTCTCTCTCTCTCTCTGTCCCCTGTCTCTATCTGTCTGTCTGTCTGCCTGTCTGTCTGTCTGTCTGTCTGTCTCTCATTATTATTCATTTTTTCCTCGAAATAAAAGAATTTGTCATTGTCATTGTCATGTCATTGTCATGTCATTGTCAAATTTTCTCTCTCTCTCTCTCTTCTCTCTCTCTCTCCTCTTCTCTCTCTCTCTCTCTCTCTCTCTCTCTCTCTCTCTCTCTCTCTCTCTCTCTCTCTTTTCTCTCTCTCTTCTTGCTTATTTCCTGCCTTTCCCAATCCACCCTCGTGCCTTTTCTTTTTATTCTCCTCACAAACCTGCCAAATACTTTCTGGCATCTTTTGCATAATAGCTTTGATTAAGCTGCCCCGAAGGAGGAGCATGTGAACGTTGGGTGAGAAGAGCAGGCAGACCTCCTGCAGAGTGACAACCAAGCACAGGAGAAGGACCAGCTACTACGCATTCCAAACCAATACGGCCAGATGACAGACACGGGAAAAGAAGAAGAAGAAGAAGGGGATATCGATCAGAGGATTGATCAGTGATTCAGTGTCTGGTATTGATCCCAGTCCACGTTAATCCCCGGAAACGGCTTAGGACAAAAGCTTTGACGCCTTGGATGGACAAATCCGTCCCTTCATGTCCGTCCCCATTACTGACCGCTAATAGCTGAAACAACCGCTGGTCTCCACAGTGTAGACCTTTGGGTTTTTGGTTGTATTAGAATCCTAGCGGAGCTGTTCGATTTTTGGTACTGTTCGGTGTGGGGCCTGAGCTAGGACGTTGTTTTCTGTGTTTTGTACAAGGCGGTCTTGTCTTCAATATAATAATAATAATAATAATAATAATAATAATAATAATAATAATAATAATAATAATAATAATAATAATAATAAATAATAATAATAATAATAATAATAATAATAATAATAATGTATGGAATTTATACAGCGCTGAATCTTGTAAAGCAACAAATCAAAGGGCTCAGATGACTTTTTTTTTAAATATCGAGGATAATGGAATAAGCACCATGTGCTTTTTTTTTTTACATCCAGCCCCCATGTGTATGCAGTTTTGTAAATTTTGTCACCTGTTCCCACCGGCACACAATGGCCTACTCTTTCGAAAAGCGAAACAGGATTTAACGTGTGCGCAAGATGTTCTGCATGCGTTTGCACACGGGGCCTCGGTTTATAGTCTCATCCAAAGGACTTGATGTATGTATGGTTTTGTAGTATTTTTCTGTTTTTTGGGGGAAAAAAGAAACTAGTTGCCTGCCAAGTGATGGGCACTTTTGTAGTGTTACGTTTTTCTTGGTTGCATTTGATACTTTAAAAAAAAGGGAGGGGGAGGGGTTGGTAAGGGGAGGGGGGGGGGGGTCGGCTGTGATAGAAATCAAGAGAATGTTCAATGATTTTTTTCTTTTGTATAGGAGGCAAACGGCCCAGAATAGGTCAAACGCCCACCCCCGCCATCCCACTTTTCCTGAAATGGCACACTAAACAGCGTGGTGTACAGAATCCCATGATGGTGTATCAGGTTGTTTCGTAAGTCTTCCACCCACGAGGATGGAGAAGCAGACCATCAAAGATGTGTGTGTGTGTGTGTGTGTGTGTGTGTTGTGTTTGTTTGTTTGTGTGTGTGTGTGTGTGTGTTTGTGTGTGTGTGTGTGTGTGTGTCTGTCTGTGTGTGTGTTTGTGTGTGTGTGTGGTGTGTGTGTGTGGTGTGTGTGTGAGTGAGTGTGTGTGTGTGTTTGTGTGTGTGTGTTTTTGGGGTGTGTGTGTGTGTGTTGTGTGTGGTTGTGTGTGAGTGTTTTTGTGTGGGTATTGTATTGTGGTGTGTGTGGTAGTAGTGGTGGTGGTGGGGGTGGTGGTAGTGTGTTTTGTGTGTGTGTGTGTGTGTGTGGTGTGTGTGTGTGTGTGTGTGTGTGTTTTCGGGCGCATGTTTATTGCAGCAAGAGTAGCTTACCAATATCCTGAAAAACATCTCTTTCTCGCAGAAAGAAAAATCTGACATTTTCTACCTGTTTTTGCCAGTCTAACACAAAGCCTGATTTACTACATACAAGACATTCTAAGGTGTAAGCCAAATGTCGCAATGGGGTCAAGCCTTATCAAGGTATTATGCCAAGGCGTGGTGATTTACCATGCCCACAGTGGGCGTAGGCCAGGGATGCTAGCTACATTTCAGTGAATAAAAGTGTTCGACTTCCATCCTGTTGGTTTTTGAAGTCGTGGGTTCGAATCTTGGCAGCGAATATTATCAGTACGATAAGAAACTAGAAAATTATCAGAATAAAGGTAATCTCAAAGTATTGGATAAAGAGTGGGAAGCTCCAGGGCCCAGTGAAAGCACAGACCCGCGGTGCGTTACTTCCCTTTGTGTATATTATTTATTATAACATATGCATGCAAAAGATTGAATATACATGTTAAAATCCCGTAATTCATGTCAGCGTTCATTGGGCAACGAAACACAAACAAAGCCTGCCCAGTTATATACTTTGTACCTGGAGGGAAGGGCTCTGCCTGATTTAACTTGCCCAAGGGACACAGCCTTGTTTTGCTGTTAACTTGCCGGAGTGACACAGCCCTGTTTTGTTGTTAACTTGCCCGAGCGACACAGCCCTGTTTTTTTTGTAAACTTGCCCAAGCCACACAGCCCTGTTTTGTTGTTAACTTGCGCAAGCGACACAGCCCTGTTTTGTTGTTAACTTGCCCAAGTGACACAGCCCTGTTTTGTTGTTAACTTGCCCAAGCTACACAGCCTTGTTTTGTTGCCAACTTGCCCGAGTGACACCGCCTTGTTTTGTTGTTAACTTGCCCAAGCTACACAGCCTTGTTTTGTTGTTAACTTGCGCAAGCGACACAGCCCTGTTTTGTTGTTAACTTGCCCAAGCCACACAGCCTTGTTTTGTTGTTAACTTGCCCAAGCGACACAGCTCTGTTTTGTTGTTAACTTGCCTCAATGACACAGCCCTGTTTTGTTGTTAACTTGCCTCATTGACACAGCCCTGTTTTGTTGTTAACTTGCCCCAGAAACACAACCCTGCTTTGTTGTCGTCATTGGTTTTATGTTTGTTTGTTTTAAGGTATTTTTACTGCCTTATGTTCTGTAACATTCCTGTCCTGCTGTTGTTACGTGGCAAATTTTAATCTGTTTGTCCCAGCCATACCTAGATTCACAATCTCACATCCCCAAGATCAGATGTCTACAGGGAGCCCATCACTGTCAGGCCACCATAAGGTCACCAACCAGAGGGGCCTGCACTGTTGCTGGATCACTTTGGTGGAATTCAGTGCTGTCTGTTCTGAGCTGACATACGCAGGACACCATCTTCCAAGCCCTCGACTGACGACAGTATTAGCTCAGTTGCGAGGCCAGACTGAGTGAGTGGCAAGCCTGGGGTGGTGACCACCTCAATGTCCCTCCAGTAACTCTCCCCTGTGAACTTTCAACCCTGAAGGTTTTAACTTCAACTCACCACAGGCACAGAAGCGTATGGGGGTCCCAATCAGAGACAATTTTCTTTCATTGCATGATGATCAATGGTGATGAGGATGATGTAATGCAGCCCCTATGGAAATACACATGCCTTTGAGATAACTTGACAGGGCTGTACTCTACGCTTCCCATCATAATATATCCTGGCGTCAACCAGGTCTGAGAATCACAGACACCTGCAGTGTTGGTCTGGTAGATTGAGCAACACTCTCAAAATTGCATCCGTAGAGTGGATGAGGCTCGACTGTGTGGTCCAAGTCTTCCCAATGAGACCACAGCACACTCACTCTGGTTAGGAGCTGGCCAGAGTCCGAAAAATCCCTATGACTTATGGGATTCGAGCCTGTGACCTTTTAGTCAAGGCGCTAACCACTGCACCATGGCGACTGGTTCAGCTTGAAAAATATGATCCAGAGCCCCAGCAACTGGCCAGGGAGAGAGAGAGAGGGAGAGAGAGAGAGGGAGGCCTTGCAAGATTGGCATTTTGCTTAATGTAACATCAACAATTGACAAAGCTTTTGGCCCAGATAAAAAAAACATTTGAAGGTTAAAAACTTTTTCTCCAGCAAATTCTACAAAGCATTTTGCTGACATCCTGTTTACTGTGTGTGTGTGTGTGAGTGAGTGAGTGTGAGTGTGTGTGTGTGTTGTGCATTGTATTCAAACACAGAAACACTCAACAACAAACAAACAAAACAAAAACAAAGCACACCCAAAGAATAAGTCCTGGCCATACAAGTCTCCCCATATTTGTTGTTGTTGAGAAAAGCATCTGGCAGGGTCAATGACCTGAGAGAGAGAGAGAGAGAGAGGGGGGGGGGGATAGGACAATAGTGAGGGGCAGAGAATTCATAAGCAATCAATATGGCTCGGTCTTCTCTGTCAGTGCTTTCCCTTGACTTGATCAGTATCAGTCCACGCGATTGGTTAGTTTTGACGTCAGCAACACGCCACTTTTTAAATCATCTTCCGGGTTTTTCCCCCCAACCTCCACCCCATCCCCGCCCCTACCGTTTTAGCACTCGCTTGTTTGAATTATGAAAATATTTCTGTTTGAAATTATTTGCTTCCTTTTGTCTTCTATGGGAAATTTTTTACCTCATTCTTTACCAGAAAGATATCTCTTAAGTGTATTCAGGCACTTAAGACACACATAGATCTGTACAGGTTACATAAGCTTGTACTTCAAGCAAGAAAACTTTTGTTTGTTGTTGTTATTGTTGTTGTTGTGTGAATACAAATATGGTTTCATGTGGTAGGCTTTAAGGCCAATCACAAAGGACAGTGTGCAAGAGTAGACCATTGTGTGCCCGTGGAAACAGTTGACAACATTTACAAAACTGCATTCACATGGGGATGTTAAAAAAGCACATGAGTGCTTACTCCATTATCCTCGAAGTACAAGAATAAATAAAAGAATAAAATGAAAGGAAATAACGTGTGCACACGGGACACAAAGCAAACAGTCCCAAAACATGTCAAAAACACAGTAGACCATTATGATTATTATCAGCATGGCGTTGCTACCACATCATGAAATGCATTGCATAATCAGATCCTCACAGTGCAACTTTAGCAATGGAGCAAGTCCTCAATAGTCTTGCGGCATAATGCAGTCATGAGTCGTATCTATCAGGCTGCCTGTTTAAAATTTTTTTATTTCATTTTGTTAAAGTTTTATTTTTTTGTAAATGTAAAGGTAAAGGTGACCCATAACCTATGTGGTCGTAGGGGAGCGAGGCGTCAGAGACCTCACTTCTCTAGGGGCCAGCATATTGAGGGCGGCGCCCATCTCCTCTCCCTCGCTGCTTTACCTTCCCTGACCCTAAAGAGACAGGTACCTATTTTACAGCTGGGTGAACTAGGGGACTGTACTGAAGCCTAGGCGCGCCAACAGTCATTCATCCGAGTGGTAACCACGCTCGACGCTGTTCAATTTGGCCGGGGAAAGCGAGTGCTCCGACCACTGAGCTATCCCATTATTGTACTATAAATTATTGTAAATTTTGTGGTGTATAATGTGTGTGTGTGTGTGTGTGTGTCCGTTTGTGTGCGTGTGCATGTATGAGTGTATGTGTGCGTGCGTGTGCACGCGCGCGCATGCACCCATGCTTGCGTGTTTTTATGCATGAGTGTCCATATGTGGACTGTTGTTGTGAAATATCTAGGGGTCATTATCGACAACACACTCTCCATGCAAAAGTTCATCACCCAAACCTGCCAGTCGTGCTACTATCAATTACGGCGCATCAGTGCAGTTGGAAAGTACCTGTCCACTGATGCAACATCCAAACTAGTCACGTCCCTCATTCTCTCACAGCTGGACTATTGCAATTCTCTTCTGGCCGGTCTCCCAGCATCATCTATCCACTCCCTTCAAGTATACAAAACTCTGCAGCTCGACTAGTCCTCAGAAAGAAAAAAAATCTGAGCACATTACTCCTCTGTTGCGATCTCTCCACTGGTTGCCTGTGCCACAGAGACTAAACTATAAGATCAGTACCCTTTGTTACAAATGCCTCCACAAAACAGCACCTTCCTACCTCTGTGAATGTCTTTATCTGTACACTCCTTCTCGTTCCCTCCGCTCTGCTGCAGACACCTTGTGCTTAAGAATACCTTGATTCAACCAGTCCACCATTGGCCTTCGCTCTTTCTCTGTTTCTGGTCCATCAATCTGGAATGACCTCCCCCTCTGCCTCCGCCAAAAGCTTTCTCATGAAGCTTTTAAATCCGGCCTCAAGACTTATTAATTTTATTTCAAACCTAAGATTCTCCTCTCTTGTTCCATCTCATTTTTGTCCCTGCCCTCAACATACAAAACCCCATCACCATGCCGAAGTGTATAACCTTTATGTGGTGGGTTCGTGTGAGTGTATTCATTTGAATTTGTAAAAAACTATTAATTGTAACTGGTTGCATGTGAATGAGTGAGATGAACGAAAGCGCTATGATTTGGTTTTTTTCAAGATATGGCGCTATATAAATTCCATGTATTATTATTATTATTATTATTATTAAAAAAATCAAGGTGTGGGGAAATGGTTGTCTATGTCTGTGATATTGATTTGCACTATTTTATGTTTACTTGTTGTGTTTAGTTATGCTTGCTTATAATCCACGTGAATTTTTCGTCCATTTAAGACAAGAGTTCATGAAAATTTTCGCAGGATTTCCCCATCTTCACAGTTTCATTGTTATTGCTGCAACTTCTTTGAAACAGTAGCGGAGATCCTCCATTTATATGCAGCAGTTTTCACAGAATTCCTGCAGGCACTGCATCACGTCACTGTCAAAGTCAGTTTTATTTTCAGATGGTACATTGAAGTAAGTGTGAGTAACCTTGGTTTGTCCATGGGCTACCTCCTCAGTGTGGCGACGTGCTCTCCCCGGGGAGAGCAGCCCCAAGTTCACACAGAGAAATCTGTTGTGACTTTAAAGTGATATATATATATATATATATATATATATATATATATATATATATATATATATATATATATATATATATATATATATATTGTTTGTTTTTTTTGTTTGTTTTAAAGTTGTCACTGCCAGGAGCAGAACAGCCTGGTGGTCAAAGCGTGGTGCCTGTGACCTGACGACCCAGGATCGTTGAGCCAACACGGGCTGCCCGTTGTATGGAACTTCACTCTGTAGCTATCATTGGTAACCACTCCACCTCTCCCAAAAGCCCTTCAGATGAGACTATAATATAAACTATGGCCCCATGTGCGAACCCACGAAGAACATCTTCCGAACACATTAACCCCCTTTTGCCTTTTGGAAGAGTAGGCCATTTCATGCTGGTAGGAATGGATGATGAAATAAAAATAAAAGTGCATGCACTCTGGTGTGTTTAGACACCATCCCCGAGGTTGGATTATGGCTACCTGAATGGTGGGCAACAAAAAACCACCCAGTGGCATAGGCAAAATCTCACCAAAGGAAAAAAGTAACTGTCACCCCACTCTGAAGCAGTCATAACTGTGTCCCCCTCCTCCTTGCTCACCTTGTCAAAACCACACACCACTTCATCAAATTGTTTTATTTATTTTACTTTATTCTTTTAATTCAAGGACAATGGAATAAGCACTTGTGTACTTTTTTTTACATCCAGTTCCCATGTGTATGCAGTTCTGTAAATTTTGTCATCCATTCCCACTGGCACACAATGGCCAACTCTTCTGAGAGGCTGAACAGGTTTTAACTGTGCACAAGATGTTCTGTGTGTGTTTGCACAGGGGATCTCTATTTCTAGTCTCATCAGGAGGAATTTTTTTTTTTTGGGGGGGGGGGGGGGGGGGGGGGGGGGGGAGGTGGAGTTGGCACTGATGTTAATTTCAGGAGAAAATATCCCCATTGAACAGGATTTGAACCTGGGTCAGCAAATCAGGAATGCAATGCACAACCCTCTAACCAACCATAAATTGAGAGATTTTATTTTATTTTATTTATTCTTTTATATCAAGGATAATGGAATAAGCACTCATGTGCATTTTTACATCCAGTCCCCCGTGTGTATACGGTTTTGTAAATTTTGTCATCTGCTTCCACCGGCACACAATGGCCTACTCTTCCGAAAAGTGGAACAGGATTTAACGTGTGCGCAAGATGTTCTGCATGCGAAACACGGGGCCTTGGTTTATAGTCTCATCTGAAGGACGAGAGAGAGAAGAGAGAGAGACAGACAGATACAGAGAAAGAGAGAGGGAACGGAGAGAGACAGACAGACAGACAGACAGACAGAGAACAGCAGCAGAATAAATTTTTAGGCTTAGGAAGCTTACAGACAAGCTTGCAGACATTTCTGTTTTTTTCGTTTGTGTTTGTTTGTTTTTTAATCAGAAGAAAACATTTAAGGAGCTGAATAAAAAGCACTCACAAAACCTCACACACACACACACACACGACTGCTTTAGTCAAAATATATATTTGAACAATAATAGTTAGTCACATAAAGGCTGTCAATCTACATAAACAGTTCAAACAAATAAGTATCAGCTAATAAAAAACAAACAAAGCTATATACACATTTCAAGAACAACATCAATTACTTGTCACATTGATATTGGCAGAATCAGGCAAGCATTCAATCTAACTTCTATTCAACAAAGAATTTTGTAGAGTATCATGAATCTGATCAGTACAATTTTATCATAATTGTTTATCATATCGATTAATTTCCAGTTTTGAAAACCTCATTATAATATGATTTAAGATATACAAAAAAGAAGATATTGTCAATAAATCTGATATATTCTTTTAGTATAGCTGTTTAGCTTATAAAGTACTGTATGGTAATGTAGTACTGTGAGGAAAAAAAGACAGACTTTTTTTTACAATTTTGAATCAGCTTTCCTGAAAGAACCATAGAAAAACCAAACTGAAATAGTCCAAAATTATTCATACTTTGTTTGCTCTTAACAGTTATGCAATGAATTCCTTAGCTTTGTGTGTCTTGAGTCTAAATCACAAATCTAATCAGTATTTATCGTTAATCACCTTTTACTGTTCTGCATTCAGTGTCCTGATTATGGTTACTAAAGCTAGGTGAGCTGTCATGGTAACACACATAACACGTAGGCCATCTGAAAATAAAACAATGTCCCTGTCATTGATTATGAGAACGTTTGTCCCTAAAAGGCACATAACTGAAGTCACTAATGGAAATAAAGTGATATTTAGTGATGTATATATATATATATATATATATATATATACCATTATATACCATATATATACATATATATATATATACTAAATTGATAGAAGAAATGAACAATCCTGATTAAATACTCCTTCAAAAAAAAACCTTCGTTTCTAGATCACAAATTCATAACAACCGTGAACAAAAATTGAAGGAAAGAAGACCACGAGACAGAGAGATCATACATGAAAGGCATTCAAGGCCGCTTATGAAATGAAAACTGCAAGACCATGTACCAGAAGTGCAAACTCTAACATGTTGTTACAAAATGGCGACTCACCAGTAAAATGAAAAATGCCTGGCAGATCTGGATGATAAATGCAAAAAAGCCGAAACAAACTGTAAGCTTGGCACTAAAGCAACTGGACACAAATTAACTCTGAATATTGAATGGAACATTTACTGTGGTCAGTTTCCACATTTGAGCAAACTGAGATTAGTATGCACAATGAAGGATCACCTGTAATCCACAAAAAAGCTAACCCCCCCCCCCCCCCCAATCCCTCTTCTCAACTATCACCAAAATCTGCTTTTGTTTATAATTGTCTAGGAGAAAACAATGGTCACAGTGATAACATACAACATCCTCAGCTAAATAACCTCCCCCCCCACAACCCCCACCAAAAAAAAAAAAAATCAAGAAAAAAAATCAGAATTTTTTTCTGTTCCTTGCATCTGACACTGTGTAACTGTATTTAAACAAACAAACATACGAACAAACGAACAAAGCAAAACAGTCAAGATGAAATGAGAAAATTGGTACGATAATGACATATTTTTGGCATTCATATAAATATAAGAACAAACAGAAAAAATGGATGTGATTACTTTACAGTGAAAATTCAACATTTATAATCTGACGAAAACATAGCAAAGGACACTGTAAGTTAAAAACATCTGTAACTACAGTTATAAGGATTGAAAAGTAAAATGTACAGTCTTCGTAAAATGAACTCACTTTCCACCTCATTAAAGCATTTGGAGGTGGCTTTTTTCTTTGATGCCAGATTCTTGTTAATTAATACACTGTTCTTTGTTGTTGTTGTTGTTGTTGCTGAAATTTACTTTTTAATGATTTGTATTTGATGGAAAGCATATGTAAAATCTGTCAATGAATGGAAATGGAAATGAACCATTATTGATATGACAGTAGTGTACACTGTGATATATCTTCCAGTATTACTACAAGTGAACAAAGAAATATCTCAACAATACATAGGTGAATATTCAGTGAGGAACTAAAATGAAAGAAAGAAAGAAAGAGAGAGAGAGAGAGAGAGAGAAGAGAGAGAGAGAGAGAGAGAGAGAGAGAGAGAGAGAGAGAGAGAGAGAGGTGGGGGTGGGGGAGGGGGAGGGGGAATTTAAAACTGTGAAATATGTATGTGAATTCATCAATCAAAGGATTCAAACCTCTCAGCCCTTTGTTTCATTAAAAGTTCATTTCCTGTATGTACTTGGAAGCACATTCCAGACCACAGGCACGTAAAGTAGGCACATAAAGACAGGCACATGGAAAAACATTTTCCTTAAAGTACTTTATAATTGGATTTTAAAGAATTATACATTGGGTTTTTGTTTTTTTAAAAGTGTGTGTCATCTGGAAGAAATAATAATGCTGACAGAATGTTGTGCTTTGCTGTGCTGTGTTGTACTCTTTGTGTGTGTGTGTGTGTGTGTGTGTGTGTGTGTGCGTGTGGTGTTTAGTTGTTTTGTTACTAAACACATACAACACTGTAGTAGCTACACTATTTTAAAAAAACAAAAACAACAAGGATAAAGTGGGGAAACAGATAATCACATTTGGAAATCTAATACGCTTTAAGAAATTGCGTTTCAAAAAATGAAGGAAAGAGCCTACTGCCATCAGATTATCACATGTTCATATAATACTAAGATGTTGCTTTTAATACAAAATCAGGTGGTAAAAATATTCTTAAAGATGACCACCAAACAATTCCCAGTAACAAGCAGGAAGAAGAAACTACATAAATTACCAAGCGCATTGAGGTATGGCTTATTAATATCACAGTTGGCTTTGAATATTGTCAACTTCAAACATGACACCTCAATCAAACAAATCAAGAAAAAATGGCAAGGCAATGAAAAGAGAGAAAAGGAAAAGAATGGAAAGATACACAAAGCATCAACTGTCAAAATCAACACTTCCTCATAGTTCACTCCCTTTATCATCCTCAGCAAAATGAAGAAAACAAAAAACAGAAAGGAAAGACAGAAATAATGCATTCCACATCCTCAAATACTTTGCAGTTTTTTATCTTAAGAAACGTTTATATAAATGAAAAATCTACAGAATTGTGCTCAATATATCCATAAAGACATACACAGAAAAATTTGATTTGTTGCTTTACAAGATTCAGCGCTATATAAATTCCATACATTAATATTATTATTATTATTATTGAAAATAAGAGAATTCTGTTATGATACCAAGGTAAAATGAATTACATTTCCTCCATTTTATTAAGTTCTCTTTCTTAAAATCCTGTACACATATCACAGTAAAGTTAGATAAAAATGGAATGTAATTTTGATGTCTTGGACGGAAACCACTTCACAAATTCATGTCTGGTCAAACTCATGATGATTTATACGATGAAAAAGACACATCACACGCAATCATTCCGTCAAACATGGTATTTGAACAAAAGAAACTAAACCAAATGGAATTGTTTTGACAACAGATTTTTTCCCCTCCCTAATTTAACTGTTGGTATGGAATACTGATAAAAGTGGAGTCGGAGATTTTTTTCCCCCACAAAAACACCTTGTGAGTATAACTGTGATAAATATGTGTGTGTGTGTGTGTGTGAACATGGTTGAACTTCAATTTAATGTCTGTTTGAATAAATGGTATTTTCTCTCTCTCTGTGGGTGGCTGGGTGCATGCAAAGGAGAATGAGTTACATTCCTAAAACAGCCCTTGACCTCTGCTTTTGAAATGCTCCCCTTCCACTCCCACAACTGTCCAACAGAGAGTTCCCCTGTCTTGAGTTGCTAGGATTCTCGGTGCACTCAGCTGTCCAAGACTACTGCAAAAATGTTGCATCTAAAAACATTCCACAGGGCTACATTGCATTTCTGACCCTAAAATGCTAAGATGGAAAATCATGGCACTGAACTGAAAAGTCAAGTTCTTTACCTTAAAACATTTTTTTTTAAAAAAGGTTTCTCTTTTTACAAAATTGTTTTCTTCAATCTCCTTTTTTGGGGTTTATTTTTCTTATCTTGTTACATGGTGTTTACCCTTGGCAGTTCATGCAAATGTGCAATATTTAAATATAATTTGTGACAAGAGATCATTAAAACTTGACTGATCTTGCAGTATCAATCAACTATGCACCCATATCAAAACACCAATATGTTTCTGATATTAATTTGTAAGTTACAAATTCATTTCTTTTATATTAAAAAAAGACAATGATATAAATACTTAGCTACAGAAACATACCTTGATAAAAATGAGAATAGCATACAATCAAAATATATGATGAAATAACGATGACAAAACAAAGCACAAATTTAGATCCACAATATTAAATCCAACAACTGCTGTAGGTAAAACTTAAAACAAAGAAATCTTCCAAGTTATGGAACAAACACTTTATTCACACCAGCCAAATCTCTTTTTCTCTGTTAAAATATATAAAAACAAACTTCTTTATAAAAAAAAAATGAATATCAAAGTAGGAGCCTATCAACATCATCATCATCCTCGTCATCATCAGCAATATATATATATATATATATATATATATATATATATATATATATCACACACAGGCATATCTTCAGTATCTTAACAAGGAGTATATAATAATTGGATGACAGCTGTGTCTCCCTTATTTCTGCATAATTACAAGTAGGTGTGTTCTTCATGGTGTGTTGCAAATTTTCCCTATCCCATCTGGTTGACAGTTTCTTCATCATGACAGCACACCACCATCAGCACACAGAGGTGTCCTCTTCCTCAGCAGTTGGCTGTAACAAAACATATACAACAGGAACATCAGAAAAAATATCAAGTATAATGTAAAATGGTTGCATACACAACAAACTCACAGTTGGTGAGCCTTGGAGCTCTAACCAAGGACCCCCCTCCCCCCTCCCCCGGATGAAAACGACAAGAAAATACCTTTCTGCAGAGTGTACGGCCATTCCTACTAGCCATAAACTTCAGTTTAAAATCTTCTTAATTAAATATCTTGAAATAGGAAGTAAAACTGCATATTTATTTGTTTTTGTATAGGCTTCTGTAGTGTGTGTGTGTGTGTGTGAGATTTATTTATCTTTTATTTATTCTTTTATCTCAAGGATAATGGAATAAGCACTCATATGCCTTTTTACATCCAGTCCCCATGTGTATGCAGTTTTGTTAATTTTGTCATCTGTTCCCACCAGCACACAATGGCCTACTTTTTCAAAAAGTGGAACAGGATTTAATATGTGCACAAGATGTTCTGCGTGCGTTTGCACACGGGGCTTCGGTTTATAGTATCATCCAAAGGACTTTTGGGGGAGAGTGGAGTCTGCACTGATGTTAACTCCAGGAGAAAAAGCCCCTTGAACGGGATTTGAACCCGGGTCGTCAGATTGCAAGCGCAATGTTCTGATCACCAAGCTATCCTGTCCCCCAGAAAAAGACAGAGAGAAAACACTTCAACAATTTAACTTGTCATAGCTAACAAGCTTTTGTTTTTCTCAATAGCTGTAAATCCTTTTCCTACCACAGATGTTCTAATATTCAAATCAAACACATCTCTTTCTCCTGGAGTCGACGAGTTGAAAATTGTATTATAGTCCCAGCGGTAATATTCCCGATTTAGAGACTATGGTCGCAAGTCATCCCACTTGAACTGCTTGTACCACCCTACAAGTAGGACAATTCTGACAAGTAGGACTGATAAGCAACTGTGCCAGGCCCTCACAGGCACAAAGGTGCCACACGAGCCCTGAACTAATTAATTGCCCCCACCCTCCATATAGCTGTTGTTATGAAACACCCCAAAGTTTGTAATTATATAGTTGCCAAACAGCATCCAAGACTGGTGGTGTTAGAGAGCAAGCAATAGATTAGTAACAATAAATAAATCACAAACCAAACAACAACAAAAAATGAAGCAAGAAAGCAAGGAAAATACACCAGGTTACTGATCTTTTCATGTTGTCAACAAAACTTTAAATCAACAGACTCTAAATCAAAAGAAGAAAAAAAAAGAGATGTACTTAAAAACACAGCAAAATTTCATGTTTAAAAAACAAAACCAACAACAAGAAAAATCCTACCAGTGAACTGACTTTGCAGCTAAAACAGATCTTATAACTATCTGAAAAATAATGAATGTAGCTAACCCTCTCCAGCTGTTTTAATCCTTTGCCTCCAATAATGGAATTTCTTAAATAATCAGATACTGTGGTTTTTCAAGGTAGTTCAAAACATGAGCACACTGTATGGAAGTGGTATTGCAAACTGATGGTGGGGGTGAGTAGGTGGGGGAGGTGATATTATAATTATATAAACTGTGAAAAAGACCATACATGTGGATGGTGCGGGGGGTGTGGCAGATAGTATATGCTATGGTGTTGTGTGCACATAATTATGTGTGTTTGTACATTCAATTAATCTGTTACTGCATACCTTTGAGATGTTACAAATTCTGAAAATGCAACAAAGATAGTGCTCAGATAAGACTCTCTCTCTCTCTCTCTCTCTCTCTCTCTCTCTCTCTCTCTCTCTCTCTCTCTCTCTCTCTCTCTCATTGGACGAAAAAAAGCACACGAGTGCTTATTCCATTATCCTCAGAATAAAAGAACAATTTTTGTAAAAATCTCTCTCTCTCACATACTGTATTTTGAATGCTTTTATATGTCAATTTTCTTGATTTTTTGTTGTTGTTGTGAGGGCAGGATGAAAAAAAGTTGTGTAAACTTATCTTTTACCCTCAGTAAAGATCATTTTGACTTCACACACACACACACACACACACACACACACACACACACACACACACACACACACACACACACACACCATTAAACGGATGCACTTTGACAGATTATGTAAAAAAGGGAATCTGTTAATATTGAAAATTATGTTTCTGCTTTTTGATTTACTAAGAAGTATGTACAAACATATAATTATGTGCACAACACCATATATATATATATATATATAATATATATATATATATATATATATATATATATATATATATATATATATATATACTTAACCCTTATACTACTACCCCCCCCCCATTACACACACACACACACACACACACACACACATCACACTCACACACACACATCCATACTTCAAGACGTGTTGCTTGGCTTGGCGGAGGAGGGATTTGTGCTGAATGTTCATGCTGTTCCATCATCATTGAGAGAGGAGGGACACGGGAAGGCAGAGTGAAAGACTCCATGAGCAGAGGAGAGGCTGCCATACCATGCAGAGTACAACAAGCAGACAACAGAAAACTATAGAAGCCAACTGAAAACTAAAGAAACCAACAGAAAACTAAATAAACCAACTGAAAACTATAGAAACCAACTGAAAACTAAATAAACACTTTCCCCAACTTGGTTATACCTTATGCCTACGGGTAACCCGCTACAGGGTAACCAACCATCTGCTAGTCCTTCCCTCCGTATCGCCCACTACTGGGTTACAGTAACATACAAATGTGCACAGTGCACGTGTACTGGGAAAGAGGGGTTCTCTCCCTTAATGAAGGGATGGTGTTAAAATAAATATTATTTAAGAGAAGTCGATGATAAGCTTAACAAGATTCTTTTTTTTTATTACTTCAAAAGTAATGATTTAGAGGTAATACACTTATCAAATCAAAGTCTATATATCCAAGTTGTGGAGATAAAGCAACACATGGTTTTGTTTTCATCTAGATCTTGACCCAGGAGGAACAGGCAACTCCAATGATTCATACAATTGTATGCATATGGGCAAAATATGTGCATATGACATCCAGAAAGTAAGAGATCCATAAATTCAAACTGCACATTCCGGTAAACAAACTATTTTCAGTTTTCAGACATTGTACAATTATATGATTTGAACAAAAAGCAAATAGGTCATCTTCAATGTTTCTGATCATATATGTTTCTAGTTTCGTTATTCATGTATTTGTTGTATCAGGGTAGGTTATTTTTTCAGTTGTTTGTTTGTTTTGTTTACCTCACATGCAGCTTTGAAATAATTATACTATATACTTTTCCCGCTCAAGTCTTCTTTCAAAAGAGAGAAAAGAGAAGCTTGACCTGTGGTTTAGGCCACAGTTGGCTGAGCCTTTGCTAGTGGATTGCTTGGAAGATATAATGTAGCATGCACGGGGTAACCAGATCCTTGAGAAAAAATCAAAGCCACGATAGAAACCTAGCTAAGGAGACAGTGAGAGCAGAGCTGAAAGCCACAGAAAATAGACCAACAGGACTAAAGTAAACCGCATGAGGCTTTCTTTCTCATTAACCTTTCCCCTACAGGTAAGCCACTATAGGGTAACCAACCATCTACTAACCCTTCCCTCCGTATCACCCACTACTGGGTTACAGTAGCATACAAGGGTGCACAGTTCACATGCACTGGAAAAGAGGGGTTCTTTCCCTTAAGGTAGGGATAGTGTTCACCTGCAACAACTTTTAATTCTTCACTTTTTAAAAACATTAGCATGTATGTAAAATGTGCTATTATGGACCAAAAGTCATGCGTAATATGACAGTGTGTCCAGAAAAACACCCTAGCGGTATAGGAGGTCTACATGAGATCATAGAACTCAGCAGAGACAGAGAAAGATGGTGAACCCTGGTGGCATTGCGTGGAGCTGCTACTGCTGTTGTCAACAGCGGTGATGGAGACAGGTGACAGGTGAATTCTTTTTGTATACTTATGGAGGATATTTCCACAAACTATCGATCAATCACTGGCGATAAAAAAAAAAAAAAATCCAGGGAAAGCAGTGACAGGAGTTAAGCAGAAGACGCAGGATGAAGAGCAATGAAGGAACAAGCTCTACACTTTGAATGCAAGAGGTCATGTGAATAGAAAAAACAGTTTTCAAGCAATACTTTCTTCACTGGCATTGATTAGAATGGTGGATTTTTTTGTTCAGTCTTGGAATTCCCATTTATTTCAGACAGCTTGCAACTGTACTAAGCC
This sequence comes from Rapana venosa, assembly GCA_028751875.1. Lineage (NCBI taxonomy): Eukaryota > Metazoa > Mollusca > Gastropoda > Neogastropoda > Muricidae > Rapana > Rapana venosa. The sequence continues at coordinate 50,324,668 of CM054150.1, read as the reverse complement.
ACAGTTTGTGATAAACAAAAGACTGTGTTTAGATACAGAGAGTAATACTTTCTGTGAATTAAAAAAGAAAAGAATGAAACTAAACTGCAGGCATATTGAAAAAGCAACAAAGTATTACATCATTAACATTGTGAGCATGATGAAAAACAAAATAAAATGAACAAACAAACAAGCAATTAACAACAAAAAGAAAGAAACTATTATATCACTTAGGTTAAAAATCAATACACATATTTTGAACAGGTTATCTTATATTTCTTCTTCCTCTTCATCAAACACTCAGAGAACAACCATTGTTGTGTGTGCTGCTGTTACGCACCTGAAAAGTCAGGCCCAGCACATCCGACTTTGGCGTGGGAGATAATTATCTTATATGAGCAGCCCAAATTTTACACAGGGAAAAGTACTGTAATGTAAAGAAGTAAAGAATAGAACAGATAATATCATAATATAGCCGATAAAGCATCTGCCAAACAGATGAAGTGGTGTAGTGAATAATAAAATTATAGAATAGCCTGCACACTGTAACATTTCCTTGGAAAAATAGATGCAAATAAAAAAATTGTTTTAAAATTACGAAACAAATTAACCAAAAGCAAATGAACAAACACAAATAAAAGAAAAGCAAAAAAGTCTGGTATATCCAATTTAAAAACAACAACAACAACCAAACCCTGAAAGGGAGACTACTCACACTGGGGTGGGTCGGAAGCAGTGAAGGGGTTTGTGCCTGAGGATGGTTCCAGCATTTCCACACTCAAAGGCATGTCAAAGGGATTGGTCTTCTTTTTCTTCCTCTTCTTCAGCTTGGACACTGGAGTTTCCATGCTGTGTAGTATACAATAACAATAATGATGATGATAATAATAGTAATAATGATAATATTGATAATGAGCATGATGACAATAATAACAATAGATGGAATTCATATAGCACTGAATCTTGTAAAGCATACAAATCAAAGTGCTTGCATTCAAAACATTCACACACAAATTTACACACACACACACACACACACACACACACACACACACACACACTACACACACACACACCATGCTTAGGCAGTGTCACAGAGATGTAGGTGTCTACTCTTAAGTAGGAACAGATAAGAGGTGTCACTATAGGGGGAGGTCATATGTCAGAAATCTGTGTGACTTGAATCTGTATTTGTAAGGTAAAGGGTAAAGGAGTCCCATAACCTATAAGATCGTAGGGGAGCAAGGCGTCAGAGACCTCACTTCTCTAGGGCCAGCATATTGAGGGCGGCGCCCATCTCCTCTCCCTCGCTGCTTTACCTTCCCTGACCCTAAAGAGGGCAGGTACCCATTTACAGCTGGGTGAACTGGGGGAACTGTACTGAAGCCAAGGCGCGCAAACGGTCACCCATCCAACTGGTAACCATGCTCGACGCTGCTTAACTTGGCTGGGGGAAAGCGAGTGCTCCGACCACTGAGCTATCCCGTCCTCTGTATTTGAGGGTATCAAAATGAATGCTTATGCAGATAGATTGGTGAGTATGATTTGAAATTTGCAAAAAATATCATCTTTTTTTTTTACTTATGTAGACATAAGCACATGCAGGCATCTGTGCATGGAAGAGTATATGCAGAAGAATCTGCATGACCACAGGTATGTGCATGTTGGCATCCATTATCACACACTTCCACATAGCAAAGAAAAAAAAGTCACATGCTCATGAAGAAACGCATATCAGATGAACGTTTATGGTGGCATGCACATATGTAAACACACACACAAGCACGCACACACGCAAGCACGCACACACACACACACACACCGTCCGGTATCACTTTATGTGGAAGGGCATAAAATGAAGACCACTGCTACTGCTACTACTATCACACACAAACACACACACACACACACACATACCCCCAACCAACCAACCAACCAACACCAGAAACATCAATATATCAATATGCGCCCTCCCCCCCCCCCCCCCCCTCCAATCCAACCATTACCACTAAAACCAACAACTTCAATAACAAACCCAGGGTAACGGACCTGTCTGTGGGCTGGGAATCAACAGAAAATGCTCCTTGGGCTCCTGCACCAAACGGAACACAGAGGAAAAAACATGATTAAGCCATTGTTGTTTATCACTCTAGTGAAAGTACAGCATGTATGGGTAAATTCCTCAACAAATGGAACACAGATGAAAAACATGATTAAGCCTTTGTTGTTTATCACTCTAGTGAAAGTACAGCATGTATGGGTAAATTCCTCAACAAATGGAACACAGATGAAAAACATGATTAAGCCTTTGCTGTTTATCACTCTAGTGAAAGTACAGCATGTATGGGTAAATTCCTCAACAAATGGAACACAGAGGAAAAACATGATTAAGCCTTTGCTGTTTATCACTCTAGTGAAAGTACAGCATGTATGGGTAAATTCCTCAACAAATGGAACACAGAGGAAAAACATGATTAAGCCTTTGCTGTTTATCACTCTAGTGAAAGTACAGCATGTATGGGTAAATTCCTCAACAAATGGAACACAGATGAAAAACATGATTAAGCCTTTGTTGTATATCACTCTAGTGAAAGTACAGCATGTATGGGTAAATTCCTCAACAAATGGAACACAGATTAAAAACATGATTAAGCCTTTGTTGTTTATCACTCTAGTGAAAGTACAGCATGTATGGGTAAATTCCTCAACAAATGGAACACAGAGGAAAAACATGATTAAGCCTTTGTTGTTTATCACTCTAGTGAAAGTACAGCATGTATGGGTAAATTCCTCAACAAATGGAACACAGATGAAAAACATGATTAAGCCTTTGTTGTTTATCACTCTAGTGAAAGTACAGCATGTATGGGTAAATTCCTCAACACATATCAAGTATTCTTTAATACTGTAGAGTGCTTACTTATGGATAAATCCCTCAAAACATATCATCAAGAATTCTTTAATATTGTAGGGTATTTACTTATGGGTGAATTCCTCAAAACATATCAAGTATTGTTTAATACTGTAAGAGTACTTTATATCCTTTTTCCAGATTTCTCTGAGCAGGATTTGTTGTTTGTATTTTTTCAAAGTTGCTGCCACCACCTCCCCCCCCTCCCCCCCCCCCCCCCCCCCCCCCCCCCCCCCCCCCCCCCCCCACCTCTAACTTAAGTCAAGTCATTAAAAATAAAACCTCTTGTAAACAGTCAAAAGATATATAATGTTAAACCAAAAGAGTTACCCCAGTAATACAATATAGACCTTGTAATAGTGGTGTTCTGCATGTATTGAATAATGAGCTCTTGAAATTAATATATGTATATAATATATATATATATATATATATATATATATATATATATATATATATATATATATATAATATAATATAATATAATATAATATACACACACACACACACATATATATATATATATATATATATATATATATATATAATATATATATATATATATATGAACAGGAACATATGAACAATGTTGCTCTCTACTGGATGCAAAACAATAAATAAAACACATTAAACAAAATACATGAATTAACTCTGAACAGATTTCAAGTTTTTCACTTTTTTTTGCAATACATATAGCAATGTTATATTGCCTATGAAATTTACAATTATGTGAGTATAGTACACATACTATATGTCCATATTTTCAGAAAGAAACCCCATATTCAAAATATAGTATTAAAAGAAACCCTGTAAAAATGATTACAGATGAAAAATATCCATCAATCAGTAACAATAAAAAAGATCAAGGGAAAGAAGTGACAGTGGTTAAAATACCCAAACATATAGTATTACTCCAAAACAAAACAGAAGACTTTGGAACAAAATAACCAAATTCACATAAATAAATCAACAAATTCACAACAATATAGTAAGTTTCAACCTACACTGTATCTTATTTCCCCCCCATAATTTACCCTAAATAAATGACGTAAAGAAAAAAAATGACACAAACAAAGAAACAAAACTGCTAATCTTTAAACATTAACACCATAAAAAATCAGATACCAATCTCTAAATCCGCCGAGATATAACTATAATCACAACACAAGAAATCACTGAGGTAACAGAACACAGAAAATGTTTCAAACTCTATGTATAAACTATCAATATTACATCATGACTCACCGCCCATCGTTTCTTGAAGAGCTGTGAAAGCCAAATGCTATGCTACATGACAAAGATCAAATGGGAAGACAGGATCACAAATGAAGAACTATGGAGAATGTGCAAAGTTGATGATCTGAAGTCTGTAGCTAGTACCAATAGACTGCGCTGGTTTGGGCATGTTCAACGGAAAGCAGACCACCACATCATAAAAAGAGCAATGAACTTCGTAGTGGATGGAAAGAGGCCAAAGGGAAGACCTAGCAAGACCTGGGCTGCCTGTATTGCAGATGATCTTAGAGAAAGGGGCATAAATAAGGAGGAAGCTCAAAACAGAGAGAGATGGAGAAGGCTCATCAATGTCAAACCTCCCCTGGGAGAAACATGACAAAAAAGGAAAAAGAAGAAGAAGAAGACTCACCGCCCATGGTTGTTGTCAGCTGCTTCAACATAGACTGTATGCCATCCATGTCTCGGCGGTACGTGTCCATGAAATCCTCCTGTTTTGTCTGCAGCTCTCGAAGACCCTCTTGCAACATCGACACTTCGCTGTCAAACTTTTCTGTCGTAACCAGGAAGTTTGATCCACTTCCATAGCCTCTCCCACCTCCTCCCCCTGGTCCACCCCCTCCTCCTGGTCTTCCCCCACTTCCTCCTCCTCCTCCTCCATTTCCTCTTTTTCCTGACTGAGACTGCAAATGAAGAAGATAAATGAGATTGTATAAAACACTGCTCAGAAGTATTTTCATTTCCGAGAGCTTTACATTGATTTTTGTTTGTTGGACCAGGTTGATGAGCTTTATTACATCAACTTGTAGTGTTATTACGAGTTAAGTCAAAAACCATGTTTATTTTTTAGATCCCCTTGTTAAGGAAATACACTATTATATGATAGTTTCCTGAACTTCTAGAAAGAGAAATGTACCTACATTCATAACAAAACTTGTCCCATGATCAATATAACTTTAATAATCAACAGTTATACTACTTTTTAACAAAACATGCTAAAAGTATACATTTACTTCCAATAATAGTAATGTGAGTGTGTACACACACTATCAATATTATATCATGAAGCATCCCCATATGAGATGCTGCTGTTTTTTTCCCTGAGAATAAACAGCATCCCCACTTCCTGAAAATTCTGTGAGAAATTTCCCCTTTTCTATTACTCCTCATGTTTCTGCCTTTTCCCTAACCTCTCTATCCCCCCACCTCTCTCTCTCTCTCTTGCTTATTTTCTGACTATCCAGCCCATTTTCCTGCCTTTTTTCAAGCAAATCTGAATTTTTTTTCACAAACTATTAATGGGCTGCCCTGAAGTCAGAATGTGTCAGCTGAGGCCAGCAGGCAGACCTCCTGCAGAGTGACCAGCACAGGAGAAGACCAGGCACAATGCATTCTACCCAATATGTCCATGCACATAGATATACCATGAAGAAATTATTACAAAGTACGTTAATTTTTAAGCAAGCAGAAATGCCAACCCTTTTCTCAAGCAACGATAAACATAACCGTTACAAGCTGGTATACAGTATTGTCTGAACATTGAACAAACCCATGATGCAGAAAACCTGAAACCACAATGCTCATACTTTTGCTTGGTTGTTATCGTAGATTAAAGCTATAAATGTATGTATCAATAGAATTTAATGAGATTTAAAAAAAAGTATGATAGATAAAAAATAAAGCACAAATAGTTAAAACGAAATATCATACTTAAAAGATGAGATGAAATCATTTGATGCAGCACAACCTAATATAACAATATAATATAATGTTATGATATGATATAATATGATAAAAGTAATATAATACAATAGGATATGATATCATGAAATACAATATGATATATCATAGTAACATATAGATTTGATTCTCACTATGAAAAAAAAGGTAAAGGAGTCCCATAACCTATAAGGTCGTAGGGGAGCAAGGCGTCAGACCTCACTTCTCTAGGGCCAGCGTATTGAGGGCGGCGCCCATCTCCTCTCCCTCGCTGCTTTACCTTCCCTGACCCTAAAGAGGGCAGGTACCCATTTACAGCTGGGTGAACTGGGGGAACTGTACTGAAGCCAAGGCGCGCAAACGGTCACCCATCCAACTGGTAACCATGCTCGACGCTGCTTAATTTGGCTGGGGGAAAGCGAGTGCTTCGACCACTGAGCTATCCCGTCCCATTCTCACTATATATCATGCAAAAAAAATCATGCCCATTTCTGAGTAGTTTCATATTCTACATCAAATCACACACATTTTGTTGATTGGAAATCTCCACTGGACGTAAATATAATCACAAAAAAGCAGTCAATCATAAACAGAGATTTCATGCAATGCAAGGTTGTATATTTTTGTCAAAACTAGTGTTATTACAAATAGCAAAAAACTTTTTTTTTAAAAGCTTAAAAATCCCCATCACAATGTAATCACAATATCTGAAAACATACGTCCTCACACCTTCTGCTAAAAAAAACTTGGTAATTTTTATTCATGTCAGTGCCAGAATCAATCTTGTCCTCATGAACTTTTCCCAGTTCAATAAACTGGGCATACACATTTTCAAACTTAATTTCTACTATAATTATGGATTATTCAATGAATTATTTTATCAAGCTTGAAGTATGAAGAGAAATGCTTGGCCACTTTGATCAGCTACTGCTGTCCAAACCTCTGGACTGTATGGGGGTGGTCCTAATTGCCTCCCATGGAAGAGTATGAGCTTAATGTTGTGTTTCTAAAATAATAATAATAATAATAATAATAATAATGTATGGAATTTATATAGCACTGAATCTTGTAAAGCAACAAATCAAAGCGCTCAATAAAGAAAAGAAAGAAGCTCTTGTAACCCCACAGGCAACAGTTTTACTCAATGCAGTTTTATGCAATACAGTCAGAAAATAAAGCTACTGGTTTCAGATAGCACTGTTAGATGAACAATTATGGTACACACAGTGTGCCTATGGCATGAAAAAGAAAAAAAGTATGTTCTTTCGAGCCAGAAGGCCCATAGAGCCGGAGCTTATCCCGGTTTCTGTAGCGTTAAGTGAACTGATGGTTTTTCACCACCCCTGTGACAGGACGCTAGTCTGTCGCCAGATACTTCCCCAGCAGAGCTGGTACCCACTTGTACACCTGGGTGGAGTGAGGAAAATAGGAGTAAAGTGTCTTTCCCAAGGACACAACACCGAGCCGAGCGGGGATCGAACCCGCGACCTCTGGATCACGAGTTGACAGCCTAAACCACTCGACCACAGTGCCTCCCTGCCTATGGCATGAACTAAAGATTAATGACAAATTTCAAGCCATTCACCATCAGTTAGAAATGATTAAATGGAATTGTGCGACACTGTTTCCCTGAGTGTAAGTTCTGACCTCTCCCAACATTCACTTTGCCTTCACAGTGAAATGACTACAATGTATACAGCCTCTCTGTAGAGGGCCACATTTCCCAGTGTTCTGATCATGCTCTGTCGCTTGAAAGTTGTTGCAGAGATGGGAGCTAGTTTATCTCCTCTCTATTACATGTATAAAAAGCTGCATTAAAAGGTATTCATTTTGCAATGACAATAGCTACCTAGCGATCTTGTACCTCTGATTAAAAAAAAAAAAACATGAAGGAAAGAAGTTCTTGTAATCCCAACAGTTTTACTCAATGCAGTTTTATGCAATACAGTCAGAAAATAAAGCTACTGGTTTCAGATAGCACTGTTAGATGAACAATTATGGTACACACAGTGTGCCTATGGCATGAACTAAAGATTAATGACAAATTTCAAGCCATTCACCATCAGTTAGAAACGATTAAATGGGACACACAAGTGAATTGTGCGACACTGTTTCCCTGAGTGTAAGTTCTGACCTCTCCCAACATTCACTTTGCCTTCACAGTGAAATGACTACAATGTATACAGCCTCTCTGTAGAGGGCCACATTTCCCAGTGCTCTGATCATGCTCTGTCGCTTGAAAGTTGTTGCAGAGATGGGAGCTAGTTTATCTCCTCTCTATTACATGTATAAAAAGCTGCATTAAAAGGTATTCATTTTGCAATGACAATGACAATAGCTACCTAAAGATCTTGTATCTCTGATTAAAAAAAAAAAAACATGAAGGAAAGAAGTTCTTGTAATCCCAACAGTTTTACTCAATTCAGTTTTATGCAATACAGTCAGAAAATAAAGCTACTGGTTTCAGATAGCACTGTTAGATGAACAATTATGGTACACACAGTGTGCCTATGGCATGAACTAAAGATTAATGACAAATTTCAAGCCATTCACCCTCAGTTAGAAATGATAAGTGTAAACATACATTTCTAAGAGAAACACGATTTTAATTACTACCTTTGTATTTTGAGGTTTACACTACTTTCAGCAATATATGATAATAAGACCAGATAACAACCCATCAATCAAAGGTTAATTCAGAAGCATTATGAATTATCTTCTACATCATGTCATTCTAGTAGTATGTTCTTTCGAGCCAGAAGGCCCATAGAGCCGGAGCTTATCCCGGTTTCTGTAGCGTTAAGCGAACTGATGGTTTTTCACCACCCCTGTGACAGGACGCTAGTCTGTCGCCAGATACTTCCCCAGCAGAGCTGGTACCCACTTGTACACCTGGGTGGAGTGAGGAAAATAGGAGTAAAGTGTCTTTCCCAAGGACACAACACTGAGCCGAGCGGGGATCGAACCCGCGACCTCTGGATCACGAGTTGACCGCCTAAACCACTCGACCACGGTGCCTCCTATGTCATTCTAGGGATGTGTGAATTTGAAGTAAAGTACAGTAAAGTCTACGGAACACAAACCCATTTCACCGTAAAATGAAGTGACACACACTTTTTTTCTGGTTTTCTATATACTGATGTTTTTTTCTTGAGTGCTCAAATAAAAATTCATGGATATGTTATCATCAACAGTCTGATTATCAGCTTAATCACTCTGGCTGTACAATTTTTTTCATCACATATTGAAGTCAAATTAAACCAATAATTCTGCTCCCCTTATCTAAGGAATAAGATATGCACAGAAACATTTGCTTCACACACTTTTCGAGCAAGCCAAAACTTCATTTAAATCTTTATAATAAGGATTTTGATGTGGTCTTTTAGTCATTTATACATAATACAAGCTATCACATATCTCAGGGTCTTTTCAGCCAGCTTAATCATGGAGTGCAACCAAAAGAGACATTCAAACTGAAGTTAGGTTTGTGTGCTTGTTTAGCTGATTCTGAATGATCTTTTTCCTAATCTAATCCCTCTGATGGTGACTAGTTCAAAGCTGGCAATAATCATCACAAGAGTGCCGAAAAATGTTGCTTTGGATTGTTGTTTTTTTAACTGGCAGGGTTGATGGGAGATCTATAACATGATTCTCTTATATATCTTTATTTGTAAACATAAGCAATAAATGAATACCTTTCTCCCATCCCCTATTTTATTTGTTTTTTTTCTGTGATCTCTTTTTTTTCTGGACTTCACAGTCAGTTCCAGGATTTCGATGAAAGCTTTTCATTGTCTACTATGACTGTGCTGAAGAAAATAGACAGACACAAAATGAACACAGAGACACACAAACTTTTGATCCTACGAAAGCATTAAAAAAAAAGTCAAGTTAAAAAAAGAAGAAGAAGAACCTTGTCATCCGCTCCAAGCTGAAATAAAAGCAGGTCATATGACAGAATTCTGATTTTTCAAATGGTTGGATGATATTTTCTGAAGTATTCTCTATCACTCTCTTTCTCGTGTTTGTGTGTGTGTGTGCGCACATATGAGTGTGCGCGTGCATGCATGCATACATGTATATGTGTGCATGCATGCATGCATGTGTGTGTGTGTGCGCGCACTTTACTTGCATGTGTATGCAGAATGACAAGATTTTATAGCAGTAAATCAAACAAACAAACAAACAAAACCCAACCCTAACCTCTTCACAGTTAAACGCCACTGAGTATGATTGCTTTCAGACTGCTATTTTATTCAGGTTTGTTTCTTAAATCACACAGCTGTAATGAGATAAGTGTCCTCTCTAGGGACAGGAAAGCTAAAACGGTGATGGAGAGGCAATGGCCACCATCCTTATGATGCTGGCAAAAGACAGCAGTCAAGTGATCAGCTCTGGTGCTGACAGTCTGCCAACCATGAAGGCCATGTATGGGCTGCTGCCTTGATTAGAATTGAATTGAATAAAAATGATAAATTTGTTTATGTATGAAAACACCGAGATGAACTCTTTCACCACCATCGGTGAATATAGTCCGCACTACCTTTCACCACCATCGGTGACTATAGTCCACACTACTTTTCACCACCATCGGTGACTATAGTCCACACTACTTTTCACCACCATCGGTGACTATAGTCCACACTACTTTTCACCACCATCGGTGACTATAGTCCACACTTCCTTTCACCACCATCGGTGACTATAGTCCACACTACATTTCACCACCATCGGTGACTTTCGTCGACAGTGCAGGTCATGTTAAAAGGGACAGTTTTTCATACAGGAACAAGGTTTCACACCTCAGTTGACTTGCATGTGTGATAGCAGACATATTATCTATCACCCCTTACCAGTTTTGAGTGGAAAAAAACTGACCATGTTTTTCTGACACAGACTGAACGCTGAGAAATCAGCAACAGCGCTGAATAAAAATACTGGGGTGCTGAAGAGAGTTCTTCAGTCAGAAACGTGGCAGCGAAAGAGTTAAAAAATAATCTTTCATTCATTTCTTTGTCTCAAGCTAATGTTGCTTACACCAGGGCACCCAACACTTCATGGAAGAACCAAACGCCAATAACAACAAAAATACAGACGTTTGTGAGCGAAAAGATGGGTTACGATCCACAGAACTCTGTCCCCTTACCACAACAGCTATGGTTACCTGTAACTTTCCGTTGTTTTGTGTTTTTTACTGGCTTCCATTCACTCATGCTGGTTAGTGAGCAGGAATACATACATAAAGAGATATCAAACACAGTTAAATAAGAAGATGGCTCAAACTTACCAACAGACTTGCTTCAGAACTGTCACCAAAATGATGCTTGAAGTTTTCAGCAAAGTCATCAAGTTTGTCCTGCGATAAAAAAAGAAGTAAACTTTCAACATTTTCCTTGCTTCACAAGAAAATCAGAAAAACTGCCAGAATGACCAATAAGAAGCCGTTGGTGTTTACTGCAAACAAGCTTTTAAATGTTTTCCTTGCTTCACAGGAAAATCAGAAAATTCACACAATTGCCAGAATGACCAATAAGCAGCTTTTTAAAAAAAATTATTTTTTTAGCTAGTTGTGCTTACTGCAATCAATGTTGATGGGCACAATATCGGAGTGGATAAGACGGTGAGTTTTGATCATGACTGGTCCTAAAGACAGGGGTTGCAGGTTCAACCCTTGGCAGCATCTGGCAGATTAAGAGAAAGTATTGTTAAACATATTTGTCATACTCTTGTCTCAGACCTGCCAGTGTCTTATCTTCATGTATGCAACGCATGTACAAAAGAACAAGAGCACACATGAAAAAGCCCGTAATAATTATAGTGAACATTTGGAATGTCGCAGACAGATGAAAAAACAGCATGTACAAATCAGAGGCTCCACCATTGTGCATTAGGTAAACATGTTGGTCAGGAATTTGCAAGATGGATTTTCTGGCAAATTTGATGTGGTGCAAATGGAATATCCTACAGGCTGTGTGTGATGCTTCCTTAGGAAATCTGGAAAACAAACAAACAGAAGAAACAAAAAACTAAAAACTGACCTTGATCTGAAAGGTGACTTTTTTCAAGTCTTCTTCCCCGCACTGGGTGAGATCATCATCATAGTACTCTTTCAGAGGGGAGCAGGTGGATTCGATGTAGTCGAAAAACCGTCGTTTGCGTTTCTCCGATATGCCATCCCAGATGTTGAGGATTGTGATGGCCTTCTGCATGACGGAATTGGCTTGGGCATTGTCGTAGACTCTGCAAGTAGTCATTGACAGACAGACAGACAGAAGGAAGTGAGGCTTTGTCCAAGAGTGAATCATTGTAAATGAAATGTGACATTCACTTATGATGTTACTTTTACAATAATCTTTGAATATGGATGACTGGTTATCTAGGTCTGTGGAAAAAGCATCCTTTTTTGTTGTTGTTGTTTATATATTGGTTAACAAAAGTCTTTGTTGTTTTTCGTTTGTTCCTTGGCTAGAGCTCTGAGGTTCACCAGTGGTGAGGTTCTTGCCTGTGTAGCTGTTCTTTGCCTGCCATTAAGGTGTTTATATTCTGATTTCAGGGTGATCTCTAATCATGCAGTGTGCATGCGTTACTTTATTATATTTCTCGACTTCCATTCTTACCAGCATGAATGGCATAATCTTCCGAAAGGCAGAACAGGTTTTAATAAGGGTACAAGATGTTCCCTGCGCTGTCACACACAGAGCCTTGGCTTTTAGTCTCATCTGAAGGACTTTTGTGAGGAGTGGAGTCAGGACTGATGTTTACTCCAGGGGAAACAATCCCCTGGAATGGGTGTCTTGGTAGTGGCTCAAACCTGGGCTTGATCCCAGGCCATCAAGTGGCAAGCACACCACTCTAACCACTAGGCTACCTGTCCTACTTCCACCACCCTTAGTGGTTTTGCCAAGTTGTTTGTTTTCTTCCTAGATATTCTGACCATTGGAAACAAAGCCGACATACATACCGCTGGAAAGTGTCGGAGAGCAGAGCGATGAACAAGTTGAGGCAGAGGATGGAAGACAGAAGAAACCAGGCGATGAGGATGATGTCCGTGAAAACATCGTCAATCTCCTTCATGTTCTGTAAAAACATAGTAGACAGAGATAACACTGGGGAATGTTACCACGAGATGTGCCACTAAATTTCAACTGGATTAATGATTTTAAAAAAACAACTGAAAGAAGAATTTTACACCCTTTCCAGAAATTTAAACATTTTTCTAATACTGCATGGCATTTAGGTATACAAATGTTTAATATAAAAAAATAATTCACATGCTGATTGCAGTAGAGCACAATTCAAAGGAATAATGATAGATCTAGTCAGTTGAGAGTTTTCGGGGTTTTTGTTTCCTTCCCACTCACAGCGTAGTCATATTCATCCACAAGCGTCAGGCGGAGGAGACTGAAGATGAGTTGGGCCGGGTACTGGTAACCGTCAACGACCACCTCCTTGGAAGAGTCACCCTCCTTCTTCTTCGTTCCTCCATACAACATCCAGAACGCCGCCACTGAAACCACGCACAACGCATTCATGTGCTTTCCTCATCCTTTTGTCCCTTCATATATGCCTGAAGTTGGAATCCGGCTACCTTCATGGTGGGTAAAAATGGTTGCCTACACACAACAAATCTCACTATCGGTGAACCTTGAAGATGTAGTCCAGGAATAAAAAACAACAACAACAAACCAACAACACAAAAATGTATTACAGGAAATGTTGCTACTGAATACACAAAAACCTTACTTTACAATCATTCTTCCTTTTTGCTCCTCTATACAATATATTAAAAAAATGCTGCCACTAAAAACCACAAAAACACCATGATTCATAATCATTCTCTCCTTCTTTCTTATTCCTCAATACAACATTGAAAATGCTTCCACTAAAAAACACAAAAAAGAATGAACTTTATTTACTGTCATTCTCCTCTTTAATTCCTCCTTACAACATCCCACTTTCTGCCACCCAAAAACATAAAAATAGCTTGATTCGTTACCATTCTTTGTTGTGGTTTCTCCCTCTGTGATATATGTAAAAAAATCTGCCCCCAAAGACACAAAAAATAATTTGATTATTATCAGTCTTTCCTTCTGCAATACAGGATCCACTATGTTGCCATTACAAACAAAAACAAACCAACAACAAAAAAACAACACCTAAATTAATCCTGAATTCTATTTCTAAATCTTTTCATTTAAGAATGATCCCATTTACAAGCATTTCAAAATTTGCCATAGAAGATAATAATATGGTATTTGTTAAAACTTATATTTCTTCCATCTACTGACTGATAAGTTTTCCATATTTGATGATGCTTCATTGAACTTTCTTGCTTTAAAAAAAAAATTCTGGCATCCTTTTTAAAAAAAACCCTTATCATTTCAAACATGCTCAAGACTCTTACACACTTCAAAGGAAGCACAATCACATACACACAAAAAAGACATAGATGGTTTTGTAAGAATCCCTGATGTGATACTTATGTGCTTCCCCACCCACCCCCATCACACACACACGCGCGGTGCACACACACGCACACATACACAAACAACCGCCACCTACCCCCCCACCCCACTATGCACACATCCCCCACCATCCACCCACCCCCACACATACATCTGCCACCTACTCCCTCTCCCATCTGCCCCCCCCCCCCCCACACACACACATATGCCACGTACCCCCCACCACACACACACATCCACCACCACCTACCCCCCCTCCCACACACACACATCCACCACTTACCCCCCCACCAGACACACACACATACACATGCACACACACACACACATGCGCACGCACACATACACACACACACGCACGCACACACACACACACACGTGCACACACACACACACGCACGCGTACACACATAGATGACAGAATTCACAAAACCGCATATACACGGGGACTGGATGTAAAAAAGTACATAAATGCTTATTACATTATCCTTGATATAAAAGAATAAAAAGTAAATAAATAATAAAATAAAATGCACACACGCACAAACCACCCTCCGCTCCCTTCTCTCCACACACACACACACACCATTCTAAATCGATTCTAAATCTGCATTACAGTCTCTAAGTAACTCGTCATCGACCGTTAGGCAGAATCTTATTACTGAAATTAATTTGTTGGTACATTTTCTAATTCTGAGGGGTTCGAATGTTACTTTCTGCTGGGTTCCATCTCATTGTGGTATTTATTTTAATGAAAAAGTCGACAAAGCTGCCAAAAAGGCAGCAAAACATGATAGCTATTCAACTGGTTTAGATATTCCTCTTTCTCTTCATGAAGGTTATGCTTTGCTTCAAAATGTTTGCTGGAAACATGTGAAAAAGAAACAGGAAGAGGCTGGTTATCCCCTGCATACTTGTTCAGTTCTGGATCTTGAGAACATTCTTTGTACTCAGTACGGCTTTCGAAAATCCTGTACTAGAAAAATTGTTTCTCTAATCTACAGATTGAAATTAAATGCCTTTCGAGCAAAATTTGCCAAAAATATACAATGTATATGTGGTGAAAAATTTTCCAATGTTCATGTTCTGTATCAATGTCAAGGTTTAAAAGCGTTTTTACCATCATTTCAAGATAAGTCTCTGCAGGAAGTTTTAACCAATCCAGAGTTATTATGTGAGATAGCCTTGTCTCTGTTGCAATCCCCAGTATTCTCTTTTTTGTAAAGTATGATCGTCGGAATCTATATTTTGCTTGTTTTACAGCTGCCGTTACAAGTAGTTCACAATTGTTTGTTTTCCAACTTTAGAGTATTTTTCAATTGTTCGGGGGTTTTGTTAATTTTTGTATTTCTTTGCCATGTTTTTTGCAACATACTGTTTATATAGTTTGGAATAGTCTTTTAATGTGCATTCATACCAACACGTATTTTTTCTACTTAAAGCCCTTATCTCATTATGCTGCCCCCCCCCCCCCCCCCCCCCCCCCCCGCCTCCATCGTCTATTATCACTTTAAGTGAACAGACATAAAATTGAAGACACACACACACACCACACATAGCCAGGAACGCGGGGCAACAAAAGGAGACGGTCCTACTTACTGAAGGGAATGTAGAACTCCATGTACAGGAAGAGGAATCGCAGGCAGTCTTTCATCATGTGACCCAGCATCACAATGAACGGACCTGAAACAACAACGCGTCAACACGTTTGTTGATGTGCAGAAACAACGATGCGTCAACATGTTTGGTGTTGTGCAGAAACAACGATGTGTCAACATGTTTGATGTGCAGAAACAATGCGTCAACATGTTTGTTGTTGTGCAGAAACAACGCATCAACATGTTTGGTGTTGTGCAGAAACAAAGCGTCAACATGTTTGTTGTGCATAAACAACGCGTCAACACGTTTGATGTGCAGAAACAACAACACGTCAACATATTTGATGTGCAGAAACAACACGTCAACATGTTTGATGTGCAGAAACAACGCGTCAACATGTTTGGTGTTGTGCAGAAACAACGCGTCAACATGTTTGTTGTGCAGAAACAACACGTCAACATGTTTGATGTGCAGAAACAATGCGTCAACATGTTTGATGTTGTGCAGAAACAACGCGTCAACATGTCTGGTGTTGTGCAGAAACAACGCATCAACATGTTTGATTGCAGAAACAATGCGTCAACATGTTTGATGTGCAGAAACAACGCATCAACATGTTTGTTGTTGTGCAGAAACAACGCGTCAACCTGTTTGATGTGCAGAAACAACGCGTCAACATGTTTGATGTGCAGAAACAACGCGTCAACATGTTTGATGTTGTGCAGAAACAACGCGTCAACATGTTTGATGTTGTGCAGAAACAACACGTCAACATGTTTGATGTTGTGCAGAAACAAGGCGTCAACACGTTTGTTGTGCAGAAACAAGGCGTCAACATGTTTGTTGCTGTGCAGAAACAAGGCGTCAACATGTTTGTTGTGCAGAAACAACGCGTCAACACGTTTGTCGTGCAAAAACAACGCATCGACATGTTTGATGTGCAGAAACAATGCGTCAACATGTTTGATGTGCAGAAACAACGCGTCAACATGTTTGATGTGCAGAAACAACACGTCAACATGTTTGTTGTGCAGAAACAACGCATCAACATGTTTGGTGTTGTGCAGAAACAACGCGTCAACATGTTTGTTGTGCAGAAACAATGCGTCAACACATTTGTCATGCAGAAACAACGCGTCAACATGTTTGATGTGCAGAAACAACGTGTCGACATGTTTGTTGTGCAGAAACAACACGTCAACATGTTTGGTGATGTGCAGAAACAACGCGTCAACATGTTTGGTGATGTGCAGAAACAGCGCGTCAACATGTTTGATGTGCAGAAACAACGCGTCAACACGTTTGTTGTTGTGCTGAAACAACGCGTCAACACGTTTGATGTGCAGAAACAACGCGTCAACACGTTTGATGTGCAGAAACAACGTGTCAACATGTTTGTTGTGCAGAAACAACGCATCAACATGTTTGGTGTCGTGCAGAAACAACGCGTCAACATGTTTGTTGTGCAGAAACAATGCGTCAACACATTTGTCATGCAGAAACAACGTGTCAACATGTTTGATGTACAGAAACAACGTGTCGACATGCTTGTTGTGCAGAAACAACACGTCAACATGTTTGGTGTTGTGCAGAAACAACGCGTCAACATGTTTGATGTGCAGAAACAACGCATCAATGTGGGTCTATAGCAGCACGAGTTATTGATTGATGTAGTAGTGGTGGTGGTAGTAGTACTAAGTTTATGTGTATGTATATATTGGTGGTCTAGAGGTAACACGCCTGCCTAGAAAGCGAAAAGTCCGGGTGGGAAGAGTGCGATGGTTTGATCCCCGTTTGGGCCCAGACCTTTTCCCCCATCCGTTGGACCAAAGTGGTGGTCTGGGTGCTAGTCTTTTAGATGAGACAATAAACTGAGGTCCAGTGTGGTACACAAAATTATTTAGCACACATAAAAGAACCCACAGCAGCAAGAGAGTTGTCCCTGGCAAAATTTAATAGAAAAAAAAGCCACTCTGTAAGGGAAACAAATACAGTTGCAGACAGGAAAAAGAAAGAAAAAAAAAGGGTGGCGCTGCTCTTGTGGCGACGCGCTCTAACCAGGTAGAGAAGCCTAAATTTCACGCAGAGAAATCTGCCATGACTTAAAGCGGTATAAAAACAACAACAACTAACACATACACAACTTATTTCTGTGCCTAGCTAAGAAGTGTTCACTGCGTCAATCTTCAGCCAGGTTTTCACCTGTTGCATCCTATATTGAACATAGGGAACCTATAGGGAACAGATGACAAAATTTACAAAACTGCATACACATGGAGACTGGATGTAAAAAAACAACAAAGCACATGAGTGCTTATTCCATTATCCTTGATATAAAATATTTATAAAAAAAAAAGTAATCTGAGCACTTTGATTTGTTGCTTTACAAGATTCAGCGCTATATAAATTCCATACATTATTATTATTATTATTATTATACTGCTGACTAAGTCACTCAAATATGATCTTGTGGACTGGGCTGCCTGAAGTGTGATCTGATATGACATGGTTTTATAACATAAAAGATATTGCACATTTGAAAATTCTGAATGGAGGGAGAGATAAACGTCATGTAGAGGTGGTAAATGGTAATGAGTAGCGCTGCTCTTGTGGTGATGCGCTCTCCCTGGGGAGAGCAGACTGAATTTCACATAAAGAAATCCGCTGGGACATATAGTGGTATAAAATAAAATAAAATAAATATGTAAATGCAGTCTGTGTTGTGAAAACACCATAACAGCATGAGTACTTACACTATAGTCTGAGTACTGATCCTACACTATTGTGATTATAATTGTTATAGTTACTATCATCATCATTGTTGTCATCGTCGCCATCATTCTTGACGTCGTCATAGAAATAGTCATCATATTATTGTTGTCATTATTGTTCATGTTCCTGCTGTTGTTGATGCCACTGTCATTATCACAGTCACCATCACCATCATCATCATCATCGTCATCATCACCATCATTCTTGACGTCGTCATAGAAATAGTCATCATGTTATTGTTGTTGCTATTGTTCCTGCTGTTGTTGATGCCACTGTCATTATCACAGTCGCCATTACCATCATCATCATCGTCATCATCACCATCATTCTTGACGTCGTCATAGAAATAGTCATCATATTATTGTCGTCGTTAATGTTCCTGTTCCTGCTGTTGTTGATGCCACTGTCATTATCACAGTCACCATTACCACCACCATCATCATCATCATCGTCATCATCGCCAACATTCTTGACGTCGTCATAGAAATAGTCATCATGTTATTGTTGTCGGTATTGTTCCTGCTGTTGCGGATGCCACGGTCATTATCACAGTCATCATCATCATCATTAACTCTGTAATCATGAGGATGGTGCTCAGTCAAGAGGGAGAAGAACAGCAGCGGCAGTTTCCCCGAAGTCAGAATGCAGCTACCTTAATGGTGGGTAAAAACGGTCGCATACGCAAAATCTCACCACTGGTGAACCTCGGAGCTCTAGCCGAGGAACAAAATAAAATATAAAAAAAAGCAGCAGCAGCATCGTTGTACCCAGAAGGGAGAAGGCGCGGGCATTCTTCATGAGGCGGAGCCAGAGGAGGATGATGGTGATGCACATGAAGCGGATGTGAGCTCTGGCCAAGCCCTCAGAGTGCGAGGCCACGTCAGCAATGTGGGTGAAGAGGTCAACCAGCAGCATGATGTAGCACAGCCAGTCAAAGATGTTCCTGCCCACAGAGAACACCACACCACACCACATGGATGAAGTGATAGACATGGTGTATGGTTACAATTATATCTATATATATATTAAAATGTAAAAAAAAAATATCTATATATCTATATACATATACATATATATATATATATATAATTGTGTTGTACAGTTCAAACACCACATGGACAAAATAATAGACATGGTGTATGGTTACAATTATATCTATATATATATATATTAAAATTATTTTAAAAAAAAAAAAATATATATATATATATATATATATATATGTTGTACAGCTCAACTGTGAACATGAGAATACGTGTTTTATGTGGATGTATCGTTCACAAATAATGAACTGTGAACATGAGAATACATTTTTTTGTTTTTGTTTGTTTGTTGAGAATATGTGTTTATGTATCATTCACAAATAATCAACTGTGAACATGAGAATTTGTGTTTATGGGGATATATCGTTCACAAGTAATGAACTGTGAACATGAGAATATTTGTTTATGTGGATGTATCGTTCACAAATAATGAACTGTGAACATGAGAATACATGTTTATGTGGATGTATCGTTCACAAATAATGAACTGTGAACATGAGAATACATGTTTATGTGGATATACGGTGCACAAATAATGAACTGTCCTTCGGATGAGACTATAAACCAAGGCCCCGTGTTTGAATGCATGCAGAACATCTTGCGCACACGTTAAATCCTGTTCCACTTTTCGTAAGAGTAGGCAATTGTGTGCCGGTGGAAACAGATGACAAAATTTAAAAAACCGCATACACACGGGGACTGGATATAAAAATGCACATAAGTGCTTATTCCATTATCCTCGATATAAAAGAATAAATAAAAATTTTAAAAAACAAAAAAAACTGTAAACATGAGAATACGTGTTTATGTGGATGTATCATTCACAAATAATGAACTGTGAACATGAGAATATGTGTTTATGTGGATGTATGGTGCACAAATAATGAACTGTGAACATGAGAATATGTGTTTATGTGGATGTACGGTGCACAAATAATGAACTGTGAACATGAGAATACATGTTTATGTGGATGTACGGTGCACACAAAATGACGGCTGTGAGTGTACAGATATATAGAATACAAGCTGTAAGTATACCTGTGTTCAAAAAGTAGTGCAGCATTGAGAAATGCTCCATTTAATAAATTATCTCTTACACACATGAGAGCAGACATACAAGAGGAACACACACACACAAACACGCACCACACCACACCACACCACACCACACCACACACACACACACACACACACACACACACACACACACACACACACACACACTCACTCCAACACATACAGGAACGATATCATCACTCTTATTCAAACTCACACAGCCCATAAAAACCCACTCACTCACTCACTCCCTCACTCAGCTGTGTTACTCACCACATGTCACGAAAGTACTTTGGGTTCAGGTCTTCCAGAGCTGTGAGTTCAGACCTCAGGTATTCCTCTTCCTCAGGCCACCTGGGGTGGCAGAACTTCATGTCCTCCTCTATGGAGTTCTGTCGCCACTTCTCCCAGTTCTGAGCACACACATGCACGTACGCACGCACGCACGCACACACGCACGCACGCACGCACACACACACACACACACGCACACAGAGTGTATGAATATGTGTGTGCGTGTATATGTATATGTGGTAACTTGTATTTCCAATGAATTACCTTATCGATTTTCCTTTTTTTACTGGTTAAATTTAATGGTAAAGGAGCAATAATGTAGTATTTCAGTATAATCATTAAGAAATTTGTTCTTAGATAGATGGCTTGATGGAAAAGAGCAAATGCATTGCTTACTCAATGTACCATCTGGAAATAAAATTTTGACTTGACTTGACTCACACACACACACACACACACACAAAACAGTCTTTCTTTCTTGTTTTGCTTTGGGTTGGGGTGCAGGGTTTTTTCCCCTTCTGTTCCTTAGCTACAAAAGGGGGGGGGGGGACAGCTTAGTGGTCAGAGCACTCGCTTTCCACCAGCCAAGTTAAGCAGCATCGAGCGTGGTTACCAGTTGAATGGGTGACCGTTTGCGCACCTAGGCTTCAGTACAGTTCCCCCAGTTCACCCAGCTGTAAATGGGTATCTGTCCTCTCTAGGGTCAGGGAAGGTAAAGCAGCGAGGGAGAGGAGATGGGTTCCGCCCTCAATATGCTGGCCCCTGGAGAAGTGAGGTCTCAGACACCTTGCTCCCCTACGACCTTATAGGTTATGGGACACCTTTTCTTTACCTTGGCTGCAGCTCTGAGGTTCAGTAACAGTCAGATTTTTGTGTAGGCGAGTTGTTGCCCACCGTTCACAGAGATACATTCCGACTTTTAGGGGTGACGTCTGAACATGACACCCATGTGCATCCATGTGTTTGGAAAAAAATTGTTGTTGTTGTTTTACTGCTGTTGCCACTTCTCCCAGGTCTAAGCATGCACAAAAAACAGTCTTTCTTTGCTTTGCTTTGGATTAGGGTTCAGGATTGTTTCCATCTGTGTTCCTCAGCTAGAGCTCTGAGGTTCACTAATAGTGAGATTTTTGCATATGCCACCATTTTTGTCCAACCATTCCGATAGCTGTGTTGCGACTTTGGGGATGATGTCTGACCATGACACCAATGTGCTTGTGTTTGACAAATTTCTTTTGATTCGTTTTGTTTTTGTCACCTATTCTTACTGGCCAAAATGGCCTCATCTGAAAGCGTGTCTTCGAGTTTATGTCTGTTCAATTAAAGTGAAAGGCAGAATGGATTTTCACATTTCAACGGAAAGCAGACCACCACATCATAAAAAGAGCAATGAACTTCGTAGTGGATGGAAAGAGACCAAAGTGAAGACCTAACAAAACCTGGGCTACCTGTATTGCAGATGATCTTAGAGAAAGGGGCATAAATAAGGAGGAAGCTCAAAACAGAGAGAGATGGAGAAGGCTCATCAATGTCAAACCTCCCCTGGGAGAAACATGACAAAAAAGGAAGAAGATGTTCTGCATGTATTCGCACAAGGAGTCTCAGTTTATAGTCTCCTCTGAAGGATTTTCAGCGGAGTAGGAAGTCAGCGCTGATATTAATTCCAGGGGGAACATCCCTTTGAACAAGTGTCTCAGTGGTGGCTTGAACCCAGGCCATCCAATCACGAGTGGAATACTCTAACCGCTAGGCCAACCCACTCCCATTCTTTGGTTCAATCCTTTGACTGTCTACAAGATGGGGATCGATTACTGTTGTTGTTGTTTTTGTTGGTGGTGCTGTTGCTACTATTCTTGTTATTCTTGTTGATGGGCACAGAGAGAGACAGAGAGAGAGAGAGAGAGAGAGAGAGAGAGAGACAGAGTGTGTGTTCATGTGTATGTGAGTGAGAAAGAGAGAGATAAGGCACCAAAGAAAGAGAGTGAGTATCATATAGACAGTTATCAGGAGAACAGACAGTCACACAGCTAGACAGACAGACAGACAGACAGACAGACAGACAGACAAACTCACCCTGTGATTCCTTTTGGATCGAAAGAATTCCTTGACTTCCTCCACAATCTGCCAGGCAGTGGTTGCCACAGCAACAATCTGTTTGGTGAAAAACAAACAAACAAAATTCAAAACCTTTCAGCACGTAACCTAATATAAATCTCTCGCACTAAGTCCATCGCTTTTCATACACAGTGGCTAAAGCATTTTCTTCTTCTTTTTTTTTTTTTGGCTCCTCAGCTAGAGCTCCGAGATTCACCAGTGGTGAGATTTTTGTGTAAATGTTTTTGCCCATCATATAGGTAGCAGCATTCTGATTTCTGGGAGCTAAATCGTATTTATGGAGAAAGAAAAAAAAAACCACTACAAAATTAAGGATACCCTCTTACAGTGTTATAATATAGCCCCCCCCCCCCCCCCAAATCAAGACAAAGGTGGATAGATCCCCCCCCCCCTTCCCCCCCGCCACACACACACACAAAACTGAACCAACCAAAACAAGAAAAGAAAACAACAAGCAATATGACTGAACCTAGAATTCAGAAACAATCATCAAAGCCTTGCAAAGAAATGGCCATGAAGAGCGTGCGTGTGTGTGTGTGTATGCGTGCGTGCATGTGCATGCATGCGTGTGTCTGTGTGTGTGAAGATGAGTTAAGAGCATGGCAATTTTTTTGCGAAACTCTGTGGGATTAAATGAAATGCATGCATGCATACATGCAGGTGTGTGTGCATGCGCGCGTGCATGAATGCATGTGTGTGTGTGCACACGCACACACACATGCGCATGCATGCATGTGTGCGTGCATGCATGCGTGTGTGGTGCATGCACATGCATGAGTGTGTGTGTACACACACGCATGCGCATATGCATGCATGCATGTGTGTGTATGCATGCGTGCGTGTGTGTGTGCACACACATACTGTGAGAGAGAAGCTCTAAAATCACATTATCCATGACAGTCCTTAACACAATACAAAAAAACCCACACAACAATGTCAATAAACAACAACAACAACAGCATACCCAGAGAATAACACGGTACGCATCATCAGGAAAGTTGTATTCGTGTCGCTTATCGTATTCCACCAAGATGCCAATCAGAGTCCACAAGAGAATGTACAAAAAGTTGATCGCCAGATTCCAACAGGCCCAGAATCTGTTTGAAAGACACACTCCCTGGATGAAGCACTCAGACTATAAGTTAAGCATCATGTTGTCTGCACAGAACTGCATATTCAGCAAAAAAATGCGCTCTCTCTCTCTCTCTCTCTCTACTGTGTGAGAGTATAAATATTGGGTTATCATTAAGATGTGTCCCTACAGGCGGGGACTGGATGTAAAAAAGCACATGAGTGCTTATTCATTATCCTCAAAATAAAAGAATTTGTCATTCTCTCTCTCTCTCTCTCTCTCTCTCTCTCTCTCTCTCTCTCTCTCTCTTTCTGTTCTTTTCATCTTTAAAAGGGTGGGTTTGGATTTCTTTCACTTGCTTTGGGTAGTAGTCTTTCCACGGCTATTAAAAAGAGGATGCTTTTTTCCTACATGCATAATAATAATAATTCCTCTTTTTCTTTTGTTTTCTTTCCTTTGTGGGTTTTTGTTGTTGTGTTGTTTTTATTTTGTGGGTTTTTTGTTTGTTTGTTGTTGTTGGGTTGTTCTTTTTTTTTTGGGGGGGGGGGGGGGGTCTTTGGGGGTTTTTTTTGTTTTTTAAAATTTTTTTAGGGGGAAGGGGGTGTTAGAATAAGGCTGGTTCTAAAGGGAAAGGGGGAGGGGGGGGGGGGGTTGCTGCTGTAAGCCATGCTCTCATTTTTTATATACATGGCATTCCTGAACAATGAACATGAATGGACTACATAATTGATCTTATGCATTTAAAAAGCCATGAAAGAAATTACAATACTATCAAAACTGTACATATAAATGAAAACCTGGGAATTTGTAAAAAAAAATACTATTAACTAATGAAACATGATCTTGAGTTGTTTTTTTATTGCTGTTTTTTTTTTTTTTTACACCTTGACTATATAGCAGTTTCTGGTTATGTAATTCATTAGGTGCTTTACACTGAATAGCATAATGTAACAGACACACAAATGCACTGATGTTAAAGATAACCAACATGCATACATTATGTGTAAGCAGTTATACAACTTGTATTGCATGGCTTATCACAGTAACTATTGTGACAATACCTTTACAGCTTTAAAAATTGCATTGTAGCCATGAATTCAATACCTAGAATCAAACTTAGGAGTTATAACTGTAAACAATTATGTCTATACAAAATCAAATAGATTATATATAAAAGAAATATTGACATAAGTCCTCACATGTTTTTACTACGTACTTCTTTCCGAAGAAAAAGTGATTATAGTCAATTCAGTTCAAAAGCTATTCGCCTAGCTACACACAATACCAAAAAAATCAAACCAATAAGAATAATTAGCTAAGTCCCTTTTTTGTGATTAGGAAAGAAATAAAAAATCACCATACATGATCCACCTAAACAAAATAAAACAGAGCAAACAATAACAACACACACATGCATGCACCACCACACATGACATGTATGCATGCGCACAACTACACAAACACGCACACACACATACACAAACAAGTGCACACACACACACTACACACAAATAATAAAAGCAAAAGACAACAAACCCTTGACAGCTCTCAGACAAAAAACTGAAGAACACATATTAATGTCATAAACATAACTGGAGCCATAAAACCGTGAGAATAGGTGCCAGACATTCAACTAGTAACTCAAAGAATTCCAAACGTTATAAACTCTACATACACTAACAGAAAAAAGATATTATTTCAGAACAATTCTTTTTTTCTCTCCCTCTTTCACCCCCCACCAACCCCCACTACTACTTACTACCTGCTGCTGCTGCTGCTGCTGCTGCGTCTACTGCTACTACCTGTCTCTCGCGCTCCCCTCTAATTTCATTTTGTGTGTTAAAAAATGTTGAGAATGATTGTTTCCGGGGTGGTTTTTGTTTTTGTTGTGTTTTTGTTGTGTTGTGGTTTGGGGGGTTTGTGGGTTTTTGTGGGGGGGGGGGGTTCGGGTTTTGTTGTTGTTGAGAGCATGGTGTAAAAAAAAGAAGCCCTGACTTAATCCATTACTCTCAATAAACAAGGCCGAGTTTGAGTTCAAGTCAGTCTCTCTCGCCTGAGTGGTGATATTTAACTTTTAAAAACGAGCTCCACAACAGTAGCGCTTGAAAACATGATACAAAAAATAACATCCTACTTTCCAAAACACACCTGACTTTCATACATTTCCTTCACTTTCTTGAGAAAAAAAGAAGCACTTATGTAAGCTTTTAGTAAACATAGCATCTCGGAGTCACATTTCACATTTCACAGTGTATTTTCAAAACATCGAGATAAGAATGATTAGTGTTAAGGTGGAATTAGTAAATCAAAATTATTGACAGGAATCAGGTCAAAATACACAAGGCCAAACAATTAGGCAGAAAGTTTCGCCGCCGTGGACAAAAGCTGATATCAAGTCCTGAAATACAAAGAAAAGAAAGCTAAACAAATAATTAATTTACCAACAAAAAAGGGAAATAAGCGAAATTGTTCACTGAAATCCCCTGTAGGAATGGCCAGGACGTTATTCGAAATCTATTTTTAGTTATTTAAGTGGATTATTCATTTTTTATCATGTATTTTTACTTATTTAGTAAATACACTTTTATCATGGCATTTCCTCGCATAAATTCGGGCTGATCTCCTGGAGAGCGCGTCGTCACAAGAGCACGCCAACCCTTTGTTTCGTCTGCGTGTATGTTTTACCCTAATCAAGTGCTTGTTTCTAAAAATAGAATTTTGCCAGGGACAACGCTCTTGTTGCCATAGGGTTACTTTTATGGCGCTAAATAATTAATGTGTAAACTCAAGACGTCCCAGGGATAATTCGGGCATCCGAAAAAACTACGCCCAGACCACCACTCTAGCTAATGGATTGGGGGAAAAGTTGGTCCAAACGGATTTGAACCCCGCACAGTTTCCGACCTGGACTTTTCCTTTCGAGACAAAGGTGCGTTACCTCTGAGACCACCGATCCACACTTACCATGGATATACAACACAACACATAATAGCCAAGACCAGACAAATGACCAACAGTTGACACACAACAGATAAAGTTCAATTACTTACAAATAAAACCGTTGACATACTACACATAAAGCTTCGAATCTTACACAATACAACAGTGGACAGACAACACATAAAGCGCAAAGCTTACACATTACTTCATTGACATACAACACATAAAGCTGCCAAATCGACACAATACAACAGTTGACATACAACACATAAAGCTTCAAATCTTACACATTACAACAGTTGACATACAACACATAAAGCTTCAAATCTTACACATTAATAATAATAATAATAATATATGGAATGTCATAATAGCGCTGAATCTTGTAAAAAACAAACAAATCGAAGCCGGCACTCATCATTGTATCAGCATCAACTGCTCCTAAACATAATGAACAACAGATTTCAATCCATCGCCACATACGACCCACGCACGCACTCACGCGCACAAACACACACATCACACACACACACATAACAACACTAGAAGGGAAAGAATGCTGTTTGAAAAATTACTCGGACAAGATATGTGAAGGGAAGTCTCAGTAGTAATAAGTGTTTTTGAGGCGGGATTTGAAGGATGCAAGAAGGCTTTTGGCGATTGAAAAGAAGGAGTCATTCCAGGTGATGGAACCAGAAATCAGAGAAAAGGAGCGACGGCCAAACAGTGGTTTGTTTGAATCTGGGTGTTTGAAAATGCACAAAGTATCGCGGCTGAACGAAGGAACGAGGGAGTGTACATGAAGACAGTTCCTGAGATATAGAGGTTGCAGATTTGGTGGAGACAATTGAAACAGAGTATGGATTTTAGACTCATTTTTTGTGAGACAGGCTACCATGAAGAGATCCGCAGAAGAGGAGTGAGGTGTTCAGATTTTTTTGCTTAGTCCAGTTCAGCGGCAGAGTTTTTGTATCGTGAAGAGAGTGGATAGATGATGCTGGGTAGGCCACCAAAATAAGAAGTTACAGAGTCTAAACGTGAAAGAATGAAGAAGATGTGACAACTGGAGAGTTGCATCAGTGGACAGATACGGCGATCGCCTTATGCACCGAATGGGATATAAAAGACTGCATCTGGGTGATGAACGTTTCATAGAGATGTGGCGGTTCCAAAACTACTCCTAAAATACTCACAGATGTGACAAAGAACTGACGTTTGCCGAATTCTAGTGAAGTTTTTGCGATGAGAAAGTGTAATGTTGGCCCTATGAGCTTGGCTTCGGTTTTATCGGGCATTAAGTTGGAACTTGTTGTCTGATCATCCAGTTTTTTAATGTCCTTTGAAGGCAGTAGGACATATTTTGTCAGAGAGGAAGCAAGTTTTTCACAGTACGCTGCAACTGAAGCTGTGGTATCATCGGCATAGAAAGATGATCAATTTGTGGTTGTTTATTATATGTGAGAGTGAGCCGTGTAAGAGTAAAAGAACAGGCCCAGACTGATCCCTGCGGGACTCCACATACCATTTTGACAGTTTTGATTGAATTGTTTTTACAATACCTTTCTGGAAACCGGTCTTGAGTATGAACAAACAAGTGAGGGCTTGCCGCTAATACCAACGATTTGAGCGAGAAAGGAAGAATTGAGTGATCTAAGGATCAAAAGAAAGCTGCAGATAGGTCAAGAAGATGAGGAAGAGATTTCCGGCATCAAAGCAAGTAGAGTGTATCTAAAGTGGTGACTAGGAGTTTTCGGTGCTGTGGTTGGCGAGAGGCCAGTACTGAAAAAGTGGGAAGAAATCATTGGAATGAAGGTGACTGTTGACTTGTGAAACAACTTTTCTAGTAATTTAGAGACAAAGTAAGTTTGAGACAGCCTATAATTCTTCAGAATGTTGGATCGAGGTCGTGCTCTTTTCAGTAAGGTGGACGATTGCTGTTTTATAGCTATTGGAAATTTCCTGACGAAAAATGAGTTTAAACTAGTGTTAATGATAATAGGCACACGGTGTGGATAGGCATTGGTGAAACAACAGGAGCAGGTATGGGATCAAGGTCGCATGATGTAATTGGTCATTTCCCTTCAGAATTGTCATGATTTCTTTTCACTTGTGGATGGAAGGAAAAGAGAGGAGTGCAGTGAAACTGGGGATCAGGAGGCGCAGGCTGGAATTGGAATCTGATCCAGTCTGTGCTATGGGTCGTACGGTGCTAAAAAAGGCAGAAAGATGAAGGAAGTACAGACTCTGTGGGTGTGAGACAGAGGGGTTGGTTTTGCAGACCAAGGAGATTGTAGTAGGAAAAAAGAGATTTTATGGAATGGACACAGAGAACTTGGGAAGAGTAGTAGTCCCTGTCTTTGCTGAATGGATTAAGCTTTACTTTTTATGTTGTTTTTCGGAAAAGCTGTTTTGATTTCGGTTTTTTGACGTCCGCCACTGCGTTCTAGTTGCCGGCGTTTTGCGCTTTGCTTTTAAAGATGTCTTGGGTATTACCATGGCGCACAGGGTCTGTCAGGTAAGAGATGGTCAGTAGGAGGTGAAATGCTCATCAAGCATTGGGGGAGAACAGTGTTTAGTGATCAGAGAGGTCAGTGGGGCCCAGAGTTGTGAAAAATGTTCGAAGCTTGTGAAAAGAAATATGAATTCTAAGCCTTAAGATTGCGACGAGTAACATATTTCTTCTTTCTGACGGGTTTTTGTGATGTTAGATGGAAAAGAATGGCGGAATGATCAGAATGCAGTTCGTCAGTGACAGAAACAGATGTGACAAGACTAAATGAACATTAGTAATCAGCCAGTCAAAATATGACCAGATCTGTGCGTTGCTTCGTTACCATTTGAGAGAGAGAATGGTTGGACAGAGAAAGAGAAAACGTTGAAAATCTGGAGAAGACGGGTTTGTCGAAATGGAAGTTGAAATCACCAAGAATTATAAGTTTAGTGGGAGAGGGGCTGTAGTGGTCGAGGAGTGACTGGAATTCTTGGTGAAAAAGAAAATGTTATTGTTTTTACGGCGGGGAGTGGAGGGTAAACGCAGAAAGTTAGTAATAGAGTGGCCAGGTAGGTTGAGATTGATTTCGCAAACTTCAAAAGATTCATGTGAGAATTGAAGGTTGTGACTGAAAGAAAGAGACGGTTCCAATATGTCTTTGAGAATGATGGCAATCCCACCTCCTCGAGAGAGTCGGGGGAAAGAAATGGTTTTATATCATATCACATTAAAACAGTTGACATACAACACATAAAGCTTCGAATCTTACACAATGCAACAGTTGACATACAACACATAAAGCTTCAAATCTTACACATTACAACAGTTGACATACAACACATAAAGCTTCAAATCTTACACAATACAACAGTTGACATACAACACATAAAGCTTCGAATCTTACACAATACAACAGTTGACATACAACACATAAAGCTTCGAATCTTACACATTACAACAGTTGACATACAACAGATACCGCCCAAAGCTTACAAGTTTTGACACAGCTTACACCTGGCACAGCTTACACCTGGTACAGCTTACACCTGACACAGCTTACACCTGACACAGCTTACACCTGGCACAGCTTACACCTGACACAGCTTACACCTGGCACAGCTTACACCTGGCACAGCTTACACCTGACACAGGCGACATCAATCTCCAACCAACCTTGCGTAATTCACCCACATAATGTGCTGCAGTCTCCTCACAGTGGGGTGTAAGACCAGGTCGTACTGCTTAAAGGCAACTGCTACTTGCAACTGGCAGACACACCATTTCCACAACACACACACACTCTCACTACATGGCACAGAGTTGCTACATTTCTTAACACACATCATGCTCGTTATTTCATGAACGCACGCAAACATAGCACAGCCTGTAGAAGATTCGTACAGCACATGAGGTAAAGAGACTGGGGAGAATGGAAATTAAGCAATTTGTGATCCAGTTTTTTGTGGTGTGCAAAAAGTTGAAGTAAAATTTCGTACTGTTAGGCAGAAATGTGAGTAAGAGAGGCAGGTGGGAGGTTGTGTTAAAAGTAAATGGGATGCACGTGTATAAATAAACATGTTTGTGTATGTATGTGTGTGCTTACATGCCTGCATGAATAAACACATATGTGAGTTCATGTATATATGCATGTGTGTGTGTGTGTGTGTGTGTGTGTT
>CM054150.1:50263306-50288306 GCA_028751875.1 Rapana venosa | reverse complement strand
TCTGCCATCCTCCAACCCCCTCCCTCCCAATCAAATAAACAAATGTCCTCACCCCCACCTCCCATTTCCCTTGTAAAAAGCTGGAATCCTTTCTTACATAAAAACTAACAAATAAGGAAAAAACCCACCAAACAAACAAAATAACCCACAACACAACATATTCCGGTCATAATAACACAGTCTAAACATTTACCAAAGAAATGTCCTTCACCCATATAAACCAAAACCAAAACTCACAACACATGTTCCGGTAATAACAACACAGTCTAAACATGACCAAAGAAATGTCCTTAACCCATATAAACCCAAACAAAATCTCACAACACAACATGTTGCGGTCATAATAACATAGTCTAAACATGACCAAAGAAATGTCCTTAACCCATATGAACCCAAACAAAATAACCCACAACACAACATGTTGCGGTCATAATAACATAGTCTAAACATTGACCAAAGAAATGTCCTTAACCCATATGAACCAAAACCAAAACTCACGACACAACATGTTCCATTCATAAGACACAACTCTAAAGAAATGTCCTTAACCCATACAAACCCAAACAAAAACTCACAACACATGTTCCGGTAATAACAACACAGTCTAAACATGACCAAAGAAATGTCCTTAACCCATATAAACCCAAAAAAAAACTCACGACACAACATGTTCCGGTCATAACAACACAGTCTCCCTGTGACCCAGGAAACGACCTTACCACGGGCGCCATCTTGGTGATCATCCAGGTGATGGCCTTCTGACCCTGGTTGTCACTGACACCCACAGGGGCGTTCAACTCCAGCAGCAGGCGAGCTGTCTCACTGCGGTCTGGGAAAACAAAGCAACCTTGTGTAATAATAATAATAATAATAAATAAATAGAATTTATACATATATTATAATAATAATCATGTATGGAATTTATATAGCGCTGGATCTTGTAAAGCAACAAATCAAAGCGCTCGTAGTGATGTTCTCTTCAAGTAGGCCATTGTGTGCCGGTGGGAACAGATGACAGAATTTACAAAACCGCATACATGCGGGGACTGGATGTAAAAAATCATATAAGTGCTTATTCCATTATCCTCGAAATAAAAGAATAAAAAGAATAAAGAATAAAAACCTGTGCTACTTTGGACACACACGCATGCACGCACACACACACACGCGCGCGCACGCGCACGCATGCACACACACACACACACACACACACACACACACACACACAACACACACACACACACACACACCACACACACACATGTGTGTGATGCTCCCCCACATAATGAGTCATATTGCACCAGAGGTCATTTTTTTCGTTATGGACATGTGTTATCAACCTGCAATAAAAAGGCTATGCAATACCAAAAAAACAGACTGAAAATTGGACGATTCTGTTTAAAGTTATTACACACTGAAATGCTAGACGGCAGGAAGTGAGAAATGAGAAACGGACAACTTTTGCGTGGTAAAAGGTGGTAAGAATGAGGGCTTGGGTGTTTTTGAATGCATTTTAAAAACAAAAGGAAACAAAATTATTCCTTGATACTTCAGTATAATGTAGAAGAATGGCTTTAGTTTTATTATCAATCAAAATCGACAACCTGACCCCCACCTGCCTAAAATTGCTCCTAGCGGAAAAGTGGGTCGGGTGCAAAGTGACTCATTTCATGGTGGAGCGTCACATATAGACACATCTTCTTCTTCTTCTTCCTTTTTTGTCATGTTTCTCCCAGGGGAGGTTTGACATTGATGAGCCTTCTCCATCGCTCTCTGTTTTGAGCTTCCTCCTTATTTATGTCCCTTTCTCTAAAATCATCTGCAATACAGGCAGCCCAGGTTTTGCTAGGTCTTCCCTTTGGTCTCTTTCTATCCACTACAAAGTTCATTGCTCTTTTTATGATGTGGTGTCTGCTTTCTGTTGAACGTGCCCAAACCAGCGCAGTCTATTGGTACTAGATACAGACTTCAGATCATCAACTTTGCACATTCTCCATAGGGGAATGGATGTAAAAAAGCACATAAGTGCTTATTCCATTATCCTTGATATAAAAGAATAAAATAAATACCCCCTTCCCAAAAAAACCAACAAACAAAACCATTGGTGAACTTTGGAACACAGAGAGGAAAAAAGATAGGAGATTCCCCCCCCCCCCCCACCAAGAAAAGCAAGTCATACCCAGCTCTGCAGCGACGTGGATGGGTGTTCTGCCCTTGTAGTCACGAATCAGCTTGTACTTGCATCCTCTCTTGATGAGCACTTTCAGAGAATTGGTGGCGTCAGACTTGGCAGCGTAGAACACAGGCGTCTGGTTTTCCTCCTTTGTCACGTACTCCTTGTCCGCTGGATTCAAAATATGAACACATATATACACACACATGAATGTTTGTGTAAGAGAATGACGACACATGAATATGTGCATATACGCACTGTACTGTGCTCCCACATGCATGCATGTACTGACACAGACATAAATACAGAGAGAGACAGACAGAGAGGCCAACAGACAGACAGACAGACAGACACACACACACACACAATACCAAATGATTTACCACAGTTTGATGAGTTTCCAGGACCATTAGCAAAGTGTGTTTTTGATTGCATGCATCTCTGGGGACTTTCTCCTTTACAAACTTGTTTGCTTGTCTCTACAAGCCTTCTGGGCTTCTGTGGCAATACAGGATGTTCTTGTTCTTCACACACACACACACACACACACATACACACACACACGCACGCACACACACACACGCACACACACACACGCACACGCACACACACACACAAACACACACACAGATGGTTTGATGAAAAAAAGCAAATGCATTGCTTATTCCATATACCATCTGGAACAAATTTTTTGACTTGACTTCACACGCACACACATACACACACACACCCACACCTACACACACACACCTACACACACACCTACACACACACACCTACACACACACACACACACGCACACACACCTACCTCCCATGTCGATAAGCAAATTGACAATATCAACACAGTCGACAGCTGAAGCAACATGGAGGGCGGTACGGCCAAAGTTATCTGCATGGTTGATGTCAATGCCGTGTTCCAGCAGCCATCTTGCCACGTCTGAATGCCACGCTCGCGCTGCCTGTCATTTGCAACACACAAACACATACATCACATGCATGTGGACATGTACACACATGCAGATACATGCATCAATGCATATGCATACATTCACATATTATGTGCCTGACACACACACACATGCATGCATGCAGAACATCTTGCACACATGTTAAAACCCGTTCCACTTTTTGGAAGAGTAGGCCATTGTGTGCCAGTGGGAATGGATGACAAAATGTACAAAACTGCATACACACGGGGACTGGATGGAAAAAAAGCACATGAGTGCTTATTCCATAATCCCCGAAATAAAAGAATAAAAAATAAATTTCACACACACACATACACACACACACACGCACGCACACACACACACACACTCACACCCACATTCAAGTTTGTCTTATGTTTGTCTGGCTGCTAGAATGGAGAGAATATGAACGTTCAATATAGCATTCAACTAAATGGTTCTTAAGGTCAGGCTCTATATATCAAACAGGACAAGACAGCTCAGTGGTCAGACCACTCGCTCTCCCCAGGTTAACGTTAAGCAGCAAGAGTACGGTTCGGGTGCCTAGTAGTGCCCTGGCTTCAGTACAGTCCCCCAGTTCACCCAGCTGTTGATGGGTACTTGCCCTCTTTAGGGTCAGGGAAGGTAAAGCAGTGAGGGAGAGGAGATGGGTGCCTCCCTCAATATGCTGGCCTCTAGAGAAGCTGAGGTTTCTGACGCCTCGATCCCCAACAACCACAGGTTGTAGTTGCAGTAGTTGCAGTTGTTATTATTATCATCATTGTTGGTGTTGTTGTTGTTGTTCTTGTCGTCATCGTCATCATCATCATCATTTTCATCATCATATCATCATCATCGTTTAAAAACAATTGTTTTATCATTGTTGTAGTTATCATCATTGGTGTCATCATCATTGGTGTCATCATCATCATCATCGTCATCGTCATCATCATCACTATACCACAGGTTATAGTTGTTGCAGTTATTATTATTATCATCATCATTGTTGTAGTATCATCATCATCATCATCATCATCGTTGTAGTTTTCCCCCCCAATTGTTTTTGGTATCATTGTTATATATATCATTATCATCACTGGTGTCACCACCACCACCCCCCCCCCCCCCACCACACCTACCCCCCCCCTCCCCCCACCACCACCACACACATCCACACCTCATGCAGCAAGGTCTGCCCGGTCTTGTCGGTGATGTTGATGTTGGCCCCGTTCCTCAGCAGCGACTCCACAAAGTCCAGGTTGATCTTGGCTTTCTCGTGCGGGGAGTCGGCCATCTCGGCGAAATGCTGGATCAGGGCGCGGTTGCTGTCCATGACGATGTGGATGTGGCTCCTGCTCTGTTGCCGCACCACGCTCTCCGTGACGAAGTCTTCGTGGATTCCGTCCAGGCCAATCCCGCTCATCTTTGGTTCGTCGTCGTCATCGTCACCGCCCAGAAGCCCCGCTGAAGAAAGAGGATAGGATTTGAGTTGGTTTTTTTCAATCTTGTGGGGTGGGGTGGGGTGGTGGGTTGTGAGGGGGGGAGGGGGGATGTGTGTGTGTTGGGGGTGGGGTGGGGTGGGGGTGGGGGGGAGGATGTGTGTGTGTGTGTGTTTGTTTGTTGTGTGTATGTGTGTTGTGTGTGTGTATGTGTGTTGTGTGGGTGTTGCGTGTGTGTGTGTGTGGGTGTTTCGTGTGTGTGTGTGTTCTAAGCTAAAACCAGTGTGAAACCTTCAATACGCTATATATATTTACATATAAGAAAGAAATAATAAATCATTTACTTTTCCCTCTT
Source organism: Rapana venosa (assembly GCA_028751875.1). Lineage (NCBI taxonomy): Eukaryota > Metazoa > Mollusca > Gastropoda > Neogastropoda > Muricidae > Rapana > Rapana venosa. Next base: position 50,283,390 of record CM054150.1, on the reverse strand, counting down.
TGAATGAAAAATGCAAATAATCTAAATGCCCTTGCCTTTTTGTACACAGCTTAACATATGAAGGCTGCACAACAACTTATATAAGTTTCTTCAATGTATTGCACATCTCTATGAAAGATGCTAATAGGTAGAGCATGAATGCCTTTAACTTGTTAATATATATACCTTCATTTGTGAGAAATGCAGTTTGAATACCTTAGAACTTAAGTACAGTGTATCATACCGAGTCTAAATGCTGGTACATATTTGTACTTATTTACATAGCAGAAAGATGCATAATTATATACCCAATCTGCACATCTTTTATTTGTCTGAGTTTATGGAAGATGCAGACAACTTGGGCCTCAGGCATCTTACCATTAAAGGTCTCCAATTTTGTGTACAATGTCTTCATAGCTCAGACGTTATGAAGTTAACCCAAATGGCCATAAACACAATCATTATGTTGTACAATGACTCCAGTTCACAAAACTGAACAAAACCCTTATCATTTTCTGCAGCAGCAGCAGCAGCACTGATGATAACAGTTATATCAACAACAGTATTCTATGGATATCAATTTCTTCAATAACTTAAATTCTTTGGTATATTACTCTACATTCAAAAGAACCCTGTTGTCACTGACAAAGGCAAAAAAAAAAAAAAGGACAGCAAAAACTTCAATTATTTTTTAAAAATGAATCTTTGATCTTTGTTAAAACAAGATAAAAAAAAAAGAAGATATCTTCAAAACTAAAACACACTATGAAATCCAAACTTAACAATACAGGATACTTCTTCAAAGTATTCACAATAAGCCAGAAAAAATAACAACAAGACAGGTGCTATTTCTCATATATCAAAGAGGTACAGAGAAAATAATTACTAGTGTGTTTAGCCTTGTATGAACTGATCAAAAATCCAGTGCATTCGAAAGATCAAAGAATTTTTTTTTTAAAGCAACAACAACAACAACAAAAGCATGTAAAATGGTCACCTCAGTTATTCTAAATTAATCTCCCCTGTTTGGCCCCCTACATTAAAAGGTTGTTACATTTTATTATATCGTGTTGACATTATCCTCAGCCATGACAAGCTCTTAGCATAACAACATGCACTCTCCATTTAAGGAAAACAATATCGTCTGAAGTTGGAGTATGGCTACCAATATGGCAAGGTACTTGAGAACAGCTGCCACACACAAACTTCTCATCCCGTGTGTACTTATGGTATCAAGGTGGCTCCCAAGTATGATTAGAGGGATAAAGTTGTTGATAATAAAGTTATGTGTAGTAGTTTGAGGTATTTGATAACAAAGTTATGTACTCTAATGTTCAGTTGAGCAACAACAAACAATTCTGAATACACGGATGATATTGATACATCTTGAAATGTGTAACCCACTGGATGTTCATGACCAAAATAGAGGTTAAATATTACCATCTGTATTATCAGTATTAATGGTTTCAGATTTTTTAAAAAGTAAATATCATGTGATTAATTATGTATTTGAAAAATCAATAGACAAACTATAATGGTTTGCATGTTGGTTATTGTAATGTTGAGGACTGACAGTGACTTTTTGGTTTATGAACAACTGCAGTAATAATGGTACTGATAACAACAATGCCAACGTTGGCAGGAAGTAACCAGTAAATAATCCACTGAAAGTACAAATGTCCATAGTCGACACACAAAGATCTCAACATAAAAGATAGACAATTTCAGGAACAACACTTAAAGATAACAACTTAGGAATAAAAACTGGTGTCCATAACCAAACCAACTCAGAGAAGCTGTGAATGAAACACGCTTTTGGAATCAAGAAAATGTGAAGCAAAGATTTCAGTCTCAATTTAAACACACACACACACGTGCACATACAGTCACACACACACACACACACACACACACGCATGCACGCACGCACACACACGCATGCATGTACACACGCACACACACACACACACACACACACACACACACACACACACACTCGAACACACACACAGAGTGTCCATCAGAAAGCTTTTGAAAGGCTATATATAAGTCATGCTTAAGCATTAAATAAGCATGTTTGGACACACACACATGCATACACACACCCTTACACAGTGAGATACAAAGCTCAAACTGCAATACAACAACAACAAAGCATAGACCAAATAAGAAGAAAGAATGTAATCAATATTCAATGGGTCAGTACAGTTCATATTGTGACATACATAAGGAAGTCCACACTAAAAACGATTGTTTTAATTAAAATGAAAACTGTTTAAGAAAAAAAGGAAGAAAGAAAAAGAAAAACAGACTAAACCATTCTTTGATGTTTCTGCACATGAATCAAAACGCCAAACAATTTTCTAAATAAAAGTGTTGGGGTTTTGTATATTCATACCTGTACAAAATGACCTCAACGAAATGGTGTTAGGTTATAGAAAGAATTGCTGAAGTTAATCACTACCTAATGCACGCACCAACAAAATGGTATGAATGTACATTTCACACACAAAAATGTGTGTGTGTGTAAGACAATGACAAATTCTTTTATTTCCAGGAGAGGGAGAGAGAGAGAGAGAGGGAGAGGGAGGGAGAGAGAGAGAGAGGGAGAGAGGGAGAGAGAGAAGAGAGATGGAAAGAGAGAAAGCACTTATGGGTGAGATCATCTGTATTAGCATTTGTAAAGTGTGGGAGTGAACACAGTTTTATCAAAAGCTAGTAAAGGAACACTAAAGCAAAAAGAGACAAAAAAGTAACAGCTACATGTACAGTTAAGTTGGTCTGTATGTTTAAAGCAGTGGCCTCTGAAGACCAGGTAAAGGAAAGTAGCACCAATCAACCGTTTAGTTTGAGTGATATTAAAGGAAAAAAATCAATAATATGAATTAAGATCAATACCCTCCGTTTCAAATGTCTCCACAAATCTGCACCCTCTTATCTCTGTAACTGTCTTCACCTGTACACTCCATCCCATTCCCTTCGTTCAGCCGCAGATACTTTGTGCTTTTGAACACCCAGATTCAAACAAACCACTGTTGACTGTCGCTCTTTCTCTGTTTCTGGTCCATCCACCTGGAATGACCTCCCTCTTTCACTTTGCCAAAAGCCTTCACTTGATGCCTTCAAATCCAGCCTAAAAACACACTTATTTCCTACCTGAGACTTTTCCCTCATATATGTCCCTAATTTTCAACAGCATCCTTCACCTCCTAAGTGTGTTTGTGTGTGTGTGTGTGTGTGTGTGTGTGTGTGCGTGCATGCGTGCATACGTGTGTGCACACATGGATTTGAAATCTGTTGTTCATTAAGTTTGAGAGTTGCATGCGTGTAAATGATTTGAGTGCAAGCGCTTTGATTTTTTTGTTTTTTACAAGATTCAGCGCTATAATAATTCCATATATTATTATTATTAAGTTGTTTGGATTGCTGTGTTATTGATGGCAGAAAAGATTATGGAGACAATAATGAAAGGTTTATGTAGACTGTTATGTCACATCTATACTGAAAGTGTGTAAAGTTCTACAAAAGTGTTAATTCTTTAGTAAAAATTTTCCGAATGAAAACAAGAGATAAAGAAGTCTCCTGCAGTGCCCATTATAAATATAGTTTTCAAGAAAAGAAAAAAACCCTTGAAACCTCAAATCAAAAACAATAGCAATAATAATAACAAAAAACATCATCATCAACAACAACAAAGAAAGAAACAAAGAGACAAAAAGAAAAAAAAGAAGCAATTAAAGAGAAAGAAACCAAGAAACCAATGTAAAAAATAACAAAGAGACAACAAACAAACAAAAAAGACAGAATGATCTTATCCAACATGAAAAAAACAGGATCTTCTTCCTTTACTGACTGAATCAGTAAATCATTTATTCACAATCTTATCTCCTGATCTTTTGCTTTCTCATCCAATTCATGCAAACCACTGGAATCTTTAATGTCAATATTTTTTAAAACAGACTGACTGGAGAAATTCATACATGTCCAAACCATAACAACGCTTAATCTGTGAACATGTACAAATGGTCACACAAGGGGAGGTGACTACAGTCAGAAATGCACTCTGCACAGCTTGGTGTGCCATAGAGTGCAGGAAGTCCCAAACCAGCGGGATGTTTCGAATGTTCACCTTCTTCAGGGTGCGCTTTTAGTATGATGCTAGAGGTGTCTGTTGTCTTAAAGAGATCTGTTAATGATGATAGAGGTGTCTGTTGTCTTAAAGAGATCTGTTAATGATGATAGAGGTGTCTGTTGTTTTAAAGAGATCTGTTAATGATGATAGAGGTGTCTGTTGTTTTAAAGAGATCTGTTCATCTTATTTGAGGATGGTTGCATGCATGTAAATGATTTAAATGTGAGCACTTTGATTTGTTGCGTTACAAGATTCAACGCTAGGCCTATATAAATTCCACATCATCATCATCATCATCATCATCATCATCATATAAATCAAGCGGAAACCTGCACATCTTCTAACCCTGAAGAAGCCCAAAGTACTAAGGAGTAGGCCGTTGTGTGCCGGTGGGAACGGATGACAAAAATATACATTCATTAGCCTCAAAATAAAAGGCACGCTGTAGAAGGTGAACATTCCAAGCACTGGACCGCTGGACTGAACTTCCCGCACTCTGGGGAACGCCTCACAGCTCTGAATAAACCTAGCCCTCAAAGTTCAACATGTGATCAGGTTCACTTGAGGGTAAATCAACTGCTTTGTCTTCAACCTTAAGGTCAAAGGACACACTACCTGTGCCTCTGCCAGTGCATTAACATAAATTATGTAACTAGAGATTTGTCGAATTAATAAAAAATGTTTTGTTTGTTTTATACCACTTATTTTTTAGTAACAGCAGTCCCCGAAGTCGGAATGTGGCTGTCTTGATGTCGGGATAAAAACGGTTTCACATCACAGGCAAAATCTCATCACTGGTAAACCTTGGAGCGTTAGCGGAGGAACGAAAAATGAAAGTCGCAGCAGATTTCTCTGCAGGGAATGTAGCCTGTTCTCTCCAGGCAGAGTACATTGCCACAAGAGCAGTGCCACCTAGTATCATTTAATTATATATATCTATATCTATATCTATATGTTACCTCTTTTAGACACCCCCGGGGGGTTGCCCGGGGCCTGTCAGAATAAATAGCATCCCCACCATCTGCAAACTCTTTGCCACGAATTCCCTCTTTTCCATCCCTCTCTTTGTTTCTGCCTTGTTCCTTTTCTTCTTGTCACCTCCTTCTTGTTTATTTTCTGCCATCTTGGTCCATTCTCCTGCATTTTTTCCAGAAAGACTTATGAAATAACAATTCTTTCCCACGCAAAAATCGGATGCACTGGGCCTGATTTGTCAAGTGCTTACTGGCAGCACAATGCATTTTCACTCATGTGACAGACAACAAACAATAGCTGCTGTCTGAGTGTTCAACGATGAAGAAGAAGAAGAATCTCTTTTAAGCAGAAGGTGAAGACCAGGACTTTAAGTCTAAACAACTCTCACAACCTAAGAATGCGTGTGAATTTGTTCTTAGCAGGTAGTTAGTTACAGTCATACTCTCAAATTTTAGTCTCTGATTTATGAGAGAAACAGGAAACATCCAGTTAGAATCAGAACCTTGCCGTCACCTTGTTTTCAGTTGTGAAAAAAATTACACACGATTATATACATTTCATAGCAAAATAAGACTCCTTCATTTCACTCACTTGAACTTGCTGGAAAAAAAGACAGTAAGGAGGAGTGAACACTTGGTGGTAATAAAGAGATCAAAGCCCAAGTCTGCAAACACTACCGTTTTCTAGCTGGCTGAAAACCAACAACAAACATAACAAAGTGTACTAGCTTTTAGTGCCTAAGTCAACGGAAGGCTACTAGAAAGGGCTACGTCCTGCTAGCTGGACAGACAATGCCTAGGTGCTAATCTAGAATTGGCCTGTGCTCGTGGTAGCGTGTGTACGTGTGTGCCGTGAAGAGATCGAAGTTAGCTGTTAATATTCTACCCACAATTCCATGTGTGTATCTCAGTCACCTTAGTTACGGTATGATAGTTATGGCCCTTACAGAAGCGTCTGCAATACTAGATCTATATTGAGCTAATCCTACAGCTAAGATTCTAAAAGTACATGTTAATACAGTAGCAATATCTACAGGGTTACGCTACAAATATAATGCTTATTATTTGAAAATTACGCACAGAAGTGTAGGGTCACCATGCGAATAGACTTGATATCTACTAATACTGTTATACAAATAACAATGTCATCAAAACAGGTTCACAGTACAAAACACCTTTACAGCCTCTACCTCTACTGTGCTAGCAGTCACTATCGTACAGTTCACAGCCTGGTTTCAATATATTATACAGAAAATGTATGTAGATCTATTGCAAAAGAACCGCACTATAAAAATCACTTTACAGCATTTACTTATTCATTAAACACATCATACCAAAAGAAAACGACGACTGTCTCAAAGCATTATCCACAGAAGAATCAAGCAATGATTTAGCTAGGCATGTTATTAGCCATAGGCAACACAAACACAGACACAAAAAAACCCCATGAATTGAAAATATGATATAAAAACTTTACCTGAAGCCGATTTGGTCATACCTACCATAGAAAGACATACAAGCACATGCATGGGCAAATAAAGAAAAACAAAACAAAATAGTATATCTAAAAAAAGCATACTAGCCAAAACGCATCTACAACAAAAGATGATGTACATACATAAGTATCAGGGTGTTATCTATGGGCATATTTTGATTTTGCTGTCAATAATTTGCAAACTGCAGAAATGGAATAAAGCAGCAATAATTTTGCTCCATGTGTTTATACATGGATTCCCTCCTACTTACTGCTGTCAATACTATCTGTGTTATCTAGCTAGCTTATACATATACACACACCTATTACATATCTAACCATTTATTTATTTGTCTATCTAATTATCATCATGCTGTTTTCTCTTTTATATTTCCATTGAATAAGAGGACAGTTGATTATCATGAATTTCTGCTAGATAACTCTTCTTGTTTTCAAAGCTCCCTAGGGCACAGGAGTGATGGAGACTTGTGCTTTGCTGATCTCTTGTTTGTCTATGATCCTGTTCAAATTTTTCAATCACTAGTTAAGATTTTGAACTAATGAGCCAATCAATAAACAAATAAAGACATGGATATCGGTATCAATGAACAAATAAAGACATGGATATAAATACACCAAGACAACTTGTTCTCCCTAAAAAGAAATTGAGAAAACAGCCAAGCAGACGCTGCTAACAAAAAGGGTGGATAACAATTTACATATTCAGGTAAACATTACCTACATACTTCATTCTGTTGTAATCTATAAACTACCCATAAATAAACCACGGGGTAAGGCAACATGAAAGTAGGACTGCAAAACTACCCCAACTAAATAACAAATGAAATTAAAAAAATGTACTTACATCTACAATCTACACAACAGTGCCAGAAATACTGAACAAATATTGCCATTCTGACCTAATATAATGAAGCAATAATTATTTTAAATATGTTGGGACCCTGGCACATGCAAAATAGTGAAAGCCTAGGAAATGAATATATATATATATATATATATATATATATATATATATATATATATATATATATATATATACATATATATATATATATATAAAGGACACAGATCCAATGCATTTACAAGAAGGTGAAAAAAAAGTTTCAAGGCATAGACAATAAGATCAACCAAACGATTCCCAAACAAACAACCCCCCCCCCCCCCTCCACACACACACACACACACTCACACTGAAGCAGTACCCATCACACACCAAGACATAGATGGGAAGGGTGTTATGAAAATGTTAATGAAATAAACAGCAACAAATGTTTTGAGAGAGAGAGAGAGAGAGAGAGAGAGAGAGAGAGAGAGAGAGAGAGAGAGAGAGAGAGAGAGAGAGAGAATGACTTTTCAGCACAAATATTCAGTAGCATGATGTACTCTTCTTTCATATTGAGCTTGTTCCCCAAGAGACATATGTGAAAGCATGCATGCAAGCACTCATGTGTATACACACACACACACACACACACACACACACACACACACACACACACACACACACACAACACACACACACAACGCATGCGTGCAAACACACAGGGGAAAAAAGACAGTGAAATAGATTTAGTAATGCATTGTTGAATATGATAGGATTAGAAAGGATGGAATAAACACATTGACAGTATGAGGGCTACCTGCAAGAACCAAGTACTGACTGTATTTGTTTTCATTTATCTATTACCCACCCTAAAGTTTTGTCTAGGAAAGGGGAAAAACAACATATCTATTTATTCATCAGTCGTCAGGGTAGATATGTGGTTCTGGCAGGTAGTCCTCTGATTAAAGTCACAGTATAGCAGATGAAATTCATACCATAGCAGATGAAATTCACAGAATAGTAGATGGAATTCACAGAATAGTAGATGAAATTCACATTTTAGTAGATGAAATTCACATTTTAGTAGATGCAAGTCACAGTATAGTAGATGAAAGTCACAGTATAGTAGATGAAAGTCACAGTATAGTAGATGAAAGTCACCATAAATAAATAAAGGTCACAGTATAGTAGATGAAAGTCACAGTATAGTAGATGAAAGTCACCATATATAAATAAAGGTCACAGTTTAGTAAATGAAATCACCATATATAAATAACAGTCACAGTATAGTAGATGAAATCACCATAGAGTAAATAAAAGTCACACTATAGGAATGAAAGTCACAGTATAGTGGATGAAAGTCACACTATAGGGATGAAAGTCACAGTATAGTAGATGAAAGTCACACTATAGGGATGAAAGTCACAGTATAGTAGATGGAAGTCACCATATAGTAAATAGAAGTCACAGTATAGTAGATGAAAGTCACCATATAGTAAATAAGTCACAATATAGGGATGAAAGTCACAGTATACTAATCTCAGTATACAGTATAGTGGGGGAAAGTCACAGTATAGTGGATGAAAGTCACAACATAGATGACATTCACACTATAGTAGATGACAGTCACCATAGTAGATGAAAGTCACACCACAGTAGATGAAAGTCACAGTGTAGTAGATGAAAGTCACACTATAGCAGATGGAAGTCACACAGTATAGTAGATGAAAGTCACAGAATAGTAGACCAAAGTGATGAAAATCACAGTATAGTAGAGATGAAAAATCACAGTATAGTAGAGATGAAAAATCACACTATATTGGATGAAAGTCACACAGTATAGTAGATGAAAGTCACAGTTAAGTAGATATGAAAGTCACAATATAGAAGATGAAAATCACAGTATCAACTATTAGTAGATATGACAATCACAGTATAGTAGATGAAAGTCAGAATTTAGTGAAACAATTTTTTGGTTTTTCTTTTTTTGTCTGTTTTCAAACAAAAAGTAAGACAACAATGGACAATCTCTTTTAAAGGCTGGCTACGCAACGAGGAAAGAATCCCCCAACAATGAACTCATCAGGAGAACTGACAACAGAGAGGAATGGAAGGCCATGATCGCCGATGTCTGCAACAGACCTGGCACATGAAGAAGAAGAAGATTATTTTTTTAATCTGTTTATCATCGCCATCCAGACATTGTCTTTGTGATTAAGTCCACATCAAGGACTGAGCATGACACGGACAAGTAATAAGAAAAAAATGTGGTAGGTAGGTAGGTATGAGAAAGAAAATCCAACCGTGAATATTATTTACTAAAGGGGGGGGGGGGGGGGGGGGGGGGGGGGGGGGTGGGGGGGGGGGGGGGGGGGGGGGGGGGGGGGGGGGGGGGGGGGGGGGGGGGGGGGGGGGGTTCTACCAAATAAATGTTACCTTGTGATATTGCTTTTCTTAAAACAATATTTTTTTGTGGTGGTGGTGAACAAGCAGTTTTCTTCCTGTTGTGAAAAGTCGGGGAAGAAAAATGGAAGTTACTAAGACAACAAAAATGTTTAACCAGTCTGCTTTCAGAAGTTCAGAAATAAGAAACTGAAAAACTTGTCATTAACTGATTGATTTATTTAAAAACGTCTGAGCAGGAAATATTAAAAAACAACAACATTACACGTATTCTTTAAAAGCTACGGAAAGCAAAGGACAGCTGGGAGTGGAGGAAGCTGGATGCAAAATCTTCAGTGGTGCCCCTACATGTCTACAGGACTTTGGTATAGGTGAAGGTGAACGTGAAAACCTTATGTTTATTTTCAATAAATTTGGCATAACTTACAAACATTATTCTGCTTTGATATAGGTAACAGATGCTTTCAAGCATGATGTCCTATTTCATCTTTCCCTAAAATCATATAATACTCTCACATAGTACTCTCTTATAGTACCTGAAAATGGGGACTAGTGCAATCTACAGCTGTGCATAGGCTGATTTATTTTTTTAAAGGCAGTGAAAACTTAAAACTTACCACCCAAGGAACAAAATGAAAAATGAAAAAAAAAGTAAAGTAAAAAGAACAGTGATGCAGAGACATGTGTGAATAAAGAAAAACCAAATACATAGGTCTAAGTCTACCATGGATTAACAGAAAACGAGACCAATACCACACGTTGCAGTTAGTTATGAGTACATCAACATACATACCAGGCTGAGCGTTCTTGGCTGAGGTGAATTCACATGAGTACAGTTTAGCAAAATGCTGACTTTCAATCACACCATATATAGCAAATAAAACCTAACATCCCCCCACCCCCACCACCAATGTGCGTGCGTGTGTAAGTATGCACGCGCACATATGTCTTGGTCAAGTGAAGTACATAATACCAGTAAAACAAAGCAACAAACATAATCATGCAACATTGTGAATCTGGAATGAATGTCCACAAAACAACACACAGAGACAAAAATATACACCAACATGCACCACTGTATGCTTAAACTCTATTGAAAATCAGTTTTTATTATCAGTAGAGTACGAAGCATTAAGCAAACAGAAAAATGTAACTGAAGGATCAGGCTTGATTGTTGTTGGTTTGTTTTGTTTTTGCTAGGCAACATGTTCTGATTTGTAGAGAAAGCAAACTTTTTGCTACGTACTCTGTATCTATAAAGTTGTCAATATTTCTAAATGTTGTTTTTGGGTTTTTTTCTGAGTTACAAGCAACAACGCTACTCCTCATTTGTATGTCAAATTCAGTATGTCTCTGTCATCTACTGATCTAGCTAATGTTTCTACAGACCATCTATTAAAATTATCCCTAAAATAGTCCTTTACAATCTATCTGCAATGTAGAATATCCCCCTTTTCTTCCCCCTCACCAGCTCCTTCCTTGTTCTCTGGACCCTCTGTTCAATATAGCAATAAGTTCGCCTTAAAACACACACACACACACAGACACACACACACACACATACACACATACACATACACACACATACACACACACACACACACACACCACATACACACGTGTGCAACCACACACACACACACACACAACACATACACACACACATACACAACACACACACACACACGTGTACACACATACACATGCAGGCACACACACTCACATGTAAAATTCACACACACACACATACACACACACACACACACACAAACACACACACACACACACACACACTGTACACACACACACATGCAGGCACACACACTCACATGTATATCACACACACACACACACACGCACAACACACACACACACCCATACACACACACACACACGCACACACACACGCACACGACACGCACGCACACACACGTTCTCTACATATTGTAACACTTTATCTTTGGTCTAATATCACCTTGAGTGAACACACGTTAAATTAAAGAAAGAACACACACACACCCCTCTTCTATGGAAACTTTAACATAATATTCAATAAGAAAACGTGATCAGCTACTTTTACAACATTTCACTGACAAGTTCTCACTGCTGTTAGAAAAGAAACAATACATAATATAACTTGTATCAGGAACACCAAATCATACTGAAACACAACAAGCACGGATACTGCAAGATACCTCAAAGTCACACTAATGTGTACCACGTGAAAGATGAATACCACTGCACTTCTATCATGGGTTAATTTGACATACAATTTGAGTCGTCAAACCGTTTCACAAGGGTGTGCTCTACTCTTGCACTATCACTGTTGCACACATGTTACTGAATGAATACATGTGCTTTTCCAGACACAACAAACACGGGATGGATTTTTTCCCTTTTTTTTTCTGAATCACCATGCCCCCACCTTCCGAAAGTTTTGCCTGCCGTTCTGGTTCATTTCTGCATCTGCCTTTTACAGCGAAAACACACAGACATTTAATTAATTCTGGATGATCAGAATTATCCATCAGTTTTGACTGTATAGTGGAAACACACAGACATTTAATCAATTCTGGATGATAAGAATTATCCATCAATTTTGACTGTACAGCGAAAACACACAGATATTTAATTAATTCTAAATGATCATGATTATCGATCAGTTTTGACTGTACAGCGAAAACACACAGACATTTAATTCTGGATGATCAGAATCATCTATCAGTTTTGACTGTCACAAATCAACAACTACAAAATATATGTAATCTTTGATGTAAATGAATACTTTATTTTAAAGTTTTAATGAACAAAATATGAAATTGTATATTAAAGCAAGTAAGAGATATGAAAAAAACCAACCAAATTAAGCGATCCTTTCTTTTAAAAATCCACCACTTTTATACAAGAAATAAAAGAGGCAAAAAAAGTTACAAGCTAATGAGCATGTAGAAATTTTTTTTTGTTAGCATTGTATATTTTTTCCCTTTTTTGGACATTTCTGAATCTTTCAAGAAATATCGTCGCAATCCATCTTTTCGCTCAGATTAAATTTCATGAAACACAAATGCTTTGATACATTTTAGGGAAGTGGCATTTAAAAAAAAAAGTTTTATGCGCCCATTCCAGTCACCATCATTTACAATAACCTTTCCATAACAGACATTTCACAAAGTTCCTATTTGATAACACGTCACCATGCAATCAAAATGAAAATGAAACAAAAATGCTCAGAAATTGAAAGATTTTATCAACATGTCTCCTTCCCTATTTACGACGTGTACTGAATATAATTTATTTCAGACTGATAAATAAAGTTAAGTTATGCACCCCCTCTAGGGAGGCACCGTGGTCGAGTGGTTTAGGCGGTCAACTCGTGATCCAGAGGTCGCGGGTTCGATCCCCGCTCGGCTCGGTGTTGTGTCCTTGGGAAAGACACTTTACTCCTATTTTCCTCACTCCACCCAGGTGTACAAGTGGGTACCAGCTCTGCTGGGGAAGTATCTGGCGACAGACTAGCGTCCTGTCACAGGGGTGGTGAAAAACCATCAGTTCGCTTAACGCTACAGAAACCGGGATAAGCTCCGGCTCTATGGGCCTTCTGGCTCGAAAGAACATACTTTTATGCACCCTCTAACAGCATTAAAAAAAACCCAACCCATCCACCTCAGTTAAAAAAATTAAGCGATCCATTCTTTTAAAAATCCACCACTTCTATACAAGAAAATAAAAGAAAAAGAAGTTACAAGCTAATGAGCATGTAGAACAAAAATCTTTTGTTAGCATTGAATATTTTTCCCCCTCCTTTTCTGACATTTCTGAATCTTTCAAAAAATATCGTCTTCAAACACCCCCCTGTCCTCATGCAACAACTGGAGAGGAATCATGCTACTGTCCATCCCAGGGAAAGTGCTGACAAAGATCATGCTAGACAGACTGAAGACAGCACTGGACAAGACACTTCGGGATGAACAGGCAGGCTTTAAGCAAGATAGATCATGCACAGATCAAATCGCCACAATGCGCATCATCATTGAGCAGTCCCTGGAGTGGCAGACCCCCCTATATTCAGTCTTTGTCGACTTCCAGAAGGCATTTGACAGCGTTGACAGAGATGTCATTTGGAAACTGATGCATCACTATGGTTTTCCACCAAAGTTCATCACCATCATCCAGCAGCTATATGAAGATGCCACCTGTCAAGTCATCCATGAAGGGAAACTGACGGAACCCTTCTCCGTACAGACCAGTGTTCGTCAGGGCTGTCTGTTGTCGCCAACCATCTTCCTTTTGGTGGTTGAATGGATAATGCGGCAAGCCACAGCAGGCAGGAGAACCGGCATACAGTGAACCCTCATGAAGCAGCTGGAAGACCTGGACTTCGCAGACGACATCAGCCTTCTCTCCCACAGGCAACAAGACAAACAAGAGAAGCTTTGTCGTGTTGCTGAAGAAGCTGAAAAGAATGGCCTCCAAATCAATATCGGGAAGACGGAGGTCATGAGGGTGAACAACAAAACACATGACCCAGTACGACTGCAGCAAGAAACCATCAAAGAAGTCACCAAGTTTATTTACCTGGGCAGTGTCGTCAGTAAAGATGGGGGGAAAAGATGAAGACATCAAGTGCCGAAACAACAAAGCCCGTCACGCCTTCAACACCCTTCGGCCAATTTGGGGTCAACAGCCCTCTCATTTCAAAACAAGATTCGGATCTACACACCAATGTCAAATCGGTCCTACTTTATGGCTCAGAAACCTGGCGGGTAACAAAAACCAACACCCACAAACTCCAGTCTTTTACCAAGAAATGCCTCAGGTACATCCTCAACATCAGGTGGCCGGAAGTCATATCCAACAAACAACTGTGGGACAGGACAAGACAAACCCCAATCGAGTCCATTATTAAACAAAGGAAGTGGGGATGGATCGGCCATACACTTCGCAAGCCTGCGTCAATTGTCACCAGACAGGCCCTTGACTGGAATCCACAAGGGAAGCGGAAAGTTGGTCGACCAAAGCAGACCTGGCGCAGCAGTGTTGACGAAGAAACGAAGGCAGCCGGAATGACATGGGCCGAGCTGAAGAGGATCTCCCAAAACCGAGTTCGTTGGAGGGGTGTTGTTGCAGCCCTATGTTCCCCAAGGAACCAAGAAGCATAATTCAAGTCAAACTCCCCCCCCCCCCCTCTCTCTCTCTCTCTCTCACACACACTCACACATGCACATGCACACACACACACACACAAACACACACCTGCTTTTCTGCGAAGTCTTCGCTGCGTTGTATACTCAACCCATCTGTTTCCGACACTCCTGACATTGGTGATGACCTTGAGGGCATTGGCGTTGGATTTAGCGCCGATTCCTTGCACCGCCATCTTGGCCACAGTGTCAAATTTGAGGGATGACATAGCAGGGCTGCAACAAATTTGTCAAATGTATTTATTAGCAGCGTCGAGCGTGGTTACCAGTTGGATGGGTGACCGTTTGCGCGCCTTGGCTTCAGTACAGTTCCCCCAGTTCACCCAGCTGTAAATGGATACCTGCCCTCTTTAGGGTCAGGGAAGGTAAAGCAGCGAGGGAGAGGAGATGGGCGCCGCCCACAATATGCTGGCCCCTAGAGAAGTGAGGTCTCTGACGCCTCGCTCCCCTACGACCTTATAGGTTATGGGACTCCCTTACCCTTACCCCTTACCCTTTATTTATTAAAGAAATGGAAAAAAAAGGAAAAAAAAGAAAGATAGACAGAACGGCAGACAGACAGATAGATAGATGGAGAGAGAGACAGACAGAGACAGAGGCAGGCAGAGACAGACAGACTGAGAGACGGACAGAAAGGTAGACAGATAAATAAACTATACATAGAGACATAAATTGATAGCTAGACAGACAGACAGGCAGGCAGACAATCAGACAGAAACTGGTAAGGAACAAAGAAATAAGAGAAAGAAAGAAATAAAAAAAAGAAAGATAGACAGAAAACAGACAAAAAGAAATAAACAAGAAAACAAAAAAGAAGAAAGAATAAGAGAGGAAACAAACAGATACTGCCAAGACTCTTGCATTTGAAATATGGTGTTCATTATGTTTAAGGAAAGTTGCATGCGTGTAAATGATTTGAGTGCAAGCGCTTCGATTTGTTTGTTTTTACAAGATTCAGCGCTATATAAATTCCATATATTATTATTATTATTATTATTATTATTGTGTACAGGTGCACAATGTTGAGCCACAATGAAGACACAGACCTGACAAGTGCAGCAACATTCTTGAACAGAAACACGCTTCCCTCTCCCCCCCCCCCCCCCCCCCCCCCTTTCTCATAAATGACTGACCAGCCATGGACCAAGAGACACAAGTATTTAAACTTGAATTAAAACAGGCAGAGCAGACTGGAAGGAGAGAAAAGAAAGGCCAAAAAAAAAAAAGGAGTAACTGGAGGGGGAAAAATAAGAAAAAATCACAAACAAAGAATGCAATATTTACAAATTTCGATTTAATGATAGTTTAAAATTCAGCAGTAGTTATACCAAATAAGCATACTTCCTTGTTTTGTTTGTGTGGCTGGGGTTTTTTGTGGGGGATTTTAGAACATGACAATAGACTGCTTGCTGCTGTATATATATATATATATATATATATATCTTTTTGTTTTTGGCTAGAGCTCCGAGGTTCACCAATGGTGAGATTTTTCTGTATGTGACCATCACCCCCCCCCCCCCCCCCCCCCCCCCCCCCCTATCATTTTGGAAGCTGCACTCCAACTTTCAGAAATACTTGTCGCTATGATTTCAATGCGTTTTGTTTTCAATACCCCTTATGTTGTGTGTTAATGCGTTTTGTTTACAGTACCTGTTATGTTGTGTTTTAATGCGTTTTGTTTACAGTACCCGTTATGTTATGTTTCAATGCGTTTTGTTTTCAATACCCGTTATGTTATGTTTCAATGCGTTTTGTTTTCAATACCCGTTATGTTATGTTTCAATGCGTTTTGTTTTCAATACCCGTTATGTTATGTTTCAATGCGTTTTGTTTTCAATACCCATTATGTTGTGTTTCAATGCGTTTTGTTTACAGTACCCGTTATGTTGTGTTTCAATGCGTTTTGTTTACAGTACCCGTTATGTTGTGTTTTAATGCATTTTGTTTACAGTACCCGTTATGTCGTATTTTAATACATTTTGTTTTCAGTACCTGATATACATTGTTATTCATCAACAGAAGCTGTTAAAACCACAGGTAATAAAGAAGACGGGAGCCTCCAGCACAAACTGTACAAAAGATCATGAGGATACACTGCATACCGAAAGAGTCCCTGACATCTCCTCCCACCCCCCCCCCCCCCCCATCCCCCCCAGTAAGCTGAGCAGAGCATCAGTATCATTATTGTTGTCATGATCATGCATTGCGACAGACTTACAGGTTGTTCATTTCATGCTTGTCCACCGTGTTCTTGCTGTCTAGTTCCATGTCTTCTGATTCCGGTGCCACTTGTCTCCGCTTGCCTTTCGGCTTCTTGGGTTCGCGTTCAGTCATCCTGTTCACTGTTCACTGTCAACATAGAGATTATACACACATGCACACAAACATACACACACATGCACACACACACACACGCATACACACACACCACAGTTACAATAACCAAATCATACCAAAATAGTATATTTCAAAGTTAAAACAACTTCTTTGTAATTTCACTCCCTAATTACTCCTGAGAGCAAATATTTGGCGATGGAATCACTTTTAAACTAAAAATGGCTTCAATGTCAGTTGTTTTTTTTTCTTTCTAGGTTTTATCATTATTTTGTAAAATGTTCAATACACCTTACACCATATCTACCAATACAAATTTACTAAGCATTCTTTGAAGTTAGAGTATGGCTGTTAGAGTATGGCTGCCTATATTGTTTATTTTATTTATTTATTTATTTATTCTTTTATATCGAGGATAATGGAATAAGCACTCATGTGCTTTTTTACATTCTGCCCGTGTGTATGCGGTTTTGTAAATTTTGTCATGTTTCCACCGGCACACAATGGCCTACTCTTCCGAATAGCGGAACAGGATTTAATGTGTGCGCAAGATGTTCTGCATGCGTTCGAACACGGGGCCTCGGATTATAGTCTCATTCGAAGGACTTTGACATTCAGTTTGATTTTTTGTTGTCAAACTGGGAAGAAAGGGCGAGGCTGGGAATCGAAACCATAACCTCACGGTTAACTTGTTGGCAGGCGAACGTCTTAACCATCCTGCCACCTTCCCCTATATCATATGGCGAGATACTTGAACACAGCCACACACACAAACTTCACACCCAGTGTGTGTACTTAAGGTGACATCCAGCTGTGATGAGTGAGACAGAGCACATACTGATTGTGGGTGGTGACACTCCCCCCCCCCCCCCCTTCCCAGGTAATGAGGTGAGAAATGCTCAACATCTGCACAATAACATCCTTTTGTGAATGGTTGCGTGTGTGTATGTGTGTGAGTGTGTGTGAGTGTGTGTTGTGTGTGTGTGAGTGTGTGTGATGTGTGTGTGTGTGTGTGAGTGTAAGGTGTGTGTGCACATGATTTGAATGCAAGAGCTTTGATTTGTTTGCTTTACAAGATTCAGTGCTAAAAAAAATTCCATTTATTATTATTATTATAATTATTATATAATTATTATTATTCTTACTATTATTATCATTATCATTCTATAACTGTTCAATTGAAGAATGCAGAACGATATCTAATAAGCTGCTGCATAGGTCCAAGCAATGATTAATTATGGCTTCACATGTGTATGCTCAATACACCTATTATAGTGCATTTGATACTAGCATGAACTGTAGGATAGATCTCTAAATTACTGTATGAATACATGTACATACACAAGAAGGAAGAGTGTGTGTGTATGTGTGTGTATGTGTGTGGTGTGTGTGTGTGTGTGTGTGTGTGTGTGGTGTGGTGAGTGAGTGAGTGAGTGAGTGAGGAGAGAGAGAGGAGAGAGAGAGAGAGAGAGAGAGAGAGAGAGAGAGAGAGAGAGAGAGAGAGAGAGAATGACAAATGACAAGAGAGAAAGATGCAATATTTATAATTTTGGGATATAGATATAATGATATATAAACAATGTGTAGTCCTTATTTTGTGCCCACAAATGTGACAAGTAAACCCGAATGCTATCCAGGACTTGACAAGCGAGAGGAAAGATCGACCGAAGAAGAGATCTATCTATTCTCAACTTCCATCGACACCAAACTTGCACCCACTGATTCATTCATTTCGATGATACAATATGACACAACATAGCACGTAAACAACGTCTGATCCCACAAACAATTCTAATAAATCGAACAAACACAACAGCATACCTTGATCAGGTTGAGAACTAAACCCGGACAACATGATCTTACCACCAAAGCAAGTCCTCGCTTGCAAAGAAAGCCGCCATCTTAGCTTGTGATAAATATGCATGTTGTCCTTGACAACTTGTTCGCGGGGGACCCTCGACAGCGCCCGGCAAAGGGTAAACATAAACATTGTCGACATAAAGGGAGTGGGTTAACGACTGCGATCACGCGAACATCGATGTTTGTGATTTGTCGATTCAGACGCTAAAATTATCTGTCGATTTACAAAGAACGATGCCTTTCATAAACTTCCTATGTAAGTGATCTACCTATGGCTGATTCACAACAGCCGACTAACCTAGCTCTAGCCTACCATTAATATTTTCGTCCTTTTGGCGGGATTGCTCCTGGAATAGAGGGCCCTTTGAGCCTTGAGGAAAACAAAGGGGGAAAAAAAGAAGAAAAAGAATCGACCAAGAGCAGAGTTAATAACGCTTTAGAAAGAAGAAAAGGAAGAAGGTACAAAAAGTTTTTAAAAAGCCAACTCCAGTTTAAAAAAAAAAAAAGATGGCTGGTGGGCAAGAGTGCTCCAGAGAGTTCTGGCATTAACCTTTCCGTTACTAATATAACGGTGCCAGAATTCCTTAGTTCCACTGACTTTTAGACTTATCATGGCCACCGAATTGGGGTATTGTCTTAAAAAAATTATTTAAAAAAAACTATCCAACAGAATAACTCCAAATTTTCACCAAAAATCTATGAATAACTAAAAGTTAAGTTTTTCATCTTATTTTGAGCATAGGTAATATACTTTGTTTATTTGGATGTTTATAAACCTTTATTTACCTGAAAAACACACCTGCGTTAGTAAAATAGGTGAAAGACAGAGATATCAACACCCATCATTAGTATTTTACTAACAGTTTTACAGCTGAGGCCCCTG
>CM054150.1:50243306-50258306 GCA_028751875.1 Rapana venosa | reverse complement strand
TTTGCTCGTCTGGGGTTGTTTGTTTGTTTGTTTGTTTGTTTTTTTCTTCTTCTCTCTTTTTCTTTAAAAAAAGTTTTTTCCCTTTGCTTCTTCTGCTTGAAAGTATGAGTACTGAGTGCATTTTTAAATGTGACCCCATGGGCGGGGACTGGATGTAAAAAAAGAACATGAATACTTATTCATTATCCTGGAAAAAAAGAATTTGTTTCTATTACTTACAATGTGTAGATGTTCTTTTTATGACTTTATTGGCTTTTTCCCCCTCTTTATTATGAGAGTGTATGGGTATTGCACTTATTTTATTACCATGACATTCAATTTGCATGAACATAATTAAAAAGTGTTTGTGTTGATCGTGTGCTATGTGAGTATTACATATTTAGTATTATCTCTGAAACACCCCCCCCCACCCCCCCACCCCCCCCACACACACACTCAAACACACACACACACACACACACACACACACACACACACACACACACACACACACACACACACACACACACACACACACACACACACACACACACACACACACACGCGCGCGCGCGCGCGCGCTCAAACACACACACACACACACACACACATACACACACACTCACTCACTCACCCACCCATATTCTCTCCCTAAACGACTGTATAGTTTTAAATTTCTTCTTGGTTTGTTTCTTGTTTTTATTGTGTGGATGTATGGGTATTAAATTTATTTCATTATCATGACATATAATTTGAAACGAGTATAATCTAAAATGAGTGTTGATGGGATCGCATACTGTTTTGGGATTTATATATTGGATATTATCTCTGAAATACACACACACACACTCTCTGTCTCTCTCTCTCTCACCTTTTATCGTCCTGCTTATAGTCATAGTATATCCTGATGAAGGATTCATATTTTTATATTTTCAATACTTTATTGGACTTGCCTCTGTACTTAAGTTTTAATGAGTGCCCTATTTCAATATCTTATAATTATGTGTAACAAGTATGTGTACCATTTGACAATGTGTAGATGTTTATCTTTATGACTTATTAAGTTTGGTTGTGTTATTTTTCTTGGCTTTGTTGTTGCTCTTGTTCTTGTTGTTGTTGTTTGTCTGTTTTTCTCTTTTTTATCATCTTTTGTTGGTTTGGTTTTTCCTTCTCTTTTGTTTGTTTGTTTGTTTTGGTTAGGGTTTTTGGGGGGGTGGGGGTAGGGGTGGGGTATTCTTAGGATTTTCTTTTAATTGCTTGCTTTATGGGGGGGGGGGGGGGGAGGTTGTTGGGGGGGGAGCTGTTTTGAAAAGGGTTATTTCCCCTTGTTTTTATTGCGAGACTGTATAAGTATTGGGTTATTATTATTAAGATGTATCCCTAACGGGCGGGGACTGGATGTAAAAAAGCACATGTGTGCTTATTCATTATCCTCGAAATAAAAGAATTTGTCATTGTCATTGTCATTGTCTCTCTCTCTGTCTGTCTGTCTGTCTCCTTGTGTGTGTGTGTGTGTGTGTGTGTGTGTGTGTGTGTGTGTGTGTGTGTGTGTGTGTGTGTGTGTGTGTGTGTGTGTATGTGTGTAAGTACATTTATGTATTTATTCTTTTATTTCGAGGATAATAGATAAAGCATTTACGAGCTTTTTCAAACATATAGTTCCTGCGTGCGTGTGCTTTAACAAATTTCTCAACCATTCCCATTCGAGCAAAATGACCTATTCTTCCGAAAAGCGGAACAGATTCTAGCTTGTGCGCAAAATGTTCTGTGTGCGTTCGCACACGGGGCCTCGGTTTATAGTTACATCCGATGGAGAGAGAGAGAAGAGAGGAGAGAGAGAGAGAGAGAGAGAGAGAGAGAGAGAGAGAGAGAGAGAGAGAGAGAGACAGAGACAGAGACAGAGACAGAGAGACAGAAAGATAGATAGATAGATAGATAGATAGAGAGAGAGAGAGAGAGAGAGAGAGAGAGAGAGAGAGAGAGAGAGAGAGAGAGAGAGTATGTGTGTGTGTGTGTGTGTGTGTGTGTGTGTGTGTGTGTGTGTACGTGTTTGTGTGCGTGCGCGCGCTCGGGCGCGTGTGTGTGATTCTACATGTGTGTCAAGTCAAGTCAAGTCACGTCGATTTTTTTTTTCCAGATGGTACATTGAATAAGCAATGCATTTGCTTTTTTTCATCAAGCCATCTATCTAAGAACACATTTCTTAATGATTATACTTAAATACTACATTTTTGCAACCTTTACCAATAAATTGAACCAGTAAAAGCATTTAGGAGCGTGTGTGTGTGCATGTGTGTATGCGTGTGTGTGTGTGTGTGTCTGCACGCGCGTGCGTGCGCGAACCTGCGTGTGTATACGTGTGCGCGCGTGTAAGAGTGCGCGCGCGCGCACGCGTATGTGCGTGCTTTTGTTGTAAGAAAACAGACCATCAATTGTAGGGTCTGCTAATGAAACAAACGATAATGTAAGGCAACAAACAGTACTATAAGAATCAGCAGCGTAGTAGGAGAAGGTCTGCCTCAAAACACACTTATTTTCTACCTGAGACTTTCCCTCATATCTGTCCCTAATTTTCAACAGCATCCTTCACCTCCTAAGTGTGTTTGCGAGTCTGTGTATGTGTGTGTGTGTATGTGTGTGTGTGTGTGTGTGTGTGGTGTGTGTGTGTGTGTGTTTTTTGTGTGTGTGTGTGTGGTGTGTGGTGTGTGTGTGTGTGTGTGTGCGCGCGCGTAAGTGTGGTTTGTGTGTGTGTGTGTGTTTGTGTGCGTGCGTGCGTACGTGCGTGCGCCCCCATGGATTGAAATAGTTGTTCATTATGTTCCTCCTCTCCTCCTCCTCCCCCTCCTCCTCCTCCCCCCTCCTCCTACTACTACTACTACTACTACACTACTACTACTACTACTAAATATACTACTACTACCACTACTACTACTAACACTACTCTACTACTACTATACTAACTACTACTACTACTATATACTACTAACTCCTACTCCTCCTCCTTTCCCACTACATACTTTTTACACTATTACTACTATACTACTACTACTACTACTACTACTACTACTACTACAACCACTACTATTACTACTACTACTACTACTACACTATACTACTACTACTACTACTACTACTACTACAACCACCACTACTTTCTACTACTACCACTACTACTACTACTACTACCATACTACCACTACCCCCTACTACCACTATATACTACTAACCATACTACTACTCCACTACAACTACTACCCCAAAATAACTACTACTACTACTACTAATTACTACTACTACTACACTACTACTACACAATACTAACTTTCTACTTTCTACTACTACACCACTATACTACCACTACTACTACTACTACTACTACTACAACTTCACCTACTACTACAAACTACTACTACTACTACTACTACAACTACTACTATACTACTACTACTATCTCCCTCCTCCTCATCCTACTCTAATACCTACTATACTACTACTACACTATACTATACTACTACCCACTACTACTATACTACTACTACTACTCTACTTCCATCTATACTACACCATACTCTATACTACTACTACTACCACTACTATACTACTAACCCACTACACACTACTACTAACACTTCCTCTCCTCCTCTCTCCTCCTCTCCTCCTATATACTACACTACTCCATACTACTATCTACTACATTACTCTACTACACTACTACTTACTAACTTTTACTACTATACTATACTACATACCACTATACTATATACTAAATACACTACTACTACTACTACTACTTTAAATACTACTATAATACTACTACTACTTACTATACTATTTCTACTACTACTACTACTATTACTACACACCACTACTACTACTACAACTATTACTACTAGTACCACATCACTACTACTACTATCTAACTACTACTACACTACTAACTACTACTACTACTACACTACCACTACTATACTACTAACTACTACTACTCCTACTACACTACTACCACTACTACTAAACTACCACTACATACTATACTACTAAATACTACCCACTACTACTTATACTACTACTACTACTTACTATACTACTACTACACTACTACTACTATCTACTAACTCCTCCTCTCCTCCTCTCTATCCCCTACTACTACTACTACTACTATACTACAACTACTCTACTACTACTACTTCCATATCACTACTACTATACTACTACTACTACACACTACTACTACACTACTACTACTTACTACTACTACTACTACCACTACTAACTACTACTACCACTACTACTACCACTACTACTACTACTTACTACTACTACTACCACCCTACTACTACTACCACTACTACTACTACTAACTACTACTACTACTACTACACTACTACTAACTACTACTACTACTACTACCACTACTACTACTACCAACTACTACTACTACTACTACTACTACTACTACCTACTACTACACTACAACCACTACAACCACTACTACTACTACTACTAACTACCACTACCACCACCACCACTACTACTACTTACTACTACTTATAACTACTACTACTACTACTACTACTACTACTACCACCACTACTACTACTACTACTACTACTACTGCTACTACTGCTACTACTACTACTACTACTACTGCTACTACTACTACTACTACTACTACTGCTACCAGAAGGCGCTAGTACAGAGCTGCTGCAGCAGCAGCAGAAAGAAGACCGCAGCTTTGCAGCGGTAGTCTAGTGGCAGCAGCAGGGGCAGAGGGAGTGAGTGGAGCTGGCAGTTGGTTGGTATCAGCACTGAACAGCAACAGAACTTAACTGTGTGTGGTAGGGCCTAGCCTGGCCTAGCCTAGCCTAGCCTAGCAGCAGGTTTAGTACTGTAGGTTAGCAGCAGGCCCAGTGTGCATGCACGCACGCACGCACGCGCGCGCGTACGCACACACGCGTGCGCACACACAGACGCAGACACAGACAGACAGATGTACACGCACACGCGAATACAGACAGACATACACACACACACGCACACGCACTCACTCAGACAGACAGACACACACACACGTACACACACGCACGCACGCACGCACTCACACAGGCAGACAGACACTCGCATGCACTCACACACATGGAGGACAAAAAATAGGTGCTTACACGAAATGACAGACAAGAAGAATAACGAAAGAGAAGAGAAGAGTAGAGAAAGAGAAAGAGAAGAGGAGATGAGAGGAGAGAAAGTTGAAAGTGAGATAAGTAGGGAGCAGGAAGGAGGTTTTAGTCAAGTGAGGAGGGCTGAAGATGGTAAAGGAGAACTTACAAGATAACGACGATGTCAGGGGTGGGGGTGAGAGGATGGGGGAGCGGGGGGGGGGGGGGGGGGGAGGAGACCCAGCAACCAAAAACACCAAACCCAAACAAGCGAACAAACAAACCAAAAAGAAAACAAATACAACCTCCTCCCCCCCCTACACACACACATACCAACACACAGCACCCCCAACCCCAACCTCACCTTCATCAGCCCCCCCCCCCCCCCAAAAAAAAAACAAAAAAGAAAAAAAAAGAAAACAAAAAAGAAAACAAAGAAACCAAATCTAGTCAGCCAACCAAAAACCTTTCTTGACAAGCTTCTCTTGTGGTATTTTGACGTCTGTCGGCTTCTTTCGCCAAACAACTGCTGTCAAAACCATGCAAGAGCGCGGCTTAGAGAGGGTCAATCTTTGCCATAGGAGAGGGTCAATCTTTGCCATAGGAGAGGGTCAATCTTTGCCAGAGGAGAGGGTCAATTTTTGCCGTAGCAGAGGGTCAATCTTTGCCAGAGGAGAGGGTCAATCTTTGCCAGAGGAGAGGTCAATCTTTGCCAGAGGAGAGGGTCAATTTTTGCCATAGGAAAGGACCAATTTTTGCCATAGGAGAGGGTCAATCTTTGCTATAGGAGAGGGTCAATCTTTGCCATAGGACAGGGTCAATCTTTGCTATAGGAGAGGTTCAATCTTTGCCAGAGGAGAGGGTCAATCTTTCTGAATCTTTGCCATAGGAAAGGCAAAGCTTCATGATTGAAGAGAGCCAATCCTTGTTATAGGAGAAGGTCACTCTCTGCCATAGGAGAGGATCGATCCTTGCGCTTGAGGAGGATCAATCCTTGCAATAGGAGGGGATCAATCTATGCTATAGAAGAGGATCAGTCCTTGCTATAGAAGAGGGTCAATCTTAGCCATAGGAGAGAAACAATCCTTGCCATAGGAGAGGGTCAATCTTTGCCATAGGAGAGGGTCAATCCTTGCTATAGGAGAGGGTCAATCTCTGCTATAGGAAAGGGTCAATCCTTGCTATAGGACAGGGTCAATCTTTGCCATAGGAGAGAAACAATCCTTGCTATAGGACAGGGTCAATCCTTTCTGTAGGAGAGGGTCAATCTCTGCTATAGGACAGGGTCAATCCTTGCTATAGGACAGGGTAAATCCTTGCTATAGGAAAGGGTCAATCCTTGCTATAGGACAGGGTCAATCTCTGCTATAGAAGGTCAATCTTAGCCATAGGAGAAAAGCAATCCTTTCCATAGGAGAGGGTCAATCCTTGCTATAGGACAGGGTCAATCCTTGCTATAGGAAAGGGTCAATCCTTGCTATAGGACAGGGTCAATCCTTGCTATAGGACAGGGTCAATCCTTGCTATAGGACAGGGTCAATCCTTTCTGTAGGAGAGGGTCAATCTCTGCTATAGGACAGGGTCAATCTCTGCTATAGGACAGGGTCAATCTCTGCTCTGCTATAGGACAGGGTCAATCTCTGCTATAGGAGAGGGTCAATCCTTGCTATAGGACAGGGTCAATCCTTGCTGTAGGAGAGGGTCAATCCTTGCTATAGGACAGGGTCAATCCTTGCTATAGGACAGGGTCAATCCTTTCTGTAGGAGAGGGTCAATCTCTGCTATAGGAGAGGATAGGGTCAATCTCTGCTATAGGACAGGGTCAATCTCTGCTCTGCTATAGGACAGGGTCAATCTCTGCTATAGGAGAGGGTCAATCCTTGCTATAGGACAGGGTCAATCCTTGCTGTAGGAGAGGGTCAATCTCTGCTATAGGAGTCAATCCTTGCTATAGGACAGGGTCAATCTCTGCTATAGGAGAGGGTCAATCCTTGCTATAGGACAGGGTCAATCCTTGCTACAGGAGAGGTCAGTCTCTGCTATAGGACAGGGTCAATCTCTGCTATAGGACAGGGTCAATCTCTGCTATAGGACAGGGTCAATCTCTGCTATAGGAGAGGATCAATCTCTGCTATAGGAGAGGATAGGGTCAATCTCTGCTATAGGACAGGGTCAATCTCTGCTATAGGACATGGTCAATCTCTGCTATAGGACAGGATCAATCTCTGCTATAGGACAGGGTCAATCCTTGCTGTAGGAGAGGGTCAATCTCTGCTATAGGAGTCAATCCTTGCTATAGGACAGGGTCAATCTCTGCTATAGGAGAGGGTCAATCCTTGCTATAGGACAGGGTCAGTCCTTGCTACAGGAGAGGTCAGTCTCTGCTATAGGACAGGGTCAATCTCTGCTATAGGACAGGGTCAATCTCTGCTATAGGACTGGGTCAATCTCTGCTATAGGAGAGGATCAATCTCTGCTATAGGAGAGGATAGGGTCAATCTCTGCTATAGGACAGGGTCAATCTCTGCTATAGGACATGGTCAATCTCTGCTATAGGACAGGGTCAATCTCTGCTATAGGACAGGGTCAATCCTTGCTATAGGAGAGGGTCAATCCTTGCTATAGGAGAGGATAAAACCTTGCTAATAGGTCAATCCTTGCTATAGGAAAGGATTAAACCTTGCTATAGGAGAGGATTAGTTTCTGCAATAGGACAGGGTTAGCCTCTGCAATACAAAAGGATCAATCCATGCTACAGGGAAAAAGTCAATTTTCACTGCAGGAGAGCACCGGCCTTGTTTTGGAAAAGACAGTCACAAAGCAAGCAAATAAGAAAAAAACCCAACCCCAACCCCCCCCCCCAAAATAAAAATAAAAAACCCACAAACCCCCCCCCCAAAAAAACAACAACATAACACCACCCCAACAACAACCAACAACAAACAAACAAACCCCAAACAAACAAAAGTGCGCGCGCATGGATTTGAAATATGTTGTTCATTATGTTTAAGGAGAGTTTTCATGCGTGAAAATGATTTGAGTGCAAGTGCTTCGATTTGTTTGTTTTTACAAGATTCAGCGCTATATAAATTCCATATATTATTATTATTATTATTATTATTCTTGAAAGCAGAGAAACAGAAGCCCCCCCCCCCCCACCCCCACCCCCCACCCCCAACAACGACAAAAACACCAAAAAACAAAACCCACCTGGAAAATTACTGTTGTTTTTTTGGATGGTTGGTTGTTTTTTGTTGTTGTTTGGATGGTTGTGTTTTTAAAAAAAAAAAAATTCTTTTCTGTTCTTTTTTCCTTTTCTTTTTTTGTTGTTGTAGGTAGTCAATGTTCTTGCGTGGTTTTGACAGCAGTTATTTGGCGAAAGAAGCCGACAATACATCCAAATACCGCAGAGAGGGCTAGCTGTCAGAAGGGTTTTTGGGCTAGTTGGCTGGTTTGTTGCTTTTTGTTTTCTTTGCTTATCGTTTGGGTTTTATGCTGTTTCTTTTTTGTGTGTTTTTTATTGTTTTTAAGGTTGGTTTCTCTCTCTCCTCTCTCTCTCTCTCTCCCCTCTCCTCTCTCTCTCTCCTCTCTCTCTCTCTTTCTCTCTTCTCTCTCCTCTCTCTCACTCTCCTCTCTCTCTCTCTCTCTCTCTCTCTCTCCTCTCTCTCTCTCTCCTCTCTCTCCCTCTCCTCTCTCTCCTCTCTCTCTCTCTCTCTCTCCTGACATCCTTGTTATCTTGTGAGTTCTTTCTTACCATTTTCACCCCTCCCTTCCCCTCCCCTCCCCTCCCCTCCTCCTTCCTCTCTCCTCTCCTGATGAAACCTCTCTCCTGCCTCTGTCACCACCACCACCACCACCACCATCTTCTTCTTCTCCCTGTTTCTCTTCTCATTCTTTGCGTTTCTCCGTCTGTCTGTCTGTCTGTCGTGTGTCTGTGTGTGTGTGTGTTGTGGGGTGTGTTGTGTGTGTGTGTGTGGATGTGTGTGTGCTGCGTCCGTGTGTGGGTGTGTGTGCGTGTATGGATGTGTGGTGTGTGTGTGTGTGTGTGTCTGTGTGTGTGTGTGTGTCTGTGTGTGTGTGTGAGAGAGAGAGAGAGAGATTTGATTCTAACGCTCTCCCAAATGAGCTATTCCGGCTGACGAGAGAGAGAGAGAAAAGAGAGAAAAGAGAGAGAGAGAGAGAGAGAGAGAGAGAGAGAGAGAGTGAAAGAGGAGAATAAGTGTGTGTGTTGCGTGTATGTGTGTGTGTGTGTGTGTGTGTGTGTGTGAGAAAGAGAGAAGACATAGAGAGACAGAGAATAAGTGGGTGTGTATGTGTGTGCGTGCGTGTGTGTGTGTGAGTGTGAAGAGAGAGCGAGAGAGCGAGAGAGAGAATAAGTGCGTGCGTGTGCGCGCGCGTGCGTGAAAAAGAAGAGAGAGAAGAGAGAGAGAGGGGAAGAGAGAGAGAGAGAGAGAGAGAGAGAGAGAGGAGCATAAGTGTGTGGTGTGTTGGGGTGTGTGTGTGTGTGTGTGTTGTGTGTGTGTGTGTGTGTGTGTGTGTGTGTGTGTGTAGTGTGGGGTGTGTGTATGTGTGTGTGTGTGTGTGTATGCAGCAGTCAGTGTACAGAAAGAGACACTGAAACAGAAAGAGGAAAAAACAAAAGGAAAAGGAGGAAAGAAAGAAAGAAAGAGAGAGAGAGAGAGAGAGAGAGAGAGAGAGAAAGAGAAGAGAGAGAGAGAGAGAGAGAAAGAGAGAGAGAGAGAGAGAGAGAGAGAGAGAGAGAGAGAGAGAGAGAGAGAGAGAGAAAAGAGAGAGAGAGAGAGAGAGAGAGAGAGAGAGAGAGAGAGAATGACAATGACAAAT
This sequence comes from Rapana venosa, assembly GCA_028751875.1. Lineage (NCBI taxonomy): Eukaryota > Metazoa > Mollusca > Gastropoda > Neogastropoda > Muricidae > Rapana > Rapana venosa. The sequence goes on along the minus strand of CM054150.1, from coordinate 50,248,329 downwards.
TCTTGTATTTCGAGGATAATGAAGAGCTCCTGACTTCAGTGGAAAAAAAAATCGCAAATCGTCCAAGGGACTACGGATAGGTGAAGATGGGGTGAAGTGAAAGAATCCATCATAGATGGACAAAAAAATGAACAATCTTGTATGTACACTGCGATCAAAGGGATGATCTACAGTTTTATCTATTTATTTATTCTTTTATATCGAGGATAATGGATAAGCACTCATGTGCTTTTTTACATCCAGTCCCCGCCCGTAGGGATACATCTTAATAATAACCCAATACTGAGAGAGAGAGAGAGAGAGAAGAGAGAGGAAAGAGAGAGAGAGAGAGAGAAAGAGCCCTGAGAGAGAGAAAACAGAGAGACAGAGAGACAGAGAGAGAGAGAGACAGAGAGACAGAGAGACAGAGAGAGAGAGAGAGAGAGAGAGAGAGAGAGAGTCTCAAACACACACACAGTTTTACAAAACACTTAAAACACGGGGATAGCTCAGTGGTCGGAGCACTCGCTTTCCCCCAGCCAAGTTAAGCAGCGTCGAGCGTGGTTACCAGTTGGATGGGTGACCGTTTGCGCGCCTTGGCTTCAGTACAGTTCCCCCAGTTCACCCAGCTGTAAATGGGTACCTGCCCTCTTTAGGGTCAGGGAAGGTAAAGCAGTGAGGGAGAGGAGATGGGCGCCGCCCTCAATATGCTGGCCCTAGAGAAGTGAGGTCTCTGACGCCTCGCTCCCATACGACCTTATAGGTTATGGGACTCCTTTACCTTTTTACACACAGAATCACACTCACACAGAGATATAGAATCACACACACACAGATTCACACAGAGAATCACACACACACACACACACACACACAACACACACACACACACACACACACACCACACCACACACACACACACACACACACACACACACAACACACACACACCATTCATACAGACACACAGGTATGCAGACTGGCTACAGACATGAAGGTGAACCAGTTCGTACCCCCTCCCCTCTCCCCCACCCCCCACCCGCACTTTCTTATCAATGACAAGGAGTAGACTGGGGAGAGTAAGTGGGGGGGGGGCGGGGCGCTGAGGACTGAAAACGACTACATGTCTACTATCTATCTACTATCTATCATCTATCTATCTATCTATCTATCTATCTATCTACTATCTATCATCCATCCATCCATCCATCCATCTATCCATCCATCATCTATCTATCTATCGGTATCTATCTATCTATCTATCTATCTATCTATATCTATCTATCTATCTAATCTATCCATCTATCTATCTATCTATCTATCTATCTATACACACGGAATGGATTAAAAAAAAAAAGCACACGTGAGTGCTTATTATTATTTTGAAATAAATAAAATATCCATCCATCCATCCATCCATCCATCCATTCATCCATCCATCCATCCATCCATCCATCCATCTATCTATCTATCTATCTATCTATCTATCTATCTATCTATCTATCTATCTATCTATCTATCTATCTATCTATCTATCTTTCTGTCTGTCTGTCTGTCTGTCTATCTATCTATCTGTCTATCTGTCTGTCTCTATTCGGATGAGACTATAAACCGAGGCCCCGTACGCGAACCCACGCAGAACACGTTAAATCCTGTTCCGCTTTTCGTAAGAGTAGGCCATTGTGTGCCAGTGGGAACAGATGACAAAATTGACAAAACCGCATACACACGGGGACTAGATGTAAAAAAGCACATAAGTGCTTATTCCATAATCCTCGATATAAAAGAAAAAAATATCTGTCTGTCTGTCTGTCTGTCAGTCTGTCAGTCCGTCTGTCAGTCTGTCTATCTAAGGTTGCATGGAAGTCATCATTCAGGTATTCAAGCTATGAACATAATGATGTCAACAGTTCATTGTCTGGGGGTCGCACTTTTCGTGTGGAATGCATTTTCGACAAGTGTGCGTAAGCTGTTCCGCTGTGGAGAGAATGTCCATCCATTCTCGTTTTGTGTCTGTACTTGTCTGTTGTGTGTGTGTGTGTGTGTGTGTGTGTGTGTGTGTGTGGTGTGTGGTGTTTCTTGTATCTGTCTGTCTTGTCTGTCTGTCTGTCTGTCTCTGTGATGTCTGACTCTGTATGTCTGTCTGACTCTGTCTGTCTCTCTGTATGTCATCTGTTCTGACTGTCTGTCTCACTCTGTCTGTCTCTGTCTCTCTTATCTGTCTGTCTCTCTGTGTGTGTCTAATGTCTCTCTGTCTGTCTGCCTTTCTCTCTCTCTCTCACTATGTGATCTGTCTGTCTGTCTGTCTGCCTGTCTGTCTCTGTCTCAGGCTTCCACTCACTAATTGCCGGTTGCCCTTTTTTAAAAATATTTTTTATATTTTACTGAACGACTTTATGAACAGAAGCAAACGTACTGCTCATTCAATGTACCATCTGAAAATTAATAACAGATTGATTTTGAACTTGGACTTGGACTTGACTTACCTTCTATTAGTTGCATTTTGGGGGGGGGGGGGGGGGGGGGGGGGGGTGAGGGTGAGTGAATGTTCTTGTTGAATGCTCATGAGCCATGTACTACTCTTTAGCAAGCATCTTCAGGTTTGGGAAACGGTCAAAGTCTCGATCTGTGTGGCTATTTCACTGGCTCTGTTCTTCATAAACCTGTACCCTTTCAATAACTGTGGATCACCGCTTTGATCGCAGTGTACATACAAGGTTGTTCATTTTTTTTGTCCCTCTGTGATGGATTCTTTCACTTCACTCACCTTCACCTATCCGTAGTCCCTTGGATCGTTTGCGATTTTTTTCTCTCTGAAGTCAGGAGCTCTACTTAAGGTCCCATGGCGTTTTTAATTCTGGTTTTCACTTCCTCATTAGTGATGTGGTCTTGTGTGAAATTTAATGCCAAGGAGTTTGCGAAAGCATCTCATCTCCATTGCCTCTGTCCTTCTTGCAATGTCTGCTCTTATGTTCTCTCACGAGTCATTGTTAATTGCCGTATTTGTAGATGACCATTACTTTAGAGTTGTTATTATATTATTTTTTTTTAAACAAAGTTTCTGTACAAGGTTTGCCTCTTGCATTATTCTCTAGCAGTTCGAAATTCAAAAGTTTAATGATAATTTTGATCTCTGCTGTGGGGTTTTATTTTGTTTGGTTTTGCTTTTATATTTTTTTGGAGTGATGATGATAGTACAACCAGTCGCTACATGTGTACTTAAAAAAAAACCAAAACCCCACGACTCCCCACAATTCTTGTTTTATCTTTCTCATAACTTTTTATCAAAATCTGATTCCTTCCTGTCTTTGTAACCGAAACTATCCTATCCCTTATCAAGAAACCTAAAACTTAGGGGGAAAAAATCCGTTAGACTAACTCAGGACAGTTTTCTGTTTTCTTTCTTTCTGTGATCATATCTGAGCTCCGGCGGAATTATCCCATTTCGGGACTGTATCAGCCAACCGCCATCACCACCAAGCAGCTCTCCAAGAGACCCCTGACAGAATGGTAGACTTGTTGACGTTTATGTTGTTGTGGTTGTTAGTTTTTCTTCTTCTTGTTCTTCTTCTTCAGGGCTACATACAACGTGGAAGCGTTTACTTTACCTACCGTACTCCACGTCCTTCTCGACTTCTCTCTGGAAGATTGGAGAAGGGAGATAAATCACGGACTACCTCCCACATTCTTCAAAAGACGCATTGTTTGAGGGTTCTGGAAAATTTGAGGAAAGAGGAATGTTGATGACAGACGTGTTGTGTGTGTGTGTGTGTGTGTGTGTGTGTTGTGTGTGTGGCATGGGTCGTAGTTCTTCAGTTTAACGTCCTTCCACTAAATTGTAATGTGTGTGTGGGGTGTGTGTGGTGCGCGCCGCGCGCGTGCGCGAGCGTGTGTGTGAGTAGTATGGGCTTCACAAGATAAAGGAAGAAAAGACAGATTAAACAAACTCTACCCTTTACAATACGCCGCACCAGCTTTGGAGGTCTTTACAACAAAGGCCATTCAATGTTAGCTCTGCCGAACCAGTCCTTGCGAGTTTTCAGCTTGCACAAGAGCCAGAGCTACTATGATGTGTCTGTCGCTGAAGCGACAAGAATCTGCTCTTCTCTTCCATTTGGATAGATTAGCAAATCTAACACTTAAGTTGAGTGATCTGGTCGGCGAGAATACCATCCTTAATCCAAGGGACTGGTAGGAAAGGAGCTCTCTAGCCCATGGGGACGGGATAGCCTAGTGGTTAGAACATTGCGCTCGCAATCTGACGATCCGGGTTCGATTCCCGTTCAAGAGGATTTTTCCCCTGGAGTTAACATCAGTGCAGACTCCACTCTCCCCAAAAAGTCCTTCGGATGAGACTATTAACCGAGGCCCCGTGTGCGAACGCACGCAGAACGTCTTGCGCACACGTTAAATCCTGTTCCGCTTTTCGGAAGAGTAGGCCATTGTGCGCCGGAGGGAACGGGTGACAAAATTGACAAAACTGCATACACACGGGGACTAGATGGGAAAAAAGTACATGAGTGCCTATTCCATTATTCTCGAAATAACAGAATAAATAAATAGATGAAATAAATAGCACAGCCAGAAGAACGACGAATGAAAAATAAAGTTGTATTGTATTGAGCGCTTTGATTTGTTGCTTTACAAGATTCAGCGCTATATAAATTCCATACATTATTATTATTATTATTATTATTATTATTATTATTATTATTATTATTATTATTATTATTATTATTATTATTATTATTATTATTATTATTGTGTTGTGTTGTATTTAATGTATTGTGTTGTATTGTATTGTGCTGTACTGTTCTATACTGTATGTATTGTATTGTGTTGTATATTGTAGTGTGCTGCATTGTATAGTGTTGTAAATTGTATTGTTCTGCATTGTGTAGTGTTGTATATTGTATTGTTCTGCATTGTGTAGTGTTGTATATTGTATTGTGCTGCATTGTATTGTGTTGTATATTGTATTGTGCTGCATTGTGTAGTGTTGTATATTGTATTGTGCTGCATTGTATTGTGTTGTATATTGTAT
>CM054150.1:50220806-50233306 GCA_028751875.1 Rapana venosa | reverse complement strand
CATTCCCAGGGAGAACTTCTCTCACTGTGGGGGGTGTCATTTCTTAAAGGGGGACACCGGTGTTCGGTGTTCTTCGGGGAGCGAGCGAGCGATCCCTGTGAAATATGATCCCACTGTGCCCTTAATGAGAGCTCTTCTTCCCGACAGAGGGGAGGGCACTCAGGCAAGACCTGACTGCTGCACTGGGCCTTTGATGTGCTGGCGGCTCCCTGACACTGGTGGTGGGTCACTGGGCCGGAATAAATGAATACATCGTTGGAAGTGTTGCAATACTCCCAGCCCGGACTTCTTCAGGCAAACTTGGTGATTCCTTTTTCAAAATCGTTCGTGGCGTGAAAACGAGCCCGTTTTTGAACACTGGCGGTGTTGGTGTTGGTCGATTATAGCAACATTTCCAAAGAGGTTTGGGGGGAAATTCTGGTTGGCTCCTTGTGTATTATTATGATACTACTCAGGGGAGGGGGGGGGGGGGGGGGGGGGGGGAGGAGAACGGGACCACACAGTTGAGTGTTATCTGGTGCAGGTATGTAGATAGTTTAGGACAGAGTGCTTTTTTTTTTTTAAAGTGACTCGATCACTGCTGCAGGTGTGTCTGTCTGTCTGTATCTCAGGCTGGGATCTGAATGATGCTTGGACTATGACAGGGAAGGGTAGGTTTCAGCTCTGTCACTTAGTCCCAATACTTAGCTGTACTGTATAATGTAGTATTATAATACACGTGCACATGATCAAATGTACACATTAAAGATCCCATACTTCATGTCAACGTTTGGTAGGTTACGGAAATGCGAACATACCCAGCATACATCCCCGAAGTCGGAATGCAGCTACCTTCATAGTGGGCAAAAACGGTCGCAGACGCGAAAATCTCACCATCGGTGAAGCTCGGAGCTCTATCCAAGGAATATCTCTCTCTCTCTCTCTCTCTCTCTCTCTCTCTCTCTCTCTCTCTCTCTCTCTCTCTCTCTCTCTCTCTCTCTCTCCTCTCTCTTCTCTCTCTCTCTCTCTCTCTCTCTCTCTCTCTCTCTCTCTCTCTCTCTCTCTCTATATATATATATATATATATAAGATCATCATTATCATCCTTGTCGTCAATTGTCACAGGGGGCACAAATCCAATTCAGTGGTGCTTCTTGTGGTTTGCTTTTTGGTGACCCCTGTCTCAGAGAGATTTTCGTCCACTTTCATGTCCGTTGCGAGTTTTCCTGGCAAAACAAAACAAAACAAAACAAAACACAAACTTCAGTCTGAAGATTCCTTGTGGCATGTTGTTTGTGGAGATTACCATCGCCTTCAGGAAGGCTGCCTCCTCATTGGTGGTTGACTCTCCTTCAGTCTGCCTCCGCAACTCGCTATCACTTCTGCCAGTCAGAGGCCTGTTGATGGTGCTCAGTATGTGCTCCAACAGAAAACAGCGCCACAGAACACCACCTTCCCTGTAGGAATGCCAGGGGCCTGTCAGTACAAATAGCATCCCCACCTTCTGGAAATTCTGTGCTGGAAATTCCCTTTTTTTCTATCCCTCTCTTTGTATCTGCCTTGTTCCTTTTCTTCTTGTCACCTCCTTCTCGTCTATTTTCAATCTTCGTGGTCCATTCTCCTGCCATTTCTTTTTATTTTCCTAGAAAGACTTAAAAGATAACAATTCTCTCCCAAGCCGTAGTCGGATGTGCTGGGCCTGACTTTGTCAGGTGCTTAACCGCAGCGCAACGCATTTTTGCTGATATGACAGACAACAGTAGTAGCTGTCTGAGCGTCCGATGAAGAAGAGAAGCACCGCCAATACAATGTAACCTTATATATATAGCAATGCGGGGCCTTTTCTGACTGGAGGCTGTCCGGCTGCGAGGCATTGATATCGCCTAATGCCTGCCTGCCGAGGCCTTGGTGCAGGCAGCGTGTTTGTTTGGACAAGAAGCCCTGGGACTTGTGTGCCTTGACTAGGATCGGAATGATAAGCCCAGTTAAGTAGCAACACGAGAAAGGTACTGGAACACCCTGGAAGTAGGGAGAGAGAGAGAGAGAGAGAGAGAGAGAGGGAGAGGGAGAGAGAGAACTCGAACTCGAACTCGAAATGTTTATTCAGTATAGGTCATGGCCCCTTACTGAAGGGGGTACAATACACCAGTTTCAAAGCCAAACAGTGGCCAGGTGTTCTAAATCTTAATCTTAATCTGTAAACATGTCATTTTCAATATGTAGATAAACATAAAGCACAAAGTATTTTGATAGCAAATGGTTCAATTAACCTGAAAAAAGAAAATCTTCATTAGTTTGATTATGTTCATTCCAGTTGTGCCATCTATAAACTTTTTACAAATCAGCAGATAGCAAAAAACTAATTATTTACACTTTTACCTGTGTCTGATAAAAAACACAACCATGATCTTCACCAGCACTTTTACCAAGTTAGAATACATGCATTAAGATTGATAACATGTTTACCATATAATTGCTGCTATGTTACTTTTGTCCTCACGGCATCTATAACCAAAAACATGACTTTACCTGCAATACTGAAACATTGTTAATCTTTTTCTATAATATCTGGGACAATGTTTATAGTCCATTTATTGAAATCTCCATTCATCAATACAGGAAACATTTGAAAACTCTTACGTCTTATCGTCAACTCTATTTTAGACATAAGCATACCATCAACAATGTCAAAATGATGAGTTTTGATTGTAAGTAAACACGAATACATGATACAGTCAATCTTTGCCAAACCTACATGACCTTAGCTTTCGACATGATGATTATGACAACTGATGTTTTATTCCTTTAATATACTTAAACTTCCTTCTCGATCAACAAACAATCCTCCTGACCATTTCTTGGTTGATGAATGAATAGCTAGCTACTGTATAGCTGAAAGAAAAAAAACCCACATTCACTGTAAATTTTCCACACAAAATTCACACAGGATCTGGTAACAAATACCATACTATAACAAAAATGTTTCATTTAGCTCCGACTCCAATCCATTAATATTCCAACACCGACAGTAAGTTTAACGTGGGTTTATTCGTGATTTTGATCTCTATCTCTCTCACGCACGCACCACACACACACACACACACAACACGAGCTCACACAAAACACACACACACAAACACCCACCCCCCCACACACACACGAACACACACACACACACGAACACACACACAAACACACACACACAGACACACACACACACAACACACACACAAACACAAACACACACACAAACACACACACACAAACACACACACACACACAAACACACACACAGCGCTATCATGATTAGAGACAGGCACATATCAATGTCTTTTTAAACTCCTGCATTTGAATTTAAGTTTGAAAAGCCAGAAAACAGGAGCTGAATCTCAGACTTTACGTGAGCACTGACATTACCTGGCAAGTTGACACAGTTACCGTGTCAGCAGCCTGTGGGACAAGCCCAGGACAAAATTCAGTGCAGTTTGCAGTGGAGGAGAGGGGGCAAAATTTAATGCAGCCGGTGACTGATTTTAATTTGTTCCCTCTGACTGAGAAACATAAACTCTAGACAAAACACAGAGACAGGAAATGTAGCATGTAATAAGTTCTGAAATTGGCCAGCCAGAATGCTAAGCCGTACTGGTAAGATTTGGACTTTCGTCCAGATAGAATTTCTCACCATCAATAATCAAATGGTCAAATACCATAAACGCCCTTTTCCCATCTTTTCTGGCATCCTTTAAAGAGGGACTAGTTTCCGCCTAATATCACGAACTCGTGGGGTGAAGTCTTCTCCAATGAAGACATTGCTTCCACGGAGTTTGTGTTTTGCCTTCAGAACCTTTCCTTATCCCTGTAGAATGCGATCTACCTATGATAGGGGAGTAGGGTTTCTATTTAGACGGTGGATCCTGTCAAATTCCTGTTCGACTCAGTCCTAGCTTGTTCAGTCAAATTATGTCTTTGATCAGTCTTTCACAGTCGTCACGAGTCTCATTGTTTATGTCTTGGAATTGCCATAGAAAAGAATGTTGTTTCTTTTTAGAATGCTGCTCCAATTCATCAGTCTTTAATTCAGTTTTTCCACTTTTTCACAACAATTTCTCGTTTTGTTCTTTCAGTCTTTTGTTTTCCTGTTTCAATCATTAACGGTCTCTTTCAAGGAAGCCATTTCACTCAGTAAATTCTGAACATGTCTCTTTGATTGCCTCACCTCTTCCTTCAGTTTTTGAACATAGAGGTCAGCTCCTGCAGGTTTGCAGCCACGTCCTTCAGTGTAGGCTCCCGACTTGTCCTCTTAGGGACTTTGAAGCGGAACCAGCACCAGAGTTCAGCTGGGTTTTGGCGCAGACTGTCCTTCCTTCCACTGGGTCCAGGTCCAGGGTTCAGCTCACATCGCCACACCGATACAGAAAAACGCCTAGGTACAAATAGGCGAGGAGGAAGCCCACTGTAGCAACACCGTCATGCAGCCTGCCCAACTTTCAATGTCGGAATGTACAATGATTTTCTTAGCATTGCACATTGAGGCATTTAATGCGATAAAGGTTGGTCACAAAGCAGCCACACATTGCCCTGAGACTTAAAGCACCTCTGGCATGATGTCTGCCCGTCCCTTCAGACTCAGGCAAAGGCACAGGAACGCAAAAAATTCACATTTCAGTCCGGAGCTTCTGTCACTAGCTGTTTACATTTCAACTGCCGGAAGTGTTCCCCGAGGGAGAGAGAGAGAGAGAGAGAGAGATGAGAGAGAGGAGAGGAGAGAGATGAGAGGAGAGAGAGAGAGAGAGAGAGAGAGATGAGGAGAGAGAGAGAGAGGAGAGAGAGAGAGAAACAGAGAGACAGAGAGAGAGGGAGAGACAGAGAGAAAGAGAGAGGGGAGAGAGAGAGAGGAAAGAGAGAGAGAGAGACAGACAGAGATAGAGAGAGAGAGAGAGAGAGAGAGGAAGAGAGAGAGAGAGAGAGAGAGAGATGTGAAAACTTTGAAAAAATCTTTTTTGAGGGAAAAGAATAAGGCATAATTATGATGGCTTAAATTTTAAAAAAATTTTTTTTATAGACATTCTGCCCTCAGTAAAGGGAAATCATAAGACCCAGAGGAGGGAGAGAGAGAGAGAGAGAGGAGAGAGAGAGAGAGAGAGAGAGTTGAGAGAGAGAGTGGAGAAAAGAGAGAGAGAGTATTATTCTTTTCTTTTTTATTATTTTATTTCGAGGATAATGGAATAAGCACTCGTATGCTTTTTCATCCAGTCCCCGTGTGTATACAGTTTTGTAAATTTTTTCATCCGTTCCCACCGGCACACAATGGCCTACTCTTCCGATAAGCGGAACGGGTTTTAACGTGTGCGCAAGATGTTCTGCGTGCGTTATCACACAGGACCTCGGTTTATTGTCTCATCCGAAAAAACTTTTAGGGGGAGTGGAGTCGGCACTGATGTTAACTCCAGAGAAAAAAATCAACTTGAACGGGAATCGAACCCGGGTCAGCAGATCAGGAATACATCACTCTAACCACCAGGCTGTCGGGGCCCCCCTTCCCTCAAGCAAAGTGTCATAAAAATACAAGCATACCTTGACAGGACAACAAATAAACTTAGGACAGTCCTGTCATATTCACATACATATTTTAAAAAAAAATTCTTTTATATCGAGGATAATGGAATAAGCACTTATGTGCTTTTTTTTTTACATCCAGTCCGCGTGTGCATGAAGTTTTGTAAATTCTGTCATCTGTTCCCACCAGCACACAATGGCCTACTCCTACGAAAAGCGGAACAGGATTTAACGTGTGCGCAAGATGTTCTGCGTACGTTTGCACACGGGGCTTCAGTTTATAGTCTACTCCGGACTTTTGGGGAGAGTGGAGTCTGCACTGATGTTAACTCCAGGGGAAAATATCCCCTTGAACGGGAATCGAACCCGGGTCGTCAGATTGCATACATACATTGTGAGGGATAACTTCACATTGCAAAAGATGACTGGATACATAATATACTATCATTAACATATAAGTGATTGAGCAAATGTAATGAAACCAATCAGGACTTTCTGGTTAGGTAGAGCATCATTGTATTGTATTGTGTTGAATTGCGTTGTATTTATCGTTTTGTATGGTATTGTATTGTATTGTATTGTATTGTACTGCATTGTATTGTATCGTATTGTATTGTATTGCACTGTATTGTAGTGTAGTGCATTGCATTGTATTGGATCGTATCGTATTGTAGTGTATTGTAGTGTAAATCTGCCGTGACTTAAAGTGGTATGAAATGAAATCTGGGCGCTTTGATTTGTTGCTTTACAAGATTCAGCGCTATATAAATTCCATGCATTATTATTATTATCATTTAATAATAATAATATATGGAATTTATATAGCGCTGAATCTTTGCATTGTACTGTATTGTATTGTGTTGCATTGTATTGTACTGTATTGCATTGTATTGTAGGGGGGACGGAATAGCCTAGCGGTTAGAACATTGCGTTCGCAATCTGTCGACCCGGGTTCGATTCCCGTTCAAGGGATATTTTCCACTGGAGTTAACATCAGTGCAGACTCCACTCTCCCCAAAAGTTCTTCGGATGAGACTATAAACGGAGGCCCCGTGTGTGAACGCACGCAGAACATCTTGCGCACACGTTAAATCTTGTTCCGCTTTTTGGAAGAGTAGGCCATTGTGTGCCTGTGGGAACAGATGACAGAATTCACAAAAACCGCATATACACGGGGACTGGATGTAAAAAAGCACACAAGTGATTATTCTATTATCCTCGATATAAAAGAATAAAAAAAAAAATAAAAAATATTGTATTGTATCGTATCGTATCGCTTTCCATCGTATTGTATTTTATTGCATCACTTCGTATTGTATTGCATTGCATTGTGTGGTATTGTATTGCATTGCATTGCATTGTATCGTATTGTACTGTAGGGTATTGTATTGCAATGTATTGAGTTGTATTACATTGCATTGTAGTGTGTTGTGTTTTATGTATATCACTTTCTGTCACAACAGACTTTTCCTGTGAAATTCAGGCTGCTTTTTCCAAGGAGAGCGCGTCGCCACAAGAGCAGTGCCACCCATTTCAAAAGGAATCATGTCTTGCATGTGTATTCATATTTGTTCCTATAAAAGTGCTTTTTTCTACGGAATTTTTGCATGCTAGGGATAACTTTAGTAGCCACAAGGGTGTGTGTATGTATGTGTGTGTGTGTCTATGTGTGTGTGTGTATGTGTGTGTGTGTATGTGTGTGTATGTGTGTGTATATGTGTGTGTATGTGTGTGTGTATTGTGTATGTGTGTGTATATGTGAGTGTGTATATGTGTGTATGTGTGTGTATGTGTGTGTGCATGTATGTGTGTATGTGTGTGTATGTGTGTGTATGTGTGTGTGTATGTGTGTGTGTGTACGTTTAATTAATGCATGGTGCACTCGGGGCTTCAGCCCTTTTTAAAAAAACAGTTTTCATTCCTTCATTCTTTCTGTTTATCATGTCCTTTCAACTGGACTGTTTCTGGTTTTTTCTCTCTTGATATTTTTTCCAGATTTTTTCTTTTCATTCTGTTGTTTCATTTATTTCTAGAATAAAGAAGAAGAAAAAAAAACAGAAAGGAAGAGAAACTCCATCACCAGCACTCCACCATCAGCACTACCCCTCCCTCCCCCCCCCCCACCCCCCCCCCCCCCCCCCGCCCCCACCAAAAAAAAATTGCAAAACAAAACCCTCCAAACAACCCTAAAACAAACAACAATTAAAACCCCCTCTAAATCCTTAACAAAAACACCCAAACAAGAGACAATCACAAATTTAAAAAAACAACCAAACAAAAACAACAACGACACAAACCCAAACCAACCACAACCAACCAACCAACCAACCAACCTAGCAAGCAAAACAAGCAAAACAATACCAAAAAAAACCCCACACCAAAACCCCAACCTGTACAATCCTATCAACCAGGAAAATCAACACACAAGTAAAATACAGTTTGAAAAAAATAAAATATATATATATAAAAAAGCAATAAGGAAACAATCAGGGTGGTCTCTTGATCGTCAAATTCCTCCTCCTCCACCACCATTCGACCAAACAATGAAGAGAACGGAGGTAGGGTTTGAATGTACCCGGGGGTGCAAGTGCTTTCTTCCACGGGGGCTTTACTTTCTTACCACTAGCCATTGTAGAAATACGAAGATCACAGCCAAGAATGTTAGGAATGTGGTCCAATGAAAATTTGCCGTGGCTGTAATGCACTGTTGATATATTCCAGGCACGATCAAGTTGATGTTTTATAGATGTACGGCGTATATTTTTATAACCCTTGCCCTCCCCCCCCCCCCCCCCCCCCACCTCCCCTTTCCCCCTCCCTTTTTTTTATATTAATTATTATTGATTTTGAAAACAAAGTAAACACACCGACCATCCAAACAACCGCACCAAGCCAAACCAAATAAACAAACAAGAAGAAATTGACTCGGAATGAATGCTGGAGAGAGAGAGAGAGAGAAGAGAGAAGAGAGAGAGAGAGAGAGAGAGAGAGAAGAGAGAGAGAAGAGATGGAAATGACAAATGACAAATTCTTTTATTTCGAGGATAATGAATAAGCATCCATGTGCTTTTTTACATTCAGTCCCCGCCCTTAGGGATACATCATATGATAAAAGTAAACCCAATACCCATACACTCACACAGTAAAAGAAAAAAAAAACCACTCCTAAAAAACCAAACAGAAAAAATCCAAAGAAAGAAAACAACAACAACAACAACAAAAACCACAACAGACAAAACAAAAACACACAGACACACAAAAACAACAACAAAACAAACAGCAAAGAAACCAAAAGCAGAATAAAAACAAGAAAGGGGGGTGGGGGGGTGCCCCAATCCAGAAGGAGAGAGAAGAGAGAGAGAAAGAGAGAGAGAGAGAGAGTTTGTGTGTCTGAAATTTCATGTCTTTAATAAAGCAATTTCTGCCATTTTTTTCTTTTCTTGTTTTGTCTTATCTTGTCTTATCTGATCTTGTTCTGTCACTCTTTCATTATCCTCCTCCTCCTCCTCCTCCTCCTCCTCCTAATCATCATCATCATCTCATCATCATCATCATCATCATTGGTGATCCGAGGTCCCGTGTGTTACACAAAATTATTTAGCGCACGTAAAAGAACCCACGGCAACAAGAGAGCTGTCCCTGGCAAAATTCGTAGAAAAAAGCCACTCTGATAGGGAAACATACAGTTGCAGACGCACAAAAAAGGGTGGCGCTGCTCTTGTGGTGACGCGCTCTCCCCGGGGAGAGCAGCCCAAATTTCACGCAGAGAAATCTCGTGACTTAAAGTGGTGTAAATGAAATGAAATAAATGAAATGAAATCATCATCATCATCATCATCATCATCATCATCATCATCATCATCATCATCATCACCACCATCGAAAACGAAGCCACAACAACCCAACAGCAAGACTTTTCTTTGCTGCTTGTTATCATACTTTTTTGCTCAGTTTTCTGTTCAGATGATTCAGCTACTTTCAGAAAACAACAACAACGTCTCTCCTCTCTCTCTCTCTCTCTCTCTCTCTCCGTTCTCTCTCTCTCTCTCTCTCTCTCTCTCTCTCTCTCTCTCTCTCTCTCTCTCTCTCTCTCTCTCTCTTCTCTCTCTCTCTCTCTCTCATCTTCTCGTCTCTCCCCCTTCGTAGTTCTCTGTCAGTCTCTGTCTGTCTGTCTCTCGTTCGAGTTCTCTGTCAGTCTCTGCCTGTCTGTCTGTCTGTCTGTCCGTCTCTCTCTCGTTCGAGTTCTCTGTCTGTCTGTCTGTCCCCCCCCCCTCTCTTTCTCTCTCTCTCTCTCTCTCTCTCTCTCTCTCTCTCTCTCTCTCTCTCTCTCTCTCTCTCTCTCTCTCTCTCTCTTGAATTTTGAGTTATTCTTCTGTTCATAAATGTTTCCTATGCAACATGATTTGGAATATTGATTATATTCACACAACCCCTTCACTAGGGGCCAAGAAATATAATGAATAAAACTTTCGCATTCTCTCTCTCTCTCTCTCTCTCTCTCTCTCTCTCTCTCTCTCTCTCTCTCTCTCTCTCTCTCTCTCTCTCTCTCTCTCTCTCTCCTCTCGCTCTCTCTCGCTCTCCATTCAGCAAGTTTTCATAGCTCAAATACACGGAATTTATTATTACGCTTCATTCATTCATTCAAGTTGGTGACTTGTTGTGTAGGGGTGTGGTGTATTGTGCTTTTCTCAGTGCCTGTGTGTGTGATAATATTGAGGTACTGCAATAAGCGCCCGAGTGTGTGTGTTGTGGTGTGTGTGTGTGTGTGTGTGTGTGGGTGTGTGTGTGTGTGTGTGTGTTGTGTGTGTGAGTGAGTGTGTATGTGAGTGTGTATGTGGGTGTGGTGTGTGTGTGTGTGTGAGTGTGTGTGTGTGTGTGTGTAAATTACTGTACTGTGGGCACAACCTTGCGTCAACTGTGTGCTGCATGCTACACACATTGTGTTTGGAAGTTAAGAGACTCCTCATTAAATTCTTTTATTTAGTAATTTTATTTATACCACTTTAAGCAACGTCAGACTTCTCTGCGTGAAATTCGGGCTGATCTTCCCGGGAAGAGCGCGTCGCCACAGAGCAGCGCCACCCATTTTTTCTTTCTTTTTTCTGTCTACAACTGCATGTTTCCCTATCAGAGTGACTTTTTTCTACAGAATTTTGCCAGGGACAACTCTCTTGTTGCCGTGGGTTCTTTTACGGGCGCTAAATAATTTTTGTGTAACACACGGGGCCTCGGCTTATCGTCTCATCCGAAAGACTAGCGCCCAGACCACTACTCATGGTCTAATGGATGGGGGAAACGTTTCGGATCCAAACGGGATTATAGAAGGGCAGAGAACAGAAACAAAACGAAGACTGCCACACACATTAAGTATATGATTATTTTTTTTTTTTAAATGATTACCCAATAAACAACAAATCTTTTCATTGCAGCATAGGACCGTTAGAAGACAAAAATACTCATTATGACCACACCATCAAAACTAACAAGAAGTTTGGGTAGTAAAGAACAAATAATATTTTTTAAAAAGCAACAACAACAACAACAAAATATCCCATACAAATACATTTCTTGAACATAAAGTATGAAATATTAATCAAAAGTGAAAACAACATCAGTAAAAACAGATAATAGATAATCAAAAATAGATAATATTTGGACTACTTTCTTTTAGAGGATAGGCCAGTTTTGCAGTAACGGTCACGATTACGTATTTTATAGAGAAACACACACTCATTGTGACCTCACTAGGCAAGACCTCACTCACTAAGACATCACTAGGAAAGTGACAAGGCCTCAAAACCAAACAAAAAAATATGCACACAGTTTACAACAGGGACGGGGGGGGGGGGGGGGGGGGGAGGAGGGGAGGAGCGGAGGGGGGGGGGGGGGGGGGGGGAGTATGAACCCCTTAAAAATAATATTATATCAAATACTAGACGGGGAACACTCCTCAACACATACATAATATCACAGAGAACAACACCCAAGGTCTTGTATCCCCCCCCCCCCCCTCCACCCCCCACACCTGCCCTTTTCTTAACCACACAACCCCCCTCCTCCCTACCTAATCCCCCCCCCCCCCCCCACCATTAACACTCCCCCTCTCCTCCCCCCACACCCCAAACACCCCCAGTCCTGTGCCTGTCCCCCTCACACACCCTCCACCCTCTCTCTCTCTCTCTCTCTGTCTCTCTGGGGCTTAGATTTACTCCCTCCCGTTAGGAATGCAAGCGATTTGAAGAATGCTGTCCCACCAACTCGCAAGCAAGCCAGCCAGCAAGCCAGCAGTGAGTGGATGGGAAGAGTGAGTGTGTGTGTGTGTGTGTGTGTGTGTGTGTGTGGTGACTACACAAAGGAATGTGGAGGCCTGTCTGTCGCTAGAAGGTAGGTAGGTAGGTCTGTCCCCACTGCACTGTTTTCAATACCACTTAGCTTTAGAAACTTGTGCAGGCTTTATTTAGCCTAACGCTAACGCTAGCCTAGCCTAGCCTGCCTTCTGGCTACTGATTGTGTTGTACATGTATACATACATACATTACTACTACTACTATACTACTACTAGGCCTACTCCGAGGCTTGCATAGTGGTGAGTGAGACTGAGTCCGAAAGAAGAATAGACTTAAGGACTTGAGAAGAAAAAGGAGGAAGAGGAGGAGGAGAAGGAAAAGGAGGAGGAGGAGGAGAAGAAGAAGGAGGAGGGGGGAAGAGGAGGAGGAGGAAAGGAAGAGGAGAGGGGGGGAGAGAAGGAGGAAAAGGCGGACGGGAGGAAAAAAGGGGGGGAGGAGGAGAAGAAGGAGGAGGGGGGGATAAAGGGGGGGTGAGAAAAGGGGGGGGAGCCTGGGAAAGGGAGGGGGGGGCGGGGGGCTAGGAGGGGGGCGGTGTGTGTTTAGGGACGGTGGAGGGCCCCCCCAAAAGGGGCGGGGGGAAGAGCCCCTCCCCCAGGGGTTAAGGGGGGTGAAAAAGGG
>CM054150.1:50210806-50215806 GCA_028751875.1 Rapana venosa | reverse complement strand
GACTGGAGGATTGGGGTGGGGTGTTTCGTTTGTTTTGTGTTGTTGGGAATGGGGAGGGCATTTTTTAAAGTATGTAAGTTAGATCCATCCTCCAGCCGTACACAGAAAGAATGAGAATTTCTTCCTTTAGCTGTAGCTGGACTCCTGACTGGAACTGTTCAGCGGGCATGGGTATAGCAGGCTACAACTTCTTCAAGTCTGGAAGAATGACATGATGGGCCTTGGGTTGTGTAAGTGTCCATGTGATTGTAGTGATACATTAAAAAGCACATCAGTCCGACCTCTGTGTGTCAGGCCTGAATGGTGGGGCCCTTGCAACTCATCTTTGAACTGTTTGCTATATTGGTTTGTTGCTGGGGGGTGGGGGTGGGGGGTTGTCCCAGATTTGGCCTGGTTTTTTCCCCCTCTTTTCTCTTTGTCACCACTTCAGGGCAGAGTGAAGAAAGACTCTATCAAGACCACATCTAGTGTGGAATTGTGTTGTCTCAAGTTTCGTCAATTGTAAAACATAGGTTAGTAACATTTGAATGAAACAGTAACAACAGACAAACGATATCTGAATGAACATTTTGCTGAAGTCGGTAGTCTAGTAACAGTATCCGTGTTGTATTAGTTGTCTTTGCTGATGTTCATTTTTGATGTTGTTATTGACAGTTCTGTCTGTGTATTACCTACGGTATTTAGCTGTTACAGAAAGAAAAGCAGTCAGGATTGATGGCAATGTCTTGTAAGGAATATAATGATTTTGTATCGAAAAGGAAACCAGATTTAACACAAAAAGACCTTAGAAACATAGAGATCATTTGACGAATGATTACGTGAACGAAACCAGTTTTAACACTAAAAAGACCTTATAGATATGAGATTATTTCGGCTGCGCTGAACCATGTTTTCTTCTCACTCTGACGTTAAGAATAGAGGGATCAAATAATACATCCATCAAGTCAACAGATAGTCTTAACAAAGGCTAAATTCACCAAAAAATGTAAAGATGCCAATGTAGCTTACCCGTCCACCAATCATTTAATAAATTCAACAATCTTGAAAAAAACCTGTATAAGTATAAAACCTCAATTATTCAACACCTTCAAAGATCCAATATCCTGCCAGGAAGTTCAGCCGACAACCTAGCCAATAAATCCTAAAAAGAAGAAGAAAAAAAATAATGAAAGAGCGAATTGTGACGTAAAACCGATGACGTCAAACTAGTCTAAAGCCTGAAAAAACACCTCATACTCCATGCTTACAGCCTATAGCTTTAGTACAAAAATCAGTTCTGAGCGACTTGCGGTATCTTTTCTTTTTCGATCGCGTCCTCGATAAGAATTTCTTCAACTGGCGACTTAATCCTTTCTTAGTACAACGTCAAAGCCAGTTAGCCTGGTCTAGAACCAA
The DNA here is from genome assembly GCA_028751875.1 of Rapana venosa. Taxonomy (NCBI): domain Eukaryota; kingdom Metazoa; phylum Mollusca; class Gastropoda; order Neogastropoda; family Muricidae; genus Rapana; species Rapana venosa. Next base: position 50,214,411 of record CM054150.1, on the reverse strand, counting down.
GCGTCTGCTCTTTCGTAATCCACAGCTGGAACATTGTGGGGGTTGCCAAGGCGCTAACGAGACCACGGTCTTTCAGTCACAGATTCAAAACATTAAACTCCCCGAAGTCGGAATGCGGCTACCTTCAGGGTGAGCAAAAAATCGGTCACATACGTAAAACCTCACTATTTGTAAAACCCGGAGCTCTTAGCTGAGAAGCAAAAAATAAAATAATAATAATAATAATAATGATAATAATAATTTTTGTTTAAAAGTCAGACCTGGCACACATTCTCGGATTGGGGATTAATATGAGACTTATTGGTGAATCCGTTTCGATGTAGATCTAGATATACTGATGATGATACGCCACTAAATATAATGAAATCAAGATTGACTGAATAAGCAGGCCTAAGCGGTACAGTATGCCACACCCACCACAAAAGGCTATACACTGATTACCACTTGGTCGAGGTTGTTAACGGGTGCATATTACACATATATTAATTACATCGGTAAAATCCCCGCTGGGCATGCCGGGGACCTGTCGGTATAAATAGCATCCCCATATTCTGGAAATTCTGCGCTAGAAATTTCCTCTTTCCTATCACTCTCTTTGTTTCTGCCTTGTTCATTTTCTTCCTGTCACCTCCTTCTTGTCTGTTTTCTGCCTTCTTGGTCCATTCTCCTGCCTTTTTTTTTTCCCCCAGAAAGACTTAAAAGATAACAATTCTTTCTTATACCGAAGTCCGATGCGCTGGGCCTGACTTGTCAGGCGCTTAACAGCAGCGTGACGCATTTTCGCTCATATAAACAAATAATAGTTACTGTTTGAGCGTTCGACGACATGGAAGAAGATGAATAGGTAAATTGTACACAGCACAAATGGAACGTCAGATTAACCTTTTGAACAGTTTGCTTTTTTCACTTATGTGCTTTTTTTACATCTAGTCCCCGTGTGTATGCGGTTTTGTCAATTTGTCATCTGTTCCCACCGGTACACAATTGCCTACTCTTACGAACAGAGGAACAGGATTTAACCTGTGCGCAAGATATTCTGCGTGCGTTCGCACACGGGACCTCGGTTTTATAGTCTCATACGAAAGACTTCCGGGGAGAGTGGAGTCTGCATTGATGTTAACTCCAGGGGAAAATATCCCCCTTGAGCGGGATTCGAACCCGGGTCGTCAGATTGCGAGCGCAATGTTCTAACCACTAGGTTATCCCGTCCTCCTTACCTTTATAACGGATTAACTAACAAAAATAGCAACAATAGCAGTCAAACGCCAGTTTTTATGCAAAAAGCAGACCCCCCCAAAAAAACCCCAACCACCCACCACCACCAACAAAAAACACAAACAACAACAAACAAAAACCAAACAAAAACACACACACACACCAAACCCAAACCAAAAACATAAATCTAGAGTATTAACTCAAACTACTGATAACAGTAACTTACCCACCCCCCCCCCCCCCCCCCCCGCCTCCACCCCCCCCCCCCCCCCCCCCCCCCCCACACACACACACACACACACTCTGTTTTTTCCATTTTTTCCTCCCTTTTCTTTCAAGAATTGGCATGTTAAAATCCCCTTTTGTTTTCTCCTTTTAGAAAACAATTTTTCCTTCAATGAACAATTCCCCATAGCCACTTACTTGTTCCATGAAAGATCTGAACAAACAACACAAAAGCTAAACTATACCACACTGAATCTGGCTCTCATGGCTACAAAAACAACCATGACGTCAACTCGATGATGTGACGTCAGCCTTCTCCAGTAACAAAAGACCTACTACGACCACGACCATTCACGTTTCTGTGTCGATACAAATCAATGTTTCCAGAGGACCCATGCCTGTGAAATGGCGTGGTGTGTAGGACTTGTTTAAGTAGGTGGTCTAGTTGTTTATTTTCAAGAAGAAAATAATGTCAAGTTGAATTGGGATCGTAGGCTTCGCTGTTGTTGTATCTGGCTGGGCCGTGATATAATATTAATCCAAAAAAATGATAAAAACATCCATAAAAGCAAAGAAACACAAAAATAACCAACCTACAAACCAAACAAATGAAAACAAACAAAAACAACAACAACAACAATAACAACCCTGAGCACAGTAGCAGGCACAAACTGGAAGAGACGCCTGGTTTCGGTATTTGAAGTAAGTTTATACCGAAATGGTTGTCTCCCATCCAAAGGGTTGTCTCCCATAGATAATCACATTGGAGTTGACATTTGTTTGGTCAGACTTGCTTTGTATTTATTCTAGGGGAGAAAATGATGGATCTCAACACTTTTAGTATATAACAAGGATTGGTAGATCTAGAAAGACACCCACAACTGAAAAAACCCCACGTTTCTGTTTGTATGCTAATAAATAAAATAAAAAACACATCAAAAACCCATCAACAACAAAAACCCGACAATATGAATTTCCAAAAGAACCTGTTAGGCCTAGGAAAGACGCATACATTTCGAAATAGATCTAGATATTTATCAAACAAATCGATTTATATCAACCCCCACCCCCTCCTCCCTTTAAACAAAACTCCTTATCTCTCTCCGAAGCCTAGGCTACATAATTTTTCGTTTTCTTTCTTTTTTTTCTGATTTTTTCCCCCTTATGCATCTTGTTTTTGACCGGTTTGATAGATATTTCTGCTTTACCAGGAAGTCTTCATTGCCACAATAAAGAGTTCTTCCATCCATGAAAAATCGAACATCCTGAAAACAGAACACTAAAACTCTCATGACTATAAGCCTAGTTGGTAGTGGTAGGTTTCCCCCCGACAACCCCCCCCCCCCCCCCCCCCCCCCAAACAACAAACCACAATGACATCATCATTGTAATGACGTCAATCATCTGGTTGAACAAATGAACAAAAGACGTAAGACCACTTCTTACAGCCTAGCTCCTTTTTTTCTTTTCTTCTCCTCTCAATACAAACGCAGCTACCAGCTACCACTACCACGAGTGGCATGATGCCTTCTTCCACACAAAATAGGGTCGTGTGACCCCCAGTAAGGATTTCTTGCAGCTGTGAGAGGCCTAATCCTTTCTAAGTAAGAAGGCAAAGCGGATTAGGATCAGGCTTCTCTTCTTCTGCCCCCACACAGGGCAGGCAGGCAGGCAGGGAGCTGGAGTGTGTTGGCCTGTGCCTTTAGCCAGTCACTTGGGTTACAACACAAACGGGACAGCAACCACCAGTCTAGCCCCCTGTAATGAGCACTTTTGACAGTAAACGTACGAATGGTCCTACGTAAACCAGGTCTGCTTTTTTTTAAATTTAAAAAACAAACAAGCAAACAGACCCCCTACCCCCTACTCTCTCATAGAGAGAGAGGTGTCAATCACTCCGAAAGTGTTTATATATGGGAGGGGATAGCCTAGTGGTTACAGCTAACGAGCTGACTGCCCAGGTTTCCTGATTTGAGCCACCACGGAGGTACAATCATGTTCCAAGGGATTTCCCCCCCGGAGTTAACATCAGTACTGACTTCACCCCCCACCCTCCCCCCAAAAAAACCCACCCCACCCCAAACAAACAAAAAAAACCCCAACAAAACCAACAGTCCTTCAGATGAGACTATAAACCGAGGTCCTGTGTGCCAATCGCAACGCAG
>CM054150.1:50196250-50210306 GCA_028751875.1 Rapana venosa | reverse complement strand
CGGAACAGGATTTAACTTTGTGCGTAAGATGTTCTGCGGCGCGGGCACACGGGGCCTCGGTTTATGTCCCATTCGAAGGACTTTGGGAGAGTGGACTGCATGATTTTAAACTCGGGGAAATATCCCTGAAGGGAATCGAACCCGGGTTGTAGATTGCGAGCGCAATGTTTTTAACATAGGCTATCCATCCCCAGAAAGAGAGAGAGGAGGGGGAGAAGAGAGAGAGAGAGAGAGGGGAGAGAGAGAGAGAGAGAAGAGTAGAGAGATGAAAAGAGAGGGGAGGAGGAGAAAAGGGGGAGAGAGAGGAGAGAGAGAGAGAGAGAGAGAGGAGAGAGAGAGAGAGAGAATGGGGAAAATGGGGGATTTAATCATCAGACCCCTGTGTAAGGAGGGGTCTATGGGGTCTACAAGTAAAGGGTCTAATGCACACAGGCTGCGCTTTCCTTGTTTCTAAGGTTGCATTACTTGTGTGTGAGTGTGTGTGCGTGTGCGTGTGTGTGTGTGTGTGTGTGTGTGTTGTGTGTGTGTGTGTTTACGCGTGTGCGTACGTGCGTGCGTGCTTTGCGTGCGTGTGTGTGTGGTTGTGTGTGTGTGTGTGTTTACGCGGTGCGTGAGGGCATCCTTACGTGTGTGTGTATGTGTGTTTGTGTGTGCGTGTGTGTGTTTACGCGCGCGTGCGGGCATGATTACGTGTGTGTGTGTGTGCTGAAAACTCAACACTTCTGCCAAAGGAAGACTAAGAGGTAGATTATCCTCAAGTTCGTTCTTGCTGTAAATAATTACTGCCATATTTTTGGGGATTCTAGACCATGTCTACAGACACAGAGGAAGGGGACAGAAAGAACAAAGAAAAGAATGACAAACAAAACCAGGAAGAAAACGAATAGCTAACAAAAGAGGATCAAGACAAAGTAGCTAAAACAGCTAGAAAAATAGAAATAAAAAATAAAACCGACAAAAAGAGTGAGAGAAAGAAACTTTAAGAAAAATAGGTAAGAAAAAAAAAAAGAGAAAAATACTGAGAAACAAGATAGTTCGAAAGATAAAAACCACCCCTCCCCATCCCCTCCCCCCCCCCCCCCCACCCCGAAAAAAAAAGGAAAAAAGAAAAACAATAACAAAAAAGAAACAAACAAAATTTAAAAAAAACCGGGAGGAAAACAAACACAAAAGAAAAGGAAAAGGATCCAAACAGATCACAAGACAAAAAAAAAAGTGAAATTAAAAAAAAGATCCAATCACACACACGCACGACCGCACACAACTACACACACCACAACATATATGCATACACCACAACACACACACACACACACACACACACACACACACACAACACACACACACACACACACACACACAAACACACACACACACACACACGCCACGCACGCACGCACGCACACACACACGTACACACACACGCACACACACACACATACACACACACACACACCGAGACGAAAGTGTTACTATCTTAATTCAAGAATTTTCCGGCTTATATCACCATCCACTCCTACCCACTGTTTTATTTTTGCTTCTTTTTCCCTCTTCTTCCTCCCTCTCGATCTCCTCTTTTCTTCTTCTTCTCTTTCTTCTCACCCCCCCCCCCCTCCCACCCCATCTCCACCCCTCCTCTTCTTCTTCCTCCCCCTCCTTCTCCTCTTCTTTTGTTTGTTGTTGTTGTTGTTGTTGTTGTTGTTCTTCTTCTTCTTCTTCTTCTTTTTTTTCTTCTTTTTCCCTTCTTCTTCTTCTTTTCCTCCTCCTCCTCCTCCTCCTCTTCTTCTTCTTCTTCTTCGTCCTCCTCTTCTTCCTCAACCTTTTTTCTACCTCCTCGTCTTCTTCACCCTCTTGTTCCCCTACCCTCTCCTCCTCCCCCTCTTCTTCTTTAAAAAACAACAAAAAGGATATTAACAGAAATGTGTCCTGTGTGAGAGTCACCAGTCCTTTTTTCCCCTGCAGCTACTGAAAGTGTATAAGCTGTTTATCAGGTGCATCTTTACCGCTTCTAAACCCATTAATTATGTCCCCCAGCAGCTGCGACAGATATTTATAATCGAATCCATGTTTGCCAATGTGTCATCTGTCTCCGTGAGAAAGAGAGAGGGAGAGAGAGGAGAGAGAGAGAGAGAGGAGAGAGAGAGAGAGAGAGAAGAGAGATGAGAGAGGGGAGAGAGAGAGGAGGGGAGGTGGGCAAAAGAGTTGTCTGGTCTGTTCACACACATTTTTAACAGCTCAGATACTATTTTTTGTAGTAAGTGTGTGTGTGTGTGTGTGAGAGAGAGAGAGAGAGAGAGAGAGGAGAGAGAAGAGAGAGAGGAGAGAGAGAGAGAGAGAGAGAGGGAGAGAGAGAGAGAGACAGACAGACAGACAGACAGACAGAGACAGAGAGAAAGAAATAGAGACAGAAATATCTGATAGATAAACAAACAGACCGACAGAAAGGCAGACGCATTAACAGTTAAACGGCACAAATTCAAGCTTTCAGACTCGCGTTTTCTTAAAGAAAACCATTGCCTCTTTTGAAGAGAACGGACAAAGTCAATGACACGAAAACAGATCATTAATTCCCTATACAAAGACTAGAAGCAGCCGCCATGGCGCAGTGGTTAGCGCCTTGGGTTACGGAGTGGAAGGTCGTGGGTTCGATTCCCATAAGAGTCATAGGGATTTTACGGACTCCGGCGGCTCCTACCCAGAGTGAATGTGCTGTGGGCTCAGTGGGAAGACTGGGACCACACAGTCGAGCTTCATCCACTTAACGGATGCGAGTTTCAGAGTGTTGCTCAAATTACCTGACCAACACTGCAGGGTGTCTGTATCTCTCGGGCCCGGTTGACGCCGGGATATATTATGATAGTAAGTGTAGAGTACAACCCTGTCAAGTAGTCTCAAAGCATATGCACTTCCACAGCAGCATCATTACGTCATCCTCATTGTCACTGATCATTGTGCAATAAAAAAAAAAAAAAAGCCTCTGATTCGGTGGTCTAGTTTGCCCATACACTTCTGTGCCTGTGGTGAGTTTGTGGGGTTGGAGGTTCACGGGGGACGGTCGTTGGAGGGACGTTGTGGTGGTTGCTACCTCGGGTGGGAAACTCACTCAGTCTAGCTCTGCGACTGAGCTAATACTGTCGTTAGAAGGGGGCTTAGACGTTTGAAGGAGGCTTAGTAGGAGGTGTCCTGCGAATGTTGTTAGCTCAGAACAGGCACCACTGAACACCACCAAAGTGACCCAGCAGCAGTGCAGGGCCCCTCTGGCTGGTGGCCCCACGGAGGCCTGATGGTGATGGGCTCCTTGTGAGCCTTCGACCCTGAGGATGAGACATAACAAATCTGGGTATGGCTGTGGCGGGGAGATTGGAATGAGCGGCGTGGGAACAGCAGGACGGGGGATGTCACAGAAGATGACGCAGCCTCCCCCCCCAAAAAAAAAAAAAAAATAAAAATAAAAATATATATTCAAAGACTAAAAAATAATTTCAGTTGACCTTTATGGTTTGCGGGGTCTTGTTGTTGATACAAGAACGACAGTAGAGTAGATTAGAGTGGATTAGAGTGGGAATATATACCATGTTTTAATCTGTATATAGTTGCACAGTTTTATTCTGAGATTTAAAAATGTGACGAGGTGACAGCCCCTGATGTGGCCCCTGTGGTCGGCGGGGCTATAAGCAACAGGATTGGACTGGATTGTCTAATGTTACGCCAATACTAGTAACGCTTTACAGCAGCAGCAGCAAGCAAGCAGCAGCTGCAGTAACAAGCAAGCAAGCAAGCAGTGGCAGCAACAGCAGCAGTAGCAGTAGTAGCTGCAGCCTAAGCTACAGCAACTAAAGTTAACTTTCAGATATATCTTGGTATGTTTCAAGCCAAGTAACAGAAATTTCAATAGCTTTATCCCTAAAGAAAACCCCCAAACTATAGTATAGTTAATTTCAGTTGATGAAGTTTCTGGATAAAATAATTAAAGAAAAAAAAGCAAGTGTTAAATAGTATCAGATAATGACAGAAGGAAATCAAATTACTATTTTTAAAAAATCCATAACGGTGATTCAGAGACAGATCAGCAAACTCAGACAAAGACACAAAGACATAGTCACAAGAGAGAGAGAGAGAGAGAGAGAGAGAGGAGAGAGAGAGAGGGGGAGAAGAGAGAGAGAGAGAGAGATGAGAGAGAGAGAGAGATCTTTGAGTGACCTTTATTTTTCAAGGGTTATACTAGATAAGCATTCGCATACTTTTTTCCATCCGCTCTTTTCATCCGATAGAGAGAGAGAGAGAGAGAGAGAGAGAGAGAGGAGAGAGAGAGAGAGGAGAGGGGAGAAAAATGAGAGAGAGAGGAGAGGTGAGAGAGAGAGACAGACAGAGAAGACAGACAGACAGACAGACAGACGGACGGACGGACAGACACACACACACACACACACACAGACAGAGAGAGAGACAGACAGACACACACACAGACACACACACACACAGAGAAAGAGTGAGACAGACACACAGACAAACAAGCAGAGAGACTGATGTCTAGAACATGAACATGGTCGTCAACAAGGCGTGAAAAGACCAGGACTGGGAATGTCATCCCTGCCACTCCGTCCGCCTGGTATAGCCACAGACAGCCCCCTTTGCAAAACTCATCATCAACACCCCCCCCCCCCCTCTCTCTCTCTCTCCTCTCTCTCTCCCCTCTCTCTCTCCCTCTCTCTCGCTCTCTCTCTCCAGCAGCTCAGCAAAAATACTGCACAAGGAAATCGGAAGTCGGAAGTATGGAAACCCACACGCGTGTAAAGATTTGACTTACATTATTTCTTTCATAACGAAAAGATGTTTAAAAAAAGAAGATATTTTCTTTATATCACAGTCACTGTAACAAGTTACATTTGCAAAAAGTTTCCAGTTGACGTTGTAATTAGTGTATAGTTTATTGTCAAGTGTGTTAGAAAAAATGCGTCTGATTTTTGTTTTGTTGTTTGGGTTGTTTGGGGTTTTTTTTTACCCTGAAAGATACATGATTTACATTTTACAGGTAATTTTTGTACGAAAGATCTGCAAAATTATAAATTTCATCAGCAAAATCGAAAAAATTCTGTTAAAGACCGTTTTTATCTGTTTAAGTCTACCTTATTGTTTTCTAATTTTAAAAAAAAGTATTTAGACACGTTCCGTGATGAATATAATAGTACCAAGATATCCCTTTTTACAGGACATTAACGATTTTAATCCTTAGTCAACATAGAATTATTTAAAAGTTGTTTTCTTTTTAAACGACAACAACAACAAAAAAAGATATTACAGTCCTTTTGACGCATGCATGCTTTCTTACATTTCTTCTTCTGCAAGTGTCGGTCTTTTTCTTCTTTCTGCCGGGATTGGAACCGAAGGAGGGGTTTGAGAACTGACGGGGAGGGGTGGGGTGGGGGGTGGGGGGGGACCTTAGATATGGGAGGGATGTAGGGGCTAGGAAATCGAGAGGTAGAGGACTTGAATCTTGTCTGGGAAAAATCACTTCTTGCAGAGCACCGGGAAAGTCATCTGCTGACTCTGCAAATTTAAAACGGCAGACGTTAAGATGTGAATGAACGGAAACCCAAGGTTTACATTGACAACAACAATTTATTATTATAGCAGATGACTTCCTCCTCCTCCTCCTCCTCCTCCTTGTCAGCATTTGCTTTTCCTCAGTGATTGACTAGCTTTCTCCTCTATGTCCGGCGTGTTTTTATAAACAGAAAGGAGCATGTTCACTGAAAGTAAATACTTGTCCAAAAAAACCGAAGAGAAATGAATGCAAGAAAGCTGCTAGTTTATGCATTTAGGGGTGGGAGGAGGTGTGTGGGGGGGTGGGGGGTGGGGTGGGGGTATAATTATGATGGATTCCGATACATGTAGTATGTGTACCTCCTGAAAATAGAATATTCGTCCTATATGTTGGGAGCTAAAGCATGTGTTTTCTTCCATGTACTGATTTGGCAATGCAGTCTGTGTCGGTTTGTTTATTCAGTTCGTTCCTCGGCTAGCGCTCCGAGGTTCACCAATGGAGAGCTTTTGCGTATGCGACCGTTTCTACCCACCATGAAGGTAGCCGCATTCCGACTTCGGGGATTTATGCTGGGTATGTTCTGCGTTTCCATCCGCAACCCACCGAACGCTGGGATGAATGATGGGATCTTTAACGTGCATATTTGATCTTCTGCATGTGTCTATACACGAAAGGAGTTAAGGCTCTGGCAGGTCTGGCATTCGTCTAAAAGTGAAGGGATCTTGCGGCTCGTAATAATCTCTGCAGCCAAACATTTTTCTCTGCATATACAGACTACGCCATGGTTAGTGGTCCGATTGCTCGTCATTCGGGTATGACATGCACTGAAGTCTTCTGCCCTACATAGAGTAAAGGTGTCCCATAATCTATGTGGTCGTAGGGGAGTGAGGCATCAGAGACCTCAACTTCTCAAAGGGCCAGCATCTTGAGGGCAGCGCCCATCTCCTCTCCCTCGCTGCTTTACCTTCCCTGACCCTAAAAAGAGGTAGGTAACCATTTACAGCGGGGTGAAAAAGGGGACTGTACTGAAGCCAAGGCGCACAAACGGTTACTCATCCAAGTGGTAACCACGCTCGATGCTGCTTAACCTTAGCTGGGGAAAGCGAGTGCTCTGACAACTGAGCTATCACTGAGTTAAAAAAAATCCTCCTAAAAAAAATCATGGCATCCAAAAAACCCCCAACACCCACAAAAAAAACTCACACACAAAAACAACCAAACAAAAACCTGTCCCTGTCAAAAACTGTTGGTAGCCAGTCTACTCTGACAGGCGAGTCATTATACAAGCAGACAGGAGAAAGAAGAAGGAAAAAAAAAGGCTGGCTCTACACATTGGCGATCTGCCCGACCTAGGGAAAAAAAATCTCCTGTGACTCTAGGTATCTGTAAACATCAATACTATAGCATGCGTGCCATAGCATAGCATAGCATAATATAGCATCGCATAGCTCAGCATGCCATGCCACACAACTTACGTCATAACTCTACTGACTGCCTTTCTTCCTTTTTGTGTTGGCTGTGCAGAAGTCATGCTCATCATCACAATGCTTGCACCAAAAGGGTTAAGGAACGGGTCCTTAGCCCAACCATGAAGAAAACGAACCACATAAACACAACCAGGCTCATGGCTGCTCGAGTCCTTTTTGTTGTTGTTGCTGGGTGTTCCCCAGCTAAACATCCTGAGCTAGGGTCACCCAGAATGATGATGCACTTTTCGTCTCACCCATCACTTAAGAGAAACGCCGTGTGAGTCTTCTTTTGAAGAGGATGACGTCAACAACAAAAAAAGCTGGAGTCTGACGTAACATTAGATTATGACGTAGACGCCGCAAGACTTTACCATTCCAGCGTCTCTATTTCAAACTAAGAAAACATGCAGAACAGAACTGTGATCAGCCACCTTCAGACATCCTCCTGGTCACCTCAATGTAAAGTAGGGGCCTCCATGTTTTCTTTTCTAGCTTTTAAAGAACAACAACGAAGAAACAACAACAACAACAACGAACCAACAAAAAACATCCAACCCTCTAAATAAAGTCTTCAGGATAAGAGTAAAATGGAAAAAATGTTTCCACGCGAAATTCTGAAGCAAGTCTTCCTTTGTTGAAGAATCTGAAGCTTTTGGAAATCATCTCTGGCAGAACAGAACCCTCCTTCATGCCCGGGCCTTCAACACAGGCATTGCATTTTGCAGCCGTGCTTCCTGTGTTGTGAATACTGGCATCTGCTTCATGGTCAGGAAGACTGCGGACTTGAGTTTCCAGCTTTCGCACAATGTCGGGTATATGACCTAGAAGTTACTACTAGCGATCCAGACAGTGACATCAGAGAATCTCAGATCTCACATGTCGAAGTATCTCTTTCACATTCTTTCTTGTTCCGTTTTTTGGTTGGTTTTTAGTTTTTTTGTTTGTTGTTTTGGGTTTTTTTTGTGTTTGTTTGTTTTTTGTTGTTTTGGTTTTTTTGTTTGTTTGGGTTTTTTTGGTTTGTTCCTCGGCTTGAGCTTCCAGGTTTACTCATGGTGACATTGTTTGCGTGTGTGACCGCCCCCCTCCTCGCCATTGACGTACCTGCATTCCGACTTTGGGGATCTTTTCACATTCCATGAAATGTGGAGGGGAGGGGAGGGACACGTTGGTAACAGTCTGTCCAAAGAAAGATGATACTGAGATCGGGTGTGGCAGAAGTCGAAATCCAAAATATGTGTACAATGGGGAAAAAAAAGTTCAACAATTATAACGTACACATAAAAAAGAAACTTTGCAATACAATAGGGAAATGTAGCATAAAAAATAAGTCATTAAGGTTAATGCAGCTATAACAAAATTAATATTCTTTAGGACAGTGCCAGAAACCTTGTACAATAACACACTCCAATTTTGAATTATTGAAAGCTCTGGTGATGGAGTTTTCGGATAAAAATGGAGTGTGTGTGTATTAGGGGGGAGGGGGGGGGGGGGGGAACAGAGACAGACAGACAGACGGATAGACATACAGAGGCACTGACAGAGAGAGACGCTTTGACCAATTTATTGTCAATGCCCAATGTGGCCTATTGACAAGGGGGTTATACACGACTTTCTTTTGTAAATACAAATAGATACAAGAAAAATTACATGATGCATATAACGTAATGACCCCCCCCCCCCCCCCACCCAAAAAAAAAAAAAAAAAGCTCTCTATGAACGGATACGACTTTAAGCTCTGGCATAAACTAAAGTTTTAAACTAAACACAAAGTAATGTCAAGGATAAACAACAGTAACCAATAAACAAAAACGAAAATAATAACAAGAACACTCTAGAATGCTATATTACACCATCCAATGAAATTGTATGTGAAATTTTCAATAAATATTCTTGCTGGAGATTACTGCGTAATTATAAATGTTTCTTTAGGTGTGTCACAAAATGTTGCTGTAGTTTACAGAATATAAATGTTACTTTAGTTTAGTCACAAATGTTAAACTAATTGGAACTTAGCTGTGATTGTCGTAATTTCAGTGCTTCAGCAATAAACTGGAGTGACGGGCCTTTGATAAGTGATGCAACAGCTTTACGAGGTCTGATTTAAAAATTCATTTTATTATTGTTTAAAGTTTTTGATCAGCTCAGTTTTGTAGCGATGGAAGTATTTTTGACTCCAACTTCGCTTTCGTATTTCTTTCTTGTTGGGTAAAGTATTGAAGTTTGTTACATTTACTATTTATGTTGTGTCTGCTGCCGACAGAGAGAGAGAGAGAAGAGAGAGAGAGAGAGAGAGAGAGAGAGAGAGAGAGAGAGAGAGAGAGAGAGACAGACAGACAGACAGACAGACAGACAGAGACAGACAGACAGACAGACAGACAGACACGTGCAGGTGTACGTGTGTCGGCGTTGAGCGAAGATTTACATCATTACTAGCAAATACTTGTTGTAATTCGAGAGAACGACACACAGAAATATTTTCTTTAAGGAAACATTCGTTCTAGATTATTATTCCTACAGAAGACCAGCTTTCAGCAATTACAGCCTAAGCTAACCAATAGTGATGTACATCTGGATGTTTCTGCTCTCACTCTTTGTAAGGTGTTGCCGCACGAGAGCCTGGAATTCAAATTCTTATAATTTACGTTGAAAACATGTCGGGAAACGCTCCTTTGCCCACGCAGGCAGGATACAAAGAATTGTGAAAGAATCGCAGAGTTCTTCAACCCCATGTCCTTGCTGCATCAAAGAAAGATGCAAATAACTATTTAGAATCCTCTAAATCTAAGGAAGACATGTGAAGACACACGTTAATATCAAGATTCTTTCTTCCTCCTCTTCTTCGTCGTCGAACGCTCAGACAGAAACTATTGCTATCTGTCATATAAGCGAAACTGCCTTGCGCTGCAGTTAAGCGCCTGACAAGATACAAGGGAGGGAATCTGATGGTAAGCACTCAGTCCCTCAGCCATCCTGACAGTGTATGAAAAAGGATGCAGATATCATTATCTAAACTGACGTCTGTGGTGTCATTAAGTGTACTCCTTGTCGCTAATTGGTGGAGTAAGTCGTTAAAATTGCCCGAACTTAGTTAAAAAAAGTAACTTTGATTTTTTTAAAAACTGCTTAATACACAGTTTGCTATCAACACACGTGAAAACAGGACCCAGAATAATGGTAATAAAAAGATATTACACAAATAAAAACACAGTCAAGAATGCGAACGTATTCCAGTACTCCCTAAAACTTTCTTAGGAAAATCGGTCATTTTGGCTACACACCGGTGTTAATTTGGGGGTCATGTAGTATCTTGTATAGAGTGTAAATGGAAAAAAATGTTGGTGATTTTCACAGATTTTTTTATAAGCATGAAAAATGGACTGTGCATTTGTTTTGGGGGTTGAGGACATAGAGCAATACCAGGTAGTCACGAGAAAGTTGGAAAAAATCATCAAATGAGGATTGCCTGTATTCCTACAGCGTTGACCCCGCGCATGCATATTGCGGTAAGGAAGATAGCAGACGACAAAGGACTGAGGGGGTACAGTGTTAGCTGAAAAATTAAACAATTTCAAACCTACCAAATTTGTTCAAAATCACATGAGTTTTGAGTCAGAGGCTAGTCTTTCACAAAAAGTAGTTTTTATTTCTGTGGATGCCTTAGTACGTGCGGTATGAATATAAGAGTCACATAGAAAAACAGAAGGAAAAGAGTGATTTTTTTAAAATACCGTGTGCAGCCTTTTTCGATACGCACGCCCACAAAGACTACAGGCATGGTCAGATTTGGAATCGTTTTGTCTTAAGATTGGCAGTCTGTGCATTGGCAGCCTATATGGGGAAAAAAAAGAAGAATTCTTCCCTCCTCCCTCCCCCCCCCCCAAGAAGTTTCGAGACCTAGTGAGAGAAGAATAACTCCGTCAAGCCTGTCCAGTTTTCGGGAAAGAAAAGCACAACCCGACACAACAAAAGTCTCCAAATTCGAAGAACCAATGGTGTCCATGGATTTATTTATTCATTTATTTGTTTACTTATTTATTCACTTATCATTTTATTTCGAGGATCATGGAATAAGCACTCATGTGCTTTTTTACATCCACTCCCCGTGTGTACGCAGTTTTGTAAATTTTTGTCATCCGTTCCCACCGGAACACAATGGCCTACTCATCTCTCCCCAAAAGTCCTTCGGATGAGACTATAAACCCAGGCCCCGTGTGCGAACGCACGCAGAACATCTTGCACACACGTTAAAACCCGTTCCGCTTTTCGGAAGAGTAGGCCATTGAGTACCGGTGGGAACGGATGACAAAACTGCATACACACGGGGACTGGATGAAAAACCCACATTAGTGTTTATTTCATTATCCTCGAAATAAAGTTGTTTTTTTTTTAAGCGCGAACGGGTTTTAATGTGTGCGCAAGATGTTCTGCGTGCGTGCGTTCGCACACGGGACCTCGGTTTATAGTTTCATCCGAAGGACTTTCGTAGGGAGTAGAGTCAGCACTGATGTTAACTCCAGAGGAAACATCCTCTTGAACGAGATTCGAACCCGGGTCAGCAGATCACGAGAGCACATCACTCTTACCACCAGGCTATCCCAGCACAAACATACCCAGCATGCTTTCTGCGACTTGAGAGGGCTGCACTCTGTCACGCTCAACTTACCTTAGACTGCGAGAAGGAGTGCCGGAGAAATAAATCAGCTCAGTCTAGAATCCAATCCAATCTCGTTGTTTATAGCCAGTCCCCAAGGTCGTGCTCGATCATTGTGAAGGCATCGTAAGTTTAAGTTTCGTTTACTTAGAAAAAAATCAAGTGCCTTTTTATTTTTTATTTTTTTAGGACGGCTGTAACTTATTTTGCGTATTTCAAGCAAAAGTATACTGATCGTGTTATTTGGGTTTGCATTTTCAGAAGTTATTGTAATTGTTTTAAAATTTGGATCGCTGATTTAACCAAAATTTTTCTTTTAAAGAATATTTCACTTCTTTCCGGGGTGGAGGGGGGTGGGGGTGGGGGGTTCTTTTTCTTTCACCGCCGTCCTCCCCCTCCTTAAACCTCACACTCTTTTTTTCTCTCTTAAAAGATAATTATGGACAAGGGAATACAGCCTCTCTCTTTTCTTCTTCACCTTTTCACCCCAGTCTATGGCTTCTTCTGTCTGTCTGTCTGTCTGTCTGACTGTCTGTCTTCGACTCTTTGTCTCTGTCAGGCAGGCAGGCAGTCAGTCTGTATGTCTCTCTCCTTCCATTTTTTTCTCTCTCTCTCTCTCTCTCTTCTCTCTCTTCTCTCTCTCTCTCTCTCTCTCTCTCTCTCTTACTCTGTCTGTCTGTCTGTCTGTCTGTCTCTGTGTGTGTCTCTGTCTGTCTTCTTCTCCATCTCTGTCTGTCTGTCTCTCTGTCTCTGTCTGTCTGTCTGTCTCTATCTCTACGTCTCTCTCTCTCCATCTCTGTCTCTGTCTGTCTGTCTTTCTCTGTCTCTCTCCATCTGCCTGTCTGTCTCTGTCTGTCTCTCTGTCTGTCTGTCTCCATCTCTGTCTGCTTCTCTGTCTCTGTCTCTCTCTCCATCTCTGTCTGTCTGTCTCTGTCTGTCTGTCTCTCTGTCTGTCTGTTTGTCTCTCTGTCTCTGTCTCAGTCTCTCTCGCCATCTTTGTCTCTCTGTCTCTCTGTGTCTGTCTGTCTGTCTGTCTGGCTGGCTGGCTGGCTGTCTCTCTCTGTCTCTCTCAGTCTCTCTCCATCTCTGTCTGTCTCTCTGTCTGTGTCTGTGTCTGTCTGTCTCTCTGTCTCTCTGTCTGTCTGTCTGGCTGTCTCTCTCTCTCTCCCTCTCTCTCTCTCTCTCTCTCTCTCTCTCTCTCTCTCTCTCTCTCTTTCTCTCTCTCCCTCCTTAGGGGATCCACTCCCCGAGCTAATTTCCCAGCGTGGTGCCAGACTGCTGATGAGCTAGGTGTTAATTGAAGGGAGGGGGTGGGGGGTGGGGTAAGGTGGGGGGGGTGGTAGGGGTGTGTGTGTGTGTGTGGAGGGGGTGGGGGGGATGGGGGAGGGCATGGGGGAGAGGGGAGAGTACAGCATCTGACCTTCCGACACACGGTAGTAGTCTGAACAAAATCTGGAACAGAACATGATGGAGTTGGTGCCAAAACTTCGTGTCAGCCTGTTTGTCTGTCAGTTTGTCTGTCTGCTTGTCAGTCTGTCTGTTTGTCAGTCTGTCTGTCAGTTTGTCTGTCATTCTGTCAGTCAGTCTGACTGTTAGTAAGTCTGTCTGTCAGTCTGTTGGTCTGTCTGTCTGTCTGTCGGTTTGTCTATCAGACAGTCTGTCTGTCAACTTGTCGGTCTGTCTGTCAGTCTGTCTGTCTGTCAGTCAGTCAGTCTGGTACTACTATTATTTATTTATTTATTCATTCTTTTATTTCGAGGCTAACGGAAAAGCATTCATGTGTATTTTTCATCCAGTCTCCGTCTGAATGCAGTTTTGGAAATTTTGTCATTTGCTCCCATCCCGGTTTATAGTCTCATCCGAAGAACTTTTGGGGAGAGTGGAGTCGGCACTGATGTTAACGCCAGAGGAAAAATCCTCTTGAACGAGATTCGAACCTGGGTCAGCAGATCAAATTCAAATTCAAATTCAAAAGCTTTATTATCTCAAAGACAGAGAAATTCCGGCGGGTTACTCGCCATACATAAAACCACTAAACATTTAAAAATAATATTTAAAACACGCACACACTGTCCAACATCAGCACGCAACCATCATGAGATAAAATGCATCCACAAATCAGCAATATCTCAGCCAGCCACAAACCCACCCCAACAAAAATCACTTTACTCATATGCGCACAAGTAAACCCGTACGTCCGCACATTCACAGTCACTCGCGCACGCGCACGCACGCTCGCACATTGTAAACATTCGTACCCATGCTCACGCATTTTAATAATATAAGTCAAATTGTTATAACATGTTGTATAAGGCAAATATTAATTAAATTAATACTATGTTCTTTTAAGATATTGAACAGTCTAAAATAATAACACGCGCACGTATTTAA
>CM054150.1:50186250-50191250 GCA_028751875.1 Rapana venosa | reverse complement strand
AATAAAGAAACAGAGAACAAATTTAAATTACGATCCATTTCTGCGCCCAAAATAAACCGAAAACTTTTGATTGTTATTTCCAACAAATACATTAATAAACAAGCACATCATACAGATCCTTGTCAATACTTAAAGCTCAAAAAACCAACAGAAAATACATCGTGAAGTTTTCAAATATAGAACTGGCTAGAGCTCTGAGGTTCACCAAAGGTAAGATTTTTGCGTATGCGACCGTTTTCTTCCCCACCATTTAGGTAGCTGCAATCCGCTTCGGGGATGAATTACAAATTGAAAACTCCCTATCACCACCCTCATTGATATCAAAATGAATAGACTGCAAATCATGTCAAACCACAGTTAGTGATAAGGAGAGAAAACCCCATAAACATTGCAACATTAACTACTTTCAGAAATTCCAGTCATTCAACGTGGGTTTTCTTTCTTTCAGATGTTGATATCTAAATTCAACAATGGAAAACTTCAGTCCCCTAACGCTTTCCTCTCAAATGTTTTTATTCCTAGATCTCTACTGCAAACAGGCTTCATCCCACAATGTGTAGATAAAAAAAGGTAAAGGTGTCCCATAACCTATGTGGTCGTAGGGGAGCGAGGCGTCAGAGACCTCAGCTTCTCTAGGGGCCTGCATATTGAGGGAGGCGTCCATCTCCTCTCCCTCGCTGCTTTACCTTCCCTGACCCTAAAGAGGCAGGTACCCATTTACAGCTGGGTGAACTGGGGGACTAAACTGAAGCTAAGATGCGCAAATGGTCACCCATCCTACTGGTAACCACTCTCGATGCTGCTTGATATTGGCTTGGGGAAAGCGAGTGCTCTGACCACCGAACCGTCCAGTCCACAATGTGTATATCGGCCTATACAAACCACTATCTGATCCTAACCCAACTCCATTTAAAAAAGAAAAACAACAACTTCGAAAACGACCACAAAGAACATCCACCAAACACAACAAAGAAACAGACAGGAAGAAAACCATCATCCATACCGACACCATTATAAACAAAACAGGACCTCATTCGGGAACCCCCCAAGACAAAACAACTTATGGACAAAACATTATCACCAACACTTCTACCACTACTTTACGGCCAAACTTGCAGACGAAAGGGGAAATAATTGTCGTCTGGCTCCCAGCCACAACACTGCAGATGGGAAAAGGATCCAACTGCCTCCGACCTGCACGAACGACACAACATGAGAAACATTTCACTGCTGCCATGCAATGCCCTCCCTGGTTCAGCCTCTCCTCTCCTCTTCTGTCTGTCTGTCTGTCTGTCTCTGCTGATCCAGTGTGGCGCCAGTCTAGAACGAGTCCCCCCCCCCCCCCCCCCCCTTCCCAACCTCAGGGATAGGGGATAGGAAAAGGGAATAAGGAAGGAGGGGGTGGGGAGGAAAGAGCCACACGACATCCGACCCCATGGATCTTATCGTAGAGAACGCACGTGCAGGGTGGAAGGTGAGAAACCGGGGAGGGGGGGGGGGGGGGGGGGGTTCTCTTTTTTGGGGGATTTCTTTTTTTTTTTCAAATATTCAAGAGAGCAAACCGCCACACATAGATTTATATAAATCCTAGACTATAAGTATCTAAAACATTTTGTTTCTTTCAAATTTTGTTTTCTGAGTGCAGGCTTGTCAGATGTATAGCTTGACTAACTGATGTTCCGAACAATAATTCGCCAAATCGTTTTAAGTGGCAACCAGCCTGCGCGCTAACCGTTTGAATTCAACTGACTCATCCAATCGTTTTCGGCTATATTTTTGTGCCGCGTGTTTCAAAAAGCAGCATGTCTTCTCTCCTGATTGTTTTGCAAGCAGACATTTCCTCTTTTGCATCAGTTTTGTTCCCCTCCCCTCATCTCTTTCTTGCTGATTTTATCTGGATTTTGAATTTTTGTACTTTGTCTAGAAACAACACAATTTCAAAGTGAAACATTCAGAAATTAGAATTTCTACGCTCATATGCAATCACCTTAGTGCAGAAATTCTTCCAACGGATTTCATAATTCGACACGGCTCTTTTAACTATAACTATCCCCCAAAGTCGAAATACGGCTACCTTCATGGTGGGCAAAAACCGTTGAATACGCAAAATCTCACCATTGGTGAACCTCGGAGCTCTAGCAGCGTCCAGGAAGATTTTTAAAAATTTGAAAAATAAAAAAATAAAAAAAGTTATGACGTTTCTCTACCTAGGGTGTGTGTATGTCCCAGCATAAATTGGAAACACAGTGACAATTCACAGTTCACAATAGTTAATTCCCATTAACTCCGCCATAAAGAGCGCTCCAAAGCTCTAGGTATAGATGGTGCGTTTATTTCTGCAAAGGGACTGATATTCTATAGACCAGCAAGAGAAGCAGTACAAGACCTCATCAGCCTTTAGTCCCCCATCTCTGACCTGTTGCTGCTGCTATGCTAGGCTACTGCTGATCTTCCCCCATCCATGACACTGTAGACAGCTAGGCTACTCACGCGTTCATCATCCAGTCTGAGCCACAAACAGTGGACGGATGGGCAGGCAGACAAACACAAAGGTCGATGATGGACTGACTGACAAACAGAGGGATGTAAGCACAGAAGAGAGAGAGAGAGAGAGAGAGAGAGAGAGAGAGAGAGAGAGAGGAGAGAGAGAGAGGAGTGAGAGAGAGAGAGAGAGAGGGAGGGAGGGAGGGAGAGAGAAGCATAATTGCAACAAGCAATGAAACATTACTTGAAAGATAAGAAGACATCAGAAACAGAGGTAGGGGTAAGAGTTAAAACCTGTAAGCAAAAGAAAACAGTAAGAGAGGAATGAGAGAGGTACACGGCAGTGGAAAAAGAACACCTAAAATTTATTCAGTTTCTAAGTCTGTTTTTAGATAAAGCATTCACATGATTATATATGCTCGACTATGATTATAGACAGATTTTTGTTTCATCATAAGTGTAATTCATCCTTTTGTGGGGGGTGGGGGTGGGGTGGGGGGTGTAATTCGTTTGTTTTCCAAGAAATGAATGACAAAATGTAATGATGGAGCACATTTTCACCTTACTCAATAACCTGAGTTTTAAAAGGGCACAGACTGTACCAACGTCACAATTCCTTCCACTCTATGAAACAGAGCTGGAAACCATCACACCAACAAGGATAGAGTTTGAGACCACTAGGCTAACAGGTCTAAAGTCATTCTGCAGGCAAAACAAACACCAGAACAACAGGCATCCTACACCAGGGAGCCTAATCACGCCCACTGCACAACCCTGCAAGACTGGATAAGATCAACAAGAACATCAGCCATTACACAATCATGGCGCGAAAATCTGCCTGATTAGCTATAAGCCGAAGTTTCAGACAGAAAGATGGCAGCGCTTCCGGTTCAGAAGGGTGGGTGAGAGTCATGAAATGAGGAGGGGGGGGGGGGGGGGGGGGGGGGGGGGGGGGGGGGGGGGGGGGTAGGGGACTGGGGAGAGTGTTAGGAGAAAACCAGAAGCCTCTTGGGGAAGGAGGCGAAACAAAATCAACAAGTGATGCCGTAATTACACAATAATTAGCGCCGCTGATGAGGTAGCAAGCTGTGGAGAGGGAGGAAAGATGGTGAAAGATGGCTGCTGGAGTGTTGACATATGACGTTTGCCGTTGGTAACCTTGTACTGCCCTGTAGGCTAGGCTAGCCTAGTGCCTACATTTCCATGACCGTTCTGCTCTGCTGTGTCTTGAAGATTCAAACCTGAGCTGTTCTTCGTTGTTAAGTTGTCAGCTTCATGGAATATATGATTTTATTGCCAAGATATTTCTTTTGGAAGGGATGACATGCTTAAAAAGAGTAATTGGTCATCAATTACTGGATTTTTATTTTACCAGTCTGCGATTTGATTCGATAAATTGGTTTTGAAGAGCAAAATATGGCTATTTCACGGGAAGGTCAAGAACGATGATATCAACACCAACACCACCCCGATACTATCTCAAGTACTGTTTAGAATAATAGACAGGTAAATAAAATTTTTAGACTGCAATGATGTTGGAACTAACTACCAGCTGTTATTAGAAATATCTTGTCTTTGATCACTTTTGAGAGTGTAATAAATTATCACTTATTGGCATTGCTCAGTTCCGTCATCGCTTTGTTCTCCAAGTTGTTTGATTGATTGATTGATTGTTGTTTTCCTTCTTCTTCTCCTCTTTCTCCAGCCTTCTTAGTGATGGCATTGATGGCGACGCTGCTGCTACTGTTGTTGATTGTGTTGACAAACACCTCTCCGTCTCACTTGAAACCTCCTTCCGCGCCAAACTATATGCATATCATCATCAACCATTACACCCAGTGGTGTGTAGGGCAGCAACAAAGCGCTTCCACTCCTGCCTATCCTGGGCCAACCTAGTCACTGATCCCCAGGAGTGCTGATTGGCCTTCATCTCACTTTCTACAGTCCTCCTCCACGTTGCTTTTGGTCTTCTTCCTCTCGGCTTTGGCCATCAGCATTCATACGAGTCTCACTGGACCCGGGAGGTCCTTCGCACGCAAAAGTAGAAATTTTCTCTGTTGCTGTTTCCGTAACTTCTCTTCTTTTACGGGACAGGGTTGTTAGCCCTGTGCCCAACCCCCAACCTGGAGGAAGGGTTCCACCTTAGTCGCCTCTTACGACATGCCTGGTTGGAGGGCAGGGATCCTATTCTTGCGATGCTCGCTTTGCAAGCATTCCCCGAGAGTCCCACGGGGGAAACTGTATGCATAAAGCAGACAAAATTCTCAAGTATTATACCCTTGTTCAAGCCTCCAACAAAAAAACACCAAGATGCAGGCTAGCACTGGTAGTGTGGTGAGCTGTAAACGACATACCCTGTGGTGTTAGGATTACACTGGCCCACGTTCTTCAAGAGCCCTTGGGGGTCAACCAGAGCGCATTGCTGGCAAGCTTGACAGAAAGGAAAACCCTGGAGAATTCTGTCCCCTCGGTAAATATGGCATCGGAATCCTCCTCCTTTGTCAACTTCTGTCAAT
>CM054150.1:50178750-50181250 GCA_028751875.1 Rapana venosa | reverse complement strand
ATCAGGTTTCCTTCCTAGTCTCCAGATGGTAGAACCTGAGCATGCCACACGCAAGCTTAGACTAACTGGGATAAAAACAAAATCCCCCCAAAATCGACCCAACAAACAAACAAACGTAGGACATTGAATATATCATATATAACCTTTGACCAAGGTTCAGTTAGAATTAGAGTTACAAAACTTACAGGGTTTTTTCTCTTCAAAACGACGTAGAGATGCAAACAACACTTAAAAATAAAAATCGCGAAAATTAATTCGTTGAGTGGGTCGCCTTCTTTTGAGATCAAATTCAAAGGGGCATAATCTGACGAACACAAAAGCAAAAAAACAACCCAAAAAACCCCAACTAACCAAACAACCCCCCCCCCCTCCCCCTCCCCCTAACAAAGCAAAAAAACCAACCAAACAAAATCTAGCACAACTTGTGAATTGTACTGCTGATACTCTTCAACGGCCTTTGTATCTCAGAGCTCCTAGCCAGGAACACTTTGATATAATTATTACATAGTATATTATTGGCTGCAGCGAGAAGAATATTTGACGGCTCAGGTATGGCATGACTGATGAGTTTGGTGAAGCAGACAAACTGTAGTCTGAATGATGAAATACGGGTGGCACACAGGTGGCATGTGGTCCCCCTGTGGGGATGCTGGGGGGTGCCTGGCAGTGAAAACAGCATCCCCTCCTTCTGGAAATTCTATGCTAGAAATTTCCTCTTTTCTATCCCTCTCTTTGTTTCTGCCTTCCTCCTTTCATTTTTTCATGTCACCTCCTTTTTGTCTTTTTTCTGCCTTCGTGGTCCATTCTCTAGCCTTTCTTTCTAGAAAAACTTAAAAGATAACAATTTTCTCTTATGCCGAAGTCGGATGCGCTGGGCCTGACTTGTCAGGCACTTAACGGCAGCGTGACGCATTGTCGCTCATATAGCAGACGACAATAGTTGCTATATGAGCGCTCGACGTAGAAGAAGAAGTATGTGTTTGCAAAGGTAACGCATAAGTTCAAAAAGCTAGAATCCAGTGGGTTCCAATCCTGACCCAACCAAACTTTACTTTCCCCTCCCTGTTACCCCCACCCCTCCACACACACACGCACACACACACACACACACACACACACACACACACACACACACACACACACACACACACACACACACACACACACACACACACACACACACACACACACACACACACACACACACACACACAATTTCACCCAACCCACTATAACTGTGATATATATATATCATGAGTGGCAAGCTGCACGCCAGTCTTTCGAATGAGACGATAAACAGATCACGAGTGCAACATACGTTTACAACATGACAAGATCTGTCTCCGGGTAAATTTGTACAATAACAATATAATTTGATTAATAAACAATATATTTTTTAAAAGGGGTGGAGGAAAGATGGTACCTTAACTATGGCCAAGCGTTCTTCTTGAGAGGAGCCAGGTTTTCATGTGAAGAAATCTGCCGTTATAGTAAAATGAGGTGGATCGGTGGTCTAGAGGTAACGCGCCTGTCTAGAAAGCGAAAAGTCCGGGTTGGAAGTGTGCGGTGGTTCGATCCCCGCTTGGGCCCCAAACTTTCCCCCATCCATAAGACCATGAGTGGTGGTCTGGGCGCTAGTCTTTCGGATGAGACGATAAACCGATGTCCCGCGTGTTACACACAATTATAGCGCACTTACAAGAACCCACGGCAACAAGAGAGTTGTCCCTGGAAAAAAATTCTGTAGAAAAAAGCCACTCTGATAGGGAAACAAATACAGTTGCAGTCAGGAACAGAAAAATAGATATAATGGGTGGCTCTGCTCTTGTGGCGATGTGCTCTCTCCGGGGAGAGCAGCCTGAATTTCACGCAGAGAAATCTGCCGTGACTTAAAGTGGTATAATTTTGGGTTTTTTGGGTTAAAATACTAACAATGCAATGCAGTATAGAGTAGTGGTGGTAGTTTGCGCTACAGGAAACAGTCTTTGTCGCATGGGAGGTCTCTAATTTGGAGCTCAACTCGCTAGCAGAGCAACTCAGTAACTACAGTGACTGGAATCTTGACACTAAAGGTAGAGGTGAAGGTGTCCCACAACGTATGTGGTCGTGAGGGAGCGAGGCCTCAGAGACCTCAGCACAAATAGACAGACAAAACCCACGTTTCAAGACCATCAAAGCAATTATGATATCAAAGTCAGTCACAGTTTTCTTCTTTTTTCCAGAGCAAATTCATTACAATTATTTATGTGGGTTTTTGTTTGTTTCTTTCTTTCGAACTACTGCTAGTTTAACTATTAGCTCAACAGACTTCATCATCATCATCATCATCATCATCATCATCATCATCATCATCATCATCATCATCATCATCATCACCACCACCCCCACCACCACCACCACCATCATCATCATCATCATCATCATCATCATCATCATCATCATCATCATCATCATCATCATCATCATCATCACATTCATCATCAGCATCAGCAGCATCATC
>CM054150.1:50143750-50158750 GCA_028751875.1 Rapana venosa | reverse complement strand
CCCCGTCTCTTCACCAGCCCTACTAAAGTGAAGAAGGATCGATATCCACGGATTAACCCAAGCATGTGTGGAAGGAAAAAGTGAAGTGTTTTTTGGGTGACAAGATGCTTCGTGGGATTTCGCGTTACAAGGGCTAAGTCGTGTTGTGTGGTGGTGTGCTCGTGTGTGTGTATATATATAAATATATCTACCTCGAGCTGCTCCATGGCGATTTACCACGGACATCGGAGAGATCAGTTCGGGGTGATGGGTGCAGGTCGTCACTGGGTCCCGTTGAGCATGGCCCTTCTCACCTGGATCGCCATTTCCACGGCTTCAGGTGAGTTCTCGCAAGTAATGGGGCCTGGTAGTAAACCACACCTGTACGACGGGTGGTCGTTTTTCACCCCTACACCACCCCCGTGTCGTGAAAGTTAGGTGAGGAGGGGGGCGGGAAGAAAGTAGCTGTGGGAGGTGAAGTGTGTGTGTGTGTGTGTGTGTGTGTGTGTGTGAGAGAGAGAGAGAGAGAGAGAGAGAGAGAGAGAGAGAGAGAGAGAGAGAGAGAGAGATAGCTGATCCCCCTCCCCCTCCTTCCCCCCTCTGTCGGAACAGTGGCAATTCCCTTTGATGTAGGGAGACCTTGGCGAGGCGACGAGCGGGGCTTTGAGAGTTGGTCTTTCACTATCTCTCTGCTATCGGTGTCAAGACACCGTGTTACTCTTCATATCACACCGACACACACTTCAACCACTGTCCCCCAGCTCCTTCGTCTGGTATCCAGAGTCGTACCTGAAAGATCTTTTGGTATAGTCTCAGGTACTTTTTAGTATTCGTGTAGTTTTTGTGTTTGCTGCAAAATCGGAACTTAAAAACAAATCTATATTACGTAAAACAGACTTATTTCTGTGATATGTACATGCTATTTCTTACTTTTTTCCCCCCCATATTGGATAGTTTGGTCTGGATCGATCTTAGACGAAATTCACAACCAACGAAAGCTCGTTGGCCGGATGAAATGTCTACGTCATATACATGGAGAAAATTGGCGAATTATTTGAAGAAATCTAATAACTCAACCTCATCTTATCCCTCCCTTCTGTCCTGCACGCAGTCTCTTGTAGATATTTATCATATATTATGTGCATCCATACTTAAAAACTTGTGGATTTTCCCAGTGCTGCTCATCAATGAATGAACGCGTTGTTCAATGTGTGTGTGTGTGTGTGTGTGTGGGTGTGTGTGTGTGTGCAGGGCTGGTACAGTCATTATTTTACTTTCTTAGTTTAATATATTGTATTTCTTATGTTTACTTGAGTTTAGTCAACCGGAGCTGTCATTCTAAGAGAGTTATATATGAATACATAATTTAGGAATAACCACTGCCAACTTTGTGCGATTCTTGCTCGGTGATCCAAAATGGGTTACATGGGAGACAAATGTGTGTTCAAATGTGTTCTCTCCCTTGTCTTAAAAAACGGATTACTCTTTTTTCTTCTTCTCTGTCATGGATTTTTTTTTTTAATGGAGGCTTCCGAATTCTTTTCCGTGTCTATGATAGAGTGTAATGTATGGATTGTAAATGATGGCAAAACAGTAACGTGAAAAAGAGGATAGAGACATAGTTTGTAAATGTTAATAAAGCAAATGCAGGCGCAGTTTCCCACTTTCCGAAATATTAGCCCCACACGTCCCATTGTGATTAGCTGAAGTCGAAGCTGGTACACGTTATCCTTCAGTGGATCCGAGGTTGTTACCATGTAGCTGCTGACTGTTTTTGAAAGCAAAGACCCTGTACCACACACACACACACACACACACACACACACAGAGTTATAGTCGCTGTTGTTGTTGTGTATGTATATTTGTGTTTGTTTGATTATTTATTTCCTTGTTGTGGTTGTCCTTGTTGATTCATCCTTTTGTTGTTGTTTCATTCAGTTGTTTGTATGGTTGAAGGTTTGTGTGTACATGTGTGTGTGAGGGGGGGGGGGGGGGGGGGGGGGGGGGGGGGAGGGAAGCAGTTGGTGTGGTTTTTTTATATTTTTATTCTGTTTTGTCTTCTTTGTTTGTTTTGGTTTTTTTTATTTTTATTGTTGCTTGTTTGTTTGTGTTATGACGGGTATTTTTTTTTCCCGGATTTTTGAATTATTTGAATTGTATGGTCTCATATTTTTCTGGGTTTTTTGTTTTATTTTAATTCCACATATGCATATGTTATTGGTTTTTTTTGTCTGATTTGTATGGTTTACCATAGATTAGGTTGTTTTTTTTTTATTCTATGTCTGCATATACATTATCTTTTTTTTTCTCGCTTTTTTTCTTTTTTTTAGATAGATGGCTTGATGAAAAAAAGCAAATGCACTGCTTATTCAATGTACCATCTGAAAATAAAAGTTTGACTTTGACTTTGACTTTGACACACACACACACACACACACACACACACACACACACACAGAGGTGTTGAATAAACTCAGACCTGAGATCTTCGTTGCTAAAATTGTATTTCTGTCACTCTTAAGGGAATGCTTTTTAGCACAGTTATTGATCAGTAACTGAGCTTTTTAGCACAGTTATTGATCAGTAACTGAGCTTTTTAGCACAGTTATTGATCAGTAACTGACCTTTTAAGCAAGTTATTGATCAGTAACTGACCTTTTAAGCAGAGTTATTGATCAGTAACTGAGCTTTTAAGCACAGTTATTGATCAGTAACTGACCTTTTTAGCACAGTTATTGATCAGTAACTGACCTTTTTAGCACATTTATGTGATCAGTAACTGACATTTTTAGCACATTTATTGATCAGTAACTAACCTTTTTTAGCACAGTTTTTGTTTATTGCCTTTTTGACGTAAGTTCTACGCGACAAAAACAACCAAAAAACCGAAACATACTCGACGTTTCAGTGACACAGAGCCCCCAAAACTGATTGAAACATTCCGACACTTTCTTTATTCTCTGAAAATTTGGCGGGGATGTGAAAATGGGAGAGAAGAAAGAGTATAGAGTCGGAGAGAGAGCGCGAGTCAATGTTCGCTGAGCGGTTTCAAGTCAGATTGTATTACACCAAGTGGATAGGGTCTGCAGCAAAAAATGATTACACTTTAAAATGTAAGCGTAAGAAGGAAACGGAAAGAGGAGGAAGAGACCTTGTGTGTAGGGTACCCTTCCTCCTCTGCTGACATAACTTTTTTTTTATGAGGTTCTTTCTTTCTTTCTTTCTTTCTTTCTTTTCTTTCTTTTTTTTTTCTTTTTTTTCTTTTTTTCTTTCTTTTTTTTTCTTTTTCTTTCTTTCTTTCTTTCTTTCTTTCTTTCTTCTTTCTTTCTTTTTCTTTCTTTTTCTTTTTTTTTTCTTTTCTTCTTTTCTTTCTTTCTTTCTTTTTTTTTTCTCTTTCTTTCTTTTCTTTTCTTTCTTTCTTTATTCTAACATTCTTTTATATTTTGAAGAATGTTTAAGAATAATGGAGATTCACTTAAGTTTATAGTTTGTTTTTGAAGGGAACCTGCGCTAAATTAAATTTATGTATTAAGTTTGCGAGCAGTTTTCGTTATTAAAAAAAAAAAAAATTATTTGACGTTGTTGGTAAATGTTGTTTAACGCGCTTAAATATTGTCAGTTTCTTTAACAGTTTGGATTTTTTCCCTTTTCTTCTTTCATGTCTATCCTTCTCTCTCATCTGTGATTATAGTAGGTCCTTCTCACTTTGCTTACTGAATAACAAATAGAAATGGAATAGTCTTTGATTGGCATCAAGTGTCGTACGAGAAATACAACTAATATGATCAATAACTGAATAAGTTACTCCAGACATATAGATCTATATATAGAAAACCGGGAAGAGAGACATACGAATGAATCTCTCTCTCTCTCTCTCTCTCTCTCTCTCCTCTCTCTCTCTCTCTCTCTCTCTCTCTCTCTCTCTCTCTCTCTCTCTCTCTCTCTCTCTTCATGTCTCTCTCCGCGCGCGCGCGCACGCGCGCGTGTGTGTGTGTGTGCGCGCGCGTGTGCGTGCTCCTTCTCTCTCTCTGTGTCTCTCTAACTCTCTGTGTCTCTGTCTGTGTCTCTGTCTGTGTCTCAGTCTGTCTGTCTGTCTCTCTCCACACAGACACCTACACACACACACCACACACACACACACACACACACACACACACACACACACACAAACACACACACACACAACACACACATCATCTGCGCACACGTTAAATCCTGTTCCGCTTTTCGTAAGAGTAGGCCATTGTGTGCCGGTGGAACGGATGACAAGATTTACAAAACCGCATACACACGGGACTGGATGTAGAAAAAAGCACATAATGCTTTTTCCATTATCCTTGATATAAAAGAATAAATAAACACGCACACACATACAACACACACACACACACACACACACACACACACACACACACACACACACACACACACACACACACACACACACCACTTTCCTTCTCTTAGAAATTTGATGATACTGATAGGGATAACTTAGTGAAATTGGAAACACAAAGAAAAAAAAAACCCAAACTGGCCTAATGACTAATGTGATACACATTAATCTGAGCAGGATAGAAAATGATGTCATGCACATTTTATGCTGCAAAATAGATCAGCAAAGAATAAGATAAAAGATCTAAAAGTGGGTTGTTGTTTTTTGTTCTAAACCCACTATCATCACTAGAGAAGAGCTTTGAAAGATTACTGACTCATCTTTTCTCACTTTCTTTTTGTTACGCAGTGAAAGCTTTCAGCTCTTGCCATCCTGGTTTTCACCACACAAGCCCACAACAATCCTAATACAATGTCTGTCCTAGCGTTTGGGGGGGGGGGGGGGAGATGGGGGGGGGGGGGGGGGGGGGGGGAGGGGATAGGTTGGCGTGAATAGCCGGTTTGTGTTGTGTTTTTGTTGTATGGTTGTTGTTGTTGTGTGTATTTCTTTACTGTTGACACGTGCGCGCGAACACACACACACACACACACACACACACACACACACACACACACACACACACACACACACACACACACACACACACACTTACACTCACTCACTTGTGCGAGTTATGCAGTGTATTTTACTTGTTGGGGGGGAGGGGGTCATTTTCGTTATTGATGAGTTTTTTTGTTTTTTTGTTTTTGGTCGCGTGTGATTTGTGTGTGTTGCGCGCGCGCGCGCGCGCGCGCCGCGTGTGTGTGTGTGTGTGTGTGTGTGTTTTATTTCTTTATTTCTCTGTTTCTATTTTTCTATTGGAATTAGTCTTATTGTAATTGGTTATGGTAATAATGTAGTTAGATAATATTGATGAAGTTGTTTTTGTTCCTAGATAGATGGCTTGATGAAAAAAAAAGCAAATGCGTTGCTTATTCAATGTACCATCTAGATATGAAAATTTGACTTGACTTGACTTGACTCACACTCACATTTTAGCATGCACGCAAGAGCGCATACTCGCATTTTCTCATTTCCTCGCAGAATCATCGATTTAATAATTCATTATAGGAAACAAGAAAAAGAGAAATATTAGTAATATTAACTATTGTAAAAAAAAACGATGTGGCAAAGATCTGGAGTGAAAAATGGCAACAGTGGTAGAAAAAGCCGATACTGGTGACTGTGTTGTAACGACGACAAAAATGTCCAGCCATCCATATAAATTTTCATATCAGTGTTATTGGTCGCGCGCTTCGTAGCTCTAGGCAGTAAGCCTTACGAAGTAGGAGAGTGTATATATCATTACATAATAATAATAATAATAATAATAATAATGAATGGAATTTATATAGCGCAATATCTTGCAAAAACAAATCAAAGCGCTTGCATACAACACACCCATACACATACAACCAATACCAATTAACAGACTTCACAAATTGAAATGTACACACACACACGCACGCGCGCGCGATACACACACACACACACACACACACACACACACACACACACACACACACACAACACACACACACACACACACACACACACACACACACACAAAGGTTATACACTTTGGCAGGGTGGTGGGATTTCCGCTTTTGAAGGCAGGGACAAATTTGAGTTGAAACAGGAGGGAAAAATCTTAGGTTTGGAATGAATATGTCTTAAGGCTGGATTTAAAAGTGTCATAAGTAGGCTTTCGGCGAAAGGAGAGAGGGAAGTCATTCCAGATCACAGGACCAGAAACAGAGTGATAAAAAAACGGATTGCAGAAAAATGCAAAGTTTTCATCGTTGTATAAAGATACATAATTGAAAGAGCACGATAAAAGCTCTACCTTTCTTATCTTCTCTTCCTTGGAATGCGCTAAGCCGGGTCTTCCCCTGTGCATGGACTGGGAAAGACTGAGCCCAGAAACCGTTTCTTGTGTGCGGCATCAGAGCATCACAGCAGAGTCTCCTGCAGCATAGTGGCAGCTAGCTAGCTAGCTAGCTAGCTAGTATCCAGGCTTGGCAGCTAATCCAGTAGAGTTTATTTTATTTTATTCTTTTATTCCGAGGATAATGGAATAAGCACCCAAGTGCTTTTTTACATCAAGTCCCCGTGTGTATGCAGTTTTGTCATTTCTGTCATCTGTTCCCACAGGCCCACAATCGCCTACTTTTTCCGAAAAATGGAACGGGATTTTACGTGTGCACAAGATGTTCTGCGCGCGTTCGCACATGGGACCTCGGTTTATAGTCTCATCCGAAGGACTTTTGGAGGGAGATGAGTCGGCACTGATATTAACTCCACAGGAAAAATCCTCTTGAACGAGATTCGAACCCGGGTCAGCAGAGCACGAGCGCAATGCGCATCACTCTAACCACCAGGCTATCCCATACCCCTTAGAATAAATCTGTTGGGCACGAGTTTTATCTTTTGCTTATAAAAATACTTGTACCTTGGCGATTGGCTTGCCTTTCAAGTTTCATGATCAAGGTAACCAAACCTTACTTGGTCTGTTTCGATCTCTTTTCTTTCTTTCTTTTAGAACAGCTCAAATGAAATAAAAGATTTGAATTAACATTGTGTTGTATTGTGTTGTCTTGTATTGTTTTGTATTGTGTTGTGTTGTATTGTGTTGTGTTGTATTGTATTGCATTGTATTGTATTGTGTACCATTTTCAGTCACCTCAGGTTTCTCTGTGTAATATGTAGGCTGCTGTTTCCTGGATAAGCGCGTCACCACCACAAGAGCAGAACTGTACCACCCATTTTGTTTTATCTCTTTTTTTCCCTGTCTGCATTAAGTTTCTTGTTTCACTACCAGAGCGTAATTTCTCTGCAGTTCTAACTTTGCTAGGGACAACTCCCTTCTTGCCATGGATCCTTTTACGTGCGTTACATGTGTGCTGCATTCCCGGGCTCGGTTTTATCGTCTCATCCGAAAGACTTAATACTCAGACCAGCACTCAAGGTGTATTAGAAGGGCAAGAAGCTCGGCTGCAAACGCGGATTAAGCCCCCAGCTTCTGTGTTTTCTAGATGGGGGTGCGTTACCACAAGACCATCGAACCACCTTTCAAGTGTTTGAGAGGTCCAGACAGAATGTTTAACAATCATATGCGAAGGTGCACGGTTAGTTCTTCAGGACAAAATACTCGAAGGATATAAACTGTATTTGTGGTGATACGTTAACAACTAGCCATATCCTTCGAGTTAACATCAGTGCAGACTCCAGTCTCCCCAAAAGTCTTTCGGATGAGACTATAAACCGAGGCCCCGTGTGCGAACGCACGCAGAACATCTTGCGCATACGTTAAATCCTGTTCCGCTTTTCGTAAGAGTAGGCCATTGTGTGCAAGAGGAAACATGACAGACTTTACAAAACCGCATACACACGGGAACTGAATGTAAAAAAGCACACGAGTGCTTATTCCATTATCCACGATGTAAAAGAATAAATAAATAAATAAAAGAAAAATCCTTTTTCAGTGTGGACGTTTAAAATCATTTTTACCTGCTGTGTCTAGTTTATCACCTGATCAAGTTTTACCTGAACCATCGTTATTGTTGGACATCGTTTTAGCGTTATTAATAAGTCCAGTAATTCGGTATTCGTAGTATGCTATAGTTGTCTTGATTTCACGGTGTTATTTGACATTTGGCATTGTTTTCAGTTATTGTTTAATTGTTCTTGTTACTTTGGAATTTCAAGTGTAGGTCATACCTCCCCCTTTTTATGTGTTTCTTTTGTTTTTAGTCTAAAATCATAGATGTGAATAGACGTTAAAACTGAAGATACTACTGCATCAGTGTGAGTTCGTCAGTATGGTTAAAAAAAATAAAGCAAAGAATCCCCCCCCCCTCTCCCCCCCCCCCCCCCCCCCCTTCAAAAAATAATAAAGATTTACTCATCATCTGACTTTTTTTTTTTACGGTACCCCCCAAAAAGTCGTAGTTGAAATACTACGTCTAGTCTACACCAGCGTGAATAGGAGTAGGCAGCGAAGAGTGATGAAAAGCTTAGTTAACAAAACAAAACCAAAAAGGAAAGGAAAAAAAAGAAATGAAAAGAAAAAAGAGAAAAAAAGAATAAAGAGGGAAGCGGAAATAGGTTAAATAAATAATCTGCACCTATCAGACATTTGGGTCACCGCTGTAGCGCTTTTCTTTATGCTACACTGACAACATCACTGCACACAGGTCTTGACCTCGAAACTACGGGGAGGGCTCTTTTCGGGTGAGAACGAATGTTCAAAATGGATTTTTGCAAGTTACGCACGCACGCACGCACGCGTGCGCGCGCGCGCACAACACACACACAACACCCCCACACACAACACACACACACACACACACACACACACACACAACACATATATATATCTCTCTATCTATATATATATCTATCTCTATCTCTATCTCCATCTATCTATCTATCTACTATCTCTCTCCTCTCTCTCTCTCTCTCTTCTCTCTCTCTCTCTCTCTCTCTCTCTATATAT
This sequence comes from Rapana venosa, assembly GCA_028751875.1. Lineage (NCBI taxonomy): Eukaryota > Metazoa > Mollusca > Gastropoda > Neogastropoda > Muricidae > Rapana > Rapana venosa. The sequence goes on along the minus strand of CM054150.1, from coordinate 50,149,841 downwards.
ATATATATATATATATATATATATATATATATATATATATATATATATATATGTATACATATGTGTGTGTGTGTGTGATTACTGTATGTCATGCAAAATTGGCAAGTGGCTGTAAATTAGACATGCTAAAATAACAAGAGCATATTTCATAAACGTCAAATTACCTGAGTAAAATATTGGTTATGTATCATACATCGTTTTTGTTTTTTTGGTTGGTTCTTTTTTTTTTTTTTTGGGGTGGGGGGGGGGGGGGGGGGTAGGGTTGATGATTTTTTTGGTGTGTTTTTCATGTGAAGGTGAAACATTCAGTACCTTAGAAATGAAAGATGACGAGAAGGGTGTTATTTATGATGGTTGTGGGCTGCTGCTGCTGTTGCTGCTGCCACTACTGCCACTATTACGACCACCACTACCACCACTATCACAACCACTACCATAACTACCACCACCACTAATGCTACCACCACCATCACCACCACCTTTACCACTACACTACTACACTACTACTACTACTACTACTACTACTACTACTACTACTACTTACTACTAGTGCTGTTGTGCTGCTGCTGCTGCTTTGCTGCTGCCGCCACCACCACCACCACCACCACCGCCGCCGCCGCCGCCGCCGCCGCCGCCGCTGCTGCTGCTACTACTGCTACTGCTACTGCTGCTGCTGCTGCTGCTGTTTCTGCTCCTTGCACTACTACTACTACTACTACTACTACTACTACTACTACTACTACTACTACTACTACTACTATATCATTGCTGATGTTGCTACTGCTGTTACTAACACTACTTCAATGCTATGCTGCTAATAATACGACAAGAAGAGGAAGAGTATTTTATCTAAGCAGAAGAGACAGGTACAGAATAATGTAAAAGAGAGACGGGTGTGGAAAAGGGGTGACGCGGAGAGAAAAGAAAATGGAATGGGACTAGCAAGAATTTTTAAATAAACGGACCACAAAAAAAAGTCTACTGATGTATAAGAAAACGTATTATAACCGAATATCGTGGATACAAGCCGGGCCAGAGACTTGTGGCTGTAAAGGACAGATCAAACAGTCTCAGAAGAAAAAAAAATGATGTGCCAAAAAGTCTATTACAAGAAAGAACAAATAGAGAGAAAAGTTTGGGAAAGACAGCAAGTCAACCAATCTAGGCAAGGACGTGTTAAAAAAAAAGTTCTGGAGAAAAGAAACGGGTCAACAATCAAAAGGTCATTGATTTAAAAAAAAAATGGTAAAGGTGTCCCATAGCCTATGTGGGGGTCGTAGGGGAGCGAGGCGTCAGAGACCTCAGCTTCTATAGGGGCTAACATACTGAGGGCGGCGCCCATCTCCTCTCCATCGCTGCTTTACCTTCCCTGACCCTAAAGAGATCCATTGACAGCTGGGTGAACTGGGGGACTATGCTGAAGCCAAGGCGCGGAAACGGTCACCCATCCCTTTGGTAGCTAACGCCCAGTGCTACTTAACCTAAAAGTCTTTAGCTGGGGAGAGCGAGTGCTCTGACCACTGAGCTATCCCGTCCCCTATGACGATAAAAAAAATTTAAGTCAAGGAAGAAAAGGACAAATCGAGAAAAACAAACTTGAAAGAAATGGACAAGTAAAAAAAAAACTTTAAAAAAAGAACCGGACAGAAAGTTAAAAAAAAGAAAGAATATCCAAGAAAAAAGTTAGCGGTCACAATTCCGAACAATTGATGGGTTGAACAATTGATGGGTTGAACAGTTGATGGGTTGAACAGTGGATGGGTTGAACAATGATGGGTTGAACAATTGATGGGTTGAACAATTGATGGGTTGAACAGTTGCAGGCGGAAAAGGGAAGTAGGGGAGAGTTAAAAAAACGAAGGGAGGGTGGGGGGGAGGGAACTGATGTAAAGATGTGTCAAAAGTTGTAGAAAAAGGGCTCATCAAACATTTTTGGTAAAAGGAAGCGTGAGCAAATACTAGAGCAAGGATGGGTCAAAAAGAATTATAACAAGAAGGGGTTACTTGTATACATCTGAAGAAAAAAACACCGGATCAGCAAGCTAAAAAAAACACAAACAAACGGGTTCTATAGTTCTACGAAAAGAAAAAGTTAAAAAACTGTCTTGAAAAATGGTGGATAAAAAAAAAGCCGTCATTGGAAAACGAATTCTGCTTCAAACACAAAATAATTAATTTAATAACATTCTAATCATTCATTTTAATCAGATACTGTAACAAGAAACACCCCCATAATCAACAGTATCTTCCTGCTATAACGTGTTAATTGTCTAGTGGTCTGCGAATTGTCAGGGTGAAGGGGAACTAGGCCTCTTAGATTCTTTATAACTTCAATGTCTTTGATCCCGTGTATGGTTTCCGTTAGCTCCACACGAGGAGAGAGATCTTGAGGCTACGTTAACTGTCTCGATTCACAGAATGGGGTCGCGTGCGAATCACATGCAGAGTTGCAGTGCAATGGTAGGAACCTATTTTCTCCGTCTCTCATGTTTTGCGTTCCCTTGTGTGTTTTAATTTATTTGCATTTTTTGTTTATTTATTTATTTATTCTTTTAATTTGAGGATAACGCAATAAGCACTCATGTGCTTTATTTTTACATCTAGGCCCCGTGTGTATACAGTTTTGCAAATTTTATCATCGGTTCCCACCGGCACACAATGGCCTACTCTTCCGAAAAGCGGAACAGGTTTTAACGTGTACGGAAGATGTTCTACGTTCTATGCTAGCTCCTATACATGGAGATCAGCCTGCTGTCATTCTTTCAAATTATATCAAACCATCATACGTTTTAAGGTTCAACATTTATAATCTAGACTATGTTAGAAGTCTACCTTACTGTATGCGTTATTATATGATAATCTATTTTTAAAAATTCTTTAAGTGGAGTGTAAACATTATTATAAGAATTAATGTTATCATACTCGGTCTCATGAAAGGTGAAAAGTGGCTGAAGAACTAACAGCTAGTAATTCTACGCGCCCTATGTTTAGACCTCTCTCTCTGTCTCCCTCCTCCACAAAGTAGTTATGTACTTTGTAGTGGCGTCTTTCTGGTCGACTTGTCATATTATACGAGTTATTGAAAGTTCGACTCTACTATACATGATGCATTTAGAAATGAATGTATGAAGTGGACAAAGTTAAGCACTAGAAGGGCAGTGGGACGACAGTTCTGCCTGTCTGTTTCTCTGTCTGTCTCTCTCACAGAGAAACACACACACACAAGCACATACGCTCGCGCGCGCGCGTGCGTGCGTGCATGCATGCACTCACGCACGCACATATGCACGCACAATCACATACACGTGCACGCACGCATGCACGCACGCACATACATGCATGCATGTATACATACATACATACATACATACATACATATACACGTGCGCGAACGCATCACTTATTATCAGTGAATATGTTGATGTCCTCAGATACAAATAACTCGGAAGGGAGGAGGGGGTGTGGGTGCTTTGCTTTGGGATTTTTTTTCTCAGAGTTTGTTCTGTTTTGTTTTGATTTTTCTGAATGTTGAACAATTCAGTGCTTTGTATTGAACAGTCAGTCATTGCTGAAAAAACCCAATAAGAACTTCCAATTTCTGGTGCTGCTGAATCCAACAATGTAGTCGCAGTCAGAAAATGTTCTCCGTATATTTAAGGTGTAGGGCTTAAAAGTCGATTTTTGGCCAGGTTGCAATAAGTTCTTCTTCTTCAAGTGTCCGGTCTGGTCCTGCAGACATCGACGATCATGGCTCTCCATTCTTCCCTGTTCTCGGTCCCTCTCATGAGCTCATTGTTGGTGCCCTCTTTATTCGTTGTGAATTTGTTTAAGCTGTCTGTGAATTTTGTGCGTTGTCTTCCTCTGCTCTTGTTTCCACAGATTTTGCCACTCCATAACAGTTTCTCTAGTCCGTCAGCCCTTATTATATGGCCGAAAAATTTGAGCTGTCTTTCTCTGATGGTGTTGAGAAGGGATCTCTTGTATCCAGCCATTTCCATTACCTCTGCATTTGTTTTTCTTTTTGTCCATGAGACTTTCATGATTCTCCGGATGAACCACATCTCCACTGCTTCTAGTCGCTGTTCTGTGTCCTTGGCTAGGGTCCAGCACTCACATCCGTACAGAAGAATGGACTATACGTAGGCTCTCAAGACATGGATCTTTGTCTTGAGGCTTATCTTACTGTTGGTAAAAATGCATTTCATGTTGTTAAAAGTTGCCTTAGATTGACCGATTCTCTTCTTGATTTCTGTGTCACACTTGCCGTCCGGGGTGATAGTACAACCAAGGTATTTAAAGGTGTTTACTTGTCTGATTCTCTCTCCTTTACAGGCTATATTGCATTGTGGTATAACAGCTTTTTTCGAGATCACCATGCATTCTATCTTCTTTGCATTGAGCTGTAATCCTTTCTTTTCGCTTTCGTCTGTTACTGTTGTTAAAATCTTTTGCAGTTTTTCTTCAGAGTCGGCGATAAGGACTGTGTCATCTGCATATCTCAGGTTGTTGATGTTGTGGCCACCTACACTAATTCCCTCATGATTCTCAATATTTCGTAGTATTATTTCACTATATACATTAAATAAATCAGGTGAGAACACGCAGCCCTGCCTCATACCCCTGCAGATTGGTCTATATTGACTGATGTCATTGTCGACTCTAATGGCTGCCTCCTGTTCCCAATATATGTTTCTGAGGACTCGAAGATCTTTCCCATCGATGTATAGCCCTGCCAGAATATCAAACAAGTCGGAGTGTCGTACTTTGTCGAACGCTTTTGAGTAGTCAATGAAGCAGAGGTATAGGTCTTTCTGGACCTCGATGGATCTTTCCATGAGAGTTTTCAATGCGAAGATTGCATTTCTGGTGCCTTTGTCTGCCATGAATCCAAATTGCGTTTCTGATATATCTGGGAGTATTTTATTTTTCATTCTCTTCATGAGTATTCGTAAAAGAACTTTGGTGAGGTGACTCATCAGGCTGATTGTACGATGTTGGTCACATTCAGCTGTGCCCAGTTTCTCAGGGATCGCAATGTAGATGGACTTCTTCCTATCTGTCGGAATCTCTCCTGTGCAATAAGTTATTGGAATAAAATAACCTTGTACTCTACTGTATTGTGTTGTATAGTATTGTATTGTATGTTGTATAGTATTGTATTGTATGTTGTATATTGTATTGTGTACCAAGTCACGGCAGATTTCTCTGCGTGAAATTCGGGCTGCACTCCCCGTGGAGAGCGTGTCGCCACAAAATCAGCGCCACCCAACCTTTTTGGTCTATTTATATCATTCTGGATGTTACTGGTTGTCTTCCCTTTTTGACATCTTACATGACAGTCTGTGCTGCATCGCACAAATTTAAAAAAAATTAAGAATGAATACAACAGTAGATTGATAGATATCTCCAAAACGTGAATACGTAACTGTAGCAGTGACAGAAATCTCAGCTGTTATAATAATAATGATAATAATAATAATAATAAGAAGAAGAAGAAGAAGAAGAATAAGAATAATAATAATGTATGGAATTTATATGGCGCTGAATCTTGTAAAGCAACAAATCAATTTTTATAGATTTTTAATTTGTAAAATGTTGACTGAAAAAGTAATCTGTGGTGTGTTCATATGTGTGTGTGTGTGTGTGTGTGTGTGTGTGTGTGTGTGTGTGTGTGTGTGTGTGTTAGTGTGTGTGTTAGTGTGTGTGTGTGTGTTTGCATGTGTAACTAACTGCATGCATGCGTGTGTGCGTATGTGCCTGTTTGTGTTGCGCGCGCGTGTGCGTGAGTGTTGTGTTGTTTTGTTTGTGTCTATCTCTTAACAATACATTCACTGACTACACTAAAAAAAAACTATAAAAAGAAGAAACTTTGTGTGACCAAGCATAAGGTTTCAAAAACAAACATAACTGTTTAAAAAAAGACCCCCCACAAAAAAAAATTGAAATTCTAAAATCCCAGACGAAATAACTGGGTTTATTAAGTCGTCCACGAATACAAATTTGTTATTGTTGTGATCTCATCCACGTCGGTGAATCGGGGATGGCATATAAACACATATCATATTGTCACAGAAGCACAATATTGCCACAT
>CM054150.1:50133750-50141250 GCA_028751875.1 Rapana venosa | reverse complement strand
AGAGGGAGAGAGGGAAGGGAGAGGGGATAGAGGGAGAGAGGGGAGAGAGAGGGTGGAGAGGCAGAGAGAGAGAGAGGGAAGAGAGAGGGGAGGGAGAGAGGAGAGAGAGAGAGAGAGAGGAAATAGAGAAGAGGGAGAGGAGATGAGAGAGGATGAAGATGGAGAGGAGGAGAGAGAGGGCAGAGGCAGAGAGAGGAGAGAGGAGAGGCATCTGAGAGAGGAGCCCCCCCCGCCCCCGCCACTCCGACGCCCCCCCCCCCCCCCACGCTTTCTAGCTCCGCCCCCCCTGGAGCCCACCGAGGAGAGAGCGAGTGCATTTTATGCCTTTATTCTTTGTTTCGGTGTTATGGAACAAGCACTCGTGTGCTGTTTTACACACAGTCCCCGTGTCCTATCTATCTATCTATCTAGCTATCCTACAAACTATCTATCTATCAAAAAAGAGGAATGACGTCAGCTGGGTACTAACTATAATTATTGCACAACAGTCGATTTAATTCCACACCACCACACCACCACCCACACACACACCCACACACACCCACCACACACCCACTCACACCACACCACACACCCCCCACACACACAACCCACACAGAAGAGAGAGAGAGAGAGGTAAAGGAAGGTCTTGTACTATGAGTAGACTGTTTTTTATTTTTATCATCACTGTATGTCGGCAAAATTAGAAATAAAGCGTGTTAAAGTTTCTATTGCATTGAAAGCTAATAAGGCACAAGCTTGGAGGTGATGGTATTATTGCTCTTAGTGTTAATTTTGGTTTTGGAGACTTTGAATTTAAGGCTGTTCAGGTTTTTTTTTAGGAGAATATCAAGTCACATAAAGTAGGCGTAGATCACACTCACATCCACCCTTCCCCTATCCGGTAGTCCTGTAGACCGTGGGGGCACCTCTGAAGATTTTGCAACCAGCTTCCTCGACTCATCGCTGTCCTCTGCTTTCTGTAGCAAATTGTCAAAAATATGTGCACAAATTTCTAGGAGTAGATTCAGTATACTTCATTACAACGAACTGCTGATACAACAAACAAAAAACACTGAACTAATAAATAGAAATGTCCTCATTTACCAAAGAACTGAACAGAACCAACATTATCATATCAATATCTGCAAGTGTACCAGAATGATCAGTTCCTTTAAAAAAAAAAGTGTATACACACATAATTCAAATTAGGTAATATTTGACGTCAATATTATTGCTGGAAAAGTAAAATTTTCATGTAAAAAAATCCTGACTTTGATGTCTGAGGACATCAAGAAAAAACAAACAACAAAAACAAAAAGTGTATACACATAATCAAATCAGGTAATATTTGACGTCAATATCATTGCCCAAAAGTAAAATTTTTCCCTGTCCCCCCCCCCCAAACACACCAAAACAACAAACACACACACAAAACAACACACACCCACCCCACCCCACACAAAAGCCCCCCCAAAAGCTCAACTTTTCTTAGCGTTATTATGTCCAAAAAAAAAACCCAAAACCCCCGGGCCCGGGTTTGCATTGGGAAAAAAACGAAGGCCCTTTGGGATTAAATTTTCGGGGGCATGCAATAATAGGGCCAGGGGGCCTTTTAAGTTGGGCCCAACCCCTTTGGGCCCAATTCGTGACGCGCGCGCGGGGGGGGGGGGGGGGGGGGGGATTCCGGGTGTGCCAGCATCCCCCCCAAAAAAATATTTTATTAAATTAAAAAACGTTTTCCTGCCCTTTCCGTGGGTTATCGATAAGACCCAGGGTTTTGACGCGGAGTGTAATTATTGCGAAATTTAAAAAATCGCTGCGTTTTTTATTCCGCTCATCAGAGATTTACTGCTCGTCAGTGACAATGCTGTCTTTTTTTTTTTTTTTTTGGTTCGTTCAAGGGGGGAGAAATAAAAGCGGTTTACTATTTGAAAAAGAGGGGGGGGGGGGGAGGAGGAGAGAGAGAGAGAGGAGAGAGAGAAGAGAAGAGAGGGGGGGGGGGGGGGGGGAGAAAAAAGAGAGAGGGGGGGGGGGGGGGGGGGTGCTTTTTGTTGTGTTCGTTGACTGGAGAAAAGAGGGAAAAACTTTTCTTTTTTAAAAAAAAATTTTTTTGTGGGTTTTAGGGTTTTTTAGGGGTTTTTGGTTTATTTTGTAAGGTGGTTTTTTGCTTTTTTGAAAACGGTGAAAATTTTAACATAAAAATTACCTCTTCCAATTTTTATTGCTTTTTTTCCTATCATTTTTTTGGGGGCGATTTTGCAATGGGGGAAAAAAAACAACACTTGTTTTCTAAAATGGGGGGTATAAGCTGGTTGCCCCAAGAAAAAAAAGGTGGGGGGGTTTTTTTTTTTTTTTTCCCTCCCCGGGCCCCTTTTTTCCCCCGCCAAGTTAAAGGGAGCGTCGAGCGTGGTTACCCTTGGATGGGGGGACCGTTTGCGCGCCATGGGTTTTGTACACCCCCCCCTTCACCCAAAAAGCTGTAAATGGGTACCTCCTCTTTTTAGGGTCATGGGGTAAAAACGGGGAGGGGATGGGGCTCCGCCCTCAATATCTGGCCCCCCAGAGGGGAGAGGTTCTCGACGCCTCGCTCCCCTACGCCACATAGGTTTTTGGGGCATCTTAGTGAGAACTGAAAACCAAAATAAAACTATATAAATTCTGTAAACTGGAGACATTGAAAACAATTTGTGTGGGTGAGAGGGGGGGTGTGTGTGTGTGTGTTGTGTGGTTTTTGTTAGAGAGGAGAGAGAGGGGGGGGGGGGGGGGGGGGGGAGGGGGGGTTTAAAATAAAATAATTTTTATAAAAAACGAGTCCCTGTATTTTGAATTCTTTCCCACCATTAACCCCCCCCCCCCCCCCCCCCCCCCCCCACACCCCACACAAAACTCACGAACAGCACACACAATCTCAAAACTCTAGATATCAGTGCTATCCCCAAAACCAATAATGACATAATTACAGCATGGGACCTTGACTTACACGCATGGAACCATCTTAATTTGAAGGATGGGGTCACCTTTTTGCACCACACAAGCTGAAATGACATGGGTTCATGTGCTGATATCACTGTTATATATATATAAAATATATATATATATATATATATGATCGTCAGAGTGACCAAGCATTTGTTGTTGTTGGCGCTAAAGGGGGCATGGAACTTAAGTACATTACTAGCTGTCTGTCTGTCTGTCTGTCTGTCAATGTCTCTTTGTCTGTCAGTCTCTGTCTCTGTATCTCTCTGTCTGTCTGCCAGTCTTTGTGTCTCTGTCAGTCTCAGTCTAAGTCCTTCGGATGAGATTGTAAACCGAGGCCCCGTGTGCGAACGCACGCAGAACATCTTGCGCACATGTTAAAACCCGTTCCGATTTTCGGAAGAGTAGGCCAGTGTGTGCCGGTGGGAACGGATGACAACATTTTACAAAACTGCATACACATGGGGACTGGATGGAAAAAAGCATTTGAATGCGTATTCCATAACCCTCGAAATAAAAGAATAAAAATGAAAAAAAAGAAGAAATCTCTCTCTCTCTCTCTCTCCTCTCTCTCTCTCTCTCTTCCTCTCTCTCTCTCTCTTCTCTCTCTCTCTCTCTCTCTCCTTCGTTCCCTTACCGGGTGGGGTGCATGCATAGTGCCTGGTCTTCGTCCTGTGCTTGTGGCTGTGCAGGAGGTCTGGCCGCTGGCCTCAGGCGACACGTTCCCACTTCAGACCAGCTCACTCATAACGCAGGGTTCTGTAGAGATCAGTAAGTCTGGAAAAAATATTTTTTTAAAAGGGGGAATATTATTTCCAGGCCTGGAAAAGGTTTGGAAAAATTCGCTAGGACCTGCAGGGTCTGGAAAAGATGTGGAATTAAAAAAAAAAGTACACCTGTCAACTTTCTAAAGCAAGTAACTACAAGACAAAACTGGAGAAAAAAAATTAATAAAAATGTAATCAAATTTGAAAGGGAGACAAGGTGATAATCGCCTTTAATTTATAGTTTTTGATAGAGTCAGCAGATCGGAGTTATCTTCCTTCTCCACAGACTGTATGTCGAGAAATGTTATTTCCCTTTAGCAATGGCAGTGAAAGCATATTTTAGCAGAGGAATCAAGCCCAAAAGGTTAAGAATCTGTTACAGCATCAAACAGGACGAAAATCATTTTTTGTAATATTAGGCTTAGATTTGGAGCATGATGTTGGATATCCAACACGGGAGACTGAGAAGCCTCCAGGGAAAGCTACCACACAACGCATCAGTATGGCAGTACCACTTGTTTCGTTTTTGCTTTACTGCTGGGTTGTGTGATTCTGATAGAGACTGGCTACACGTGGTTCAATCTGCCCAACACTGCCAGAACACTTCTTTGTGTTGCCTCCCTGACTCCTTTAGGAGTTCAAAAAGAAAGAAGTCAGTTTGTCGGCTTTTTTTTACTCTCGTGTCTACATATTTTTTTTTTTTAAAAAGTTCTCTATTTCGAGGGTAATGGAATAAGCCTTCATCTGCTTTTTTTTTTACATCCAGTCCCCGTGTGCGTTAAGTCTTGCAATTTTGTCGCGCGTTCCCACCGGCACTAATGGTCTACTCTTCCAAAAGGTGGAACAGGTTTTAACGTGGTTTTTTTTGCATTATTTTCACTCTCAGGCTCTCTCTCTCTGTGACTGACACACACACACACACACACACACGCACACACACACACACGCACGCACACGCACGCACGCACGCACGCACGCACGCACGCAGCGCACGCACGCGCGCACTGTTCATAGTGTAAGTCATTTGACAATGTTTTGGTGATTTTTTTCAGATGAGCTGATCATTTACGATGTGCTTGTATTTCGAAATTCATGAAATCCTCTTGGATCCCCGTACATTTGACTTGCTTGTTTTCGGGTATAAGTTATTTTTAAATGTTTGCTGGTGTGTTTTCTTTACGTTCCAACCTCTTTTGTCTGCAGCTTCAATAGGCCACAATATGTTTTTTCAGTGTTTTTCTATTATATAATAGCTAATACTCTGGCAAAAACATTGTTCACTAGGCCACAATATGTTTGGTTCAGGGTTTTTCTATTATATAATAGTCAGTACTCTGGCATTAACATTCTTCAATAGGCCACAATATGTTTTTGCAGCGTTTTTATATTACACAATAGTTAATACTCTGGCATTAACATTGTTCAATAGGCCCACAACATGTTTTTGCAGCGTTTTTACACTTTATAATAGTTAATACACTGGTAGAAAGATTGCTGACCCACTTTCCCCACAAAATAATGTTTGTGCTGGAAAACGTGACAGAACAGCAAGATCAACAGTAGTGATCGGTAGGCAGTATAAAAAAGGTTCTTTTTATTTTCGTTTTTAATTGAATTTTTTTTTTTGGGGGGGGGGGGGGGGGGAGAGGAGGGTTGTTCTGGGGCGTACGTATGTTGGCGTGTTCGCGGCAGCGGTGCATATATGTATAGATATGTCTCTCAAGCGTTCCACTTTCTGATCCCGCCATACCTCCCGTTTTCACACACACGAAATAGTTCCACTTTATTACCTTCGGAAGTGACTCAGCAACTGTTTTATTTGAAACGCACACACATGCACGCACGCACGCACGCATGCATGCAAGCACGCACGCGCACACGCACAAAAGCACACACACGCGCGCAAACACACACACATACATACACGCGCACGCGCACGTTTGCATGCAGAACACCCACACACACACACACACACACATAACACACACCACACACACACACACACACACACAACAAAACACACACACACACACTTGCACCCAAATACGTCATACACACGCATACACACATGCACGCATGCACGTACACACGCACGCACGCACGCACGCTCACACACAACACATACAGTCACACAAACTGAACAACATATCAATACAAAAAACAGTATTCAAGTCATTGAAACAAATGATTGATACATGGGATAAAACAGTGTTTTATTTCAATTTCATTTAGTTGGCTAATGTTATAGTGCCCAACTAATCATTGTAGTGTGTTTAAGTTATCAGTGTTTTAATGTCGATCATTTTTTTGATATAGGATTGTGCGTTGACTGTCATACACAACAGTAGCACATACAAAAGTCAACTACATGTCAAAGTCTTGTTAGTTTCGTGTGTGGTGTGACGATGAGGGTGAGATGATGATCGTGATGTGTATATAATATAAAACAAGAGTAGTGATGAAACAGAATACATCGAGAAGATATGGAGTGGGAGAGGGGTAGGAAAAGAAGGTAGAAGATGTGAGGTTGTAGTCAGGAGATGGAGAGGAGGAGTAAGACAGAAATAAAGATAGATGGAAAAGAAGAGAAAAGAAGAAGATGATGAAAGAGAGGAGAAGAGAAAAGAAGAAGAAGAGACGAAGAAGAAAAGAGAATGAAGAAGAAGATGAAGAAAAAGAAGAAGAAGATGAGAAGATGAGAAGAAAAGAAGAAGAAGAAGATAGAAGAAGAAGAAGAAATCATGTATATGCTGCTAAAAAAACCCCACCCAACAATAACAAAAACAAACCCTGAAAAAAATTATAATACTGAAAAAAACCCCGAGGTGTCCTAAGTATTCAGTCATGAAACAAAATGAAGCAAGACAACAAAAGAATGCTTATACATAGATTTTTTTTTTAAAGGAGAAAGACGACGAAAATAACGTCAAGAGGAACTCAAAGCGATATAGAATAAAAGAATGCTTATAAATAAATACAAAGATAAGAAATAAAGAACGAGGAGAAAGACGTTAGGGATAACGTAACGAAGAAATCACACTAACAGAGCTACATAGAGCCGTGTGCCTGGATTTGTAGTTAGTTGCTGAATGCAGGCTTTGCTGTAGGAATTGCGCGCCACACAATATAATATAATAATATACAGCAATAGAAACTGAGTAATGAGAAAACAGACAACGAAGGAAAACAATCTTGTTTTATCTTTGAACTTACGGAGAAAACGATAGATAAGATAAGAAGATGAGGAAATTGACTGCCCTTGGCCCACATATATATATATATATATATATATATAGATATATATAGATATATATATATGTGTGTGTGTGTGTGAAAAATTATCGTCTCAAGTGTTTATTCTCTGACGTTGATATATATACATGTATATAATATATGCATATAAACACTTTCTAGCGTCTGTCAGTGTATCTGTGTCTGATATCTGTCTGTGTAATTATCTAAATCCAGTTTAATGAGTCATTCAGGCAATCCTTCGGTCTCTCAGTCTTTCAGTCACCCTGTTTGTTTGTTTGTTTGTCTGTCTGTCTAGTTTTTATTATCTTTTTTGATTTGTTTAACAAAAACATTCTGATAAATCATCAGTATGTAATTATACGTCTCTCTCTCTCTTTCTCTCTCTCTCTCTCTCTCTCTCTCCCTCTCTCTCCTCTCTCTCTCCTCTCTCCTCTCTCTCTCTCCTCTCTCTCTCTCTCTCTCTCTCTCTCTCTCTCTCCCCCCTTCCTCCACCTTCTCCCTCTCTCTCAATAACATGGCT
>CM054150.1:50121250-50126250 GCA_028751875.1 Rapana venosa | reverse complement strand
TGTTGCTTTACAAGATTCAGCGCTATATAAATTCCATACATTATTATTATTATTATTATTACCACCATTACACTTGCTGTTGCTGCTGCCTTTTTGCACATTCTTTTTCCTATGTACATACATGACTTTCATGTCACCAGTTAATCATCTTAAAAAAAAAGTCTCATCCACGCCGATGAATCCACCGCCTTCCCTCTTAGATCTCCCACCCACCCACCGCTAACACCCCCCCCCCCCCCCCCCCCCTCAATACAAAAAACAAAAAAACAGAACAAATTTCCCTGTGGGGTGTCGGGAGTCTGTCAGTATAAAATGACATCCCCACCTTCTGGAAATTCTGTGCTAGGAATTCCCTCTTTTCTATCCCTCTCTTTGTTTTTGCCTTCTTCTTTTTCTTCCTGTCACTTCCTCCTTGTCTTTTTTTATGCCTTCTTGGTCCACTTTCCTGCCCTCTCCCCCACCCGAAATACTCAAAAGATGACAATAATTCCCCACCACGCCGATGTTGGATGTGCTGGGCCTGACTTGTCAGGCGGCTAACGCCAACGTAAAGCAGTTTTGCTCCTATGACAGACACCAGAAGTTGCTATCTGAGCATCCGAAAAAAAGGAGAAAAAAGAGAAAAAACAAACAAACAAACACACAAACAAACAAACCATAAAAGGAGACGTTGACTTGTTTTTTCTCATGTGTATACATGTATGGGGACGGGATAGCTCAGTGGTCATCAAAGCACTCGCTTATCCCAAGCTAAGGTTAAGCAGCATCGAGCCTGGTTACCAAGTGGATGGTTGACCGTTTTGCGCGCCACGACTTCCGTATAGTCCCCGAGTTCATCCAGTAGCTGTAAATGGGTACCTGCCCTTTTTAGTGTCAGGGAAGGTAAAGCAGCGAGGGAGAGGAGATGGGCGCCGCCCTCAATATGCTGTGCCCCTGGAGAAGCTGAAGTCTCTGACACTTCACTCCCTAACGACACCATAGGTTAAAGGACATCATTAAAAGGTAAAGGTGTCCCATAACCTGTCTGGTCGTAGGGGAGTGAGGCATCAGAGACCTCAACTTCTCAAGGGGCCAGTATATTGAGGGCGGTGTCCGTCTCCTTTCCCTCGCTGCTTTACCTTCCCTGACCTTAAATTTTTCTTTTTCATTTTTTTCCATTTTACTCTTTTATATCGAGTATAATGGAATAAGCACTTGTGTGCTTTCTTTTACATCCAGTCCCCGTGTGTATGCGGTTTTGTAAATTCTGTCATCTGTTCCCACCGGCACACAATGGCCTACTCTTACGAAAAGCGGAACAGGATTTAACGTGTGCGCAAGATGTTCTGCGTGCGTTCGCACACGGGGGCCTCGGTTTATAGTCTCATCCGAAGAAAGAGGACAGGTACCCATTTACAGCTGGGTGGACTTGGAGGACTGTACTGAAGCCAAAGCGGGCAAACGGTCACCCATCCAAGTGGCCACCACGCTCTATCCTTCTGAACCTTAACTGGGGGGAAAAGCGAAAGCTCTGACCACTGAGCTATCCCTATCCCCCTTGACTGGACTGTAAAGTCTCTGACGCCTCAGCAGCTCACTCCCCTACGACCACACACAGAGTTACAGGAACCACCTTCTCCCTCTCTACCTTTAAGCACGTGTGTCACGTCTGCTTCCAGAGCTGCGCATCACCACCCCTCCTCGCAGCCAGACGGTGCTGAACAACAAGCGGCTGAAGCTGCACTGCAAGGCCCAGGGCGGCGACCTGCCCATCAAGATCAAGTGGTTCAAGGACGGCGAGTTCATGTACAAGGTCGGCGCCAACTACCGCATCTCCGACCGCTCCGGAACGCTCCGCTTCACCCGCGTCACCGTTTTCGATCGCGGGGAGTACCAGTGCAAGGCCACCAACGGATTCGATCAGGTGGAGTCCGACCCCGCCCAGCTGAACGTGCATGGTGAGTGAGGCTTTGGGGTGTGGTGGTGGTGGGTGGTGGTGGGTGGTGTGAGGTGGGTGGTGGGTGGGGGTTGGGGTTTCGATGGTGGTGGTGGATACGTGTGTGTGTATTTATTTATTTTAATTTTATTTATTTTATTCTTTTATATCGAGGATAATGGAATAAGCACTTATGTGCTTTTTTACATCCAGTCCCCGTGTGTATGCGGGGCTTTTACATCCTGTCCCGTGTGTGTGTGTGTGTGTGTGTGTGTGTGTGTGTGTGTGTGTGTGTGGTGTGTGTGTGTGTGTGTGAATCAGAATGTGAATCAGAAATTACTTATTGCCATAAAAGTCACATGGACATAATTATTTGACATAACGAAATAAGGTACGGGTAAGGTAAAGGAGTCTCATAACCTATAAGGTCGTAGGGGAGCGAGGCGTCAGAGACCTCACTTCTCTAGGGCCAGCATATTGAGGGCGGCGCCCATCTCCTCTCCCTCGCTGCTTTACCTTCCCTGACCTAAAGAGGGCAGGTACCCATTTACAGCTGGGTGAACTGGGGGACTGTACTGAAGCAAGGCGTGCAAACGGTCTACCCATCTCGAACTGGTAACCGTCGCTCGACGTCGGTGGCTGTGTGGGGGGGGGAGAGAGGGAGGGGCGGGAGCAGAGGGCTGATCGCGTGCCCGAAATGGAAAGCCTCATAATTCATCAATACAACAATATTATTCATGGAAGAGGTGGTGTAAGTGTGTGTGTGGTGTGTGGGGGGGGGGGGGGGGGGGGGGTGGGGGGGGGGGGGTGAGGTAGATGTATTTATGCATATATATATATATATATATAATATATATATATATATATATAATATATATATATATCTGTATGTGTGAAAGTATGTGTGTGCATGTGGCGTGTGTATGATTTTTTGTGTATGAGTGTGGGTGCACATGACATAGGCACACACTCATATACAGAGAGACAGAAAGGAGAGAGAGAGAGAGAGAGAGAGAGAGAGAGAGAGAGAGAGAGAGAGAGAGAGAGAGAGAGAGAGAGAGAGAATGTGACCAACCACTTAGATCTTACAGATGTTTTCATAACAAAGACATAACAATGACCAAAAACAAAACAAAAACACACAAAAGCTAAGCACCACAAGGCAATAGGGGAAAAAAAAGAAACCTTTAGTCTATAGTGTAACTATACTATAGTACTATACGGCAGGAGAGAAGGACTTGGGCACTACTGCACTGTTGTGGGTACTAGGGGAGGGGAACTTGTAAGACTGGAAGTGGTGGCTGCAGCCAGCCATGAAGAGAAGAACGATTGGTATGGCTTCACCGTTTTGCTTTTCCTGACACTACTACTAGGCTACCTAGGTACTGACTGCTCTGTGAGAGTTCTGACTCTGTCTGCATAGCCGAGGAGAGTGCAGCCTGTATATATATATAGTGTGGTGTGTTGTGTGTGTGTGTGTGTGTGTGTGTGTGTGTGTGTGTGTGTGTGGTGTTGTTTGTGTGGTGTTGTTGTGTGTGTTGTGTGTTGTGTGTGTGTGTGTGTTGTGTTGTGGTGTTGTGTGTGTTATGTGTGTGCGAGTGTGGCGTTTGTTGTGTGTGTGTGTTGTGTCGTTTGTGTATGTGACATATACATTTATTATGCACTGTATGTTGGGTTGTTTTTGTAGTCATTTGTGTTTTGCTGAAGTGTGTTGTTGTTGTTGTTGTTGTTGTATTGTGTTTGTATAGTATTATGTTGAATTGTGTTGAATTGTATTGTATTGTATTGTATTGTATAGCATTGCACAGCATTAACTTACGACATTACCATTTTTTCTTCTTCTAACAATATTTGGCCAGGATTGTGTCAGCTGGCAAAATAACTCTGAATAAACATCTCTTGTTCCATGCTGCAGACCATAGTTCTCTCATCTCGCCCGAAAGACTAGCAGCTAGACCACCGACCACTCATAGCCTTCTGGATGGTGGTGGATTAAAAAAAAAGAGATCATCTTCAGAAAGGTTTTGAAACCGGGACTTCTGGCTGCCTAGATCGGATGTCTGTGCTGTACAGACCACCACACTGAAGATGTGTTTCTGCCTTGTTCCTTTTCTTCCTGCCACCACCTTCTTGTCTATTTTCTGCCTTCTCGGTCCATTCTCCTGCCTCCCCCCCCCCCCCTCCCCCCCCCCCCCCCCCCCCCCCCACCGAAAGACTTCAAAGATAACAATTCTTTCTTATGCCGAAGTCAGATGCGCTGGGCCTCCTGACTTGTCAGGCGCTTAAACAGCAGCGTGACGCATTTTCGCTCATATAACGGACAATAATAATTTTTGCTGTCTGAGCGTTCGACGACGACGACGAATCCTCAGTGACGATACTGAAGCAAGATCAGTCTGTGGTCTTACTGTTAACGTTTACACTAGTCTTAAGACCCCCCCCCCCCCCCCCCCCCCCCCCGCACACACACACCACAAAAAAATTAAAGAAAAAAAGAGTGCTGCTTCTTCCTCGTTGAACGTTAACGCTCAGACAGTAACTTCTGTTGTCGGTCAGGATGAGCGAAAATGCTTCGCGCTGCCGTTAAGCGCCTGACAAGTCGAGGCCCAGCGCATCTGACTTCGGCATGGAGGAGAACTGATCTAAGTCTTTATAGAAAAAAAAGGCAGGAGAATGGTCCAAGAAGGGCAGAAAAAAAGACTTCAGAAGGAGGTGACAGACAGGAAGAAAATAGAACAAGGCAGAAACGAAGAGAGGGATAGAAAAGAGGAAATTCCTAGAACTTCCAGAAGGTGGGGTTGCTATTTATAGTGACAGGCCCCCGGCATTCCCACAGGGGGGAAAATAATTGTGTGCTTCAAATCCAGCCTGATGCCGCATTCCCCCCCCCCCCCCCCCCCCCCCCCCCCCCCCCCCCCCCCCCCTCTTTTCCCGATTCCACGCGTTGGTGGTGGCCTGGCTGGAGGCCTTTTCGGATGAGATGGTAAACTGAAGGGCACCGTCGTCTGCAAGCGAAGTTAGCTCAAGAAGCAAAAGTCAGAACCCGTAGGAATAGAAAAATAATGGACAGACATTCTCAGGAAAA
>CM054150.1:50108750-50111250 GCA_028751875.1 Rapana venosa | reverse complement strand
GGGAGGTCTGGGATCACACAGTGGAGCTTCATCCGTTTTACCGGTGCGAGTGTGAGGGTGTCGCTCAAATTACCTGACCAACACTGCAGGTGTCTGTATCTCTCGGGCCCGGTTGACGCCAGAAGATACTACCATAGGAAGCATAAAATACTGCCCTGTCAAGTAGTCTCTAAGCACATGCACTTCAGTAGCAGCGTTATCACATCATCCTCATCCTCATTAATCATCACGCAATAACAGAAAATTGCTTATGATTCGGTGGTACTCTTGTCTCATGGGACCTCAGTTTCGATTTTTTTCCAATACACTTTTCTGTGTGCCTGTGGTGAGTTGGTTCATGGAAGAACGTCGTTGGAGAGACCTTGTGGTAGTCGTCACCCCCACTGGGCGTCTCAGTCAGACTTGGCTTCGCGACTGCGCTCTTATTGTCGTTAGCAGGGGGGTTGGTAGGTGGTGTTCTGCGTATGTTAGCTCAGAACAGGCACCCCTGAATTCCACCAGAGTGACCCAGCAGCAGTGCAGGGCCCCTCTGGCTAGTGGTCCTACCGGTACCTGGCATTGACGGGCTCCCTGTGGACTTCTGATCCTGAGGATGCGACTTGAGGAAACTGGGTATGGCTGGGTAGGAGTGGAGAGTTTGAGATGAGCGGTGTGGGCACAGCAGGACAGGACAGCAATGTCACATAGGATGAGGCAGGAAAATAAATGGAAAAGGTGTTAAGACTTTTAAAAATTTGTTTCTGAACTATGGAATTCTTTTGTCTTATCGTATGGTTTCTTCTCTTCTTCTTCTTCTTTTTCTTCTTCTTCTTTCTTCTTCTTCTTCTTTTCTTCTTCTTCTTCTTCTTCTCTCTCTCATCATCATCATCATCATCATCATCATCATCATCATCATCATCTCTCTCTCTCTCTCTCTCTCTCTCTCTCTCTCTCTTCTCTCTCTCTCTCTCTCTCTCTCTCTCTCCCCTCCCCCCTCCTCCCTCCCTCTTTCTGTCTGTCTGTCTCTGTCTGCTTGTCTGTCTGTCTGTCTGTCTGTCTCTCTCTGTTTGTCCGGAAGGGAGGGATGTGCTTTCTTGTGTGTATGTCTTCATACGCGCCGTCTGTGTGTGTGTTGTATACTAACTCTTGTGCATGGATGTTCCCGTGTGCGTGCGCGTGCACACACACACACACACACACACACACACACACACACACACACACACACACACACACACACACACACACACACACACCACACTCAAAAACACATACATACATACACAGGAAGGAAGGTGGCAGGATGGTTAAGACGTTTGCCTGACAACAAGTCAACCGGTGGATCGGTGGTCTAGAGGTAACGCGCCTGTCTAGAAAGCGAAAAGTCCGGGTCGGATGTGTACGGTGGTTCAAATTCCGTTTGGGCCCGAAACTTTTCCCCCATCCATTAGACCATGAGTGGTGGTCTGGGCGCTAGTCTTTCGGATGAGACGATAAACCGAGGTCCCGTGTGTTGCACAAAATTATTCAGCGCACGTAAAAGAACCCACGGCAACAAGGGAGTTGTCCCTGGCAAAATTCTTAGAAAAAGCCACTCTGATTAAGGAAACAAATACAGATCGAAAAAAAAAGAAAGGGTGGCGCTGCTCTTGTGGCGATGCGCTCTCCCCGGGGAGAGCAGCCCAAATTTCACGCAGAGAAATCTCGTGACTTAAAGTGGTATAAATGAAATGAAATGAAATGAACCGTGAGGTTGTGGGTTCGATTCCCAGCCTCGTCCTTTCTTCCCAGTTTGACAAAAAAATCGAACTGAATGTCAAAGTCCTTCGGATGAGACTATATATAAACCGAGGCCCCGTGTGCAAACGCATGCAGAACATCTTGCGCACACGTTAAATCCTGTTCCGCTTTTCGAAAGAGTAGGCCATTGTGTGCCAGTGGGAACAGATGACAAAATTTACAAAACAGCATACACATGGGGACTGGATGGGGAGGGGGGGGGGGGGGGGTGCGTGCGTGTGCGTATGTATGGTGTATGTGTGTATGTAGATATGTGTGTTAGACTGCATCCGTGCGTCCACACGTGTGTGTGTGCTTGTGTGCGCGCGCGCGCGCGCGTGTGTGTGTGTTGGGCTGCTTCCAAATTCATTTGTTGAAGATGGCTTTTTATATCATCTTTTTGAACCACGCCTCTATCTTGACACACTGTTTTGCTTAAGATCTCTCTCTCCTCTCACTCTCTCTCTCCACACACACCACACACACACACACACACACACACACACACACACACACACACACACACACACACACACACACACACACACACACACACAACACGTGCAGCGAGTCCTACATACGAACGTACATACCGACAGAAATACACAGAGAACAGACAGACCATCATACATACATACATACACGCACATAATACATACACCATACATACATACATACATACATACATACATACATACATACATACATACATACATACATACATACATACATACATACATAC
>CM054150.1:50081250-50098750 GCA_028751875.1 Rapana venosa | reverse complement strand
ATTGTTATTGTTTCTTCTTGTTCTTGTTCTTGTTCTTTTCTTCTTCTTTTTTCTTCTTCTTCTTCTTCTTCTGTTCTTTTTTTTTTCTTCTTCTTCTTCTTCTTCTTCTTCTTTATGTTATCAACTTCATTTTTTTAAGAATTTTTTTTCGATACCTGCGTTCGAGTTGCAACCTGAGGGTTAGTTCTGTCACAGTAACACGCACACAAGCGCACGTGCGCGCGTGCACACACACACAACACACACACACACACACAACACACACACACACTCACGCGCGCGCGCGCGCGCGCGCCAACACACACACACACACACACACACACACCCTTCCGCGCAGGTACCCCCCCCCCCCCCCCCCATCCCCACACACACACACACAGACACTCACACACACACAGAGTAGATCTCTCTCTCTTCTCTCTCTCTCTCTCTCTCTCTCTCTCTCTCTCCTCTCTCTCTCTCTCTCTCTCTCTCTCTCTCTCATATTCAGCCTCCTACTTTAGGATCGTCTGGTATCACTTAAAGTGGAAAGACGTTAAAATTGAAGACTTACTTACTTACTTACTTACTTACACACACACACACACACCCCACGACGCACACACACACACACACACACCACCCCACACGCACACACAAACACACACACACACACACACACACGCACACACACACACACACACACACACGTTCCACCCCCCACCCCCTCCCCCTCCAACCCACCCTCCCACCCACACGGAGGCGTCGTTTGCTATAAGAAGGGAAACAACTGCACACAAAAACCTCAATGCCCTTGAGTGTGTAAACGTAAGGGCGCGATTGTGCCCCTTCAGCTGCCAGAGTCATCAGATTTTCCTGAAAGCTTTTTGCCAGAGACGGCAAAATAATAGACTGACTACAGTTGGAAGGAAGGAAAAGTGAAGAAGAAGAAGAAGAAAACGAAAAATAGACTGACTGATGCACATGAGAGAGAGAGAAGCAGTAAAAGGAGGAATAAAAAAATGAAGGACTGGAAATTGCAGAAAGCAAAATACAGGGAGGGAATAGCAAAGCAAAGCAAAAGGAAGAAGATACAGGAGGAGTTGTCTTTTCGCTCAAGGCTTCCTCCCCTCCCCTGGTGATACTGTCAACGAACCGTTTCATAAACAGTGTGTGTGTGTGTGCGCGTGCGCGCGCGCGCGTGTGTGTGTGTGGTGGTGATGGTGATGGTGATGGTAGCAGTATAACTGGTTATTGTTTTGCTGCTGCCGTGTGGTGTGTGTGTGGTGTGTGTGTGTGTGTGTGTGTGTGTGTGTGTGTGTGTGTGTGTGTGTGATGTGTTTGTGTGTGTGTGTGTGTGTGCACGTGCGCGCGCGCGCGTGCGTGCGTGTGTGTGTATGCGTGTGTGTGAATGGGTGAGAGAGAGACACACACAGACAGACGGACAGACAGCACAGGCAGACAGGCAGGCAAGCAGGCAGGCAAGCAGGCAGGCAGACAGACAGGCAGACACACACACACACACGTACGCACGCACACACACAAACACACGCACAGAGCTGCAAAACCAACAATAGCAACATCAAAGATTATTTGAAAGAGCACCAAAAAAGCCTAGATCTCTGATCAACAGTATCAAACGAAAATCAAACTGGCAGTAGGAAAACAATAACAATAATAATACTGCTACCATCACCATCACCATCACACACACACACACACACACACACACACACACACACACACATACACACACGCACGCAACCACACACACACCACACACACACACACACACACACACACACACACACACACACACACACAACGCACGCACGCACGCACGCACGCACGCACGCACGCACGCGCACACACACACACACACACACACACACACACAAACGGCAGTAGCAAAACAATAACAACACTGCTACCATCACCATCACGCACGCACGCACACACACACACACACACACACACACACACACACACACACACACACACACACACACACACACACACACACACACACACACACACAGAGTTCAAAGGAATGGGAAGAAATAAAAACGTGGAGAAAAATCAACAGAAGAGAAAAATAGCAACATGTAAGTAAGATTTGTCTTTTCATTTATTTCGGTTTCTCTGGCAGAGAGATTTGTTACCAACCGTTTCAGAGAGAGAGAGAGAGAGAGAGAGAGAGAGAGAGAGAGAGAGAGGGGGGGGGGGGGGGGGGGGGAGAGAGAGAGAGAGAGAGAGGGAGGGAGGAGAAGCAGGCCTTAGATCAACACTATCAAAACGAAAGTAAAATTGACAGTCATCATTGTTTTGTCATGATAGTACAACAATAACAACACTACTACCATCAGCAGGGACAGCTGGACACCAAAGCCAAAGCTAAAAGCCAGCTAAAAACAACACAGCCAACAACAACAACAACAACAACAACAACAACAGCAGCAGTAGTAGTAGTAGTATAGCAGCTGCCAGCGGAATAACAGTTCCACAGAACGATATAGCAGCAGTCTCCCTCTGACATAAACGTACACACACGCGCGCGTGCACAAAAGCAAGCGCGCACGCACACTCACACACGCACGCACGCACACACACACTTACACACACGCACGCACGCATACACACACGCGCGCGCGCACACACACGCACGCACGCACGGACGTGCACGCGCGGGCATGCACACATGTGCCCTTGCATAAGGCACAAGCACTCAGGGGAATAAAGAGAGAGAGAGAGAGAGAGGGCAGGCAGACAGACAGACAGACATATAGTAGATAGACAGACAGACAGACAAGACAGACAGACGGACAGATAGTTAGATAGACAGACAGATAGACAAACAGACAGACAGACAGGAAGGGAAGGAAGGAACATAATCACTTTCACCCCAAAAAACAAAACCTGCAAGAAGAGCTCCTACAGCGGCAGTACACAGCTCCAAGGTACAGCAGTGCTGACCACAACAGCAGCTGCACATGCCCGTTACACCTGCAACAACATCACTGAGGAACAGCAGAAGAAATGACCGGAACTAACTAACGTGTCCTGCTGGCCAACAACAATAACTTGTATGTAGCGTTACTGTAGCGGTGAATGTCCTGGGGACGAAATAGCTTAGCGGTTAGAGCGTAGCGTTTGTGGTCTGTCGATTACATAAGAGTATATGTTCCAGTCACCCTGGCGTGTTAGTATAGGGTCCTTTCTATTCAGCAAGGAGATGTTTTCTTCCTGGAGTTAACACTGACTCCGACTTATCCGTTCCTTTGCAAGTCGTACGGATCAGATCGAAATCCGAGGTCCCGTGTGCGAACGCTTGCAGGACATCGTATGGCAGCAGCATTCCCTTGACCAAGATGGTTGTAGGGGGTGGGGAAGGGGGGCATGAAGGATGCATTGGCAATTTTCTCCAGGTTGATGTCTTCAGCCTTTCGTAGCAACAGCAGCGCCATGTCAAGGCCGGTCTGATATTTGGTGTTCTGCACCCAGGTTGCAAAATCTGCATTGATTCCCCCACGGGACTGCAGGTCAGGTGAAGGTGATGGTGCAGACCCAGTTCTTCATCTGTCAGCCCCTGGGTCTTCCTCCGAGCGTCCTCTGCCTCAGCCGACACGTTCCGACTTCAGAGCATGCAGCTCATTTCATTGAAAAGGATGCATGCTGGGTACACTCGTGTTTCCCTAACCCACCGAATGCTGACAGGAATTACAGGATCTTTAAACGTGCATATTCGATCTTCTGTCAATCACAAGAACAGCATTGCACTGGACCCCAGAAGGAAGGAGAAAGAAAGGAAGACCAAAAGCAACGTGGAGGAGGACTGTAAAAAGTGAGATGAAGGCCATACAGCACTCCTGGGGATCAGTGACTAGGTTGGCCCAGGATAAGCAGGAGTGGAAGCGCTTTGTCGCTGTCCTACACACCACTGGGTGTAATGGTTAATGATGATGATGATTCGATCTTCTGCATGTGTGTAATATACTTATGCACGAAGGGACTTCAAGACAAAGTGAATGTAAAAGTCACTTTGGGTAAGCAACAATGGAAATTTACCATGGGTTGGGCTTAAGAGAAGCTGTAGCTTGATGCCATTCCCCCATGCTGTATTGTCTGCGTTTGATGTATGTCTGTTGAATAAACCATGTTTAAACCAAGGGAATTAAGGCACTGGCATGTCTGCACTTGAAGAAGTTTTCTTTTTCTTGTTCTTCATCTTAGTCGTCGTCGTAAAACGCTCAGACAGCAACTATTGTTGTCTGTTATATGAGCGAAAACGCTGCCGTTAAGCGCCTGACAAGTCATGCCCAGCTCATCCAACTTCGGCATAAGGGAGAATAGTTATCATTTCTTTCTGGGGAAAAAAGGCAGGAGAATAGACCAAGAAGGCAAATAGACAAGGAGGAGGCGACGGGAAGAAAAGGAACAAAGCAGAAACAAAGAGAGTGATGGAAAAGAGGACATTTCTAGCACAGAATTTCCAGAATGTGGGAACGCTGTTTGTACAGACAGGCTCTCCGACATCCCGCCATGGGGGAAAAAAGTTTTGAATACCGTGTTCTTGGTCATTCATTCATTCATTCATTCATTCATTCATTCATTCATTCATTTTATTTATTCTCTTCCTTCCGTCCTTCCTTCATTTCATTCCTTCCTTCCTTCCTTAATTCATTCCTGTCTTCCTTCCTTCCTTCCTTCCTTCCTTCCTTTCTTCCTTCCTTCATTCATTCATTCATTCATTCTGGCACAGGCCAAAAGCTGTGTCAGTTATTGATGTCAGCTAGTTACCAAGGCCCACATTAAAATGTTGTTATGTTGTTGTAACATGTTGTGTGGAGATTGCCTTCAGCCATGACAAGCTCCACTCTCCCGTGTTAAAGGAGAGAAAAAATCCTCTGAAGTCGGGAGTATGGCTGCCTATATTATGGCGAGGTACTTGAAAAGAGCCATACACGCACACAATTCTCATCCGGTGTACTTCCTATCTCACACAGGGGACGGGATAGCCTAGTGGTCAGAACATTGCGCTCGCAATCTGACGACCCGGGTTCGATTCCCGTTCAAGGAGAAATTTTCCTCTGGAGTTAACATGAGTACAGACTCCACTCTCCACAAAAAGTCCTTCGGATGAAACTATAAACCGAGGCCCCGTGTGCGAACGCACGCAGAACATCTTGCGCACACGTTAAATCCTGTTCCGCTTTTCGTAAGAGTAGGCCATTGTGTGCCGGGGAGAACAGATGACAGAATTCACAAATCCGCATACACACGGGGACTGGATGTAAAAAAAGCACATAAGTGCTTATTCCATTATCCTCGATATAAAAGAATAATATAAAATAAATTGAATAAATAAAATAAACACAGTGATTATTCCCAGGTAGGGACGAGTGAGTGAGTCAGAGAGTGCGTGTTCTGAGTGACCCTTCTCCCCTTCAGGTGTAAATCTGGGAAACGCACAACAACAACAACAAACAAACAAACAAACAACAACAACAACAAACAACAACAACAACAAACAACAACAACATCAACAACAGCGTTATTCATCCATTCATGTCCACGCTACATGCTGTCTCCCAGATCACGGAGCCTTACGACGGCCTGTACGGCATCATGTCAGTGGAGGAGAGCGAGACGACGGCGGCCACCTGGAAGTCCACCATCCACATCAACAGCACCACCTCCGCCCAGTTCGAGTGCGAGGCCGTCAACATCCACGTGGAGGGAGTCACCGTGGTCTCCAAGAAGATCGACTTCATCGTCAGGGCCCCCTCAGGTAAAGGGCAGAGGCTGGCTGGCTTCCTGAGCATGAGTGTCTGGGTGGGATGGTGGTGGTGTGTGGGGTGGTGGGGGGGGGGGGGGGGGGGGGTTGGAGTGAGGGTGGGGGGTTGTGTAGTTGTTGTTGTTGTGGCTGGGAGTGGTGTGGTGTTGGTAAGTGGGTGGGTGTGGTTGAGGTGTGTAATGGTTGGGTAATGGGGGTTGAAGGTGTTTTATTTAATTTATTCTTTTATCGATATCGAGGATAATGGAATAAGCCACTCATGTGCTTTTTTTTACATCCAGTCCCTGTGTGTATGCGGTTTTGTAAATTTTGTCATGTTTCCACCGGTACACAATGGCCTACTCTTTCGAAAAGCGAAACAGGATTTAACGTGTGCGCAAGATGTTCTGCATGCGTTCGAACACGGGGCCTCGGTTTATAGTCTCATCCGAAGGACTTTGACATTGTGTGGTGGGTGTGTATGGTGTGGGTGGGGATGTGTGCGTTGAGGTGGTGGTCGGTGTTTTGTGGGGTAAGATGGGAATGTTTGTTGGTGGTGTTATTTGTGTGTGTGTGTGGTGTGGGTGGGGTAGGTGGTGGTGGTTGAGTGGGGGGGGGGGGGGTGGGGGTGTGGAGTGTGTGTTGTAAAGGGGAGGGGGGGTTACGGTGGTTTGTGGTGGTGGTTTGTGTGTGTGGTGTGTGTGTGTGTGTGTGTGTGTGTGTGTGTGTCCTGTCAGTGTATCTGTGGTATATGCATGCAAGTATCATGCAAACATCGTGCTCTCAAGCGACTGACGTTGGAACGCTAAAAACAAACACAAAAAACTTAACTTCCTCAGTATATTAAACCAACCTCCTAACCTCTCACCCCCCCCCCCCCCCCCCCCTTCCCCCCATGACTCACCTCCCCCTCCCTTTCACCCCTTCCCACCCCCTCCCTCCCCTGCCCCCTCTCCCAACATTCACTCACAAGACGCAATGATGGCACCGCACAGAGTCAAGTTTATCTGACTTAAGAGACCCCAGTGGATGGTACTTTACAGCAGAAACAGTCTTCTCAGGTCGATAGAGACAGATACCGGGCGCACGTGCGCGTTCGCCTGTGTGACAGGAGTGAGAAAGTAGCGAGGGAGGAGGAGGATAAGGAATAGCGGCGAATGTGCGGTTGTGAGTGTATGTGTGTGTGAGTGTGAGTGTGTGTGTGTGTGTGTGTGTGAGTGTGTGCGCGCATTTGTGCGTGCGTGCGTGCGCGCGCGTCTGTGCGTGTGCTTGTGTTTTCTTTTCTGTTAGGAGAGAAAAAAAGATTTACTTTGAGCAGGAGAGTAAAAAGAGAGAGGGGAAGGGAGGGAGAGAGAGGGAGAAGAGAGAGAGGGAGGAGAGAGGGGGAGGGAAAAAGAGAGAGAGAGGGAGGGAGAGAGGGAGGGGAGAGAGCGAGAGAGAGGGGGTTAGGGAAAAAGAGGAGAGGGGGAGAGAGAGAGAGGTGAGAGAGGGGGGGGGAGGGAGAGAGAGAGAGAATGAATAGTTTATTGTGGTAAGGGTTAAAGTCCATTCACCAGGGGATCCAGGGATGAGGATAGGACACACAACACACAAAATATATTAAATGAAGAGCATTGTTTATGACATCTCCAATTTGTCGTCATGACATGGATTCCATATATCATTGTTCTATAAGAGATGTACTGTGATTTCAGAGAGAGATGGGGGGGGGGGGGTGGTAGATAGATATAGATAGATACAGAGAGAGAGAGAGAGAGAGAGAGAGAGAGAGAGAGAGGAGAGAGAAGACAGACAGACAGACAGACAGACAGACTGAGACAGACAGACAAACAGACAGACAGAGAGAGACAGACAAACAGAAAGAAAGCATTTTCATGTATCCGGCCTGGGAGCACAAAAAATCCCCTACTTTCCATCTTATCTCCCCCCTCCTTCCCAACAACTGCCCCCCCCCCCCCCCCCTACCTCCTCCCCCCTCCTCCCGTTGTTCGCGGGATAAGAAAAACAAAACTTTCGAAACAGTACAACCTTTACAATAAAAAACAAAAAAAGTGCAGAGCAGTTGTTTCAGATAAGTCAGTCACAGTAGGGAGACTCTCTAGGGAACTACTCTTTAATAAAAAATAAAATAAAATAAAAAGATTAAAGAAAAAAGAGGAGACAACAGACGAAACAAACAAGTTAGATAAGACAACAAGACTACACTACACTACACTACACTACACTACACTACACTGCACTGCAACAGACTGAGCGACTGCCTGACTGCCTGACTGACAACAACAGTTGATGGGGGAACTGCCAGAACTTTGACAGAGACGGAAAGACGAAAGTTTGAGCGACAAGAACAATGGGAGATCACCTAAAAACTCTCAGAGACACAGGTGCTGAGGGTGGTTTCCCTTCGATGAAGCTGGCTTGGGTTCCGCTAGGGGCGCTTCTGTACCTCGCTGTCAGTTACTGTGGTACTGCAGGAGATTTTCTTTTTTTCAATTTCTTGCGCTGATTACAAAAAAGAAACTATTGTTTTTGCTGGGGTAGGGGTAGAGTTTGTTCTTTTATTGTATTTGATTAGTTGCTTGTCTGTGTCCCCTCCTCCATTCTCTCTCTTTGTGTGTCTTTCTGTCTCTCTCTGTCTCTCTCTCTGTCTGTCTTTTTCTCTCTCTATCTCTGTGTCTGTCTCTCTCTGTTTCTGTCTCTCTCTGTGTGCGTAAGTGTCTCTCTCTGTGTCTGTCTCTCTCTGTGTCTCTCTTCCTCTCTATCTCTCCTACTCTGTCCGTCTGTCTGTCTTTCTGTCTCTCTTTCTCTCTCTCACCCCCCCCCCCCCCTCCCCTGTGTGTATGTGTGCGTGTGTGCGTGTCTGTGACTCTCAGGTTGTTTTCTTGCTCCAACCGTTATAGAATTAATGTATACGTATAAACGAAGCTGTTTTTAGCTAAACTGCCCGATATTTTAGTGTTATGTCCACTTTCAGCGCCTAGTTTTATATTTAGTTTATTGTCCTTTCGGGGTCGGCAGTGACATTAGCGCTACTTGGCGGCTACTTCGCGGGAGTTTTTTGAACAGATGTTTGTACTAAACAGAGGGGTGTGTGTGTGTGTGTGTGTGTGTGTGTGTGTGCGCTTGTGTGTGTGTAATGTGAGTGTGAGTGGGCGTGCGTGAGTGCGTGTGTGTGTGTGCGTGCGTGTGTGTGCGTGTGCGTGCGTGCGTGTGTGTGTGTGTGTGTGTGTGTGTGTGTGTGGTGTGCATGTGTGTGTATGTGTTTGATTCATTTTACGTCTCTTCGCGAATTGTGATATTAGACGTGTGTGTGTGTGTGTGTGTGTGTGTGTGCGCGCGTGCGTGCGCACGAGTGTGTGTGTATGTGTGTGTGTGTGTGTGTGTGTGTGTGATGTGTGTGCGCACGCGCGCGCGCGCTTTTAAGAGTGTGTTGTTGTTTTACGTCTGCTCATTTCCTTTCCCTCCTTACCTCCAAACATCACCACCATTACCAAAGACCTGCAACAACAATGAGAAGTAGAGGAGAGGTAGTAAGTAGCAGTGATGGTGTTTGGGTTGAGAAATTTGATAGCCCAGGGGGCAGAAGGAACGGGAGTGGGGGGTGGGGGTGGGGGTGTAGGGGAGGAAGGGAGTTTCAAATATCTTCAGTGGATTTTTTTATGTGGTCTGTTTTTGTAAAGCAACTTAATCCTGCCATCTGTTCAAGATGGTACAGAAGGCAATTTAATTAGCCATGCGCGAGAAATAAAAGTAAAAAAATATACTTTCT
This sequence comes from Rapana venosa, assembly GCA_028751875.1. Classification (NCBI taxonomy): domain Eukaryota; kingdom Metazoa; phylum Mollusca; class Gastropoda; order Neogastropoda; family Muricidae; genus Rapana; species Rapana venosa. Next base: position 50,089,229 of record CM054150.1, on the reverse strand, counting down.
TTGCCTGGAGTGATATGGCAAGAGGATTGTTTTGGCCTTGTAAGTTCTATTCCCTCAATTCCCCAAACTAAACCCCCCACTTCACTTTTCCCCCTTCTGTTTTCCCTTGTGTCTGTCTGTCTGTCTGTCTTTCTGTCTGTCTGTCTGTTTGTCTGTCTGTCTCTCTCTCTCTCTCTGTCTCTGTCTCTCTGTCATCCTGAGTCGCTCTTTCTGTCTGTCTGTTACTGTGACCAAATATTGTAAGCCCTATTCAATCTATGTGAAGTTGACAAAAGTTGTAGTGTAGTCATCTAAAGAAACGCTTAGTCCAAGTAAGAATGGATTACAAAATTACTCTAATTCTTTTAAAAATTCAAGTGGCTACCTTTTTGGGGTGGGGGGGTGGGGTGGGGTGGGGGGGGGTGGAGATAAGAGTTTGTATTGACATGTTTGATGGTGTGGATTTAATGGTCGACGAAGTTATGGACATTATAGCTGATCGACTGATAAATGTTTGATGTTTTCCTATTCTTAAAGAAGGAAAACCTTTGAGATAGGAAAGCATAGAAGCGTTTCATGGTTTCACAACCTTTCAAGGTTGTTTCTTCTTCTTCTTCTTCACATAGCTGTCAGGTTTACTTACGCCCTTAGCGAATGCATGTGTCATACAATTACCATAATTTTTAAGTTACCACAACAGCCCTTCCATGTCAATGATGCAATGGGAAATTCGATCCAAACCCGCTGTAGGCTGTTTGCTTTTTTGTTTGCTACCCACCGTGCCACGAATGGGGCGAAAGGAAAATAAACACTCTCCATCAACTGTGAACCATTTCCCCTAATAATTCTAATTTCGCTAGTACTGTAGTAGGGCCTGGTAGCAGGGAAGTGGAGGTAGAGGAGAGGAAGGACGTTAGTGTTCTTCAGTTTAAGGTTTCCACTGAAAAGTGATATCAGACGTGTGTGTGTGTGTGTGTGTGTGTGTGTGTGTGTGTGAGTGAGAGAGAGTATGTGTGTGAAATTGTGAGCGCGTGCGCATCAGTGCATACGTGCATGCTTGAGACTCGAAAGATTTATTCACAAAAAAGCATTTGGCCCATACATGAAGGGGGGTTGCCAAACTGCTCAGTGTTTTAGTGAGAACAATAAGTAACACACCAAACCAAAGTGTTAATGTATACCCACATCTATCACAATAAAAAAAAGTTTTAAAATATGACTTAAGAAACCAAGATATCTCTTATTCTAAAGGCTTTACACAAATATAAAGCAAGGCTGCGCACGAGAGAGAGAGAGAGAGAGAGAGAGAGAGAGAGAGAGAGAGGAGAGAGAGAGAGAGAGAGAGAGAATGAGCTAGAGAGTGAAGAACGACAGATCAGCGGCAATGCACGCTACATTCATTATCACTCGTGTTTCTGCCCTTGAAGAAATGGGGGCAAAGCTGACTGACTAACTTAGGCCTAGGCCTACCCTACACGTGTTTCTCTCATGTCTCTGTGTACATGCATGCACGCTGTGGCGCGCGTTTGAAGTGCGCGGCGCATGCATTCTGGGCATGCACACAGCCGCGGCAGGCATCATCACCGCTCATGAGGGCGGGAAGACAGACCCATACAGCGTGGTCCCCCCCCAAAAAAAAAAAAGAAAAAAAAAAGAGTTCCTTCCTTCCTTCCATGGAAAGACCTGGTAAGGCGGGGACCTGCCACTACAACACAAAAACCACGGAAGAATGAGAGGACTTCCAAAGGGAGGGGTGCATAACGGACAGAGTCAGGGGGAGGGGGGGGGGGGGGGGGGTAGAGGTAGAGACGTGGGGTGGTGGTGGTGGTGGGGGAGGCTGGGGAGAGGGAAGGAGGTGGGAGGGGGGTTGGGGGGGGGGGGGGGGGGGGGGGGGGCGACGAAGTTGGTTGTTTGGAATCCTTGAAAGTCGGTGCGAGGTATTAGGATCATTCTGATGTGCAGCGCATAAAAACTAGCGTGCTTAGCCTGACGCTCATACGACGGCTATGTCATGCTATCACATTCCAACCACGCCCGCTGTTCTGATTGTATGTTACTGTCTTCTGCTTACTCGTTGTCTGTCTGCTTCTGCTGTATCTGCTGCTGCTGTGCTCCTGCTGTCTCCTCCTTCTCTCCTCCTACCTTCTTCTACTGCTCTCTCTGCTGCTTCTCTGTTGCTGAATTCTTTATGCATCATTCTTAGCTCATTGTGATTCTCTGTCTGTCTTCTTCTCTCCTTCTATCTGCTTCTCTTCCTCTTCCCGTACTGTCTGTCTCTTCTGCTTCATGTCTCCTGTCTGTCTGTATAGTGTCCTTTCTGTTTTCTTTGCCCTTCTCAGCCTCCTATCCTTTTCTGTCCCTCCGCTTCCTCCTTCTTTTTGCTGCATTCCTTCTTTTCTTCCTCGTTCTTCTTGTTGTTTTCTTCTTTTTCTTCCTCCCTTCTTTCTTCTCATCTCTTTCATCATCCCTATTGTCTTTTTCTTCTATCCTCCTTTCCACCTTCTTTCGTTTTCTTCTCCCCTCACTCCCTTCTCTTCCTTCCTTCCTCCTCCTTCTCTTCTCTTCTCTTCTTCTCTTCTTCTTCTTCTTCTTCTTCTTTCTTCTCTTCTTCTCTTCTCTTCTTCTTCTTCTTCTTCTTCTTCTTCTCCTCTCCTCCTTCTCTTCCCTTCTCTTCCTCCTCCTCTCCTTCTCCTCTTGTTCTCTTCTTCTCTTCTTCTTTTTCATCATCATCATCTCTCCTCATCTCTACTCTTCATCTTCTCTCTTCTTCTTCTTCTTCTCCTTCTTCTTCTTCCTCCTCCTCTCCTCCTCCTTCTCTTCTGCTTCTCCTCCTCCCTTCTCTCCTCATTCTCCTCCTCCTCTTCCTCCTCCTCTCTCTTCTTCTTCTTCTTCTTCTTCTTCTTCTTCTTCTTCTTCTTCTTCTTCTTTCTTCTTCTTCTTCTTCTTCTTTCTTCTTCTTCTTCTTCCCCTTCGCTGATAAAGTGGCAGCAGTGGAGTGTAGACTAAAACCAAAAGGCATACACCGGTGCACCTGACGTTTCCAAATACACAAACCATCTGTCATGCCTTCAGGCTTTCTGTCCGTCTGTCTGTCTCTGTCTCTCTGACTCTCTCTCTCTTTCTCTCTGCTCTCTCTGTCTGTCTGTCTGTCTGTCTCTGTCCTCTGTCTCTCTCTGTCTCTCTGACTCTCTCTCTCTCTCTCTCTCTCTCTCTCTCTCTCTCTCTCTCTCTCTCTCTCTCTCTCTCTCTCTCTCTCTCTCTCTCTGTGTCTGTTGTTGTTGTTGTTGCTTCGATTTTACGTCTGTTCACTCAAAGTGATATTAGACGAAAATGTGTTGTGTGTGTGTGTGTGTGTGTGTGTGTGTGTGTGTGTGTGTGTGTGTGTGTGTAAGTAAGTAAGTAATAATATCTGTGTCTGATGAACCCTCTGTCTGTCTGTCTGTCTGTCTCTCTCCATCTATCCATCAACTCCTGCCCTCCCCCCATTTAATCCGTCTGTCTTTCTCTGTCGCTGTTGTTCTCGGTCTGGCATTGTCTTCGTCATTCTTCCCATGTGTCTCTCCTCTTATACTCTGCTGTTTTCTCTCAACCTCTGTATCTGTCAAATTCAAAGTCAAAGTCAAAGTCAAACTTTTATTTTCAGATGGTACATTGAATAAGCAGTGCATTTGCACTGTCTATCTGTGTGTCATTATGTCTGTCTGTTTGTCTGTTTCTGCTCTTTCGGATATCCTGAGTCGGTGGGTCTGTCTGTCTGTCTGTCAACAGGTCTGTTTTTCTGTCATTCTCGTCTTTGTATCTGTCTGCGTGTTTGTCTGCCTGCTACTTTGTCTGTCTGTCTGTCTACCAGCATTTTTGGGGTCTGTTTATCAGTCTGACTGTCAGTATATCTGTCTGTCTGTCTGTGTGTCTGTCTGTTTGTTTGTCCTCTGTCATTCTTATTCGATCTCTGTGTTTGTCTGCCCATCTTGTCTCTGTTCTATCATTTTCCTCCTGGTCTCTGTCTGTCAGTCCGTCTCTGTCTCTGTCTGCTTGCATGTCTGTCTGTCTCTGTCTGTCTCCCTCTGCCTGCCTGCCTGCCTCTCTGTCTGTCTGTCTCTGTCTGTCTCCCTCTGCCTGCTTGCCTGCCTGTCTGTCTGTCTGCCTGTCTCTCCCTCCCTCTCTCCCTCCCTCCCTCCCACTCTCTCTCTCCCTCCCCCCTCCTTCTCTCTCTCTCTCTCTCTCTCTCTCTCTCTCTCTCTCTCTCTCTCCTCTCTCTCTCTCTCTCTCCCTCCCTCCTTCTCGCTCTCTCTCTCTGTTATTAAATGGCTGGATCGTTATTTTTTGACTGAAACGTCGATTGTATCAAAATAAAGACAGTCCCAAGACCCTGTGATACCATCTGGTTATGTATCAGTTCCCCCTATAGGACACAATACAGACACAGCTAACGGCTTCTTCCCAAGTCTTTTTGGGGGGAAAGACAGAAACAAAAACATAAATCTTGCTTTAAAAAAATGTAGTCATGGTTATTTTCTTGGCGACTGTTTGCTGGTTTTTTCCAGCTGCTATTTACTTATTCAAATCCACACTCAGTATTTGCGGGGTGGGGGTGGGGGAAAACGAAAGGCGATGGAAAATAAGAGATCAGCCGTCAGTTTATTTTTGTTGATTGGGATATATTCTCTCAGTCTGTTTCTGTCTCTAGCTGTGTGTGTGTGTGTTTTGTGTGTGTGTGTGTGTGTGTGTGTGTGTGTGTGTTGTGTGTGTGTGTGTGTGTGTGGTGTGTGTGTGTGTGTTTCTGTCTGTCTGACTGTCTCCATCTACATATGTATCTGTCTGTCTGACTCTGTCTGTCTCTCTGTGTCTGTCTCTGTCTCCCTCTCTCTCTCTCTTCGTCTGTCTGTCTGTCTGAATGTCTGTTCGTCCGTCTATCCACAGGGAGGTATAGTAAGGTTGGTAGGAGGAGGAGGAGAGGGAGGAGAGGAGGGAGAAAAAAGAACACCCACTATCTGTAAATTTCCCTATTATGTCTGTCGATCTATCCATCGGTTTCTCCTTGTCGTCGTATCAGTCTGTCTCTTCAACTCCAACTTCTCCAGCCACCCAGACCCCCCCGACTCCCCCCCCCCCCCCCCCCCCCCCCCCCACACACACACACGTCATGTCTGATCCAAGTTATTGAGACATGAGTGTGTGTGTGTATGTTTGTGCGCGCGCGCGCGCGCTCTTACAACTAAAAGTCGGATGCGCTTGGCCTGACTTGTCAGGCTCTTAACAGCAGCGTGACGCATTTTCGCTCATATAACAGACAACAATAGTTGCTGTCTGAGCGTAAGACGACGATGATGACGAGGAAGAAGAAGAATCCACGTGACTGACTGATTGACTGGCTGACTGACTGACTGACTGACTGACTGGCTGACTGACTGACTGACACGCTGACTGACTGACTGACTGACTGGCTGACTGACTGACTGACGCACAACTAGTTAGTTGAGAGCCTGACTCAGGTGACCACAACAGCTCCATGTTAACTGCTGGGGGGCGGGTTGGTTGAAACCGCGGTGACGTGTTATGTAAATAAACATGGCACAGCCGTTTCATGACACCCGACACCAGACCTGGTTAGGGGTGGGGGTGGGGTGCTATAGAGCATCAGCGTTTTTATCCCTATTATCCTATGAGTCATCATTGTCGTCGTCATCATCGTCGTCATCATCATCAGCAGCAGCAGCAGCAGCAGCATGCGGTAAAGAAAAACGTCTCAGGTTTCGGTGGCTTTTCGAATTCCAAGTCTTGACTTCAAGTTTCGAGCTTTGTTGTTTGTTTGTTTGTTTTAACCATTCCTGCAAAGCAAGGCTGTGTGAGTTTTATTTCAGGTTAGGTCGAATTGTGTTGTATTGTAATTTTTGTATACCACTCCACCCCCACACCCCCACCCACCACGCGTGGGAATGCCGGGGCCCTTTCAGTATAAATAGCATCCCCAGCTTCTGGAAATTCTGTGATAGAAATTTCCTCTTTTTATTCACTCCCTCTGTTTTTGTCTTTTTCCTCACCTCTCCATCCTCTCCTTCTCATGCCTACTTTATGCCTAACCAGCCCATTCTCTTTGCCTTTGTTTTCCATGCAAATCTGAAAATTGTGTCTTAGGCGTATAAACTTCCTTATGTATAGAGCTGCCCTGAAGTCGGAACGTGTCGGCTGAGGCCAGCGGGCAGACCTCCTCCTGCAGGGTTACAAGCACAGGAGAAGACCAGGCAGTACGTATTTGACCCAATATGGCTGTATGGCCAGGGAACACAGAAGAAGAAGAACAAGAAGAACAAGAAGAACAAGAAGAACAAGAAGAAAAAGAAAAAGTAAGAAGAAGAAGAAGAAAAGAAGAAAGAAAGAAGGAGGAGGAGAAGAAGAAGAAGAAGGATGAGGAGGAGAAGAAGAAGAAAAGGAAGAAGAAGTAGAAGAAAGAAGAAGAAAAAAAAAAGAAGAAGAAAAGAGAAGAAGAAGAAGAAGAAAGAAAGAAGAAGAAGAAGAAGAAGAAAGAAGAAGAAGAAGAAGAAGAAGAAGAAGAAAGAAGAAGAAGAAGAAGAAGTAGAAGAAGAAGAAGAAGAAGTATACCACTTCAAGTCACGGCAGATTTCTCTGCGTGAAATTCGGGCTACTGCTCTCCCCCGGGGAGAGCGCGTCGCCGATTTCTGAGGCTTTGTCAATAGATTGCTCGTGCGAGTAACATCTTGTGTTTTCTTTCTGCCCCCCCCCCCCCCCCCCCCCAAAAAAAAAAAAAAAAAAATAGGGGTAGCGTATAGAATGATATAGGTATGTAGGTACATGCAACCGCTCACGGTGCCGGTGACGCTTATGCTTGGTACAATAATAACTGAAAGCTGAAGCTGTCCGTACGCGCTGGGGATGTGAACAGGGCATGTGATGTGATGTGGTGGGGTTTGTGTTTTTTTGGACGCTAAGTCGGGTTATATGCGGTGATCTGTTTCAGATGTTGTTTGGATGGATATTGTTGTTGTTGTTGTTGTTGTGCGTTCCCCAGCTTTTCACCCTGGGGGTCACCCAGCCAGAACATGCACTCTGACTTCACTCATGCCACCTGGGTTGTGTCACCATGTTTTCTTTCGACCCCTGTGTGCGGGGTGGGGGATGTGCACACGCACAGTGTGGCTGTTTGTCTGTCTAGGGGTTGTGGTTTTACTGTTAGTCATTTGCTGCGTGATAGATGGTCAGATTTGTGTGTTTGATTACACAAACGCGCGCATGCTCGCGTGCATACACAGACACACAGACACATACAGACACATATACAGACACAGACAGACAGACCACAACCTCACCTAAACCCCCCCTTCTCAACACCTCACACACACCCCCACACCACACACACACACACACACACACACACACATCACACCACTAACATCATTCCAGCCATACCTACACCTACCCACCCACACATTACTCCTAGGCCTACAAGAAAATCAAGCAAGAGAGCCATAGGTAAGTAGGTAGGTAGGTAGGTAGGCCTAGGCTTAGCTAGCAGCAGGCAAAGTCAAGATGTCGCCGCGGCGGTGGTGGCAGGAATGTTGGAATCCTTTCAGAATCTGCCGATCAGAGAGCTAGGAGGTAGGCCTAGTCCTAGGCCTAGCTAATACCGATGATAGGCTGAAGGTTGCTCAGTGCAACTGAAGATCAGACCGCTTCCTGACTGACGGTGATGAATTACGCAAGCCCAATACCACTGGCTGGGGTGGGGGTGAGAGGGGTGGGTGGGGTGGGGGTGGGGGGGCTGAAAACAACCCCACCCTGTTGATTATCATCAGGGTTAGATCTGACAGGTGTTTGTGTACATTTCCCTGTCTGTCAGTGTGTGTGTGTGTGTGTGTGAGTGTGTGTGTGTGTGTGTGTGTGTGTGTGTGGTGCGCGCGCGCGTGCGTGCGTGTGGTGTATGTGGTGTGTGTATGAATCTGTCTATGTATGTATGTATGTATGTATTATGTATTATGTATGTA
>CM054150.1:50036250-50066250 GCA_028751875.1 Rapana venosa | reverse complement strand
TAAAATAGGCTTTTATCCCCAACTCTGATGGCTGGCTCCTTGTCTATGTACAGCGGTGAAGCAGAAAAAGCTGCAGTACTGTGGTTTTATTTCCACGAGTTTTCATTAAATTGTAATCTGTGAAACGTGTGGTGGGTTGAATGACCCGGTGAGGTGTTCATTTTTCATGCCTTTGAATATGACAGGGTGGAGATTTGGGTGCGTGCTTTAATTAAGAGTCATGTATACGGTATATCTTTCTAGTCGACTTGTTGGCTGGGTTGATAGAGATTATTAACTAATGGGCTTAATTTAGTGCTGCATTATCAACTCTGCTTTCAACAAAAAAAATATATATATACCTCACCCCTGCTCCACCGTCTTTGGTGTGTGCACGTGTACGACTTTGGTGTGTGTGTCTGTGTGTGTGTGTGTGCGCGCGCACGCGTGTGTGTATGTGTACACGCACGTGTGTGTGTGTGTGTGTGTGTGTGTGTGTGTGTGTGTGTGTGTGTGTGTGAGAGAGAGAGAGAGAGAGTAAGTAAGTGAGCGCGCGCACAAGCATGTCTGTGTGTGCGTGTGTGTGTGATTCAAATAAGTGGACGTATCTGCCAATCTCTGTATCATGTATGTATGTGTGCATTCCTCTTCCCTGTCCTTCTCTGTCTCTGTCTCTGTCTGTCTCTTCACACACACACACACACACAAGCGCGAGCGCACGCACGCACACACACAAATACACACACAAATGCACATACTCCCTTCATCCTCCCCCCTCTCACCCTCTCTCTCTCTCAAGCATATTAGTAACTTTCTTACCTTCAAATGACACCCACCTCCCCACTCCCACCCCTAACCCCACCCGTCCTTCTTCCCACTCCTTTCCATCCACACCCACCCACTCACCCACCCACCCACACACACACACACACACACACACACACACACACACACACACACACACACCACAACACAACACAACACAACACAACACAACACAAACACAACACAATACAACACAACAACACCATACAACACAACAAAACACACACACAACAGAACGCACTCACACATAATATACACACACAACACAAACTCACACAGGTACACGCAACACAACCCCCCTCACCACCACCACCACACACACCACACAACACACACACACTCACACACAACACCCCTCCCCCCCCCCCCCCCCCCCATACACACGCACACATACACAACTTTCCCCCACCCCCAAAAACACATTAATTACATCTATATCGCTGCTGGACTAGCCTAGCCCAGGCCTCATTAAAACAGTGTCAATCTTTGCTCCTTACGCTCTACACGCGTACCTCATATCAGGCTTCATTCATAAAGACTCTATTAGAAGCCTACCTCATATCAGGCTGCATTCATAAAGACTTTTAATAGAAGCCACCCTCATATCAGGCTTCATTCATAAAGACTTTATAGAAGCCTACCTCATATCAGACTTCATTCATAAAGACGCTAATAGAAGCCTACCTCATAATTATCAGGCTTCATTCATAAAGACTCTTAATAGAAGCCACCCTCATATCAGGCTTCATTCATAAAGACTCTAATAGAAGCCTACCTCATATCAGGCTTCATTCATAAAGACGCTAATAGAAGCCTACCTCATATCAGGCTTCATTCATAAAGACGCTAATAGAAGCCTACCTCATATCAGGCTTCATTCATAAAGACTCTAATAGAAGCCTACCTCATATCAGGCTTCATTCATAAAGACTAATAGAAGCCTACCTCATATCAGGCTTCATTCATAAAGACGCTAATAGAAGCCTACCTCATATCAGGCTTCATTCATAAAACGCTAATAGAAGCCTACACACACACAACACAAACACACACACACACACACACACACACACACACACACACAACACACCACACACACACACACACACACACACACACAACAGTTTCTCTACAATCATTCGCTCCCCGTTGCTTACCACCCACCCACCCCTCCTCTGAACTTCAGCTAGCCAAGCTTTGTACTGCACAAAACACTACTACTGTGGTGTGTAATAGAAGCGAGCTAGCTGGCTGGTGTCTTCACCTCTAGAGGCCTACACCTCTTTAGATTAGGCCTAGTCTAGTTCCAGGACAGCCCCCACAGCCCACTAGGCACTAGGCACACCTATAGGCTACCATCGCTTTAGAGTTTGGAAGGCCAGGTGGCACTGATGTAAGACCTTGAAGGTAACTACTACCCTGGACTTTGCCACCTTTTGCTTAATTGGTTAAAGGGGTAATCATGTCGGGGTCACCCCTCCACCCTAATCTAATTTCAAGGTGTGTGGGGGGAGGGGGGGGAGAGGGGGCGGGGCGGGTTGTGTGATGTTTGGGTGAAGTTAAGTGGAGGGCTGTTGTGATTAAAGCAGGGAGGAAGTGTTGTTGATAGTCCAGTAGGGCCTAGAGGTCTTTAAAGTGATGTTAGATGGGAAGGAGAGGTGAGGTAGGGATTTGGTATGAACGAAAAGTGCACAGAGAGAGAGAGAGAGTCTGCAGAGTATGCATTTGTGTGTGTGTGAAGTCAAGTCAAAATGATCTTTATTTAGGGCAAAAGATTAAGTTTACACAACTTTTTCCCCTCATCCTGCCCTGAGTATATGTGGCGTTTTGTATGTGTGGTGTGTGTCTTGCCTGTCTGTCCATCTGCTCGTCTGTATTTCCTGTCCGTATGGTATAGAACTTCACCGCACATGGGCTCTCTCTCCGTTTCTGCTTTCTGTCTTCTCGCTCCTTACTCTTGCCTATCTGTCTCTGCCTGTCTGTCTGTCTGTGTGTCTGTCTGTCTGTGTGTCTGTCTGTCTGTGCTGTCTGTCTGTGTTTCTGTCTCTCTGTGTCTGTCTGCCTGTCTCTCTCACTTTCTCTGTCTCCCTCCCTCCCTCCCTTCCTTCCTTCTTCCCTCCCTCTCTCCCTCTTCCTCCCCTCCGTCCCTATCCCCTCTCTCTCTGAACTGGCTATTATATGGTATGAAGGCGATGCTGCGCGGACGGGGGCTGAAGTGACCAAGGAAGGGAGGCTCTTTGGAGCTTGCTTTCAAGAAGAAGTGATTGGCTATTTGTCTCATCATCTCGTTTCCCTTTCTGACGCGCGCGCTTCTTTAAGTATAGCCTAGTCCTAATAGTACTTGCCTGCGCAGTTTGGTTAGTCTGTTTTCAAAACAAAAAGGTAGATTCCCCCCCCCCCCCCTATTCTGTGAATAGTGGGAGCTATGCATCTCTGTGTGTGTCTATCTCTGTCTCTCTCTGTCTGTCTCTCTGTCTGTGTCTGTTTCTCTGTCTGTTTCTGTCTCTCTATCTCTGTCTGTCTGTCCCTCTTCTCTCTCTCGTGTGTGGTGTGTGTTGTGTGTGTGTGTGTGTGTGTGCGTGCGTGCGCGCGCGCGTGCGTGCGTGCGTTGTCCAGCCAACCAGCCAGCCAGCGTACCCATCCATTCCTTCATCTAATTTGCCTTCAGTCACCGAGTCTGACTTTCCATCCGTCTACACACCACTCTGTCTCTCTGTCTCTCTGTCTCTCTATCTGTCTGTCTGTCTGTCTGCCAGCCTGCCTTTCTCCAAATTAATCTGTCTGTTGTTTTTTTCCCCAATCAGTCTGTCCTACTCCTTCATCCTCACCGGTAATCAAATGCAGGCTGCAACGATGCTTTTAATCAATGACATGACATACCATGTCGAATAATTATGCGTGAGTACTGGGGGGAGGGGGGGGGGGGGGTCGAAAACGTACACGGTGCTAAAAGTCACCACCCGTATCATTCTTCCAGCCAGAAATCAGGTATGGTTATCTCACTACGCGAGGCCAGAAGCATCTCTGGTCTCTGTCTGGGGCCTTACCTGTCAGCCTACCCGGTCCTCTGGAAGAGATCATTCTCTGTCCTGACCTTTACCTTTCAATATGGCAGACTTGATACAGCCAGAGAAAGGTTAACCCTTTTTTTGTCGATAACTTTTTTTTAATTTCTATGATAATGGAATAAGTACTCATGTGGTGTTGTTTTTTTTACATCCAATCCCCGTGTGTATGCATTTTTGTAAATTTGTCATCCGTCATGAGGGAGTGACTTCAGCATCTCTGGTTACTCAGTTACCCTTTTCCCTGTGGACATTCCAAAACAACAACAACATGATATGAGGGGAGATGAGATCAAAGAAGTTGCTTTCAGAATGTGTGTTATAGATAATTCAGAGAAATAAGACATACACGCTGCCCTTTCAGGTTTTATTGACATTGATAAAAACTCTTGACCTTGCCTCTTTTATATCAAAAGCTGATGGCAGAGTGAAGGAGAAAAAAAAGTCCCAAGATGACGTATTCACAGTGGAAACATGTTAGAGACAAGCCCCGACAACAACTGCACAGCAGCTCCTTCCAGAGTGCATTCTTGCCCCCTCCACCCACCCCCACCCCTTCCCCCAACCCCCAATAACAACCAAAAACCCAACAGCCCCCTTCCCCCCCCCCCCCCCCCCTCCCCCCCCAACCCCCCCCCCCCCCCCAAAAAAACCCACAAACCCACAAACAAACCCAACAAAAAAACCCAAATCAACAAAAAACAAAACAAAAACACAAACCACACACACACAAAACCCCCAACAAAACCTCTGGCTGCGCAAGGTCGGAAATCACGTGGTTTATGAGCCACAGGAAGTGACGCGCGACCTATGGCGCCGAACACAACCTCCCTGTTATCTGCCAACAAGATGGCGTAAATCAGGACAATTAGTCTGCGCGCTCAAAGAATTGGTGGCAATCTGCTTGAAAAAGGCCTTTCATATTTAGGCTAACAGCCGGGGTGGGGTTTGGGAGGGGGGATCGGGGCGGGGCGTTCGCTGCTGCCGAAGTTTTGCTGCAAGATAAGGGGCAGCGGTTGACACAAAACACCGCCGCAATGCCAGCTCTTTTATCTCAGGGCCAAGTTCGTGTTTTGTGCAGTACAAAGTTGGGCTAGCTGAAGTTCAGAGGGAGGGCTGGGTCGTGGGTTGGAAGATAAGGGGAGCGTGTTGCAAAAGAACGTTTTTTTGGAGTGTGTTGTGTCAGTGGGCTAGTGTTGAGGGGTGTGAGTGTAGGAGAACGGGATGCGTGATTGTAGAGAGTGTGTGTTGTGGTTGTGTGTGTTTGTGTTGTTGTGTTGTGTGTGTTGTGTGTTGTGTTGTGTGTGTTGTGTGTGTGTGTGTTGTGTTGTGTGTTGTGTGTGTTTGTGGTGTGTGTGTATGTGTTTGTGTTTTTGTGTGTGCTGTGTGTGTGGGTGTGTGTGGGGTGGTTGTGTGTGTGTGTTGTGTTTGTTGTTTTGTTGTGTGTGTGCCTGTGTGTGTATGTGTTGTGTCTGCTGTTTTGTGTGTGTGCCTGTGTGTTGCGTTTGTTTTGTATGTGTGCCTGTATGTGTGTTGTTCTGTGTGTGTGTGCTGTGTGTGCGCGTACGCACGCACGCACACGTGCGCGTCTTTGGTGCACGCGTTCGTACCCGAATGTTGGAGTAAAATGGGTGCAAGAATAAAGGAGGAAAGTAGAGAGAAAGTAAATACATTTATACCGATAACATCAATTTATTTTCATGTTCTGGCAAGATACACACACACATACACATCATAGAAATGAGATGGGGACTGATTTTTTTGTGTAGCCCTCGTTTGTTTGTTTGTATTTCCCTTTTATCTCCCTTTTATTGCCATTGCCGGGGAAAATGCCCTAACAAAAATTTATGAAGCCAAAAAAACCAAACAAAAAACCTCATCCAGATAAAGTGATGGTAAAAGATAAAAATGGAGGAAGATGAAGATGAGGAAGAAGAAAAAATGAAGAAAAAGAGGAGAGAGAGAGAGAGAGAGAGAGAGAGGAGAGAGAGAGAGAGAGAGAGAGAGAGAGAGAGAGAGAGAAATGATTCGTTAGAAAAAGAACATGTCATCACCATCATCATCATCGTCATCGTTATTGTCATTATCATCAGCATTTGTAACAATAATACTAGTAATGATAATGATGATTATATTAAATCATCACCCCCACCACCATCATCATCATCGTCATCATCATCATCATCATCATCATCACCATCATCATAATGATAAGAAAAGGAAGAAGAATGATAATAATAGCAACACATTTTTTTTATTATTGTCATCATCATTACTATTATTGAGTTTCCCTACCTCCCCCCCCACACACACACACACACTTTTCTCTCCCTCTTTCTTTCTCCTTCTCACTCATTTTCTTTCTCCCTCCCTCTCCTCTCTTGTCTATCTATCTATCTATATCTTAATCTATCTATTTGAGCACTTTTTTGATTTGTTGCTTTACAAGATTCAGCGCTATATAAATTCCATACATTATTATTATTATTATTGTTATTATTATCTATCTACTATCTATCTATCTGTCTGTGTGTGTGTATGTCTGTCTCTCCTTCCATTCTCTTCATCATCACCCCCCCCCCCCTCGTTCCACCCCCCCCCCCCCCCCCCCCCCCCCCCCCACACACACACACACACACACAACACCAAACCATGCATCTGCTCCAAATCATAGAGTAAGGGATGGTGGGTGTAGGGAGGGAGGGAGCAGGAGACAAAGAGATGTCTGGCCCTCTTGGCGTGGCTGTCTGGAACACTGGCATGGCAGAAACAACACAGCAGTGGGCCCAGCCTGGACAGCGCTGCCTGCAGGCCACACGCCAGACATGCCCGGCACGTCGGAGAAAACCCCTTCAGTAATTAGCTTCAGCTTCCTGGAATGCAGGGAGCATATTATTATTAATATCGTCAGTGTTGTGTTATGGGGAAGGGGGGCTATTTGTCGTGTGTGGTGGGAGGGAGGTAGGGAGGGAGGTATACTGTGTGGGTTTGTGTGTAGGTCTGACGTAGGGAATGTTTTGTTGTTGTTGTTTTTGATGTAAGGTGAGAGATGATCGGATGAAGGATGACAGAGGAGAAAGTAGAATCTGAATCAAAGCGTCCTCTCCATTTTTGTTGTTGTTGTTGTTTTGTTTGTTTTTATGTTTGTTTGGTTGGTTTTCCTCTTCTGTTTCTTTGTCCCGTTTTTTTCTTCTTCATTTTTTTCTGTACTGTAGTCTTATTTCAGTGCAAACAAACATGTAGTTACAATTTTGTGTAGCCTTTCGAAATAGCTAGCCGTTCCTTGAATTCACATTCACTCTACATGTCCGAAAGTTGGTCGTTGGAAAATAATATCAATATTCGATTTGATAAAGTCTCTCAACTCATTGTCACTCTCCATCTCTCTTCATCCCTCTTGTGGCAGTTTCAACTCATTCGTAACGTCTCTTCAGTCTTTTTACCAAAATACTATTTAAAAAAAATCTAGATTGATAACGTCTACATAGTCCTCTCTAACGTATGTAGCAATACCATCCCACAAACACACAGAAAATGCCCCCCCCCCCCCCCCCCCTCTCTCTCTCTCTCTCTCTCTCTCTCTCTCTTTCTCACAAAAATGTACAGAGTAATCACTTTGTCATTTGAACTAATCGTCGTGGTAAAACTCCTCCATTCCAACGGATTGTTACAAATCTTTACCATCACATATCATCAACTCAGAACCGTGGCCACCATCGTCAGCAATACCTGACCGTAGCAGGGGGCAGGAAAAGCCATCAGTGACCCACATCAAAGACCGTCTGAAGGGGAATCTGTTACCTTGCTCCTCTCTTCCTCCTAATGGCTCTAGGAACGCAGTGTCCATGCAGGTATCCATCTCTCCAGTCCTAACGTTATGACTGATGCCTTCTCCCTCCCAGGTAGCTCCATTTACCATCGTCTGAGGGTATCTTGAGAAGGATTCGCTTTGGCATGACTGTCGGAAAAGGTCGGTCCATTGCTCAATTAGTGACCACATGGCTATGAGGGAAAGGGGGTGGATGGATGTCAGCGTTACGCACGTGCGGTCGGTTACGCTTGAGTGGATGTAGTAACTGGAATGCTGCTGATGCTAGGGGGGGGGGGGGGGGGGGAGTGGGTATGGCTGGGAAAGGGGGGGGGGGGGGGGGGGGGGTGAGTGGTATGGCATCAGTCTGTCTGCCTCACGGAGAGGGTAGGAGGCTAGGAGAGTCTGGGGGAGCTAGCTGTCTGAGGTCTGTGTCTGATCAGGGTAAGGGTTGCCTCTACTTCCATTGCTACAGTTAAGCATAGTGACACTGTCGGAGATCTCTATCTGATAATGTTATGTGGAAGGTAGGCCTTCTTCTAATATCCACACATGCCTGCCTGTCGGTTTTTCAGTATTTTTCCGAGTCAATGACCTAAAACTCGAAAATACACATTTATTAATAAAGATACAAAACTGTAAGCGCCCCCCCCCCCCCCCCATCCCCAACAAAACAAAACAAGCCCCCCCAAAAAAAACAAAAAAACAAACAAACAACCAAACACCAAACAAACCCAACAACAAACTAACAAAACAAAACAAAAAAAACCTCAACAAATAAACCAAAACCAAACCAAACAACCACCCCCCCCCAAAAAAAAAAAAAGAAAAAAAAAAAAAAAAAAAAAAAAAGACAAAACAAGACAAAAACAAAACAAAACAAAAAAGAAAGAAAAAACCCAATCCAAATTGCACTAGATACAATAAGGGATGTAACTCTTCCACACCAATTACTTCCCTTTTCTGCGTTACCACGTGAGGCTTCAGGAGATAGCAGGCTGAAAGAGAAACTCCGGAACCGAACAGAGTATTGACATCAAATTTGGACAGTCAGTCAGAGTTGAACATCATCACAGTACGACTTCCATACATTTAGGTTATTTTCACTGTGTGAAATCTGTAGCTGATTATGTGAGGCAATTGTGCTTCCATGCATTTGATTAACCCCCTTGCCTCAGGAATCTGTATGTAATAATTATATGCAGGGCATTTCTAGTTCCATCCATTTAAGCTTAGGACACGGCTTGAAATCTGAATCGGACATATGTAAGGCAATTCTACTTTCATGCATTCAGACTCGTTGCCACTGTTTGAAATCTGTATGTAATATGTGTACGGCAATTCTGCTTCCGTGTATTCAAACTGATTGCCACTATTTGAAATTTGTATCTGACAAAATGTGAGGCAATTATTCTTTCATGCATTTAATTAACCCTCTTGCCACTGTCTTAAATGTGTGTCTGGTATATGTAAGGAAAAATTCTCTTTCATGCTATCATCATCTACTTTCCCTTTCTGACGACCGGGGGGCACCCCAAAGACCAGCAACCATTCCCTCCATTCCTCTCTCTGTTCTGCCTTTCTCAGGTTTTGTTGATTCGGGGCCTGCCCCATTCACTGTGTTATCCCCCCACCTTCCTTGGGTCTGCCCTTCTTCTTCCCCTTGGGACATGCCTGCAAAAACTGTTTTTGTTTTTCCTGGGATCTTGTGACATGCCCATACCACTTAAGTTACCTTTTTCACGATCGTTAAAGGTTCTCATAGGCCCAAGGGTTTTTGCTGGATTCTGTTATGCCGTTTTCCCCTTGCTTATGGGGTCTTTGTGGAGACCCAAGGATTTCCCGAAACATCCTATCCCACTGCCTGTTCTTCCTCCAAATCTGCAGTCAGGTCCATGATTCACGGCTCAAAAATATGGATATGCAGGGAGCGCTTTATTGTTTTGGAGTAAAGAGATATTTTACCCCCAGAGGGTTTTTTTAGTTTTGAAAAAGCTGTTTTGTCTGTGCGTCCTGCTCACTTCTGGCTTGGATCCCTGGTCGGATACAGGCTCCCAGGACTTTAAGTTTTGAACTGTTTCCACTTCGGGCATTAACCCTGATATCAGGGAAATCCGTTGGTTTATTAGCTCATTTTGGTCTTCTCTGCACTGATTTCCTGCGTTGTTTTGGACCCTTATCCAAGTGTTCAGTTAGGCGGGCAACTTTTTCTATCCTGCAATTCCTCAATTCATCGCGAAGCGGAGGTTTTGGATCGTTTCCACCAATCTGACGACCTTCTGAGTTCCAGTGCATCAGCCATGATTCTCTCAAAAAGATGTTGAAAAGAGTGGGTGAGAGAAACAGCCCGGCCTTCCCCAAACTGTTGTTCGAAACCATTCCCCAAATGTTTGTTTTGTATACCCACTGGGGGGCCTCGCTGTACAGCTTTTTGATGACTCTATCTTTTTGCATTGATGGACAAATTCATGGTTCCCCACAAAGCTGCATGCCACACCTGTCAAAAGCCTTCTTAAAATCGAAAATACTGGAAAGGTCTTGTTTGTTTGAAGGTACCGCTCACATAGTATTCTGAGGTTAATATTTTTCTGTTGTGCGCGCCCTGCTCTGAAAACCCGCTTTTTCCTAGCAATATGGTCCTGCTGGGGCTTTTAGTCTATTCAATATTTTCTGCAGCATGACCTTTCTTGGGGGACATATGAGCTGATTGTGCGGGAATTATGGGATTGTTGTAGTTTTTTCCTTTTTTGGGGAGGGTGATATAGTGACTGCGTCATGGTGTTGGCCTTTTCCCGTCTGCCGATCTTTTGCGATTCTTAGTAGGGCGCTGATCATGGGTTCCCCCCCGCTTTTACCAACTCAGCGGAATGTTGTCGGCCCCGGCTTCCCCTTTTTTCCGGGTCTGACTGCTGTTTTCCCCTTTTTCTCGAGGGGAGGTGACTGTCTTGTTTTTTCTTTTGGGGACATTAAGGGACTTTTGGATCTCCTGCGGTTCTATGATCAGGTCGAGCTTTTTTGTCCATCTTTCAGAATATCCTGGTCGTCAGTGAGACACTTCCCATTTTTGTCTTGGATTGTTAAAAACCCTTTTCTCTGTTTTGTGTAGTCAGGTCTTCACCCGCTGATTGCTTTCTTCTATTTTTTTTCTTTATGTTCTTTCAATGTCTTGGGACTGGCACCGATCCATTTTTCTTTTTCCTCCGTCATGGACTTTCTTTCTTTTTTTTTTACTCCCTATATTGTTCTGCTCTTTTTTTGTTTCTTTTTTTTTCTTCAACTCTCTACCCTTTGCATAGTTGTAGGATGTTAGGGGTTACCCTGGTTTTTTTTGACTGGCGGGGGTTTGCCAAAACTTTTCTGTTTTAGTCACCGCTGATGAAACTATTCGCTGTAAAATATGTCTGAGTCTATCACAGTGAGTGCTGCAAACTTTTCCACCTATCCTTTCTTGAAAAATTTTTAATACCTCGGGGCCTTTTAGCTTTTTCGAGGGCAAATTTGATCCTATGTTGTTTCCCCTTGTGGATTTTCTTTAGAGTATGGGAAAATCATACCAAATCATGATCACTCCCCATGTCGTCCTGGAAAAATTTGTGCTTGCGGTTAAACCCTAGACTGAAACCCCTCAGTCAAGACTCCCTCTGCTCTGGGAACCATCAACCCGTCCCCCTCCACATGTGGGGAGTAACCCAACCCAAAAAACCGACCTGGGGAAGGGGTGGGGTCCGCCAGGTTTGATTTGCCAAGATAACCAAAGACAAAAACACCAAATCTCCATACCGATCGGTCGTCGCCCGGGGTTACCAAAGGGACCGCGCCTTGTCCTCATCGGGACAATGTCGAAAGTTTGCTATGGAAAAACGCAGAAAAATTTTCGTGCCAAAAACAACACCATCATTGGCACAGGGAATGTACGGACACAAAGCGCAGCAAAGGGGAAGAACGAACAGAATGTCCAGTTTTCATTGGCACATCCTTGGCCTGCGAAGTCAGTGGAAAAACAGGGGAGAAACAACCCCCCCAAAGCCCAAAAATTTATACTACAGGGGAAAACGGAAAACATGAAAGGGCGTGGGGTTTCCGTGCAAAAAAGACCCCGGGAAACCCCGTCATGACTGTCAGCCTGGTCCAGCAACTTATTACCCCCCGTGAGGAAACCCCCTTTAAACAAAACTTAGTACAGGCATACCCCCTACATCAGACTGCAAATGAACCGTAAAAATTTTATGACCAGCTAAAAGGTTCGAATCAAACCCAAGAAAAAACATCCTCGTTGTGAAAGGCGACTGAACCCAAGGTGGGAAAGAGCATGAAAGACTGGGAGGCGTTTTGGGCCACATTTGAAAAAAACCATCAATAAAGGGGGTTTTGAGACCCCTGGAGTTTGCCATAACAACCACCTCCAGCTAGTGAATAAACTTGGCCCCACAAAAAATCCAGAAAATGGACATGGCATAGCCCAAATGGAGAAACCACAACCAAATAATTACATCATGGTGAAAAGATTTTCATGCTTTTAGCGTTATTCCCACTGTCTGAATTGTATCGACAACATGTGGGGCTTTTTCCCCTTTCATGCATTTTAAACCCAAATCCACCTGAAATCTTTTTCTGAATATAATAATAAAAAATACATGAATTTATACAGCGCTATACTTGCAAAAACAAATCAAAGCGCTTTCACTCATCTAGTCTTCACATCACAGTTAAAATTTAAACAACGACGTAAAGTGACTACAGATATCTTTGTAAGGCCTTCTAGTTCCGCTTTTCAAACTTAATGCCACTGTTTGAAAATCTGTGTCTTTTAAGTGTAAGGAATTCTTACCCCCATGCATCTGGTGTTCTTTTTGAAAAAAAATCAGCCCACTAGATTCGTCAAAAATTAAGAGCAGTATGAGCAGAATTTTGTTTCACAAAATATGCTTTATTTTTATTATTTTTTGGATTGGGGAAGGGGTTATCGGTGCAAATAAAGCTGTATATGTTTGATTTTGCATGAAAACTGAGAAAAAGGGCAAAACTTTTAGCTGGATTGGGGCCCCCTTAGTGGCGCCCCGATTTTCGGGGTGAAGAAAAAAAATTAGTCAAAAACAAGAATTTAACAGAAACATCTCTTGAAGTGACAGCAAACTAAAAACGAAGATCTTTTCCACCCCCCTCTCCCGACAAGCTTTTTTAACCCCCAAGTAGGGGTTTAAATATATTCACGGTTCCTTCCTTCAGTATTTCAAACCGGGCCCGTCACAGGGGGGGCCTAAGATGATAAATCTCTTATCTCGATTTATTCTCGTTTTTACCGCCCCTACCTTTTTCCCCCCCATTTCCCGGGTTCCCAAATTTCCCGGGAGGGGGCGTCCGTTTTTTGATTTGGGACACGCTTTTCCTGTACTTGAGGGCAGCATAAACGTCGGTAGTTTGCTTGCCATGCCGGGATAGTTTCAGTGAGTGGGATTTGAAGAAGTGGTATTCTCCTGTACCGCCAAATTACAGGTTAAAAGTTTTTGTGAGTGGGGTTCGAAAGGGAAACGTAATTTTCTCCCGAACAAATTTAGGGTTTAATAGCCCTGCTGTTTTCCAGGAGTGGTGTTTTAGATTGAGAAACCACCCAACATGCTAGGGTTTTTTAAACGGTTTCCCTTTAGGAATGAATCAAGTAGACGACAACAACAACAACAACAACAAAAAAAACAACACAAAACACACACTCTGTCCCTCGGGAAAAAAAAGTTTTACTTTTACTTTCTCTCTCTCTCACACGCACGCACCACGCACCGCGCGCGCGCGCGCTCAGCGTACCCACATACGACTTTTTTCCCCTTTCATTCCTGTATCCCCGACCACTTCGTCCAGCTCTTCCTAATTCCCCCATCAGACTCGATAGATGGGGGGATAATACGGGGGATGTAGGGGTCTCTTGTTGTCAACAGCAGGGGTTATTAAGACACTATCTCTCTCTCTCTCTCTCTTCTCTCCCTCCTCTCCTCCTCCTTCTCTCTTTCCTCTCCTCTCTCTCTCCCTCCTGATAACACAGAGTTATTTATGTACCCGGAACCCACCCTTCCCCTGAAGGTTTATCTCAATGTGGATCAAAGGGAGAGGGAAAGGGGCAAACTTTCACCCTACAAGCTTAACCACGATCCCGTTTTTAGTCTCATCGAAAGGGGGCCCTGTAATTGGTGCGGGTGAGAGACTTGCAGATATTTTGGGGAGAAAAGAGGCATATCATGTTTTCAGCCCCAAAACAATCTGGTGTTGAAATTTTTTTGAAATTAAAAACGTCAAAATCCGCGGCAAGAAGACTATACGCACAAGTTTTTGTAAACTTTGGGGTTTAGATTCTTAAAAGGGGTGCGGGTTGGGGTTTTTGTTTGTTTGTTATTTTAAAAAAAAATTAAAAAGTTCTTTAGCATCTTTTCCCAAAAAAAGAAAAACAATACGTGATAGTTTTAAATTATCACTTTTTCCCTTTTTTACACACTTTTTCTTCTTAAAAAAAAAAAGAAAGGGGAAAAATTCCCTTTGTAGGGATGTTGTTTTAAAGCTTTCCCTGACAATCTGCAACAATCTCTTAACTTTGGGACTTTGGAATATTACACAAAAAGCATTCTTTTTGTGGACTTTTATCATTTTCGCAAATTTGGCGGTTTCTTCTTTTTTTCTATTTGTTGGTTCACTGTTTGAATTGTGTGCTCTCCCAAGGGTCTCGTGTTATTTTCTTGCTGCCCCAATGAAAATTCAAAACATAAGGTGATGTGCATGCATACTTATCCCAAAAAAAAAAAAAAGAAGGGAAAAACCCTTTTGCTGCAGTGATTTAACACATTAATTTATGAGTAATTATCATCTACGTGAGGTCTCAAAATTGGAGAGAAAAGAGAGAGAGAGAGAGAGAAGAAAAAGAGAAGAGAAAGTGATAGAGAGGGGAAAAAAAAGAAAAAAGAGAAGAACAAGGGGGAAAAGAAATTATTAAACCCTCTCCAAAACAAATTTTATCCAGACTACCAAACCCCCAGGTACCCCACTCATCCATTACATCATCTTAGTGCATACAGTAAACTCATCATCACCATAACCTCATGCTGTGTATCTTGTCATTCTCCCCAACCCACTCTCTCCCCCCCCCCCCCCCCCCCCCCCCCCCCTCCCTCCCCACCTCCTTTCGAGCATTTCTTCTTCTTCGTCATCGAACGCTTAAACAGCAACTATTGCTGTCAAATGAGCGAAAATGCGTTGCGTTGCCGTTAAGTGCCTGGTAAGTTAGGCCCAGCACACCCGACTTCGGCATGGGAGAGAAATGTTATCTGTTAATTCTTTCTGGAAAAAAGGGCAGGAGAACGGACCAAGAAGGCAGAACATAGACTCGAATGGAGTGACAAGAAGAACAGGAACAAGGCAGAAACAAAGAGAGGGATAGAAAAGAGGAATTCCTAGCACAGAATGTCCTGAAGGTGGCGATGCTATTTATACTGCGAGGACCCCAGTATCCCCACAGGGAACTTTCGAGCATTTTCCACACATTGGCCACATTGGAGGTTTATCCTAGATACTTCACACGCTGGTTAAAAACAACGATGGATTTATGGTTCAAATGCCACAAAACCTTCAGTGGTGGTAGGAGTCTTGGTCTTTCGCGTGGGGACTATAACCTTTGGTTCCCTGTGCTGCAAATGGTATAATGCACTCTCTCTCTCTGAGCTTTGTCTCCTCTCAAGCCTATATCTACCTCCACTTCTCTCCCTCTCCCCTCTCTTCCCT
The DNA here is from genome assembly GCA_028751875.1 of Rapana venosa. Classification (NCBI taxonomy): domain Eukaryota; kingdom Metazoa; phylum Mollusca; class Gastropoda; order Neogastropoda; family Muricidae; genus Rapana; species Rapana venosa. Next base: position 50,050,815 of record CM054150.1, on the reverse strand, counting down.
CTCTCTCTCTCTCTCTCTCTCTCTCTCTCTCTCACAGGGAAACAAAAGCTACAAGTTCATTTGTGAGGGAGAAAAAATGAGGTAACACCCCTGTGCTTTTTCTGTTGCAGCCGTAATACGATTTCATACGACACAACGCTACATCACCCAATACAACACAGCGTAACTCGGCACAGGTGTGAAGCGTAGCACAACAATAAAGCACTGTACAAGACAACGTAACACAACACAATACAAAACAACACAACATGACGTGGAATTATGCATCTCTCTCCCTGTCAAACACTCATTCTTCTCAACCTTTTCTAAAAAGATTTCTTCTTCTTAGTCAGGCCAGAGTTGGGGAGAAAGAACAGCCGAGGAAAAGCGACTTTTATCATTAATCTAGTTGTTCACATGTCAAAAGATTTTTTTCCAACGTGAAAAAGAAGAGCCAAGTATAGAAAATCTCAGTTTAAAAAAAAAAAAGTGTCATTTTTTTGGTATCAAGATTATGCATCCAGTAAGCTTTTCACTTCTATAATAAATAATTGTCCATTTTTCAAATTTTATTTTTGATACACAGTTATTTTTTCCTGTCAAGCAATAAAAGGAAGCGCTTTTCTGGTACTAGAAATTACACAGTTGATTCTATTGATGCGCGTGATTATGATTATAAAGCTGTTTAATTGCATTTTTAAAAAATGTTAAAGGCATTACTTTTGGTCAAGGAAAAATTATCTTTAATGCAGTTACTCGTTCGTTTGTAGTGAAAAAGAAAACCAGATTTTAGACGAAGTCGATGTTCCATAAAGTAACGTGCAAAAAATACCAAAGTTAAAGGTAATTAAAACAAACCTTATCCGTGCACGCGTGCTAAGAAAGTGCATCCAGGTGTTTCACAAGAAACATTAATGTTTAAAACATACACGTTAATTAAGTCTGGGTGCATTCAACAGCAGGCAAAGTGGTATGGGCAAGGAATTTTGCAGACTTTTTGGAAATTGATGTTTCATGTCTTGTGTTGTTGTTCTGTTTCTTCTGATCTAAACTTTTCGGGTTCTTTTTTCGTTTCTTGTCTAGAGCTACGAGGTTCCCCAATAGTGAGGTTTTGCGTATGCGACAGTTTCTGCCCACCATGAAGGTAGCCGTATTCCGACTTCGGGGATTTATGTTGGGTATATTCGTGTTTCCGTTACCCACCAAACGGTGACATGAACTACGGGATCTTTAACGTGCATATTTTGATCTTCTGCATGTGTATAAACATGAAGGGAATGAAGGCACTGGAAGGTCTAAAGTTGAACCGCGAGATCGTCAAAATCCCCACCCTTAATACACCAGACGCCATCACCGAGATTCGAACCCACGACTTCATGGACCCATGAGATTGAAGTCAGACGGTCTTAACCACTCGGCTTTAGCGTCCGTCGAAACTTTTCGTTAAAATAGTAATGAAGTTGTTACTTTTATAGTGACGTGACATCTTTTCGTTAAAATAGTAATGAAGTTGGTACTTTGATAGTGGCGTGACATCTTTTCGTTAAAATAGTAATGAAGTTGGTACTTTGATAGTGGCGTGGCATCTTTTCGTTAAAATAGTAAGGAAGTTGGTACTTTGATAGTGGCGTGGCATCTTTTCGTTAAAATAGTAATGAAGTTGGTACTTTGATAGTGACGTGACATCTTTTCGTTAAAATAGTAATGAAGTTGGTACTTTGATAGTGGCGTGGCATCTTTTCGTTAAAATAGTAATGAAGTTGGTACTTTGATAGTGACGTGACATCTTTTCGTTAAAATAGTAATGAAGTTGGTATTTTGATAGTGGCGTGACATCTTTTCGTTAAAATAATAAGGAAAAGTTGGTACTTTGATAGTAGCGTGACATCTTTTTGTTAAAATAGTAAGGAAGTTGGTATTTTGATAGTGGCGTGACATCTTTTCGTTAAAATAGTAAGGAAAAGTTGGTACTTTGATAGTGGCGTGACATCTTTTCGTTAAAATAGTAAGGAAAAGTTGGTACTTTGATAGAGGCGTGACATCTCCCTTGTCTCTTGTAGAAGTCTCTGGGGCACCGCACTACAACTTGCAGGTGATGTGTATTGGGTAAGTTGAATCTGGTGGAGCCCATTCCTGTCCAGGCTGAGGGCTGCAGTCTGGGTATGTTCTTGTCATTCATTCCGACCGTCATACATGAAGATGGCCTCTCTCTCTCCCTCTCCCTCCCTCTCTCTCTCTCTCTCTCTCTCTCTCTCTCTCTCTCTCTCTCTCTCTCTCTCTCTCTCTCTCTCTCTCTTTTCCTCCCTCCCTTCCCCATTCCTCCCCCCCCCCACCCCCCCCCCCCCCCCCCAAAGATGGATGTGTTGCTATGTGTTCGCAAGATGATGGGCACAAAGTACCTCTGTATCTACAGATACTTTAGTGGAGAAGTTCTAGAGTTTAGAGTTTATACTTTAGAATTGTAGAGTTTTGTAGACTCATACGAATAACTTGTGGGCAGATAGAAAAAAGTTGGTGGAACAGGGTGCTGTGGCGAAAAAGAGTCTGACTGCTGTGTGTAAGAATAGATTGAATGCAAACGATTTGATCTGTTTTTACAGGATATAGCGCTATATAAATTCCATGTATTCGCCTCCTCATCCCCCTCCTCTTCCTCCTCCTTCTTCTTCTTCTGCTCCTCCTCCTCTTCCTCCTCCTCCTCCTCCTCCACCACCACCACCACCACCACCACCACCACCACCACCACCACCACCACCACCACCACCTCCTCCTCCTCCTCCTCCTTAAAACAGACCTTAACACATGTGGGGTTTTTTCATACTGTAAAAGCTACTATTGCACGGAAAATCCATTCAAACTTCAGTAGTAGTCAGGTAAGAAGTCTGGTGTAGAAGTGAATGGAAATATCAGACATCAGGTCGCTTGTGTTTGGGTTTTGACTGATATGACAGAACAGCTTGCCAGACCTGTTTGATGTACCCTCAAGCATTCACCAGCAGGTGGACGTAGTTTTGCAAAACGCGCGCACAAGTTTAAAACAGACACGCTGACAGGTGCGCACACATGCTCTCACACACTTGTGAGGCATAAATCGAGCCATACACCATCTTATTATGTGGTACATGTTCTGCCTGTCTGTCCAAATCTGTCTGTCTCTGTCTCTTTTTCTTTGTCTGCTTTTCTGTCTTTCTTTCTGTCTGTCTGTCTCTGTCTTTCTGTGTCTGTCTCTGTCTCACTATCTCTGTCTCTGTCTGTCTGTTTGTCTCTCTCTCTCTCTCTCTCTCTCTCTCCCCCTCTCTCTCTCTCTCTCTCTCTCTCTCTCTCTCTCTCTCTTTCTCTAACTATCCCATTGGGGACATTGGCAAATTCAACAAGTTAAAGTATCATACCTTTGGGAAAAATAAGTCACTGCAAGACTGTGAGGACCCTCACATTCTAGAACGTATCTAAATAAAATTATTTTGTTTGTTTGTGCTTTTTTTTTTTCGGTCCTCAGCTAGAGCTCCGAGGTTCACCAATAGTGAGATTTTGCGTACTTGAAGTTGACCTGGAAGATTGTTAAAAAACAACAACCACCTAGCCTTGATTAATTCACCAGACGCCGCCGAGATTTGAACCCACGATTTCAAGGACACTTAGACTTGTAGTCGAAGGTCTGAACCACTCGACTATAGCGTCCGTCGCACACGTATGGTTCAATTCTTCGGTGCTTATCAGTCTCTGGGCCTGGCTTGTTAGGCGCTTAACGGCAGTGCTACACATTTATTTTTCGCTCACATGACAGACAATAGTTGCTGTCTCAGCGTTTGAAGAAGAAGACGACGACGACGACGAAGAAGAAGACGACGACGAAGAAGAAGAAGACGACGACGACGAAAAAGAAGACGAAGACGAAGGAGAAGAAGACGAAGACGACGACGACGAAGAAGAAGACGAAGTAGAAGAAGAAGACGAAGAAGAAGGTGACGAAGAAGAAGACGAAGACGAAGAAGAAGAAGAAGAGGGAGAAGGAGAAGGAGGGGGAAGACAAGAAGGAGAAGAAGAAGAAGAAGATAAGAGGAAGAAGAAGGAGGAGGAGAGGGAAGAAAAGAAGAACAAGAACATTGTCTAATTTTTCTGTACTGTGTCTTCGAATCTCAAGTGCCAGGGACGCTTGTTTCCGGAAGAAGAAGAAGGAGGAGGAGGAGGAAAGAAGAAGAGGAAGACGATTGTCTGATTTTTTTCTATACTGTCTCTCTCTACTTCGAATCTCAATTGCCAAGGGCGTTTGTTTTCGGAAGAAGAAGGAGAAGGAAAGAAGAAGAATAAGAAGATTGTCTGATTTTTTTTCTATACCGTCTCTCCCTACTTCGAATCTCAAGTGCCAGAGGGGCGGTTGTTTTCCCAGAGCCGTCCTTGCGATGGTTACTGGAGAGAGAGTTCATGTGTTGTGACATTTATTGCAGACGTTGTGTAAAAGGAGAAGGGGGGAGGGAGGAGCAGGGACATCAGATTTGGGCTAATTACCCTCATCTAGGGAGCAGGGGGGATAGGACACCTGGGCGTGGGAAGGGGAAGGATGGGATGGGGTGGGATGGGGGGTGAGTTTGCTGGGGAAAATTGATGGAGAAGAGGTGTAAAGATAGAGTGTGTGGTGGTGTGCCACGACTAGCCGACAGGGGAACGTGTAGACACCACGCTGTTTTACACACGCTTACCGCCACCTAACAGCAATTTGGGGGGCTGGCAGATTCGCGCGTGCGTGTGCGTGCGTGCGCGTGCTCACACAAACACACACACACACACACAACACACACACACACAACAACACACACACACTCACACTTACATGCAGACATCCCACACACACACACACACACACACAGACACACACACACACACACAAGACTCACACACACTCACACTTACATACACACACACACTTACACACACAAACCAACTACACACCACACACCACACACACACACACACACACTCACACATACACACACACTCACACATACACACACACACTCACACACACACACACACACACACACACACACACACACACACACACACACACACACACACACACACACACTCACTCACTCACTCACACTTACATACACACACCAAGAGCGAGTAGGGGGGTGGGGACAGACGGTAAACCTAATTGACACTCATCCCAGTGGATTTCTTTTCTCCTCTCTCTTATCTGCAACACAGGCTTTTGCTTGGTACAGCTGCTGCTGGGGTCTGCCTGATGCTGATGCTTTCAACACCCCTATAATTATTAGAACTCTTAGAGATGGACGTGGCATGGTACATAGCACCTTTGGTGGTGGTGGTGGTGGTGGTGGTACCTTCATTCATTCTTAGTGTCTAGAGAGTCTGGTACCTGAGCAAGTACCGAAGCCTAGTATAGAAGCCTAGTATAGTATAGTATAATATAGTATAGTATAGTATAGTATACTATAGTATGGTATGGTATGGTACGGTATAGTATAGTGTAGTGTAATGTAGTCTAGTGTAGTCTAGTGTAGTGTAGTATAGTGTGTATAGTATAGTATAGTATAGTGTAATGTAGTATAGTACATAACTGTACTGTACAGTATAGTATAGTGTAGTGTAATATAATATAGTATGGTATGTTAGAGTACAGTGTAGTGTAGTATAGTGTAGTGTAGTACAGTATAGTATATGATATAGTATGTATAGTACAGTATAATGCTGATAACCCGGAATTTCTGATTTGACAGTCTTTCTTTTTTCCTTTATTTTCTTGGATAGAGCTCCGAGATTCACCTATGGAGAGATTTTTTTGGCGTAGGCGACCGTTTTTGCTCACCGTGAAGGTAGCCGCATTCCGATTGCGGGGATGTAGAGTAATTGAGGGCGGGGTTTCGAGTCTCGGCTGGAGTGTCTGTTGTAAGGGATATTTTCCTCATAGTTAACATTAGTACCGAATCCATTTTTCTGAAAGTTCCTTGGATGAGACTAGATCTATAAACCAAGGTCCCGTACGCGAACGCACGCATAAGATTTTGCGTACAGGTTAACATCCATCCAGTTTTTTGTATTTTTTTTGGTAGACGAGAAGGTCAGCTATGGCTGGGAATATGGATGGGAAATATGTCCAGCATGCACCCTACTGCGTGAAGAGAGATGGACTGTGTCAGGCTCAACTTGCTTATAGTGAACACACTGCCTCAAAGGTTCCTCTTCCAGTGTCTTCTCTTTGTTTTTCTCTCTTTTCTTTTTCTTCTAATTCAGACTTTCTTTCTTGTCTCCCCTACCTTCTCCCCTTCTTCCTCATCCTCCCTCCCTCGCTTCACCATAATCAGCTTCGTCAGCATCAGCAGTAGCAGCAGCAGCAACAAAAACAGCAGAAGCAGCAGCAGTAGTAGTAGTAGCAGCGCAGCAGCAGCAGCAGCAGCAGCAGCAGCTGTAGCGGCAGCAACAGAATGTAACTTATCTTTTCTTTTTGTCTTTTTTTGTTTTGTTTGTTTGTTTGATTCTTTATTTGGTTCTTTCTGTCGTTCTTTCTTCTCTCTCTCTCTCTCTCTCTCTCTCTCTCTCTCTCTCTCTCTCTCTCCTCTCTCTCTCTCTCTCTCTCTTCTCTCTCTCTCTCTCTCTCTCTCTCTCTCTCTCTCTCTCTCTCTCTCCTCTCTCTCTCTCTCTCTCTCTCTCTCTGGCTGTCTGTCTGTCTGTCTGTCTGGCTGCTTTTTGTTTTTTGTTTTTTTGTTGGTTTTTTGTTTTTGTTTTTTAGTTGCTAGATTGTTCGCGCTTTTAGAATATATTTTCGTTGTCATCTTCCGTAATACCCCCCTCCCCCCTTCCCCCTTTCCCTTGTCATCATCACTGTCTTCGTTGTTGTCAACATCCTGTTTTAAAGGGTGTTCATTTGTCTTCCTTAACTGTTTCTCCTTGTTTTCTCCTGTCCTTTCGTCTTCTGCTCTTCTTTCTTTATGTCTGGTCTTTTTTGTATTGGTGTTCTTCTTCTTTCTTTGTTTCTTTTCCTGTCCTTTCTTTCTCTTTACTCCTTTCTATTTTTGCCTCTTTTATTTCTCACCTTTCTCTCTTTCTTTTCTTCCACGCTTCTTTTCTTCTTTCTTTACTTCTTCTCTTCCTTTCTTCTGTCTTTCTTCCATTGTCATTTCTTGCCTTGTCTTTTCTTTTCTTCTCTTCCATCCTTCCATCCTGTCCTTCTATTCGTTCTTATTGCGGCTAGGATACGTTTCATTTATCTCTTCCTCCTCTTCCTTTTCTCCTCCTCTTCCTTCTCCTCCTCCTCCTCCCGCTCTTTCTTTCTCCTTCGTTTTCTCTCTTTTTTTCTTTCCTTCTTCATCCTGCCACTTTCTTTGTCGCCGGCATCCTGCTTAGGGTATCCGTTTTCCTCTTGCTTGCCACTTCATCGTCTGCTCTTCTTTCTTTCGTTCTTTCTTTCTTACTTTTCTTTTCTTTTCATTTCTTTCTTTCTTTCTCTTTTCTTTTCTTTTCTTTTCTTTTCGTTTCTTTCTTTCTTTCTTTTCTTTTCTTTCTTTATTTCTTTCTTTTCTTTTCTTTTTCTTTCTTTCTTTTTTCTTTTCTTTTCTTTCTTGCTTTTTTTCTTTTTGTTTGTTTGTTTGTTTGTTTGTTTTCTTTTCATTTCTTTCTTTCTTTCTTTTCGTTTCTTTTCTTTCTTTCTTTTCTTTTCTTTTCTTTTCTTTTCTTTTCGTTTCGTTTCTTTCTTTTCTTTTCTTTTCTTTTCGTTTCTTTTCGTTTCTTTTCTTTTCTTTTCTTTTCTTTCTTTTCTTTCTTTTCTTTTCTTTTCTTTTCTTTTCCTTTCTTTCTTTCTTTCGGTCTTTCTTTCTTTCTTTCCTTTCCTTTTCGTTCTTCCTTTCCTTTTTGTGTGGACTTATCTCTCTCTGTCCTTTCTCTTTTCTTCCTACCGTTCTGTTTTCGCTTGATTGTGTTTGTTTGCTTGCTGTCCTTGCTTTCTGTGTTATTCTCCTGCTTATTGTTTCATTTTGAGTTTTCTTTTTTCTTTTCTTTTTTCTCTGTGTCTGTTTTCTTTCATTTTATTTTTTCGTTTTGATTTAAACATAATTTTGTCATAAAAAGTGTCACAAAAGTAGGCGCTTACCTTGACAGGACAACAAGTAAACTTATGATAGTCCTGTCATGTTCACATGCACACGTTGTGACGATGACTTCATATTGCAACAGATGACTGATACATATTGTAATATCAACATATATATTTTAGAATTACCTGTTTATCTATTCGTTTTACCCCCTTTACTTGCTTCTTTCTTTTCTTTGTTGTTGTTGTTGTTGTTTATTTTCTGTTTTTTATTTGGTTTGTTACTCTTTTTTTTTCTATAACTCTTCTTCATTGTGACTTACTTTGTCCTCATTGTTATTCCGCTTAGTCTTTTTAATTTTGTCTCCATATTAAAAAAAAATGTCCTTGTTTTTTTGGTCTAACTTGTTCTACCGCGCAAAGTTATTATTTTTTCCCTCTTCTTTTTCCATTCGTTTTGTTTTTCATTTTTTAAAACAACAACAACAACAAAAATCACAAACCAACTAGGGAGTTCCGTTGTTAGTTTTCCACAACTTTTCCTCCTGCTTGTTTGACTTGGTTTCCCTGAGGGGATGCCGAGAGCCTGTCAGCACAAACAGCATCCCCACCTTCCGGAAACTATGTGCTAGACATTTCCTCTTTTCTATCACTCTCTTTGTTTCTGCCGTGTTACTCCCCTCTTTCCCCCTCCTGTCAACGCCTTCTTGTCTATTTTCTGCCTTCTTGGTCCATTCTCCTGCCATTTTACCAAAAAGACTTAAAAGATAACAATTCTCTCTTGTGCCGAAGTCGGATGCGCTGGGCCTGACTTGTCAAGGCGCTTAACGGCAGCACAACGCATTTTCGCTCATATGACAGATAACAATAGTTGCTCTGAGCGTTAGACAACGACGACGACGACGAAGAAGAAGAAGAAGTAGTTTGACTTGGTGGTGTGGGAGTGGAGGCGACGTCAGCTGAGATAAGTAGTACAGAGGTGGGTGTCTTCACGGTCCTGAGAGTAATCCTCATCACACCCCGACCTGGTGTAGCCTAGTATAGCAAGAGCGAGAGAACTACCTACCAAACAGAATCGTTTCACCAGCCCTTGTTTGTCTTCTACAACGCACACGTGTTTTGGGGCCAGAGTGGGTGGTGGTTGGGCTGTATGGCGGGCTATCGCTAGCTAGCTTGCCTTTTGGGAGTAAAACAGAAACAAAAACAAAAAATCCTTGATCAACCAGAGCAAAAGAGTTTTCAGAGAAAGAATGTTCAAGTTGAAAAGGAAGAAAAAATATGTTGGGAGAAGTGGAAGGATCTTTTTTATGGCCGGGAAAAGCGAGAGAGAGAGAGAGAGAGAGAGAGAGAGAGAGAGAGAGAGAGAGAGAGAGAGAGAGAGAGAGAGGAAACGTATTTAAATAAGAGAGGCTATTCTTTTTTTTCTTTTTCTTAGAGTGATGATAGTAACGCTGATGCAGAACATTTAGCTCGCTTGGTTTAATACACATAGCAAGAGCTGTGGGCGTTCTTAAGGAGCAACAGAAATGAGCATTAAATAGACAGCAGCATAACGTGGGCAAGGCGGACGGACACACGCACGCGCACGCACACATGCGCGCGCGCACACACACACACACACACTTTTGGAAAAGAAGACATCCAGACTCACACAAATTTTTACATTTATCAGATTGCAACGATAAACAAACTTAATTAGGGGTAAGGTGCTTTTTATGGCTGAAGGAGAGGGAATAAATGAACAGTTTGAAAACACACACACATACGTGCGCGCGCGGTAGTTACTGTAATCATCATCGAAATCAAACTATTAAAATGTGCTAGTCAGGTTTCCTGTCGGCAAGCAAACCAATCAAGAGAGAGCTATATACGCATAGGTAGATAGATAGATACAAACGTGAATGTGCTTTTGCAAGCCCAGATGCCAAATACAGACGCACGGCGAACACTCTTTCAGCAAAGATGATGTGGACATCTCATGCATATGCAGGCAGGATAACAGTCCACCACAACAGCTCTTCTTCGGCGAGCTGACAGAAGGCCATCGACCAAGTGGATGGCTAAAGCTTCGCTACCAAGACACCCAACACACACACACACACACACACACACACAACACACACGCACGCACGCACGCACGCACGCACGCACGCACACACACACACACACACACACACACACACACACACCTCCAGAGATGTAACATTGATGAAAAATGAAGGAAAACCACGGCCACATATAGGTTTGAATGGAGGCAAGCTATTCGCAAGGAAACAGAAGTCTATGAGAATGAAGGACAAAGCAGTTAGAAGTGGAAAAGTGTTGCAGAACTATGGGCCAGAACCAATCCTCTGAGTGTCCAGCATATGGCTGCCCGTGTGCATCAGACTTTGGCCTGAGGTCCCACTTGAGGGTACCCCCCCACACATGAATGTAAAACAACCCTCTGCACACATCCCAGCCCGTCACCTTCCTCCACCTTCCTTCACCTATCCCGTAGTCCCGTGGCCCGTAGGGGACACCACTGAAGAATTTTGCAACCAGCTTCCTCCACTCCCCACGGTCTTCTGCTTTCCGTAGCAAATCGTTCCACTCAAGACCAGTCCTATCTATCTATCTATCTATCTATCTATCTATCTATCTATCTATCTATCTATCTATCTATCTATCTATCTGTCCCGTAGTCTGACGACCGTGGGGGCACCCTCAAAGACTCGACAACCAGTTCCCTCCATTCCTCTCTCTGTTCTGCCTTTCTCAGGGTTTTGTTGAGTTCTAGGCCTGTCCATTCGCTGATGTTATCCTCCCAGCTCTTCCTTGGTCTGCCTCTTCTTCTTCCTCCTTGGACAGTGCCTTGTAAAACTGTCTTTGCAAGTCCTTTGGATCTTGTGACATGCCCATACCATTTAAGTTTACGCTTTTTCACGATCGTTAGAAGGTTCTCATAGGGTCCAATGGTTTGCTGGATTCTGTTATGCACGCTTTCGTTGCTTATGTGGTCTTTGTAGGAGATGCCAAGGAGTCTCCGAAAGCATTTCATCTCCACCGCCTGTACTCTTCTCTCCAAATCTGCAGTCAGGGTCCATGATTCACAGGCATACAGAAATATGGATATGACAAGGGAGCGCATTAGTCTGATCTTGGAGATAAGTGAGATATTTTTATCTCTCCAGATGGTGTTTAGTTTTGACAAAGCTGTTATTGTCTGTGCAGTCCTGCATACCACTTCTGGCTTGGATCCCTGGTCTGATACAATGGCTCCCAGGTACTTGAAGCTTTGAACTGTTTCCAGCTTCTGGTCATTAACCCTGATATCAGTGCTAATGCCGTTGGTGTTATTAGTCATCAGTTTGGTCTTCTCTGCACTGATTTCCATGCCGTATGTTTTGGAGGCCTTATTCAAGTGTTCTGTTAGGCTGGCAAGCTCTTTTTCTGATCCTGCTATTCCATCAATGTCATCTGCGAAGCGGAGGTTTGTGATCGTTCTGCCACCAATGCTGACTGATCCTTCCTGATGTTCCAGTGCATCAACCATGATTCTCTCAAGACCAGTCCTACCTCCTGCTAAATGCTAAGTCAGACTGTGTCGACCATGATTTATCAAGCAGACCCACACACACACACCCATATGATACATAATGAGGCTGTTGCACCGCCTGAACTAAAGAGAGTCATGTTCACCAACACCTTCAAGCTCCTCTCGCTGATACATAGATCCACAGCCCGTGACAGCAGTTCACCCCCTCACCATTGCGCAACCCTAAAACACCGAGAGTCCCCCGAGGGCACAAGGGAAGAAAGATGAGAATCTAGACGCCAAGAAACCGGATAAGAGAAGTTAAAATTAGGGGGAGAAAGATGGGAGCCGCCACCCCTGTCAGTCACACAGAGAAAGCGTGGAAAATTTAAAGGAAAAAGAGGGGTGGGAAGGCACAGTTATCAGCCAACAAATCAAAGACCTCGCTTGCAAACGTTGGGGAAAGCGGTAGAAATTGGGGCTCTTAGCGAGGAGTCGAGGAACATTCTGGTTTTGGGGAAATGTGTCCAGAAGAAACTATTTATGGCGTGTGATCTGCAAAAAGACAATGAACGTAAAAGTGTTGGGTAAAAGCGGGATTTTGTAGCTTTTTTGTTTGTTTGTTTGTTGGTTAAAAATCCATTGAAAGAAATCAAAAGCGACAAAAAGAAGCAAAGGGTTATCACCAGGATTACTATTCATCCCTGACATGGATCATGTCTGCGGTGTTTGAATTTACGAGCAAAGGCATGAAATGTAGGATTACCATAAAATTATTAGCTAAAAACGCGACAGAAGGAGATTATTTTGAATGTATTAGCGAAACCACACGACAGAATGAATATAATGGCCAAAGTCAGTTTCGGTCTGAAGGTACTGGCAGAAACACGACAGTAAAAGGAAACGTTCATAACTGCTTAACTCATTCAACCCCGAGCCCAAGCCCTGCTCTGGACAAGACTGACTGAGTTGTCTTGCCGGCCTTGAGCCTGAGCAGCTCTCATGATAGGTACCCACTGTGTTGTTATCGTTGCAGTTATGTTTGATATCGCAAAAAAAAAACCCAACAAAAAACAACAACACAATAATGGGCATCTAGCCCAAAATCTGCTCGGGTTCAGGTCAGCAAGACGTCCCAGCCTCGCCCAAGCATTGTTCAGGCTCAGGGTTAGATGAGTTAACTAAGGATTTATCTCCAAGCCAATGCGTAAAAGTCATATGAATAAACCCCCAAACAAACACCCTCCCAAAACAACAACAACAACAAACAAACAAAAACCCCACACACCAAAAAACCCCACACCCAAACCAACAAACAAAACAAAAATAATGTCAACAAAAACTGCCAATGCAGAATCAAACTCCTAGTTAAGAATTAGAAAGTAAGAGGACAAAAGACTTGAAAACTGGAACCACCTGAGGCTTCCTCAGAAGTACCTTGGATTAGAACTGTTGGTGAACCCATCAGCTGGAAGAAGTTCATACAGATAAGAGGCTGTGCAGAATATTGTGCATGCAGCAACGACTTCTTGCAGACAGAAGACATAGGTTGAACTGAATAATTTTAACCCATGCAGGACAAAGACCAACAAAAATTGAGGTGAAAAAATAAATCATTTGTAAGCTGATATTGGTACTGACCGACGACACGCTTGCTTGGGAGGGAAATGGTAAAACCAAATATGAAAACTAGCGCGATGTCAACAAACAAGTCTCCTACGGGAAAGGGCATAGGAAAAATAACTTCTACAAAACAGGCAAGGAGTAGGTGGCTGTTTGAGAGAGCGAGAGAGAGAGAGAGAGAGAGAGAGAGAGAGAGAGAGAGAGAGAGAGAGATAACTCTGAAACTCTGAAATTGTTTACTGCACATTGCCCTTTGGCCACAATACATTTCAACCTTGAAAATATTGTGGGGCAGAGAGAGAAAGAGAGAGAGAGAGACAGACAGACAGACAGACAGAGACAGAGAGACAGACAGACAAACAGACAGGCAGAAACAGACAGACAGAGAAGTTCCAAGGACACGAGTGTAAGGGACAAGGGGAGGGGGTGAGGTTGTCAAAAGGGAGGCTAGAAATACCGGTCCTGTTCTGACAGAAATGCTGACTTGATGTGCACAGCTGAGCAGAGGGAAGGAAACCTGTCGCCACCAATAGTACCTCCCGCCACCACACTCCGCTCCTTTCCACACCAGCCTCATACCGTGTAGTGATGCATACACACATACACACACGTTTCTCCCCCTTCTCTCTCTCTCTCTCTCTCTCTCTCTCTCTTCTCCTCTCTCTCTCTCTCTCTCTCTCTCTCTCTCCATGGTCGGGTGTCTCTATCTCTGTCTCTGGATATGGCCCAGTCCTCTTTCTCTCTCACCCTGGACATGGCCCCGAGTCTTTCTCTCTCTCTCTCTCCCTCTCCCTCTCACTCCCTCTCACTCACTCGTACTCTCTCGCTCTCACACAACACTTACTCTCTCTCTCTCTCTCATCTCTCTCTCTCTCTCCTCTCTCTCTCTACTCTCTCTCTCTCTCTCTCTCTCTCCTCTCTCTTTCCCCGACTCTCTCTCTTCTCCTCAGAACATGGCCCAAACATATTTGACGATTGTGTTGACAACGGCAATCATCTTCACAGACAGACAGACAGACAGACAGACAGACAGACAGACAGACAGACAGAGGCGTGAAAGGGAAAAGTTTGTTGGTGGAATGATGTGGAAGCAACATCAGAGGTCCTACTTTTGAAACTGAAAAACCACAAACAAACAAACAAACAAAACCAAAAACAGACGAATAAAAGTAAACCTAGTCAAATTAAATTAACAAAAATCTCCCCAAACCACAACTCCATGATAGAGATGATTAATTGGTGAGAATGACATCAAGATTCGGCCGAATAAGTAATAATAATAATAATAATAATAATAATAATAAATGGAATTTATATAGCGCTATATCTTGCAAAGACAAATCAAAGCGCATACAGTACATTTTTTACCCCCAAAATCCTGTTTGTCATATTTTGTTTT
>CM054150.1:50028750-50031250 GCA_028751875.1 Rapana venosa | reverse complement strand
ATCCATTACGGTATTTTTCAATTTTGAAACATTGGTGAAGCTGTTTTGTTTTCTTTTCTTTTTCTTTTTTTTGTATGGGGCTGGTATGGCAACGATTTTAAGAATTTGGAATATGGAAGGAGGAAGGGAAGATAGAGCCATTGGAAGACTTAGTAAGGAAACACGGGTTAGTGGCTGGACCTTTGCCTTTAGTTTAGTTAGCGGTAGTTGTGATTTTGCTGTTGAGAATGTGTGTGTGTGTGTGTGTGTGTGTGTGTGTGTGTGTGTGTGTGTGTGTGTGTGCACGCGCACGAGCGTGTATGTGTGTGCCAACTAACCATCCAACCAAGGAAGCAACCATCCAACCAAACAAGCAACCAGCCAGCCAACCAGACAACCAACCAACCAGCAAACCAACCCACCAAGCAACCAAAACTGTAAGAATTTACTTTCAAACACTGCTTGCATCGGGGATTGTTTCATTCCAAAGAGTACTACCTTTAAAAGGTCAAGAAAACATATCCCCCCCCCCCCCCCCCCCCCCTCCCAAAATGCCCCTGAGAAAAAAAATTCAGAGAATCAGGGATTCTAAAAAAACAAAACGGAAACCTGTTTTAACAAGCAGGGTTACCCAAACAGAACCCCCATCAAACTGCTATGGAGAAGTTTGCCATTGAAGAGTCACATCAGGCAGATTCCGATTTGGGGCTGCGCAAGGTTTTAGGGAGCATTCGCCCAGCGACAAGAATGTCGGCGTTTATTCCATAAACTGGTTGCACGTGTAAGTGTGTGTGTGTGTTGTGTGTGTGTGTGTGTGTGAGAAGAGGAGAGAGAGAGAGAGAGAGAGAGAGTGTGTGTGTGTGTGTGTGTGAGTGAGTGAGTGAGTGTGTGTTGAGAGAGAGAGAGAGAGTGTGTGTGTGTGTGTGAGTGAGTGAGTGGTGTGTGTGAGGAGAGTGTGTGTGTGTGGTGGAGAGAGAGAGTGTGTGGAGTGGACTGTGTGTGTGTGCGAGTGTGTGTGTGTGTGTGTGAGAAGCTAGGTTCGTGTTTAGCATAGCTGCACGGTGCCTGTCCTTCGCTATGCCACCACCACCATGACTACTGCCTGCTAGCCTATCACGAAACGTTGAGATCAGAGAAACATTGTCCCTGGGTTTTCCTTTGCCAGATTCTTGAGCGGAACATCTGCTAACTTGAAGTAATGGTGTGGGGCAGGAAAAGAAGGGGAGGGGTAGAGAAAGAGAGAGAGAGAGAGGAGGGGGGGGAGGAGAAGGAAAGGGTGGGTGGTGGGTAGAGAGAGTGGGGAGAGGAGGGGAGGAGGAGGACTGATGTGAGAGAGAGAGAGAATGGTAATAGGTTTATTATTATGCACTTTTACGCCCATTTACAAAGGGACAGTGGGGAAAATGATTGCGCAAAAACACACACACACACACACACACACACACACACACACAAACACACACACACAACACACACACACACACACACACACACACACACACACACACACACACAATATATATATATAACAGCCCAAGTAAACCTCATGGCACAGAATCCATACAAGTGGTTTTATAAATGAGAGAGACAGACACACAGAGACAGACAGACAGGGGCTGGCAAGCAGGCAGACACAGACAAACAGACAGACAGACAGACAAACAGGGTTACCTTTCAAGTAAGAGCGTGCACCAGAAAAATGAAATAGTTGTGAGGGCCTGACATGACAGAGGTGCTGCACATAATCGAGGGTTCCATCCACACAGTAGTTGGCAGCTGTTTGATGATGATGGCGGTTTTAAACCAGAGGGATCATCAGAATTTCAATATCGCGCGCCAGGCATGGCAGTTCCCTCGACATCACAGGCGTTTTTGGGAAAGTCGTCCATCACTCCTTCTCCAAAGTATTTTCATTATAAACCATGGTGCTTACGTGTGATTTTATAACCTTTTAAGTTTCATCCCCCCTCTGCCTTCTCTGTCTGTATGCCTCTGTGTGTCTATCTGTATCTGTCCCTATCTCTGTCTCTGTCTTTCTGCTCTCTGTCTCTGTTTCTCTGTCTTCTTTCTGCTTTCTTGTGTGTTGTGTGTGTGTGTGTGTGTGTGTGTGTGTGTGTGTGTGTGTGTGTGTGTGTTGTGTTGTGTGTTGTGTGTTGTGTATCTATGTGAATGAAGAATGACCTAACAGACATATCATTGAAAGAAAGACCGTTGGATGCCGGGATGGACAAACTGAACGAATGGTTTAAAAAGAAAGAAAGACAGAAAGAAAAGAAAGAAAAGAAAGAAAGGAAAGAAGGAAGGAAAGAAAGAACGAAAGAAAGAATGAATGAAATGGAGGTAGGAAGGGAGGAAAGAAAGAAAGAAAGACAAAAAAGAAAGAAAAAGAACGAACAAACTAACGAAAGAAAGAAAGAACAAAAGCAAAGAAAGTAAATTAGAAGATAGCGGGACGTGGGGTGTGTGGGTGATGTAAAGTAGTAATCCAGAAAAAATCCCAGACTAGAAAGACAAGAAGGAA
>CM054150.1:50016250-50023750 GCA_028751875.1 Rapana venosa | reverse complement strand
GGAATGAAGTCAGCACTGATGTTAATTAACTCTAGGGGTAATAATCTCTTTGAACAGGATTCGAACCCCGGTCAGCAGATCACGAGTGTAATGCGCAATGCTCTAGCCAACCAGGCTATCTCGTCCCCCAGCCTGTGCAGTGGGATGCCTCCCATAAAGAGAGGGAAGGGGCATCTTGGATGAAGAGCCCACAATCTGTGTGCAATGTCCTGAAAGACACGTTGGTATGTAAAGCAGTAGCCATCAGAGAGTAGTCGCCAGAGAGTCTGCCACAGGCGTTTGAACTGACCTTGATTTACTGTCTGGCTGGAGAGAGAGAGAGAAGAGAGAGAGAGAGAGAGAGAGAAGAGAGAGAGAGAGAGAGAGAGAGAGAGAATGAATGAATCAATGAATGATCTTTATTTTTCAAGGGCTACAGAATAATCACTCACATACTTTGTTTTCATCGGGCCCTTGACCTGATTAGGGACTATCAACAAAACACAGAGAGAGAGAGAGAGAGAGAGAGAGAGAGAGAGAGAGAGTCAGTCTTGTCTGTGGTCTTCTTCCTACACGGCGCTACACTAGCCTAGAGCCAAACCAGGTTATCTCCAGTGCGCCCAGTGAGAGTGTCTGGTGGTCTTGTGTCTTAGCGACTTCGATAATTGTGCGTAGGTTACGCTGATAGCCCGCTGTCAACTTGATGTCTGCGTGGGTGACTGATGGATGGATGCATGGATGGATGCATGGAAGGTCTTGAGCTTACGCCAGACGGGCGAATGATAAGGGGTTCGAGACATCTGATTGTGTGTCTCTGCTTGTTTGTCTCTATACTGCCTATCTACTTGTCGATCGGTTTGTCTGACAGTCATCTTGTGTCTTTATCTGAGTCTGTCTCTTTCTATGAATGTCAGAGCACATTTTCTTGCAGGCGTGCTTTCATGCACACGGCCACGCGTGCGCAGGCTAGACATGCATGCTTGCAAAGAGAGAGAGGAGGACGAGGGATAAGACAACTCAAATCGTTACGAATTGAGAGAACGAACCCTAGGCAACACACTCCTTCCTTCTTTACCTGTCTGTTTCCCTGTTTTTTGGTTGAGGGGTCAACTGTGAGCGGAGTGTCGGACGGAAAGCAACCTCTGGTTTGTCTTTACTTGTATTACTGTGTGGAGGAAGCTAGTTTCAAAATCTACATTGGTGCCCCCACAGCCCAAGGGACTACGGGATAGGTGAAGGTGGAAGTGTTGCTTTCCTTATGCTACTCTAACTCACCTCAGCTCAAAACGATAGCCATTTACGCACAGTATCATACCTATACAATTAAAAAAAAGGATGACGACTACTGCTTTGTATGTAGCAAACCCTCCACAATGAGCTAGCCTAAAGCAAGCCAGCACTCAACAATATGCCTGTGATCTGTACGTCTGAGGGTGGGAATCGTCTGTCCCTTTTACCAAGAGAAAAAGCAACAGCAAACAAACCAATAGTCTGTGGGCTGAAGAGGACCATTGGCTATCAGGCCGCTTAGCACCACAGATTAGTCTGTGGTGGTTGGCCAGATAGCGCTAAGTGGCTCTGCTTCCCCTCCCCCTACCTCCCTTCCTTCCTTCCAGGTCAATGGGGGTTTGAAGTTGGAGGGAAAATGTGGAAGGGAGTGGCTTGGATGAGCATAGGCATGATGGTGAGACAGAGAGAGAGAGAGAGAGAGAGAGAGAGAGAGAGAGAATGTAAAACGGGCACTATGCACGCACACATAGTGTTTCATGGACATAGTTACGTGCTAGTACTTTTGCACTTTTTGGGTGAAGATATATCTACGCACAGTGCTGCATAATAATATCAGTAATCACAGACACCTAAGTGGATGTCGACATACGCATGCATGTGCACAAAACTGGACTGTGGTTGGGCGGGAGGGTGGAGGGCAATCCAGGGAAATGAGGTGGGGATGTTTAGTGGAGGGTGAGGAGGCTTACCCAGAAGAAAGGGGGAGCGGGGAGGGTGACGCTGGGAATGGTTAGTTTGGGGGTAGGCCTAATGCGAAAACTTTGGACAAGAGTCTGAGAGTCTGCAAGACTCTCTAGGACATCCACTCACAGAGGACATCCGCATACATGAACAGAAAGTAAAGGTTTCCCATGGGATGTCTTGACGAAGAACCCATCATCCATCAGCTAAGCTGTCAGTACTGGCAGGAGTGGTGGTCTAGATGGTATGGTAGCCACTACAACGATTGTCATCGTCTGTCTGCCACTGTACTGGCCCAGTGTGCAGTGACGGTGGATTAATGTGGGAGGTGTCCCTCTCTTGGGGAGGGTAATGACTTTCTGGAGGCCCTGTTGATGCCAGCTTGTCAGCCTGAGCTGAGAGGTCTCTGTGAGGGAGGAGTGATGGATGGGATGGATGGGTGGGTGGGTGGGATGTTGAATGGTGGATGGTCTTGAGTGAGTATAGCGCCCGACAGGCGTGTGGTGTGGTAGGTGGTTGGAGACTTGGGGTGATTCTGAGCCCCTGTGTTTGTCCTGCTGGTTTTCTTGTCTGTTGATCGATCTGGCTTTTGTCTCCAGGGCTTATTTATCTGTCTGTCCCAGCCTGTTTGATGATCCCAGCCTGTTTGACTGTCTCTGTCTGTCTGTCTGTCTCTGTCTGTCTGTTCATCTGTCTGTCTCTGTCTGTGTCTGTCTGTCTGTTCATATGTCTGTTCGTCAGTCCGTCCGTCCGTCTGTCTGTCTTTCTGTCTGTCTGTCTCTCTTTCTCTAAGGACACGTTCATTGCAGCTGCTCTTTTGGTTTTTTTAGTCGCACAGGCGTGGGCGCGCACACTTGCACAGAGACGAGGGAGGGTGCGAAGAAACAACTCAGTCATTTCTAATTGAGAGAAGATTCTTTTTTCACCAAATTCCTAGCAGACATCTGGTAATTAATGTGTTGTCTTGTTTGATTGACTGCCATCAAGCTGAGCAGGTGGGAGTGAATAAGTAAGCGAGTAACAACTCCTTTTTTTTATATATTATTTTACTTCTCCTGCGCTACTCATCTCAGCACCAACAGAAGATGTTGAGACACAACCGTCATACATGAATGGCTGGCCATACCTTGATCCATGTTGACAAGTTTCCAGAGCAAAAACAACAACAACAAAAACAAAAAGCCACGAACAAGAAAACCCCAAAACCATCCACAAAGAACTAAAGCAACGGTCCTACATGAATGGCTGGCCATACCTTGATCCATTTTGACAAGTTCCAGAGCACCCCCCCCCCCCAAAAAAAAAAAGAAAAAAAGCAAAAAAAAGCACCCCTCCCCCCAAAAAAAAATCGCAAAGACCTGAATGACCGTTCTGACAGGTTTCCAGAGCGAAAAAAAGCAAACAAACCCTCACACTTAAAAAAAACCCAAACTATAAAAAAATAAATCCCCAAACCATCCACAATGAACTGAAGCAAGCAAGCAAGCAAGCCAGCTATCACCCACCTTGCCAGTCAGTAGTAGTCTTCTCAGGGATGTGCATGCAGTAAGTAGGATACTGACCGTGGGAATGGTCTGTCCCATTTAGCACCCCCTCCCTATTGAGGGGGGTGGGGGGGGGGGAGGTGGGGGAGGAACATCAACACAGCAAAACAAACCAACAAGGCTGGCTTCTTTCTGTTCCTTCAGTGGTCAAGAAGTGCAGTAGCCTAGTGGACCCCAGACTCCCCAACAGATTTTCCTGTTATGTGTCGGGGTTGGTGTGATAGGGGGTAAGTGGTTACGTCCATCCATCCGTCCCGTGCATGCCCCCCCCCCCCCCCCCCCCCCCCCCTCCCCCTGCTGGTCAACGGAGGTGAGGAAGTCGAAGAAGAAATAAGTAAAAGAAAAAGAAAAAAGGGCAGGGTTGTAGTTAGTTGAAGAAGCGTGGGGGAAATGTGAAAAGAAAGTCCACAGCAACACACAGTTCAAGCAGAATAATGATTATGAAGACCTGCTGAAACTTAATATAATGACTCTGTGTGTGTGTGTGTGTGTGCATGAAGGGGGTTGGTCACATATGTCAGTACGCTCACGTACGCGCGCGCGCGCGCACACACACACACACACGCGCACGCATGCACGCACGCACAAACACACATACATACATACATACATACATACATACATACATACATACACACACCTCCCAAACTCTCTGACACTCTCTGTCCCTCTGTTTCTCTCTGTGTGTCTCAGTTTGTGTTTCTGGCAATGTCTGTCTCTGTCTGTCTGTCTCTCTGTCTCTGTCTGTCTGTTCTCTGTGCTGTGAACTTCAACCCCCATTCCCCACATCAAACCCACTACATCCTCAAAGCAAAGCAAAGATAATCAGACCAGATTCACGACTGCAATCAAGTCAGGGATCAAACTAAAGTGGGCGGGAGCAAGGAGGAGGAGTGGGGAGGGGGGGGGGGGGAGCAGAGAGGGAAATGTTTGTATTGGTGGATGAGGGAAGACACTATCCCAGAAGAGTGGGAAGGACTGATATGACCCAGGTAGAGGGAGGGAGGGGGAGAGAGAGAGAGAGAGAGAGAGTGTATAAGTGTGCCTGTGTGTATGTGTGTGTGAGAGAAAGACAGAGAGAGAGAGAGAGGGTGGGGGAGGGAGGGAGAGAGAGTATAAGTGTGTATGTGTACCAGCCGCCATGGCGCAGTGGTTAGCGCCTTGGGTTACGGACTGGAAGGTCGCGGGTTCGATTCCCATAAGAGTCATAGGGATTTTTCGGACTCCGGCCGCTCCTACCCAGAGTGAGTGTGCTGTGGGCTCAGTGGGAAGACTGGGACCACACAGTCGAGCTTCATCCACTTAACGGATGCGAGTTTGAGAGTGTTGCTCAAATTATCTGACCAACACTGCAGGTGTCTGTATCTCTCGGGCCCGGTTGACGCCGGGATATATTATGATAGTAAGCGTAGAGTACAACCCTGTCAAGTAGTCTCAAAGCATATGCACTTCCACAGCAGCATCATTACGTCATCCTCATTGTCATTAATCATCATGCATTTAAAAAAATTGCCTCTGATTCGGTGGTCCCAGTTTCTCTGGTCTCATGGTGACCTCAGATTCGGTTTTGCCCATACACTTCTGTGCCTGTGGTGAGTTTGTGTCAAAGCCTTTGGGGTTGGAGGTTCGCGGGGGACGGTCGTTGGAGGGACGTTGTGGTGGTTGCCACCTGGGGTGGGCAACTCACTCAGTCTGGCTCCGCGACTGAGCTAATACTGTCGTTAGTAGGGGCTTAGTAGGTGGTGTCCTGCGTATGTTAGCTCAGAACAGGCACCACTGAACACCACCAAAGTGACCCAGCAGCAGTGCAGGGCCCCTCTGGCTGGTGGCCCCACGGCGGCCTGATAGTGATGGGCTCCCTGTGGACTTCCGACCCTGAGGATGAGACATAGCAAATCTGGGTGTGGTTGTGGCGGGGAGATTGAAATGAGCGGCGTGGGAACAGTAGGACGGGGGTCGTCAGAAGATGAGGCAGCAAAAAAAAAAAAAAAAGTGTGTATGTATGTGTGTATGTGAGAGAGAGACAGAGAGGGGGGGGGGGAGGGAGGAAGGGAGGGGTGTACGAATACAAACACGAATTCTTTATTTATTTGGATTTGCACCACAGCCCCTGTCTGACTGGAGTTACACGTCATCATCATAATTTATGAACACTAAGAGCTACAGTTTACCACAACAGTTGATTTATCAACAGACAACTTTGAACAAATAAGTATACATACATTCCACACGTTACCATAATGCAATATTTTTCTCTTTTTCAATGTTTCATAAACTTACACAGCAGACTTTGTTAGAACCGTCTTATATGTTTGGTCGACAGAAGAAGACTTATTCTGAATTTACATGAACGATTAGGCTATTTTGATCTGATCGTTTTTATCCTGGGATAAATATAGTAAAGCGGGACAACAAAACAAGAAATGAATTTCGTCCCCGTTTGCCAAATGACAGAAACATTTCAATTTTACTCTGGTATCTGGTCTATGTGGGCATTCATGTAGAGAAATCTGTCGTGACTTGAAAGAGGTGTACACATCTAAGGCGATAATAAGCAGTGTGTGTGTGTGTGTGTGTGTGTGAGAGAGAGAGAGAGAGAGAGAGAGAGAGAGAGAGTCAATGAGTTGTTTTAGGAGAAAGTCAATGAATCAATGAGTTTGTTTTCAGAGAGAAAGAGAGAGACAGAGACAGAGACAGACAGACAGACAGACAGACAGACAGACAGTCAGAGACAGAGGAGAGTGAGGAGGAAAGGGGATGGGGAAGGGGTGCTCATCCAGACAGAACCTTAAACAAAGGTACCAGTGTCTAAGGAGACGAAGCTTGTAAACATCCATCTATGTGACCGCCACCACTGCGGACATAGCACATAGCGCTCAGTGGGAGAGACATCCTCTCACTCCTGAAGAGCGGGAAGCCTTCCCACGGGATGTCTTGAAGGAGAGCCCACAATCACCTGAGTGTGTGTGCCTGTACTGCCCTGTGGTGATGTAGTGGCCTCCAGAGAGTCTGGTCTGCCACTGGTGTGTAATGACCAGTGGTTTAGTAGGGAGAGAGGGAAAATCTTGGTGGTCAGGCGCCTGTCTCGTGGGGACGTTGATGACTGTGTGAAGGCCCGCCAGGTTGATTGGGCTGTTGTCAGTTTGATGTGATTCCTGTGTGTGTGTGAGTGATGGATAGGTTTTTGAGGCGGTGTCAGAGGGCCTTAAGAGAAGATTGTGTCAAGAGAAAGAGATCCGCTGGTTTTCTTTATCATCAAGCGTTTGTGTTTGAGTCTGTGTAGGCTATATGTCTCTCCGTCTGTTTACTTATCTGCTATGGCTTTGGGTGGGTCTTTTTGTTTGTTTGTTTGTTCGTTTCGCAGTCACATCGCTTCTCAATCTTTTGGCTAAGATTGAAGTGTTATTTTGTTTGTTGGTTTTGTTTGCTTGTCGTTGTTTGTTAGGCTCTTTTCCTTTTAGAATCAGACCGTCTTCATTGTTGCTGTTACTGTCACACCAAACGAGTTACACGAATTGCAAAGACACCCAAACTGGACACTATTTACCGTCGAAATTAATACTAGTGAGGCTCACCCGACATTATTTTCCCGGACGTTTTTTTTAAACAGCATTTCTGGACAAGGTCTTACACGATCACAATCACCAATATCTCGTATGTATACATAAGAACAAAAACAATATCAGCATATAGATCAAGCAGTCGAGTGCTTGTGGAAGCAGTGTTGGAGATATTGCGGTCAGTGCAAACAGTACACAGATCAGCAGGGGTGGTGAGGGAAATGGGGAGCTGACAAAGATAAGAGAGGGATCCTCGCTAGAGGCGGGAAAAAACGAAGACCCCCCCCCCCCCCCCCCCCCCCCCCCCCCCCCAACCCCGGAATAGGTGTTAATGCTAGAAAAAAAAGCGACCAACTCCAATCCAGTTATTGGTTTGGGCGAAACAGATGGCAGAGGGAGAAGCGAGAATTTCTTTTTTTAATGACCCCCTGAAGTCGGAGTGCGGC
>CM054150.1:50008750-50011250 GCA_028751875.1 Rapana venosa | reverse complement strand
GTGCATGTGAAGAGTGGGTACTGACAGGGGTGGGGGTCTTGAAAGATGAAATCAGGGTATGGAAAATGTGGGGGTTTTCATAGAATACCAGACAGTAGATAGATAAAGGTAAAAATAAGGTAAAAGTGTTACCATAAACTGTGTGGTCGTAGGTGAGCGAGGCATCAGACCTCAGCTTCTGTAGGGGTAAACATATTGAGGGCGGTGCCAATCTCCTCTCCCTCGCTGCTTTACCTTCCCTAACCATGAAGAGGGCAGTACCCACTTACAGCTGGGTGAACTGGGGTGGGGGGAAGTTGTACTAAAGCCAAGGCGCACAAACGGTCACCCATCCACTTGGTAACCACACTCAATGCTGCTTGACATTTGATTGGGGGAAAAGTGAATGCTCTGACCACTGAGCTATCCCGTCCCCAGATAGACTAAACAAACATTGCCAATGGAGAAGTGTGACAAACCATCAGGCAGTACTTTGGTCCACACCAAGATCTGCTGGCATCCGTTGAAAAGATCACCTCGTTAGTGTGGCCTGGTAACAACGTTGAAATTTGAAATTCCAGTGATCGCGCTAGAACTGTCGCCTGGCAACTGTCGCGGGATGGAGACAAATATGCAGACAGGAAAAAAACAACCCAGGAGGTTGGCATCCTTGCAAAGTTAACAGATAAATCATTGGCTGAGACTCAAGATGTGACACATAACCCACATAGATGGCGGACTTTTGATGAACAGTTGCATAGGACCGTTGTACCACATAGACAGCACGCAGAGCGATTAGAAACAGGCAGAGATACAGGTTACATACTAGATAAGTAGAGAGAGCGACAGGCAGACTGCCATGCCTTCCTTGAATTCTTCCCGTCACTCTCTCTTTGCAGTTGCACAGACAGACGGACTTTGCCTCAGTCCTCTCCCACCTTCTGAAGTAAGGTGGTGTGAGCAAGGAAGCACATGCAGATGTGGAGAGAGAGAGCGAGAGAGAGAGAGAGTGAGAGAGAGCGAGAGAGAGAGAGAGAGAGAGAGAGAGAGTACCCACACTTGCACTTTAGTATGCATGCACAAATGTTCATAGGCGAACTTCCATGTAAGCAAGCACCACGCACGCACGCACACACACTACACTACACACACACACGTACACACACACACACACACATACACACACTACACACACACACACACACACACACACACACACACACACACACACACACACACACACACACACACACAGAGGCACATAACCTTTTGCAATGTTTATTCCTGCGCAGCACACGCAATATTACTCTCTGCCAACAACTACTGGCACACCAACCAATACAGCCCACAGAAAAACAAGTCTCAGAACTCAGCTAACAATTGCTGACAACCACCAGTCAGGCTTCTGTCAGTGTTTGCTAACGGTACAAAGGGGGATGGGGGGGGGGGGGGGGGGGGGGGGGGGGGGGGGGGGGGGGGAGGGGGGGGGGGGGGGGGGGGGAGGGGGGGGGGGTGGGGGTGTAGGGATGTTGTTGTGTTGGCTGAAACTGCTCGAGGACTCTAAACAAGCAAGCGTGGGGCTCAGATGAGGACAGAGATAGACGAGGCTAGGCTAGGCTAGCGTAACGTAACAATACGCTGTTTGGGCCGGAGGTCGGTCTAGTCTGTCTATCTTGTTCACTTTTTGTTTTTGCTCTTGGGGTCTGTCTATCTGTCCTGTGATGGGTATTCAATAGAGGGTATTGTAGTGGGGGTGTAGAAGTGTGTGTGTTGGGGGGGGGGGGGGGAGGAAGGTGGTGGTGGATGTGGGTGTGTGTATAGGGTGAGGGTGGGGAGGAGGGGTGTGTGTGTAGGGTGGGTGGTGGGGCGGAGGGTGTATGTGTGTGTATTGCGGTGGGGATGAGCGATGCGTGTGTATGTGAAGAGGGAGAGAGACAGAGAGACAGAGACAGACAGACATTCAGACAGACAGACAGTGTGTGTGTGTGTGTGTGTGTGTATGTATGTGTGTGTATGTGTGAGAGAGAGAGAGAAAACAACACAGACACACAGACAGACAGACATTCAGTCAGACAGTGTATGTGTGTGTGTGTGCGTGCGTGCGTGCGTGCGCGCGAGTGTGTGTGAGAGAGGTTTGAGTGTTTTCTCCGTCTCTTCTCGGTGTAAACCTGGGAGTTTCAAAGGTAGCTGATAACTTAAGATCTTGACATTTTTATGATTCTGTATTTGTGTACACGGGCTAAAATCTAGTCGGTATCAGCATAATAATGTAAGTAAGGGAGGGTTCAGGCAGGTGTATGTATGTAACACCAACATATGTAGAGATGTGTAGCATAGAACAAGGAGCGGGATGGAGAGCTGGGAAAAACTTGTCAACGTAGCAATGCACGTGTGTGTACTTTAGTAAGAGCGAGAGAGAGAGAGAGAGTCTGAATGCAGTAGAGATGTGGAATAGTGCTACAGGGAGAAAGCCGCACTACCATTGGTTGCACGCGACACGGCTCAGCCTATCAGAAAGCAG
>CM054150.1:49996250-50003750 GCA_028751875.1 Rapana venosa | reverse complement strand
CTCTCTTCTCTCACTCTCTCCTCTCTCTCTCTCATCTCTCTTCTCTCTCTCTCTCTCCTCTCTCTCCCCTCTCTCTTTCTCTCTCCCCTCTCTCTTTCTCTTCTCCTCTCTCTCTCTCACTCCTCTCTCTCCTCCTTCTCCTCTCTCTCTCTCTCTCTCTCTCACTCTCTCTCTCTCTCTCCTCTCTCTCTCTCTCTCTCCTCTCTCTCTCTGTGTCTCTCTCTCTTCCTCTCTCTCTGTCTCTCTCTCCTCTCTCTCCTTTTCTCTCTCTCTCTCTCTCTTCCCCCCCCCCCCCTCTCTCTCTCTCTCATCTCTCTCTCTCTCTGAGGAATGGAAAAAAGGTACTCTTTTATTGACGACAGATGTATACAACGCATGGTCATGCAGACTAGAGAAAACGACTTGATATGGATAATATAATAATACCCATTGCTCAGACATCCCTGCCAAAGAGGCATACTCCGAATAAGTGAGATGCTGCTTCCGTGAAATTAATGCTGTCATAATTTAGATAAAAGAAAAAAAATACCCAATTAATGCTTCCGTCCGTGCAGATAGGTGGTTAGAGCAGGCCTATCTTTTGCTTATTATTTCTTAAATACGAATTGATTTAAACTTAATGGATTAACCCTTGAAACAAATTTGGTCAGTAGTCATTATTATAAGACAGTCTTCAGACACTCTCGATTGTTCATTAGTTCTTTCCCCTCAACCTCAATTCTTTACTCTTGTTTCTTTATTGTCCATGCATGCAAGCAAGTTCTGTCTGTCTGCCTGTGTGTCTGTCTCTTTCCCGTCTGTCAGTCTGTCTGTCGGTCTGTCTGACTGTTTCTTCTTGTTCTTGTTCTTCTTGTTCCTCCTCCTCTTCTTCTTTTTGTTTTCATCTCTTCTTCCTCCCCCTCTCTTTCTCTGTCATGCACGCACTTATGCACGCACACGCGCTCACACACAGTACAACAAACACACACCACACTACACACAAAACACTACACACACAAAGAACACACTGCACACACCACCACTCACACACTACACACACACAACTACACTCACTGCACACACACACACACACACACACACCACACACACACACACAACACACCACTCACACGCCCACGCACCAACACACACACACACACACACACACACACACACACGAACCACACACACTCTCTCTCTCTCTCTCACCCTCTCTATCTCTGCTCTAGCAAGAACGGCAACGCTTACAAATAGCGCCTCACATTACGGGTTAACCTAAATCCTCCTCCTTTCTCACCTCGTCATAAGAGATAAGAGATAAAATAATAATAATAAAAAAGAAGAAGAAGAAAAGAAGAACAGCCCACATCAGAAACAAGCGATGCAGCAGCAGCAGCAGCAGCAGCACCCGTTAATTTAGCATCGCCTATCTTATCTACATTGTCAGTTGTCTATTGGTTGCGCTGATGCGAGAGTGAGAGAGAGAGAGAGAGAGAGAGAGAGAGAGAGAGAGAGTTTGCGTGTGTGTGTGTGACAGCATGCGCGTGCGTATGTATCTTATCTACTTTGTCATTGCCTTTGGCAATGATGCGAGAGAGAGGGAAAGAGAGAGAGAGAGAAGAGAGAGAGAGAGAGAGAGAGAGAGAGAGAGAGAGAGAACTCTAGAGAGCGAGCTTCTTTGTGTGTGTGTGTGTGTGTGTGTGTGTGTGTGTGTGTGTGTGTGGTGTGTGTGTGGTGTGTGTGTGAGTGCGTGCATGCGCGCGATGTGTGTGTGTGTGCGTGCGCGTGCGCGTGCGTGTGTATCTTATCTACATTGTCACTTAAACTATGGCAATGATAAAGAGAGAGAGAGAGAGAGAGAGAGAGAGAGAGAGAGAGAGAGAGAGAGAGAGAGAGAGAGAGAGAGAGTGAGAGAGAGAATGAGAGAGAGATGCATGAGAGAAAGCTTTTTTGCTCTGCGCGCGCGCATGTGTGTGTGTGTGTGTGTGAGCATGCGTGCGTGCGTGCGTGTATATTTTTTTCTACATTGTCACTTGCATATGGCAATAATGCAAGAGAGAGAGAGAAGAGAGAGAGAGAGAGAGAGAGAGAGAGAGAGAGAGAATTTTTTATATTTTTTTTAATTTTAATATCGAGGATAATGGAATAAGCGAGAGAGAGAGGGAAAGAGAGAGAGGACGGACGGACGGACGGACGGACAAACAGATAGACCGACAGAGAGACACGGACAGAGACAGGCAGAGAGACAGGCTGAAAGAGAGAGAGAGTCAGATCGAACTTGCTTGTTGTATACATGTACATTCGTGTGAAGGAAGCCGCAAGGGCACGCATGCGAGTGTATGGATGTATGTGCATGCATAGGTGCATGTGTGTGTGCGCGCGGGCACGTGTGTGTGTATACTCTGTGTGTGTACTCTGTGTGTGTGTATGTGTGTGTGTAGGGTAGCAAGAAGTGTGTGTAGTGTAGGGTGTGTGATGGTTTGCTGCTCTTTGGGGGTGATTTGCATGGTCGTTCTGCTTCCCTGGGATGAGGGGTTTAAGGAGAGGGTTTGCCTCCGATAAGTCCCCGTGTCTTGTGTCTTGTTTCTTTTCTTTTCTTTCTTCTATCATCGTCTCTTTCTTCGCACGTGCCTCCCCGCCTCGTAACTCTCTCTCGATCTGTTTCTGTCTGTCTGCCTGTCTGTTTTTCTGTCTGTCTGTTGTCTGTCTGTCTGTCTTTCTGTCTGTCTGTCTCTGTCTGTCTGTCTCTCTCTATCTCACACCTTCACTCTCTGTCTGTCTGCTGTCTCTGTCTGTCTACCTTTCTGTCTGTCTGTCTCTCTCGCTCTCTCTCCTCTCTCTGTGTCTGTGTGTCTGTCTGTCTCTGCCTCTCTGTATCTGTCTGTCTCTCTGCCTGTCTATCTGGCTCTCTCTCTCTCTCTGTCTCTCTCTCAAGTGCCTAGTTTTGTGTGTGTTTCTTTTGGGTTAAGAACAAAAAACCAAATCCCATCTCGTTGCACCTGTGTAACAACTTTGTGTGTGTATTTGTGTGTGCGCGCGCGTGTGTGTGTGTGTGCGCGCGCGCGCGCGTGTGTCTTAAGAATAGACAGATACAAACACAGAGATGGAGACACAGAGAGATCGATATTCATGTTCGGATATATAATACATGTTAATTGATTAGGCCATCAGCAGTCCATAATGAAGGTTTTTAAGTGAACAGATTACAGTCCATCCAAAAATAAAACCAAACAAACAAAAAACAGCCACAAGCGAAGAAACCCTGTTAGCAATGTAACACATTGACATACAAACAGACATGCATACAAGCTAAATACATACGGTGTTAAAGAAAACAAACAACACCACTAAGAGAAAGGAGTATACTGTGAGTAGTGGGGGAGATAAGGTGACCTGATGGGCACGAGGCCAAAGGAAGAGGGGGACGGAACTCCGTGCCCTGGAAGTCTTGCCCTCTCTCTGTGTCTTTCTCTGTCTCTCTGTCTGTCTGTTTCTCTCTCTGTCTCTCTTATGTCTGTCTGTTTGTCTCTCTCTCTGTCTGCTCTGCCTGTCTGTCACTCCTCTCTGTTTTTTCTCTCCTCCTCTAAAAACTCTCTTCCCCCCCTTTTCCCCTTTTATTCTTTGTCTTTTTTTTTCCCCCTTTTTCTTTTTCTTTCCCTTTCCTTCTTCTTCATTTTTTTTTCCCCCTCTCCCCCTCTCTCTTCCCCTCACCCTTCCTCTTTTGTCTTCTTTCCACTCCTTTCCTTCTTCCTTTCTCTCGCTCCCCTCTCCCCCTCTCCCCTTTTTTTCCCCTTTTTCTTTCCTCTCTAAATTTCTTTCTCTCTCCCCCCTTTTATCTCTCTCTATTTTTTCTCTTCCTTTTCTCTTTTCCTTTTTGTTTTTTCTTTTTTAAAAAAAAACCCGTCCATCTCTTCACTTTCAACTTTTTGTGTTTTTTTTCCCCTTTTTTTTTTTTTTCCTCCCCCTTTTCTTTTATAAATCCCAAAAAACCAAACCCTTTCTTTCATTTTATCTTTTATTCCCCTTTCCTTTTGAATTTTTTAACATACTTTTCCCCTCCTTTCCAAAAAACCCAAAAAAAACCCCATTTGGGGCCCCTTTACCCTTTTCCTTCTTTCCAAACTCTCAACTTCCTCTTTCCCCCCCTTTTTCTTTTTTAAAATTCCTTCCACCTAAAAAACTCCCTCCGGAATCTTGCCCTCTCCTTTTCTCCTCTTTTCTCTCTTTTCTCCCCCTCCTCTTCCCTTTTTCTCCCCTCTTTTTTCTTCTCTCTTCTCTTTTCTCTCTCGTTTTCCTTCTCCCCCTTTTTTCCCCTTTTCTTCTTTTTCTCTCTTCCCCTTTTCCCATCTCTTTTCGTCTCCCCTTCTTTTCCTTTTTCCCCCTTTTTTTCCCCCCCCTCTTCCCCCTTCCTTTTCTCTCTCCCCCCTTTCCCCCCCTTCTTTTTCTCCCCCCCTCCCCCCCTTTTCCCCCCCCTCTTTTTCCCCTCTCTCTTCCCCCCCTCTCCCCCCCCACTCTCACCCCTTTACATTTTTTCCCCCCCTTTCCCCCCTTTTCCCTATCCCTCTCTCTCTCTCCCCCTCTCTCCCCTCTCTCCCCCCTCTTTTTCTATCCCTTCCTCTCATTCCTCCCCCTCCACCCCCCCTTTTCAAACCCCTTTCTTTCTCTTCCCCCCATCACCCCCCTCTCTTCCCCCATTTCCCCCTCTTTTCTCTACCCCCCCCTATCCTTTCCCCCTCTCTCTTCCCCCCCCTCTCACCCCCTCCCCATCCCCCCTTAAACACTTCCCCCTCTTCTTCCCCCTTCTCTCCCCTCTCTCACCCCCTCTTATCTTATTCCCATCACTTTTTTGTCTCTTCCCCCCCCCTCTTCCCCCCTCCATCCTTATCCCCCCCACCCCCCCCCCCCCTTTTCCCTCCCCCCTCCCCCCCCCCCCCCTCCTTTCTTTTCCCCTCCCCAAACACAACGCACTGGGAAAGCGCATTTAAAGCAACAGCATGCAAATTTTTGCCCTATGTTTCGCATGAAGGCTGTTTTGTTCTCCTCTTTGACGTGTTTTGTGTTTTTTTTGGTTTTGTGTTTTGTGTGTTGTGTGTGTGTGTGTGTGTGTGGGGAGGAAAAAGAGAAGATGAGAGAGAGGAGGAGAGAGCCCAAAGCCCGAAAATTTATTTTAAATGTACTTCGGGGCCCTTTGGGACACAATTTAAACAAAAAATTCAAAAAAAAAAAGGGAAAGAAAGGGGAATAAAAAAAAAAGAGAGAGGAAAAAAGAAGGACAGCAGAAAACAGAGCAAAAAAAGGGACAAAAACCAGAGAAAAGGGAAAACAAAAAGAGAGAGTGGGGGGAAAGAAAGACAGACAAAAACAAAAAAGGGAAGGGTTTGTAAAGCCCCAAAAAAACAAAAGGGTTTTTTTTTTAATTTATGTTGTTGGTTTGCTTGGTTTTTAGGGCCCCAGTATAACCCGTCCCCTGGGACATAGTAGCATCTGGGGTTGTTCGTGGGGGGGTTCCTCACAAGCATGTAGGGAAGGGAAACAAAAACAAAAAAAAAGAAAAAAGTTTTTAAAAAAACCTCTAAAAAATACAAAGTAAACAAACAGGGAAAAAGCAACCCGCAAGCGCACACCCACAGCCAACTGGAAAAAAGAAAAAAAAAAACCAAGACCCAAATTTATATTAGTGGGGTGTGGGGGGCGCGCGCTCGCTCGCTCGCACGGGTGCGTTGGGAAAAAGTTAGAGGTAGGGGTTGGATTTCCCAACAAAAAATTTTAAAAAAATATTTTTTTAAAAAAAAATATTAGGGAACTGCCTTTTTTTCTCGCGCCCCCCCCCCCCCCCCCCCCCCTTCCCCCCCCCCCCCCACCCCCCCCTTTCCCCCTTTTTTTTAAAAATTTTCCCCCTCCTCATTCATTTCTTTTTTCGTCTTTTTTTTGGTTTTTGGTTTGTTTTTTAATTTTTGGGCTGTCTGGTTTTGTCCTTTTTTTTCTTTTTCCCCCTTTCTTTGTTTTCTGTCCGTCTCTGCCCTTTTCCTTTCTCTGTCTTTCGCCCCCCCAACCCCCCCCCCCCCCCCCCCTCCCCCTCTCTCTCTTTCTCTTTCTGGGTGTGCATATACTCAGGGACTGAATGGAAAAAAAAAGAGCACAAGAGGTTGCTTTTTTCCAAAATCCTCGAAATTTTAAAAGGGGTAAAAATCCCCCCCCCTCCCCCCCCCCCCCCCCCCCCCTCCCCCCCCCCTTTTTCTCCTTTTTGCTTTTAAAACCCGGGCCCGAAAGTAAAAAAAAAGCGCAAGAGTGGTTTTTTCCATTATCCTCGAAATAAAAGAGTAAATCTCTGTTTTGTCTTTTTGTCTGTCTGTCTTCCTGTCTCTTTCCCCTCTCTCCCCCCCTCTTTTTCTCTCTCTCCCCTCTTCGCCCCTCCCCTCTCTTTTCTCTCCTCTTTCCCTCTCCCCCTCAATTAAGGGAAGCCTGGTTTGGGGAGTGATGTTTTATAAGCTGACCCGGGGTTTGATTCTTGTTTTAAAAGGGGTTTTTTTTTTCCTTGGGGGGTTTTCATCAGTGCCGACTCCCACTCTCCCAAAAATCTTTCGAATGAGACTAAAAACTGGCCCCACACCGGAGGGTAAAAAAAGAAATTTTTAAAAAACACACGTGTGCTTATTCCCCTTATCTTCGAAATCAAAAAAAAAATTTAAAAAAAAAAAAATAAAAAATCCCCCCCCTCTCTGTTTTTCTTTCTCCCCTGTCTCTCTCGGGTCTCCAGTTCCCCCCCCCCCCCCCCCCCCCCCCCCCCCCCCCCCCCTCTAATTTTTTTTATTGCTTCAAAAAACCAAAAATGAAAGTTTTTGGGCAAACACCAGAGATTCCAAATTACCAAAAATACCCTTAAAACTGCCCAACCAAATCCCCCTGGGAAAAAAAAACCCTCAGAAGTTAAGGGTAGCAGAAGAAATAATAAAAAGCAAAGCCAAGTTAAAAAAAGGGGGGAGAGAGAGAAGGGAGAGGGAGGAGGGGAGAGAGAGAGAGAAGGGTGGGGCCCTTTTGGGGTTTCCCTCCCTCGCTCCCCTCTTGCGAAAAAAGAAGAAGAAAAAACCCAAACCCAAGCCAAGTTAAAGGGCGGGTAGTTTAAGTGTATAAAATTTTTTTTTACCCTCCCTCGTCCTCCTGCTAAGGAAAGAAAATATTTAAAAACTAAGCCAAAATTAAATCAAGAGGAAAAAGTTTTATTTCTTTTTCAATTCCCCCACTTTTTCTGCCAAAAATTTCCCCCGTTGCACGCCTTTTGTTTCATTTTTGTTTCTTCTGATTTTCTTTTTGGGGATATCAATTTTTATAAAATTTTCCTTTTACGATTTTTCTTTTTTCTTCCTCTCCCCCCCCCCCCCCCCCCCCCCCCCCCACCCCCCCCCCCCCCCCCCCCCCCCCCCCCCCCTGCATGAGGTTGTGTGGGTGTCTCTCTCTCTCTGTCTCTGGTGTTGTGTGTAGTTGTTTGTGATGTGTTGTTGTGACTGTGTGTATGTTGTGTTT
>CM054150.1:49981003-49988250 GCA_028751875.1 Rapana venosa | reverse complement strand
AAAAACAAAACAAAAACCCCAGGAAACACACACAAAACCACCCACCACGCACCAACACCCGCACGCGCGCACACACACCAGGCACACCCCGATCAAAACCGCACACAACCAAAACCACACACACACACACCACCACACACACACACCCCCACACACCCCACAAAAAAAACAACACACATAACACACCACACACACACACACACACCCCACACACACCACACACACACACACACCCACACACACACTCACACGCACACACACATACTCACACAAAACACACTCACACACCACACCTTCTCTCTCTCTTACACACACCATACCTCACACACACACACGCACACATTACACACACACACACCACCACACACCCCCAACCACAAAAACACTCACACACACAAAACTCTCACACACACACACCCCAAAACACACACACACATACTCACACACACACACAACACACACACTCACACACACCACACCCAATGGCACAAAGTCTAAGAGATGTACCTGCACTACATACGGGTCCGCCCTTTTTCAGGGGTGTGTTTGACAAATAGATAGTGTCTGTTTGAAGGTTGGTGGGGTCTGCTTTATTGAGAACGCTGTAAAACCTCACGTTTAGCTAACATATAAGGTTTGTTTTCGGTCACTGTGAAGTTTTTATTAGAAGGCTGGTAACGATGAAAAAGTTCCAGATCTCTGAAAAGCAAACCACAAAACTTCGTGATTTGGTTTTTTTTTTTTGCTCTAACGAGAAGAAAACAGAACAACATTTTACAAATGCTGAAAGAAGAAGAAACCATAAAATTGTGCTAGCATGCGGGATCTCCCCCCCCCCCCCCCCTCCCACAACCAAAAACCCAACACCCCCCCAAAAAAACCCAAACCCCAAAACAACCAACAAAAACACCCCCCCCCCCCCCCCCCCCCCCCCACAAAAACAACAAAACTACCCAAAACAAAGCAAACAAAAACCCCAACCCAAACAAACCAAAAATAAAACAAACCCAAAAACCCCAACCCACCCCCCCCCCCCCCCCCCAAACCAAACAACAAACAGAAAAACAAAACAAAAATAAAACAAAAGAAAACTACAGCAACAACAAAAAAAACCGAAACACCAACACACCAGCACCCCTCCTTTCCTCCAATTCCTGAAAGAACATATGTTAAAACCTTACACCCAAACCTTCCCATAGTATAGACCGAGCACCACTGAAATTTTGCAACCACACACACACACACACACACACACAAACACACAACACACACACACAACACACAAAAAACACAACACACAAAAACACACAACACACACACAAACACCACACACACACACACACACTCCCCCTCAAAATCACTACTCACTCACTCACTCACTCACACAACTATATAAAATTATATATATATAATATATAAATATTATATTATATATATAAAATATATAATATAAAATAAAATAAAAGAGAGAGAGAGAGAGAGAGAGAGAGAGAGAGAGAGAGAGAGAAGAGAGAGAGATTCATGGAGAAAATCAGTGAGGAAAGAATGTAAGTCAGCTCCTTGGTACATGAAGGTAAAAGGTAAAGGTGTCCCATCACCTATGTGGTCGTAGGGGAGCGAGGCATCAGAGACTTCAGCTTCTCTAGAGCCCAGCATATTGAGGGCGGCGCCCATCTCCTCTCCCTCGCTGCTTTACCTTCCCTGACCCTAAAGAGGGCAGGTACCCATTCACAGCTGGGTGAACTGGGGGACTGTACTGAAGCCAAGGCGCGCAAACGGTCTCCCATCCAAATTGTAACCGCGCTCGATGCTGCTTAACATTGGCTGGGGGAAAGTGAGTGCTCTGACCTCTGAGCTATCCCGCCCCCTTGGTACATGCGTACATACCAGCACAGAGACTTGACAAACCCATACATCACGGCAAAGGATTCTTACTCCAGAGTCAGGCTAGCTACTCCCTCTCTTTTCAACTATCTGTTTATCCGCGCGTGACATTTCTGACCAGAAGACTGATACGTCTTCCGTTTTGTCACTGACTGACTGAATAGAAAATCCCCTGGAACTGACAGACGCCTCGGCGAAGATGGCCCTGCTCTATCTAGGCTAATCAGTCACCCCTCAGGTCATGAGTTTGCTCTGTGCACGTGATGTGATAGTGTACTCAAATAGTTTTGCAGTGATCTAGTACTTCCCAGTTTTTTAAATATCTGGAATTTTAACAGGACTTATAGATTTTGGATTTCGATATTGTCTATAGCCGAAGTTGGAAAGCGTCTACCTTAACTGAGGGCAAAACCCCACTCTTGCATTCACCATGGCAGCTTATATAGAGAGAGAGTGAAAATGATGTCTCTCATTTACATATGATTTGTACGCCCCTCTCATTCAAAATGGATTGAATGGAAGCGCTCTGATTTGTAATTGCAAGATATAGCGCTCTATAAATTTCATATATTATTATTATTATTATGTGAACTTCGGAGTGCTAGCCAAGGAACAAAAAACCCAAAACAAAACAAAAATCAAGCCCCCAACAACCGTAGTCTCAGTACGTTCAAGACAAGCTTGGATGTAAACGTTCTTCGTGGCTTGACTTGAGTGGTTCTGGAGTAACTTTACATACACGTGTTCGAGGATAGTTAGTTAGGCCTTTGAAATTTCATCCATAATATGAAGAGATTTAGCATGTATAGGAGAGAGAGAGAGAGAGAGAGAGAGAGAGAGAGAGAGAGAGAGAGAGAGAGAGAGACAGACAGACAGACAGACAGACAGACAGACAGACAGACAGACAGACAGACAGACAGACAGACAGACAGACAGACCGAGAACTCGAATATATTATTGAGGGGATTGGATAAGCCAGAAGTCTCTTACACTAGTCCACCAGAAACAACAACAACACCAACAACAACAAAAACCCCAAAACCAGCGCCACAAAACAACAGCATGAAATACCCCCCCCCCCCCCCCCCCCCACACCACCCCACACAAACACACAGAAACACTACCCCCCCCCCACCCCCCCCCCCCCCCCCCCCCCCCCCCCCCCACACACACACACACAAACACACAGAGAAAGTACACTTAATACATGCGTGCGTATCACCACCACAAGACTCGCCACAACGCACACCGTACATGAAACACTAACAACAAATATCTCGGCCACTTTCTCAAAACATGACCCGGTTCTGTCACTGATACCACCACTCAGTAATACTTATACTAGTAGTCTGTGCATTTTCAAAGTAGCTTTCCCGTCGACTGCCCACGATGCCAGAAGGCTTGTGATGCACTTAGAAACCTCTGGACAGTAGCAGTGGATAGTATGAAGGTTGTGGACCTAGTACCTTCTTCCATCTTCAGGGAAAAGTCTAAGTGTAGCGTAGCCATCAAGTAAAGCGGAGACGTAGATGGGTAAAGGATGTGTGCAGTAAAGCATCGCTTTGAAAAAATGTGAATTTGATACCAGCGCACTCTCTTAAAGGTTACGGTGTGGTCAGCGCGTCAAAAGATGTTGGTTTGATGCGAGTGCATTCTCATAAGTCAGTCAGTCAGTCTGTCTGTCTGTCTGTCTGTCTGTCTGTCTCTCTCTCTCTCTCTCTCTCTCTCTCTCTCTCCTCTCTCTCTCTCTCTCTCTCTCTCTCTCTCTCTCTCTCTCTCTCTCTCTCTCTCTCTCTTGCTTTTCCTCTAACACATCCCCCCCTCCCCCGTTTCTGTTGAAAGAAAAACGAATTTCTTTTTTCTCTTCCTTGGGCGTGTGCAGTCGCCACGGTGCATTTTGCACGTTTTATCTCTATCAAGGAAGTAAAAAGAAAAAAAAATCGATGATAAATATGTGCTGATGTTAGGAGGAGAGAGGAATGGTGCACTTCCTTTCCCTCACCAGTTTTTGTGGATTTTGTTGGGATTTTTTTTAAGAATCGTTAAGGTTTTATAAAAGTGATGGTGCTCGTATATGTGCGCATGCTGTGATACGCTGGCACACACGCGCGCTGGCGCACAACACACGTGCGGGAACACACACACACACGTGCACACACACACACGTGCACACACACACACACGTGCACACACACACGTGCACACACACACACACACGCACGCACATCTCTCTCTGTCTCTCTCTGTGTCTGTGGGGGACGGGATAGCCTAGTGGTTAGAACATTGCGCTCGCAATCTGACGGCCCTGGTTCGATTCCAGTTCAAAGGGGATATTTTCCCTGGAGTTAACATCAGTGCAGACTCCACTCTCCTCAAAAGTCCTTCGGATGAGACTATAAACCGAGGCCCCGTGTGCGAACGCACGCAGAACATCTTTTGCACACGTTAAATCCTGTTCCGCTTTTCGTAAGAGTAGGCCATTGTGTGCCGATGGGAACAGATGACAGAATTTACAAAACCGCATACACACGGGGACTGGATATAAAAAAAGCACATGTGTTTATGATAATA
The DNA here is from genome assembly GCA_028751875.1 of Rapana venosa. Taxonomy (NCBI): domain Eukaryota; kingdom Metazoa; phylum Mollusca; class Gastropoda; order Neogastropoda; family Muricidae; genus Rapana; species Rapana venosa. The sequence goes on along the minus strand of CM054150.1, from coordinate 49,983,795 downwards.
ATAATAATAATAATAAATGGAATTTATATAGCGCTGTATCTTGCATACTTATTCCATTATCCTCGATATAAAAGAATAAATAAAAATAAATGTCTCTGTCTCTCTGTCTCTCTCTGTCTCTCTCTCTTTCTCTCTCTCACCCCTAGGTTCTCAGAGCAGGTATGCTGAAGACATCAGTTCATCTGGTCGTTCCGCTCCAGACGTGGCCCGTTTACCTGTATGCCATCACCCGTAAATATTGTCTGTCTGCAAGTCAAATGCCATCTGTCTTTTTTCAAACCTTTTCTTCTTTCTTTCATTCTTTTTATTTTATTTTTTACCGCCTAGTGAAAACAGGAAGGTGATGAGTTCGCTCTCTCTCTCTCTCTGTGTCTCTGTGTGTCTGTCTCCGTCTATGTGTGTGTCTCTGTGTGTCCGTCTGTCTGTCTCTCTTTCCACCTCTCTCACTCTGTGTGTGTGTGTGTGTGTGTGTGTGTGTGTGTGTGTGTGTGTGTGAGAGAGAGAGTGAGAGAGAGAGAGAGAGAGAGAGAGAGAGAGAGAGAGAGAGAGGAGAGAGAGAGAGAGAGAGAGACGGAGAATAAGTGCAGACAGACAATCAGAACGCAGAAAACCACATTGCGTCGTCTGTTTCCTCTCTTAACAAAACAGATAACAACGATACGGGGTATAAGTTAACATCCACCGATCACTCATTCAAGCTGTCATTGCGGGGTACAAGTTAACACCCACTCACTCATTCAAGCTGTCTTACTAACTATTGTTTCTGCGAGCAAATTAACCCACACAAGCATCTGACATAAACCATCAGGCTCATTTTCTGATAGTATAGACCTTCGATTATTCATGCCTCGGCCTGTCTGTCTGTCTGTCTGTCTGTCTGTCTGTACCTACTTTGCTTGTTCGAGTCTCGGGTAGCTTCCTCTTCTCGTTTGATTCTTTTAGCACATTTTCTTTTCGTCTAATTTTTCTGTCCATCTCACTTAGTTAGCCCCGCTTATCCGTTATGACATCCAATGGGGGGGGGGGGGGGGTGGGGGGGGGGGGGGGGGGGGGGGGGGGGGTTGTCTGTAAATTATTGCCTGATCATGTTCAGAATGGATTCTGGGTATTAGGCCTACAGGAACAAGCGATGGATTGAGGAAGCGAGGCTGTTTTCTTTCAAAGCGTATAATATATTAGTGTTTTTTTGGTATGGTTTTTGTTTTCAGTCCGTAATGTTTTGACTTGTTTTTGGTTTTATCTATTTCCTTCTTTCTACCATGCTTCCTGTCTTTGTCTGTCTGTCTGTCTGTCTGTCTCTGTCAGCCTCTGTCAGTCTGTAAGGGACGGGATAGCCTAGTGGTTAGACATTGCACTCGCAATCTGAGGACCCGGGTTCGATTCCCGTTCAAGGGGATATTTTCCCCTGGAGTTAACATCAGTGCAGACTCCACTCGCCTCAAAAGTCCTTCGGATGAGACTATAAACCGAGGCCCCGTGTGCGAACGCACGCAGAACATCTTTTGCACACGTTAAAACCCGTTCCGCTTTTCGGAAGAGTGGGCCATTGTGTGCCGGTGGGAACGGATGACAAATTGACGAAACTGCATACACACGGGGACTGGATGCAAAAAAGCACACAAGTGCTTATTCCATTATCCTCAATATAAAAGAATATATAAAGTCTCCCCCTCTCTGTCTCTGTCTCTGTCTGTCTGTCTGTCTGTCTCTCTCTCTCTCTCTCTCTCTCTCTCTCTCTCTCTCTCTCTCTCTCTCTCTCTCTCTCTCTCTCTCTCTCTCTCTCTCGTGTATTTTCTTTCTGTTTACTCTCTTTTTTTCCTTGTGTGTGTGTTTAACTTTTCCTTCTTTAAATCCTTTCATTCAATTTTTTTCTGAGACTTTCTTGTTTCTTCCTGGAGTCCCAGGAGTGTGTGTGTGTGTGTGTGTGTGTGTGTGTTGTGTGTGTGTGTGTGTGTGTGTGTGTGTGAGCGTGTGTGCGTGTGTGTGTGTGTGTGTGTGTGTGTGTGAGCGTGTGCGTGTGTGTGCGCGCGCGCGCGTGTGTGTGTATGCTTGCGTGCATGCATGCGTTGGGCTGTGCGAGGGTATGTGCGGCACATGCGTGCACGCGTGTGTGCGTATGTTTTACATGTCAATGCTACACAGCACACTTATAAGACATCTAGATTTGATTAGTCATATTGTTTTCTCCGTCTTATTCGAACGCTCAGACAGCAACTATTGATGTCTTTTACATGAGCGAAAACGCGTCACGCTGCCGTTAAGCGCCTGACAAGTCAGGCCCAGCGCATCCAACTTCAGCATATCAGTCATGCCGTTTTTCAACGCCCACACTCCCCCCACCCTCCCCCAACTTTCCTTTAAAAAAACAACACCCCACTTCTTCTTCTTCTCTTCTTCTTCTTCTTCTTCTTCTTCTTCTTCTTCTTCTTCTTCTTCTTCTCTTCCTCCCCCTCTTCCTCCTTCCTCCTCCTCCTCCTCCTTGTTCTTGTTCTTCTTCTTCTTCTTCTTCTCCTCCTCCTCTCCTCCTCCTCCCTCCTCTCCTCCTCCTCCTCCTTCCGCATCCTCCTCCGCATTCTTCTTCTCTTCTTCTTCTTCTTTTTCTTCTTCTTCTTCTTCTTCTTCTTCTTCTTCTTCTTCTTCTTCTTTCTTCTTCTTCTTCTTCTTCTTCTTTAAAGTTACGATGTAGTGGACAGAAAGTGCTGGATGTTGTAGTATAGTGGATTTTAAGCGCATCGTGTATATAATATTTTTTTCCCGAATATATGCACGGTCGCTGCGTGTACTCCACCTGG
>CM054150.1:49968503-49971003 GCA_028751875.1 Rapana venosa | reverse complement strand
TCGGAACTCGGAACTTGTTTAATGTACATCGGCCACTGGGCCACAATACACAAGTAGAAACAAAAATAGAAATATAATTTTTATCACACGACTCGTCATGTTACCACACGTAACCAAAAATTTGTCATCAAACCTGCGATGTGAGAGATAGATGATAGATAGATAGAGAGAGAGAGAGAGAGAGGAGAGAAGATGGGGAGAGAGAGAGAGAGAGAGAGAGAGAGAGAGAGAGAGAGAGGGAGAGCAGGAGAGAAGAGAGAGAGAGAGAGAGAGAGAGAGAGAGAGAGAGAGAGAGAGAGACAGACAGACAGACAGACAGACAGACAGACTCAGACAGAGAAAGAGAGAGACAGCGACAGAATTTGGAGTCGACCATTCAGACAAGACAGACAAAACAAACAAATCTCATACAGGCATTTCACTCATCACATCATACATCAAAAGGTCGGGGCCATGTACAAGACAAGAGAGAAAGCATGGTACGAATGTACCCCCCACACATGACTATTTACTATACAAAAACACAGGGGCATCAGGAGGAGGAGGAGGAGGAGGAGGAACCAGGCCTAAACTCTCAACAGTTCATAGGCTACCACTTGTAAACAAAGACAACGGAGTAAGGGGAAACAAAGGGCTAAGGCCTGAAGGAACAAAGAGGTAGTGGAGTTGTGTTGATACAACAACAGTCAGCACAAACAGCGTGGTTTATCACTGGAGGAGGAGAAAAACAAAAAAATGACGAGACAGGAAGGACGCTAGACTTGTAAGGTTCTTGGCAAAACATAGTGTCTATAACGTCTACTATCTGATCGTCCTCCTTCCTCCTCCTCCTCCTCCGTCTCCTCTACTCCTTCTCCTCCTCTTCCTCCTCCTTTGCCATAATTACCTCCCTTTTCTCCCTTCCTTCCTTCAAGTTTTTCTTGTGTGTGTGTGTGTGTGTGTGTGTGTTGTGTGTGTTTTGTTGTTTTGCTTTGTTGTTCTTGCTTTTCTTGTTCTTCTCCTTTTTCTCCTCCTCCTCGTTCTTTCTTTCTTTCTTTCTTTCTTCTTCTTCTTCTTCCCATTTCTTCTTCTTCTTCTTCTTGTTCTTGTTCTTCTTCTTCTTCTTCTTCTTCTTCTTCTTCTTCTTCTTCTTCTCCTTCTCCTTCTTCGCATTCTTCTTCGCATTCTCTTCTTCTCCTCCTCCTCCTCCTCCTCCTCCTCCTCGCATTCTTCTTCTTCTTCTTCTTCTTCTTCTTCTTCTTCTTCGCATTCTTCTTCTTCCTTCTTCTTCGCATTCTTCTTCTTCTTCTTTGCATTCTCTTCTTCTTGCATTCTTCTACCTCTTCTTCTTCTCGCATTCTTCTTCTTCTTCGCATTCTTCTTCGCATTCTTCTTCTACTTCGCATTCTTCTTCTTCGCATTCTTCTTCTTCTTCTTCCTCTTCTTCGCATTCTCTTCTTCTTCTCCGCATTCTTTTTCTTTTATTCCGCATTCTTCTTCTTCTTTCTGTTCCATTTGCAACATTGGCAACAAGAACAACAGCAACTGCTACTACAACGCGAATCGCGGCAAAACTCTTCAAAAGCACGAAGGGAAAGAAAGTTATAACTCATTAGTTCATGTAAAAAATTAGGGATAAAAAGCACAACAGAAGATTGGAGAAAAGAATAATGATAATCAGAAACTTTTAAAAAATACATAAATTATTGAATATCAATCGCTTCCAAACACTTGGGGGTGTTGTGGGTTTACTTGTTTGGTCTTATAAATTTAATATTGAAATGAAAAGACAGTCAGAAAGAGTAGCATACAGTAGCTAGCGTGGCTCTTCTTTGGGGTTTCTCAGTCTCTCTACTCTCCTGTCCGCCACGCCCCCTCCCCCTCCCTCCTCCCTTCCTGTCTCCTAATAAATATGTCTGCTGCCATCTTGTCTGTGACTAATGTATGTATAGGTTTCCATCCATCCCCCCCCCCCCCCCCCCTTTCTCCGCCTCCTTGCTTTTGTTTCGGAACAGGTGAAGTATGTTTCTCGTTGTTTGGGTCCTGGTAAACATCGTACCCCCAGAGAAAAGTGGCAACCCTGGTAAATAACTCTCAATGACTGACCCTCCCTCCCCCCCCTCTCTCTCTCTCTTCCACCCTACTCCTCCCCTCTTCCCCTCTCCTGCTCCTCCCTTCCTCCTCCTCCTCCCCCCCCTCTCTCTTTCCTCCCCTTTCCCCTCTCCCCCCATCTCCTCTGCTCCTCTTCCTCCTCTCTCTCTCTCTCTTTCTCTCTCTCTCTCTCTCTCTCTCTCTCTTCTCTCTCTCTCTCTCTCTCTCTCTCCTCTCTCTCTCTCTCTCTCTCCAGCCAGCCATACATACATACGGCTGACACATGATCGCCTCTTGTAGTGTTGCATGCAGTTCCATTTTCCTGGCTGCACGTGTGATCAAAGAGCCTCCTCGCAAGTGTTTGCTATACAGACAACACGAAACAACGTGCATGGTATCAGGTTTTTTCTGGGGGTGATATATATCAGAG
>CM054150.1:49953503-49966003 GCA_028751875.1 Rapana venosa | reverse complement strand
TATCTGTATCTTCTCCATTCATTCATACCATCTATCTGTCTGTCTGTCTGTCTATCTGTATCTTCTCTATTCATTCATACCATCTATCTGTCTGTCTGTCTGTTTGTCTATCTGTCTGTCTGTCTGTCTATCTATCTTCTCCATTCATTCATACCATCTATCTGTCTTTCTGTCTTTCTATCTGTCTGGCTATCTGTCTGTTTGTCTATCTGTCTGTCTGTCTATCTGTATCTTCTCATTCATTCATACCATCTATCTGTCTGTCTGTTTGTCTTTCTATCTGTCTGTCTATCTATCTGTCTGTCTATCTGTCTGTCTGTCTATCTGTATCTTCTCCATTCATTCATACCATCTATCTGTCTGTCTGTTTGTCTATCTATCTGTCTGTCTATCTATCTGTCTGTCTATCTGTTTACCTGTCAACTCGACAGATGGCGAGGGGTCTGCCAACCCTACAGCGACTCCATCCATCCATCCATCCACCCACCCACTTCCCTTCCATCCTCCCTCCCTCCACCCAATCACTAATCCACCCATCTACTTTTCTCCCTCACTCATACCATATACCTATCTGTCTATCTGTCCCTCTGTCTGTCCACTTGACACAGATGGCGAGGGGTCTGCCAGCCTTACAACGACTCCATCCACCCACCCACTTCCCTTCCACCCTCCCTCCCTCCCTCCACCCAATCACTAACCCACCCATCTATTTTGTCTCCCTCATTCATACAATATACCTATCTGTCTGTCTGTCTGTCTGTCCACTCGACACAGATGGCGAGGGGTCTGCCAACCCTACAACGACTCCATCCATCAACCCACCCACCCATCCACTTCCCTTCCACCTTCCCTCCCTCCACCCAATCACTAACCCACCCATCTCTTTTGTCTCACTCAGTCCTATCATATAATTATATTCCACCTATTTTTCTCCCTCACTCATACAGTACTGTCTGTCTCTCTGTCTGTCCACTCGACAGATGGCGAGGGGTCTGCCAGTCTTACAACGGCTCCGTCCATCCACCACACCAACCCACCCACTTCCCACCCTCCCTCCCTCCCTACACCCAATCACTAACCCACCCACCTATTTTTCTCCCTCACTCATATCAATATACCTATCTGTCCCTCTGTCTGTCCACTCGACAGATGGCGAGGGGTCTGCCAGCCTTACAACGACTCCATCCTCCCACCCACCCACCCACTTCCCTTCCACCCACCCTCCCTCCCTCCACCCAATCACTAACCCACCCATCTATTTTGTCTCCCTCACTCATACAATAATATCTGTCTGTCTGTCCACTCGACACAGATGGCGAGGGGTCTGCCAGCCTTACAACGGCTCCGTCTGTCGCGACCAGCTGGGAGGCGGGAAAATGGTCTACCACAACGTCACCGCCCGCTCCGCTCCCTCCGCCTTCGCCAACAACAACCACAACAACCACCACAACCAGGAGGGTAACCAGGAGGGCGTCTACCTGGAGAGCGAGCACGAGGCCATCGTGAGGGAGCTGGTGGCGGAGATGAAGGGCACGGGCATGTTCACCACCATGGAGGGCGGCGAGGACGACTACTGCCTCAGGCCGGCCCTGGAGCTGCTCTGCCACTTCGCCTTCCCAGACTGCCGCTACACCGAGTCCGGCTACGTGATGCCCGTGCCTGTCTGCAGGTGAGAGAGAGGGTGAGGAGTGGGGGGTGGGGTGGGGTGGGGGGGGGGGGGGGGGGGGGGGGGGGGGGGGGGGGGGGGGGGGGGGGGGGGTTTTTTGTGTGGGGTTGTGTTATCTGTAGGTGAAAAGGGGGTGAGGTTTGTGTGTGTGTGTTTGTGTTATTGCAGGGGGGTGGGATGAGGTTGGGGTGTGTGTGTGTGTGTGTGTGTGGTGTTTGTTTGGTGTATGTGTGTGTTGTTGGGTGGGTGGTGTGTTGTGTTGTCGCAAGTGAGAGGGGTGAGGAGTTTGTGTGTGTGTGTTTTGTTGGTGTGTTGTGTGGGGTGGTTTTTGGGGTTTTGTGTTTTGTGTGTGTGTGTGTGTGTCTGCAGGTGAGGGGGTTGAGGGTTTTTGGTGTGTGTGTTGTGTGTGAGTGTATTGTGTGTGGTTGTGGTGAGTGTTTTTGTGTGTGTGTGTGTGTGTGTGTGTTTCTGCAGGTGAGGGGGGATGAGGAGTTTGAGTGTGTGTTGTGTGTGTGTGTGTTGTGTGTGTGTGTGTATTTGTGTGTGTGTGTTTCTGCAGGTGAGAGGAGATGGGATTTTGTGTGTTTTGTTGTCTGTAGGTGAGAGGAGATGAGAGTTTGTGTGTGTGTGTTTTTGTCTGTAGGTGAGAGGAGATGAGGAGTTTGTGTGTGTGTGTTGTCTGCGGGTGAGAGTGGATGAGAGTTTTTGTGTGTGTGTGTGTGTGTGTTGTCTGTAGCCAGTGTAGGTGAGAGTGAATGAGGAGTTTGTGTGTGTGTTGTCTGTGGGTGAGAGTGAATGAGGAGTTTGTGTGTGTGTGTGTTGTCTGTAGGTGAGAGTTGAATGAGGATTTGTGTGTGTGTGTTGTCGTAGGTGAGAGTGAATGAGGAGTTTTGTGTGTGTGTGTGTTGTCTGCAGGTAGAGTGGATGAGGAGTTTGTGTGTTGTGTGTGTGTGTTGTGTGTGTGTTTTGTGTGTGTGTGTCTGTAGGTGAGAGTGAATGAGGAGTTTGTGTGTGTGTGTGTCTGTGGGTGAGAGTGAATGAGAAGTTTGTGTGTGTGTGTGTGTGTCTTGTCTGTGGGTGAGAGTGGATGAGGAGTTTGTGTGTGTGTGTTGTCTGCAGGTGGGTGGATGAGGAGTTTTGTGGGGGTTTGTTTTGGGTTGTCTGCGGGTGAGAGTGATGAGGAGTTTTTTTGGTGTGTGTTTTTCTGTAGGTGGAGTGGGGGGGAGTTTTGTGGTGTGGTGTTGTCTGAGGTGAGGGGAATGAGGGTTTTGTGTGTGTGTTGTTGTATGAGAGTGTGGGGGTTTTGTTGTGTGTGTTTTGTTGTTGGGGTGAGATGGATGAGGAGTTTTGTGTGTGTGTGGTTGTCTGCAGGTGAGGTGGATGAGGAGTTTGTGTTGTGTGTGTGTTGTCTGAGGTGAGGGGATGAGGATTTGTGTGTGTGTGTGTGTTGTCTCAGGTGAGGAGGGGATGGGAGTTTGTGTGTGTGTTTTTTGTGTGCAGGTGAGAGGGGGATGGGAGTTTGTGTGTGTTGTTGTGTGGGGTGAGAGGGATGAGGAGTTTTGTGTGTGTGTCTTGTCGTAGGTGAGAGGGGATGAGGAGTTTGTGTGTGGGTGTGGTGTTGTCTGCGGGTAAGGGGGATGAGGAGTTTGTGTGTGTGTGTCTTGTCTGCAAGGGAGAGTGAATGGGAATTTGTGTGGGTGTTTCCTGCAGGTGAGAAGGGGAGGAGTTGATTGGGAGGTTGTATGTGTTTGGGGGTGGGGTGGGGGGGGGGTGTTGTGGGGGGGTGGGATGGGGGTAGGGTGTATGTGCGTACATTTTATATGTTAATCATAATATTTGTGGACGGTTGCATGCGTGTAAATGATTTGAATGCAAGTGCTTCGATTTGTTTACTTTTCAAGATTTTACGCGCGCGCGAATTATAATGTCGTGTAGTATAGCGTAGTTAGAGCAGCGTAGAGCAGAGCAGCGTAGAACAGAGCAGCGTAGAGCAGAGCAGAGCACAAAGAGAGAGAGAGAGAGAGAGAGAGAGAGAGAGAGAGAGGAGAGAGAGAGAGAGAGAGAGAGAGAGCATTGCCTGCGCTCTTACACTGTCATGTATGCATACACACGCTCGTGGCTGCGTTCTTACACACACACGCACGCGCGCGCGCGCGCGCGCGCGCACGCACACACACACACACACACACACACACACAACACACACACACACACACACACACACACACACACACACACACACACACATACACACACACACACCTGAATAGACAGAGACACAGAAGGGAAACTAGGCGAATGGCCATTGTATATATTTTCATCTTCTGCATCGCAACCAAACAGTCTTTACTTTAATCTGAGGGAAAACTGACGGTAAACGAAGTATAAGATTTCATCATAGCAATCCCAATCAGACGCTCCCCAGTGTAGTCAAAACACCACTACGGTAGTACATTTGTGTCTAAAGGTTGTTACTACAATTTTTATTCGTCAGACATGTGATTTTTTTTTCAAGGTATGAATGTGAGAAACATATGTAATCAAAGTGCACGGGAGAACGGCCTAGTGGTTAGAACGTTGCATTCGTGATCTGACGGCCCGGGTTCGAGCCACCACCGAGCCGCCAGATCGAGGGGGTTTTCCCCTAGTGTTAACATCAGCACACGTTAAATTCTGTTCCGCTTTTCGTAAGAGTAGGCCATTGTGTGCCGGCGGGAACAGGTGACAGAATTTATAAAACCACTTACACACGGGGACTGGATGTAAAACACGTGAGTGCTTATTCCATTATCCTCGATATAAAAGAAAATTTAAAAAAAATAGACATTACAAATCAGTGCGGGCTCCACTGCCCCGAAAGCCCATCGTATGAGCCTAAAAATCGAGGTCCCGTGTGCGAACACAGGCTAAAAAAAGAGTTAACTTTTGACATGAAAGTTAAAAGGAGTGACCTGCACGAAAGAGAAAAGGTTTATTTCATAAAGAGAATGATAATGTAGGTACACAGTTACCTTTTTTTAAAAAAATGAGAAAATTGTTCTTTTTGTACCTTTGGACGTGAACATTTTCCCGTAGGCTTGGGGGGAGGGGGGGGGGGGGGGGGGGGAAGGAGGGGGGGAGTTTAGTGTCAAAACTTTGATGCCGAAGAAAGGTGAGATGTGAGAGAATCGCTGGGAAAATGTTTGTTTTCCAACGTAGTAGATGTCTGCCTATGCTCCGTCCTCCTTTTTCTGATGTTTGTTTTCATTCCTTTTTTGATATAAATTAGTGCTAAATGCAGCCGAGAGAGAGAGAGGGAGAGAGGAGAAAGAGAGAGAGAGAGAGAGAGAGAGAGAGAGAGAGAGAGAGAGAGAGAGAGAGAGAGAGAGAGAGAGAACAAAGGAGAATGTTTGAATCGTAATATGTTATATGTAAGATATGTAATATCTGGTTGACTCTTTCTTTTTTCCTTAGGTTTTTTTTTTGGTGCCTTTCTTGTCTTTCTTTGTCTTTTTCTCCTGTTTTTCTTTCTTTCTGTTTTTTTTTCAACGTCTTTGTATTTTTCTTTCTTTCTTTCTTTCTGTATTTATTCCTTTATTTCTGTTTTTGTATTTATTTATTTCTGTATTTATTTCATGGTGTTTGTTTTTTTGGCAAAGCTTATTTCCGTCCATTTCCTGCTTTTTTCCCCCACACCCCACAAAATGTTTTAGCCATTTTGATATGAACATGAAAGTTACAATCTTGCGCACACACACACACACACACACACACACACACACACAGAGTGTTCGAATCAGCAATATGTGCCCATCTGGTTGACTCTATTTCTTCTTTTCTCAGCTGTTTTCTTCTCTTCCTCTGTCTTTTTCTCCTTCTTTTCTTTGCTTTTTCTTTACGCTTTTGTATTTTTCTATTTCTCTCTGTCCGGGTTTCTGTATTTATTTCTTTTCTCTTTTTTTTTTGCAAAGCTTATTTCCGTTCATTTCCTTGTGTGTTTTCCCCACACCCCCATAAATGATTTAACCATTTTCATATGAAAAAAGTTACAATCTTGCACAAACAGAGAGAGAGAGAGAGACAGACAGACAGACAGACAGACAGACAGAGAACAAAGGAGAATGTTTGAACCGTAATATGTATCCATCGGTGACTCTGTTTCGTTTTTTTCCTCTGTTTTGTCTGTCTTTCTTTCTTTCTCCGGGTCTTTTTCTTTTTTCTGTTTTTTTTTAAAGTTTTTTGTATTTTTTTTTTTTTCTTTCTTTCTTTCGGGTTTCTGTTTTTATTTCATGTTATCTTTGTGTGTTTTGGTGCAAACCTTATTTCCATCCATTTCCTGCTCCCCCCCCCCCCCTCCCTTCCCCCCCCCCAAAAAAAAGTTTCAACCTTTTTCTTTTGACATAAAAGTTCAATTTCTTGGCATGCACACACGCAACACACACAACACACACAACACACAAACACACACACACAGACACACAACACAACAACCACACACACACACACACCACACACACAAACACACCACACACACACACACACACACACACAAAGGAACCGTCGAAATAATTATGGCCTTGGTGACTGTTTCTTTTTCCTCAGATTTTTGTCTTTTTCTCAAATCTTTCTTTTCTTTTTTTCTTTACGTTTTGGTCTTTTTCTCTTTCCTTTACGTCTTTCCGGGTTTCTGTAATTATTTCATTTTTTCTTTGCAAGCTTATTTCCCCCATTTCCTGCTTTTTCTTCCCACACCCTGAAACAATATTTTAAACGATTTTCATATGAGTGTGAAGTTACATCAACTTGCAGAGAGAGAGAGAGAGAGAGAGAGAGAAGAGAGAGAGAGGGAGAGAGAGAGAGAGAGAGAGAGGAACCAGAAATTTATGTATCTCGGCTTGGCCATAATACAGGGTTTGGGCGTAGGAAATTGACAATCCCACGATGGGCCAAAACCGATATCATACACATCCAGCTTCATTTCAGAGAAAGAAATAATGAGCGATGCACAAATCATAAAAATACATTGTATCAACAAAATTTTCACTATTTTGATCTAAGTGTACCTTCCTTATTCTTGAAAAATCAATATAACATAAGTTAAAAGATCGGTTATGTTTGTTTGATTTAGAGAGGAGAGAGGAGAGAGGGGAGGGAGGAGAGAGAGGGGAGGAGAGAGGAGAGAGAGAGAGAGGGGAGGGAGTTGTGTGTGAGTGTTCGAATCGATATGTGCCCATCTGGTTGATCTGTTTCTTTTTTCTCGTTTTTTTCTTCTCTTCTTTGTCTTTTCCGTTTCTTTTCTTTCTTTTCTTAGTCATTCTATTATATGTTTTTCTTTCTTTCGGTTTTCTGCTTATTCATTTTTTTTCTTTGAAAGAGATCGGGACAGGGAGGGGGGGGGGGGGGGGGGGGGGGATGAAAAGGAAACGGGAGTTGTAGTATGTGCCATATTTCTTTTTACTCGTTTTTCTTTCTTTCTTTGTCTTTGTTTTTTCCTTTTTTTTTCTTTCTTTCTTTTTTTTTTCTTTCTTTCTTTCTCTCTTTTCCTTTTCTTTCTTTCTTTTTTCCTTCCCCTTTCTGTCTTTCTGTCTTTCTTTCTTTCTTTCTTTCCGGGTTTCTGTATTTATTTAATTTTTTCTTTGCAAGCTGATTTCCGTCCATTTCCTGCTTTTTCTTCCCACACCCGAAAAAAATATTTTAACGATTTTCATATGAACGCGAAGGTTACAGTCTTACAGAGAGAGGGGGAGAGGGAGAGAGAGAGAGAGAGAGAGAGAGAGAGAGAGAGAGAGAGAGTTGTTTTACTTCGGAAGTCAATCTCCGAACAGTTTGAAATGTGTTGCGGAAAAGAAATTGTCACATGGAAAGCAGCTGAGAGACTGACTGACACATTGTTTTGGAACCGGCAGTGTGACATAGGCCTTTCATGTTCACATTCTAGTCGCTGAAAACATGGGGAAAGGAATAGGCAGGAGGAAGTGACGAGAGAAAAAAATCAACTCCAATTTAGTATATTTTCTTTTTAAACTGTCTGAATGAAACCAGAAACTGAGATTTCGTGTGCAAACGTGCGCAGTAACACCTTGCGTGCACGTGAAAAATCCACCCAACTTATATGTAGGGTAGCAGAGTAGAGCAGTTCTGGTTGATAGCATGTGTGATATGGTAAAGGTGTCCCATAACCTATGTGGTCGTGGGGAGTGAGGCATCAGAGACCTCAATTTCTCAAGGGTCAGTATATTGAGGGCGGCGCCCGTCTCCTCTCCCTCGCTGCTTTACCTTCCCTGACCTCAAAGAGGCAGGTACTCATTTATAACTGGGTGAACTAGGGGACTGTACTGAAGCCAAGGCGTGCAAACGGTCACCCATCCAAGTGGTAACCACGTTCGATGCTGCTTAACCTTAGCTGGGGGAAAGCGAGAGCTCTGACCACTGAGCTATCCCGTCCCCTTTGGGTGATAGCTTGCATTATTTGTGCTTTAAGGGACTGAATGAAGACTACTGGAAAATTGTTGGTAATATAAACAAAAGAAAGCGAAAGTGAAAGGATAGTGTGTGTGTGTGTTGTGTTGTGTTGTGTTGTGTGTCTTGTGTTGTGTTGTGTTGTGTGTGTGTGGTTTCAGACAGCATGGTGGTCTCTCAGAGAACTGCTTGGTGCTGGTGGTGGTTGGTTGTTGATACAGTCCCAAGTTAGAACAACTCCGCCGGGGCTCTAACATAATCATAGAAAGAAAAGTGGAAGGGTATATTATCCTGTTTGGGAAAGGATAAGGGGCATTCTTTTCTTTCTTTCTTTCTTTCTTTCTTACTTTCTTTCTTTCTTTCTTTCTTTCTTTCTTTCTTTCTCTTTCCTTCTTCTCCTTCTCCTCCTTTTTTTCGTCGAAGGGCTCAGACAACTATTTTTTTCCTATGTCATGTGAGCGAAAATGCTTTTGCGCTGACGTACAAGTCAGCCCCAGCGCATCCGCTTCGGCGGGGAGGGGGACATCACAAAGCCCAACCAGCAAGTGAGGTGTAAAGTTCTACTCTCTGTCTCTCTCTCAGCACCAACACAGTAGCCACGAACATTTGGAGGTAATGCATCAACCTGTCAGCCTCTGCTGCCGTCGTCGTTGTCGTCACCCCTCCCCCTTCCTCCGACCCCCTCCCCACACACACACACACACACCACCTGTTCTGTTGGTACAGCAGTTTCCCATTCACTCCGCTGGCATTAAGAACGGAAAACCAGGGGTTAGGGGCTTTGCAGTTAGGGTCTGTGTGTGTGTGTGTGTGTGAGTATGTGTTTTGTGTGTGTTTTGTGTTGTTGGGGTGTAATGTGTTTGTGTAAGTGTGTGTGTGTGTGAGTGAGTGGGTGTGGGTTTTTTGGAGAGAGAGAGAGAGAGAGTGAGAGAGAGAGAGAGGAGAGAGAGAGAGAAGAGAGAGAGAGAGAGAGAGAGAGGGGAAGGGGAGAGGGAGGAAGTTTGCCAGAACTGACGAACTGAGCATGCAGGAGAGCGGATTTTTTGAATGGAAGCCAGTGTAGTATAGTAGTGGGTTTTAGTGGGTTTTTTTTGTTCTTGTCTGGGGCAGATGCCCATGGGGGGAAGGGGGTCATTTGGGGTCAGAGCCAGCAGGTTGCTGTGCTGTTTCGGTGAACTTCCTGCTGGAGGCTGCTGGCAGGTCGAGGAGTAAAGGGGGGAGATGGATTTCTCCATCTCTGGGCACTGGTTATACCAGGGTCCCCTCACACATGCATGCTATGCAGGTTGACAAAGGAAAGTTACATACACCAACTAACTGTTTTGGTGCTGTTTCAGAGTTAGTTAAATTTTTTTGTTTTGTTTGTTTTGTTTTTAAAAAAAAATCGGAAAAGTATTTTCGGGGTTGAAAAATTTGCAGACGGTAAAATTGTTTGGACAGAAAATAATGGTATTTACTAGGTTTTGTTTTGTTTTGTTTTTTTTTGTTTGTTGTTTTTTTAAGAAAAAGCGGAAAGTGTTTCGGGGTTGAAAAGTTTGGTTTACGGTTCATTGTTTTGGAAAGAGAATTAGGGTGGTGACTGTTTTTGTGGGGCTTTTTGGTTGTTTGGGGGGCTTTTTGCCCCTTTTTGTGCCAGTGTTTTACAATCTGACCGTTGTTGAAAAATGCACGTTCAGTTTCTTCTATTCAGAAGGGTTTTTGTTGTTTTTTGGGTGTTTTTTTTTAACCTTTTGAGTACTCTCTTTTTTTCTGTCACAGATCATGGTTAGAGAGGGGTGACCTATTCGATCTTAATCAATTAAGAACAAAAGCAAAGTAAAACGAACATTTTTATGTGCCATTTTTTCCCCTTTTTTGGGACGATGTCAAAACCTTTAACCATAAGTTGAAAATCAGGGCTAAGTAGAAAGGAAGCTGGTTGCAAAGTCTTCATTGGTGCCCCCACGGTCCACGGGACATCGGGATAGGTGAAGAAGGAAGGGAGGGGGGAAGGAGGAGATTGAAGAGAAATACGAAGTAATCTGTTTAGTATGTATGGAAGTGGATGCTTCACCTGTTTACCGTTGGTCTGAAATCATTTTCATTTCCTTCTTAAGGCTTTGGAGCCGCATTGGATAATCATAGTCCTTCGGATTAGACTATTTTACCGAATCCCGTATGCGAATGCACGCGCACACGTTAAACCTGTTCCGCTTTTCGGAAGAGTATGCCATGGGGTGCCGGTGGGAACGGATGACAAAACTGACAAAACTGCATACCGGGGACTGGATGTAAAAAGGCACATGAGAGCTTATTCCATAATTTACAAAACTGCATACACACGGGGATTGGATTTTTTTAAACACACATGAGTGCTTCTTCCATTATATCCTTGAAATAGAAGGGGGAAAAAAACCCCGGTTTATTTTCTTTAAATTTTTGGTGAGAATTTTACCAAGCAGCAAAAGAAACAGAGGGCAGTTTGTCTGTGTGCTTCGATCTTAATATTACATAAAAAAGAAAATATTGTCCACCATATTACATACATGAAATATTGTCCCCCTTATTTCATCGAGTAAGGTAATATTTCCACCATATTACTACATGGAGTATTCCACCATATTAGATAAATTAAATAATTCCACCCCTATTTCATCAGTGTAATATTTCCAAACCCTAATTATGACATAAAAGAAACATTTTCCACCATATTACTTATAAAAATGTATGGAATTTATATAGCGCTGAATCTTGTAAAACAACCAAATCAAAGCGCTCAGATGACATTTCTTTTCTATATCGAGGATAATGGAATAAATACTCAGGCGCTTTTTTTTACATCCAGTCCCGTGTGTATCGGTTTTGTAATTTTTTTCATCTGTTCCCACCGGCACACAATGGCCTACTCTTTCGAAAGCGGAACAGGATTTAACGTGTTTCGCAAGATGTTCTGCATGCGTTCGCACACGGGGCCTCGGTTTATAGTCTCATCCGAAGGACTTCTTCAGTGCTTCAAGCGTGAGCAGACTGCAGAACCCACACTAATCGTCCTACCCTGGGCCCGGAGTTGCCACCCTGATGTTCAGGGCACTAACGGGATTAAAAAGAGAGGGAAAAAATCGGATTTGGTTTAGATGAAATCGCTGATTCATTCTCTTTCAGACTCTCTCTCTTTCAGTCTCCTCTTGTGTTTATCTCTCTCTCTGTCTATCTTTTCTCTCTGTCTCTTTGTTGTCTTCTTGTCTCTTCTGTCTCTCTCTTTCTTCTCTCTCTCTTCTCTCTTCTCTCTCTCTCTTCTCTCTTCTCTTCGAGCGCTTTGTTTTTTTGTGTTCAGTATAGCGCTGTATAAATTTCTGTATTTTTTTTTTTATCATTTTTTCTCTCTCTCTGTGTTGTCTTCTGTCTGTTGTCTGTCTGTCTCTCTCTCTCTCTCCTTCCTCTCTCTCTCTCTCTTCTCTCTCTCTCTCTTTTCCTCTCCATTTTTCCATTCCCTCCCTCTCCCCCCTCTCTCCCTTCACCCCCCTCCCCCCCTCTCTCTCCCTTCATCCCCCCCCCCTCCTCTCTCTCTCTTCTTTTCTCTCTCTCTCCGTGTGTTTTGCCTGTGTGTGTTGCTTTTGTAGTATTATTGCACTGGACACGTTAAACATTTCGTGTGTATGTTTTTTTGGGTAGGAGCTTGTTAAATGCTCGAATGTAATGATGATGACGATGACGACGACGACGATAATGAGATGGTGATGATGTTGCTGCTGAAGATGCTACAGAAAGAAAGAAAAAAAAGCAATAATACTTACAGCAAAACGGGGACAGAATAGCACGAACACAGCGTGAGAACCCCCTTACACGCCCCACCCACCCATGCATACATCTGGAAAATATTATTTGAACTGCGCAACACCCCCTCAACCCCCTCCAGCCCTCCCCCACTTCCCTCTTCCACTCCCTTTTCTTCACTCACTAAAATTTTCTTTTATGGAAGAAGCAGGGTCCCACGCATTATTGCAGTAAGCATTGAGTACGCAATAACAGGGAGATGAAGAGGTAATTACGCTCAGGTCTTTTCTGGGTATGGAAGGCGGGCTGGCTGTGGGGACTTCTGGAAGGGGCGTGTGATACGTTCGGGTGTCATATTCTGTTAAATGCCTGTGTGAGCTGTGTTGGTTACGATGGTGTTTTGTGGTGTGTGTCAGTCAAGTCAAGTCAAGTCAAAATTTTATTTCCAGATGTTACATTGAATAAGCAATGCATTTGCTTTTTTTTTCATCAAGCCATCTATCTAAGAACAAATTTCTTAATGATTATACTAAAAATACTACATTATTTTCATCATTTACCATTAAATTACACCATAAAAAAGAAAACGATAAGCTATACTTAAAAATACAAATTACCACATACTTACCAAAATTCCATTAAA
>CM054150.1:49946868-49953003 GCA_028751875.1 Rapana venosa | reverse complement strand
TTTTGGGGTTTGTGGGGTTGTTTTTTTTTGGGGGGGGGGTTTTGTGGCCGGGGAAAAGAGGGGGGGGGGAAAAACAAAGAGATAAAAAAAAAAAAGAGAACTTTGTTTACAAAAAAGAATAGCTTGTAAAGTAAGAACATATTTCTCATTCCATGTCGTTTTCTTCTTCACAAAAGGCAATAAAGAAAAGCTCAAAATTTTGATGGAAAACTTTAACCTTTCTCTGTTTGTGTGCGCTCTCTGTATGTATTAACGACGCGACGAGACGACGACGAGGGACGTGAGAGAGAATCGGGAACAGGTTTTGTAAATCGGCCACTGGGCCACAATACACAAGTAGAAACAAAAATAGAAATATAATTTTTATCACAGGGACTCGTCATGTTACCACACTAACCAAAATTGTCACAAAGTGCGATTTTTGGAGAGAGAGAGAGAGAGGGAGGAGAGAAGAGAGAGAGGAGAGAGGAGAGAAGAGGAGGGGAGAGAGAGCGGAGAGAGAGAGAGAGAGAGAGAAAAGGGAGAGGAGAGCAGGAGAGAGAGAGAGAGTAGGGGGAGTTGAGAGAGAGAGAGAGAGAGGAGCAGGGAGGGGGGAGAGAGAGAGAGAGAGAGAGAGAGAGAGAGAGAGAGAGAGGAGAGAACTCGAACTCGAATATGAGGGTATAGGGATAAGCCAGTGGCTTCTTTACACCAGGCCCTTGTCAAAAGAGGAGAAAAAAAGACAATGAACAAATAAGAAAACATTCAAATCAAATAAAAGATAGTAAAGACTTAAATAACTAAATAAATGCATAATAATATTCAACAAAGATTTGCTACATATTGTCAAGCACATGTCTATTCTTATCATTCTAATGCATATCGACACTATTGACATATTACATACAGACACAAATCCATAGTCAGCTGAGAGAGTGAGAGAGAGAGAGAGAGCAGGAGAGAGGGAGAGAGAGAGTGAGTGAGCGAGCGAGCTCCCTTTCCCTGTTTGTGTGCACACTGTGTATGTGTTAATGACGAGAGAGACAGACAGACAGACTCAGACAGAGAGACAGCGACAGAATTTGGAGTCAACCACGCAGACAAGACAGACAAAACAAACAAACCTCATACATGCATTTCACTCATCACATCATACATCAAAGGTCGGGACCATGTACAAGACAAGAGAGAGAGAGCATGGTACGAATGTACCCCCCACACATGACTATTTACTATACAAAAACACAGGGGCATCAGGAGGAGGAGGAGGAGGAACCAGGCCTAAACTCTCAACAGTTCATAGGCTACCACTTGTAAACAAAGACAACGGAGTAAGGGGAAACAAAGGGCTAAGGCCTGAAGGAACAAAGAGGTAGTGGAGTTGTGTTGATACAACAACAGTCAGCACAAACAGCGTGGTATATCATGGAGGAGGAGAAAAACAAAAAAATGACGAGACAGGAAGGACGCTAGACTTGTAGGTTCTTGGCAAAAACATAGCGTCTATAACGTCTACTATCTGATCGTCCTCCTTCTTCCTCCTCCTCCTCGTCTCCTCTACTCCTTCTCCTCCTCTTCCTCCTCTTTGCCATAATTACCTCCCTTTTCTCCCTTCCTTCCTTCAAGTTTTTCTCAGTGTGTGTGTGTGTGTGTGTGTGTGTGTTGTGTGTGTTGTGTTTTGTTTGTTCTTGCTGTTGTTCTTGCTTTTCTTGTTCTTCTCCTTTTTCTCCTCCTCCTCCTCCTCCTCTTCATTCCTTTCTTCTTTCTTCTTCTTCTTCATTCTTCTTCTTCTTCTTCTTCTTCTTCTTCTTATCTTCTTCCTCTCCTCCTCCTCCCTTCCTCTCTCCTTCCTCCTCTTCATTCCTTTCTTTCTTCTTCTTCTTCTTCTTCTTCTTCTTCTTCTTCGCATCTTCTTCTTCGATTCTTCTTCTTCTTCGCATTCTTCTTCTTCTTCTTCTTTGCATTCTTCTTCTTCTTCTTTGCATTCTTCTTTGCCATTCTTCTTCTTTGCATTCTTCTTCTTCGCATTCTCCGCATTCTTATCTTTGCATTCTTCTCCGCATTCTTCATCTTTGCATTCTTCTCCGCATTCTTCTTCTTTGCATTCTTCTCCGCATTCTTCGCATTCTTCTCTTCTTCTGTCTGTTCCATTTGCAACATTGGCATCAAGAGCAACAGCAACTACTACTACAACGCGAATCGCGGCAAAACTCTTCAAAAGCACGAAGGGAAAGAAAGTTATAATTCATTAGTCCTTGTAAAAAAGTTAGGGATGAAAAGCACAACAGAGGAATGGAGAAAAGAATAATGATAATACGAAACTTAAAAAAAATATATATATTATTGAATATCAATCGCTTCCAAACACTTGGGGGTGTTGTAGGTTTACTTGTTTGTTCTTACAAATTTAATATTGAAATGAAAAGACAGTCAGAAAGAGTAGCATACAGTATAGTAGTTAGCGTGGCTCTCTTTCGGGTTTCTCAGTCTCTCTACTCTCCTGTCCGCCACGCCCCCTCCCCCTCCCTCCTCCCTCCCTGTCTCCTGATAAATATGTCTGCTGCCATCTTGTCTGTGACTAATGTATGTATAGGTTTCCATCCATCCCCCCCCTCCCTTTCTCCGCCTCCTTGCTTTTGTTTCGGAACAGGTGAAGTATGTTTCTCGTTGTTTAGGCCCCGGTAAACATCGTACCCCCAGAGAAAAGTGGCAAACCCTGGTAAAATAACTCTCAATGACTGACCCCCCCCCCCCCCCCCTCTCTCTCTCTCCCTCACTCCAACCCTCCTTTCCTCCCCTCTTCCCCCTCTCTGCTCCTCCTCCTCCTCCTCCTCTCTCTCTCTCTCTCTCTCTCTCTCTCTCTCTCTCTCTCCAGCCAGCCATACATACATACGGCTGACACATGATCGCCTCTTGTAGTGTTGCATGCAGTTCCATTTTCCTGGCTGCACGTGTGATCAAAGAGCCTCCTCGCAAGTGTTTGCTATACAGACAACACGAAACAACGTGCAGGGTATCAGTTTTTTTTTTTCTGGCGTGATATATATCAGAGCGTAGTGTAGTAGTAGTGGTGGTGTAGTAGTAGTGGCATGTGCTTACCTTGTTTGCTGGATTCTTTTTGTTGTTGGCGTACATTTAGTATGATTTTCTTTTAAGTTTGGTGATATTAAACAGCTCTCTCTCTCTCTCTCTCTCTTCTCTCTCTCTCTCTCTCTCTTTCCCCTCCCTCCCTCCCACCTTCTCCACCCCCTCTCTCTCCCCTCCCTGCCTCTCTCTCCCCCTCCTGCCTCTCTCTCCCCCTCCCTACCTCTCTCTTCTCCCCTCCTCCTCCTACCCCCCTCTCCCCCTCCCTCTCTCCTCCATCCATCCTCTCTCCTCCATCCATCCATCCTCATCATATGCAAATCCTTCAGAAACAACATAATCTATCATGGTAGATAATTATATAAAGGAAGAAAAGAAAAAGGACACGACTGTATATTATACAACATGTGCTCAGCACATTTTCTAGATGAAGGAAGGAATACATCAGGACGAAAGAAAGAAGAAGAAGAAGAAGAAGAAAGAAGCAGAGAATAAGAAGAGAAGAAGAAGAAGAAGAAGAAGAAGAAGAAGAAGAAGAAGAAGAAAGTAGAATAAGAAGAAGAAAAGAAGAAAGAAAGAAGACAAGAAGAAGAAGAGGAAAGAAAGAAAGAAAGAAACTCCAAACCCCGTCAAATGATTTCGCTTGGCGGACTGGTTCCAATCAGCCCAGGTCTTGCACAGACTTTGCCGCCTCTCATTGCCTTCTCCTTTTGTCCCTGCCCTGCCCTGCCCCGCTCACTTTGATCTCTAGGCCCTTGGGGCCATGTCCTGTTTCCAATCTCCTATATCATTTGGAGAGAGAGACGGTAGGGAGACAGAGAGACGGGAGAGAGAGAGAGAGAGAGAGAGATGGGGGATGGAAAGAGAGAGAAAGAGAGAGAGAGAGAGACGGTTGAGAGAGATAATAATGGGGATGGAGAGAGAGAGAGAGGGAGAGAGATGGGAGAGGGAGAGAGAGAGAAACACAGAGAGAGAGAGACAGAGAGAGAGAGACAGACAGACAGACAGACCGACAGACCGACCGACGGACAGACGGAGAGGGAGAGACGTATGTATGAGGTGAGGGTCCCTTTCAACTACTTACTGCCTTATGGTAAAAAAATTGTTCTAATAACAAATCAAGACATTTTCAGATGTAGTTTAAAATGTGTGTTTATCCAGTGGTTCGCCTGTCTGTCTCTCTGTCTTTCTATCTACCCATTCATCCATATCTATCTATCTATCTATCTATCTATCTGTCTGTCTGTCTGTGTGCCTGTCTGTCTGTATGTATGTATGTATGTTTGTCTGTCTGTCCGTCCGTCCGTCCGTCCGTCCGTACATACATACCATGTATCTATCTGTTAACTTGCAGATGGCGAGGGTCTGCCAACCCTACAACGGGTCAATCCAGCCATCCACCCACCCACCCACACCCAAATTATCCGCTTAGCTAATTCCCCCATTAATTCATAATATTATCATGGATCTATCTGTCTCTCTGTCAACTCGTAGATGGCGAGGGGTCTGCCAGCCTTACATTGGCTCCATCCATCCATCCATCCATCCATCCATCCATCCATCCATCCATCCCGCACTTCCATCCCTTCCTGCACCTACCCAATCACCCACCCATATATCTATTTTTCTCGCTTGCTCTTCCATTCATTCATACCATCTATCTGTCTGTCTGTCTGTTTGTCTATCTGTCTGTCTATCTGTCTATCTTCCATTCATCCATACCATCTATCTGTCTGTCTGTCTATTTGTCTATCTGTCTGTCTGTCTGTCTATCTGTATCTTCTCCATTCATTCATACCATCTATCTGTCTGTCTGTCTGTTTGTCTATCTGTCTGTCTGTCTATCTGTATCTTCTCCATTCATTCATACCATCTATCTGTCTATTGTTTGTCTATCTATCTGTCTGTCTGTCTGTTTGTCTATCTGTCTGTCTGTCTATCTGTATCTTCTCCATTCATTCATACCATCTATCTGTCTGTCTGTCTGTTTGTCTATCTGTCTGTCTGTCTATCTGTATCTTCTCCATTCATTCATACCATCTATCTGTCTATCTGTTTGTCTATCTATCTGTCTGTCTATCTGTCTGTCTGTTTGTCTATCTGTCTGTCTGTCTGTCTGTCTATCTGTATCTTCTCCATTATTCATACCATCTATCTGTCTGTCTGTCTGTCTATCTGTATCTTCTCTATTCTTTCATACCATCTATCTATCTGTCTGTCTGTCTATCTGTATCTTCTCTATTCATTCATACCATCTATCTGTCTGTCTGTCTGTTTGTCTATCTGTCTGTCTGTCTGTCTATCTATCTTCTCATTTCATTCATACCATCTATCTGTCTTTCTATCTGTCTGTCTATCTGTCTGTTTGTCTATCTGTCTGTCTGTCTATCTGTATCTTCTCTATTCATTCATACCATCTATCTGTCTATCTGTTTGTCTATCTATCTGTCTGTCTGTCTGTTTCTCTATCTGTCTGTCTGTCTATCTGTATCTTCTCCATTCATTCATACCATCTATCTGTCTGTCTGTCTGTCTATTTGTATCTTCTCTATTCATTCATACCATCTATCTGTCTGTCTGTCTGTTTGTCTATTTGTCTGTCTGTCTGTCTATCTATCTTCTCCATTCATTCATACATCTATCTGTCTTTCTATCTGTCTGTCTATCTGTCTGTCTGTCTGTTTGTCTATCTGTCTGTCTATCTGTATCTTCTCTATTCATTCATACCATCTATCTGTCTATCTGTCTGTTTGTCTATCTGTCTGTCTGTCTGTCTATCTGTTCTTCTCATTCATTCATACCATCTATCTGTCTGTCTGTTTGTCTTTCTATCTGTCTGTCTATCTATCTGTTTGTCTACCTGTCAACTCGACAGATGGCGAGGGGTCTGCCAGCCTTACAACGACTCCATCCATCACCCACCCACCCACCCACCCACTTCCTTCCACCCTCCCACCATCCCTCCCTCCACCCAATCACTAACCCACCCATCTATTTTGTCTCACTCAGTCCTATCATATAATTATATTCCACCCATCTATTTTTCTCCCTCACTCATATCAATATACCTAT
>CM054150.1:49926868-49941868 GCA_028751875.1 Rapana venosa | reverse complement strand
TCTCTCTCTCTTCTCTCTCTCTCTCTCTCTCTCTCTCTCTCTCTCTCTCTCTCTCTCTCTCTTTCTTTCTGTCTCTCTTTCTTTCCTTCTTTCTTTCTTTCCGGGTTTCTCTATTTATTTCCTTTTTTTCTTTTCAAGCTGATTTCCGTCCATTTCCTGCTTTTTCTTCCCACACCCCGAATATGTTTTGGCGAATTTCATTATGAACATGAAAGGTACACTCCTGCAAAACACACACACACACACACACACACACACACACACATGAGAGAGAGGGAGACAGAGACAGACAGACAGAGAACAAAGGAGAATGTTTGAATCGTAATATGTGCCCATCTGGTTGTTTCTGTTTCGGCTTTTTCCTCTGGGTGGTTTTTTGTTTGTTTGTCTGTCTTTATCTCCTGTTCTTTTTCTTTCTTTCTGTTTTTTGGTGTGTTTTTTTAACGTCTTTGGGTTTTTTTCTTTCTTTCTTTCTTTCTTCCTTTCTTTCTTTCCTTCCGGGTTTCTGTATTTTATTTCATGGTTTGTTGGGGTTTTTTTGCAAAGCTTATTTCCATCAATTTCCTGCTATTTTCCCCCACACCCCATAAAATGTTTTAACCATTTTCATATGAACATGCAGTTACAATCTTGCACCACACACACACACACACAAGAGAGAGAGAGAGAGAGAGGAGAGAGAGAGAGAGGAGAAGAGAGAGAGAGAGAGAACAAGGGAACCTGAGTCAAAATATGTGCCTATGGTTGACTGTTTCTTTTTTTCTCAGAATTTTCTTCTCTTTTTTTTGTTTTTTTCTCTATTTTTTCTTTTTTTTTTTTGTTTTTCCTTTTTTTTTTTTTTAAGCTTTCCGGTTTTCTGTTTTATTTCTTTTTTTTTTTTTTGAAAGCTTATATGACCATTTCTTGTTTTTTCCCTTCCCCCCCCCTGAAAACAATTTTTTAAAACGATTTTCATATGATTTAAAAATTTTAAATTTACAATTTTGAGAAGAAACTCGAAACTCGAAACTCAAATTTTTTAATTGTAAAAGGCCAACCCCCCCATACAATAGGGTTACATAGAGGTAAACGAACGGTTGAAAATTGGTACAAATCACGAATAAGTAAGTTTAAGAAAACTTTTTCCAAAGACTTTTACTTTAAACTTTTTTAAATTCTTTGCTTTCGGGCGCACATACCAAACTCACATTTACTCTCCCCGCACACATAAAACACACGCGCATCCCCCAAGGGCAAAACCCACACAACACACACTTTAGATACAGGTTATAAATTTCATAAAAGAGAAAACAAAATATCAAATTCCGTTTAAAAATTTTTTCCGGACACAAGCTAATAACATTAATGCTGGGGAATCGTTAGTTTTTTTCCGGCTTTCTTGGAAATTTATAATAAAAAAATTTCTACTAAAATTTAAAAGTTACTTAAACCCTTTTCGGCTCTGAATATCTTTGCCAGTTGGATATTATATGGTTTTCTTTCAGCCACTTTGGAGATGTTTCTGAGATATCTTTTATAAAAGGACAGAGAAACATCACATGCCTTAATCTTCTAAAAATTTTTACGAATGGACAGTTTCTTTTCCCCTTCAATAGAGATATTTTTAAATTTTAAGGGAAAAATTGGGAATTTCCGAACCCCAAAATTTCGAAAAGGGCCCCAAAGCTACCCAATATGTATTAAAAGGGTTAACTATTAAATGTCCCTTTCTCTCTCCAGACAGCATTTAAATTTTAAATTTAAAACCCTAGGGTTTTAAAAAACATTTGCTTAAAAAAAAGAAAATCACTTTGACGGGAAACGTCTTTTAATCCTTTTTGAATTCCTTAATAAAACTTTTTTCATTCCTACACTCCCCAAAGGCCCAAAAAACCAAACGAGAAACCTTTTTGGGCGCAGCAGATTAGGGATATATGCCACCCAATTTGCCCCCCCGATTATAAAATTTCCCAACGGGCATTTGTAGGCACAAATAAAATTATTTTGAGCGGCTTTTTCAGAAGCTTAAACCCAAATTATCTGATGAAAAAGTTTGCTCCCGATTTTATTACAGTTGAATGTTTCCTAGTTTTTCCAAAACCTACATTGTTTGGCGCTCTTAATGAGTTTTTTCGGGAAATCTTTTGCATGCAAACAATGTATTTTTTCTAAGGAATAATATTTTTGTTCCCCCCAAACTTCGGATCCGTAGAGAAAACTTGGGTTTGGGACTTGTGCACCCAAACATTTTAAAGAAAACTTTGGCAGAGTTAAACCCTTTTCGGGAAAGGCAATTCAAATGTCTAAAGACTGTTTTTCTTTGCTCGGCTTATCCTGCCCTTTTCACTGCTATAGTCCAGCTTTTTTGGTGGCCCATTTTTTATCCCCAAAGAAACTTGTGGGCCCATTCACGATTTTCAAAATTTTCATTTCCTTAAAACCCAGTTCTTTTTTGATAAAAAAACCCCCTCCTTTCTAAACCCCATTTTTTTTCCCTTTTTACCCAGGTTTTAAACTTTAAAGGCCTAGCCTCTCTGATGAGGAAACAGCAGGTTGATTTGGTTTTCTGTTAACCCCAATAACGAGTATGACTTTAAAGGGACAATTTTCGTGGGAAAAACATCAAAATTTTGAACAACTTTGTTTCAGTTGGGGTGACAAGCGTATTGCTTGTTTCCCCAATAAATCAATATTTCATGTGCCATTTTCATTTATAAGAAAAGAAAAAAGATTATTGGTGAAGAACACAACCTTGTTTTAAGCCCTTTGGGACACATTTAAAAAAAATTGAATATTCATTTCCGTTTCTTACAACATTTTGACGTGTCAAAAAAAAACATGTTTCCCTTAAAATGTTAAGCTCTTACCATGAAACCCCCTGCTTTTAAAAAGAGCCACAACACAGGACGTTAAAATTTCGTTTTGTTTTTAAAAAAAATCTATATAAGCAAAACATTTTTCCCATTTTAAAAAAAACTGTTTCTGTATACAATTTTTTGGGTGAAAACGGGACCCAAATTTTTGGGAAAAAATGTCTTCGGAATCCTGCCTGGTTTTCATCTATTCTTATTGTTTTTTTCCCTGCCCTTAAATACAATCTTTTGAATTAAAGGGAACGTAAAAATTTTGCATAGTTGAGCTAATCAAATTTTCCCCCCTATAATTCCCCGGGGTATCATTTTTTCCCCTTTTTGTGGGGGCAAAATTATAGACTTGTTCCTTTCAATTGGGGTAAACCCCCTGTGTCGAGAAATATATTAAACCCCAAAGGAGGAAGGCATGTTTGCATCCACTGTTGTTTTAAAAGCTTTTTCATTGAAATTTGCCACAGGACCAGGGGCCCTTTCCCTTTTCCCTAGGTGTCTAACTGCTTTTTTTAATTTTCTTCAGTTATGCCCTGCCCAAAAACTGATCCCCCTCTCCTTCCCTGTTTAAAAATTTGTCACCCTGCCCTTTTTGGTTTCCCCCATTTGCCTGCTTTCAAACCCCTTTTAAAAGTGTTCACGCCCATTTTTCTGAAAGTTTTTTCACTCAAGGAGCCCCCCTGAAACTTTAAATTTCCTGATTATGACCAAAATAGTTTGGATCATTCAGTGAATTTAATTTGGGGCCTAAGTTGGATCTTTTTTTTTAAACTCGTGCTTTTTTATGTTTTTAAACGTATTTTTTTAGTCCTTTTTTTTCTTTCTGATAACATTGTTTTTTTCCCCCTCCTTTTTTTACTTTTCTTTTACTTCCCTTTGTTGCCTTCTAGAAGCCTTTTCTTTTCCCCCACATCTTGGGCCCTACCATTTAGAAAAACTTTTGGACCCCTCCCCGCTTCCCCCCACATTTTTTTAAAATGCCCTTTATTTCAATTGGGTTTTATAATTCTGTTAAAACTTCAAGTGCCTGATCTATGTTTTACTTGGTGGTTGCACAGCCCCCTTTTCACTTTGTTTTTTGGGGGTTTTGGGAGATATCATATATTCACAAAACTTTCCCCCCTTTTTGTCTTCAATTTCCAAGGGTGATTTTTTCTTACCGATTTTTTCCTTTTTTGGGAACCCCTTTTTCTGTAGTTTTTTTTAAACACAAAATTTAATGGGTTTTGGGATGATTCCTTTTTTTCCTCCACACGTAAATCCGGATTTCTGTCAGCTGAATGACAAGGGGATTTTAAAAAAAATTATCAACACTATTGCCCCGGGGGCATTTTGTCAGTATACTTACTTAAATTTAGGTACTTAAAATGAAAACCCTTCATTATTTTTAAATCAAAAGATAAACAAAAAAAACAAGGGAAAAGCAGTACCAAAAAACCCTTTAGGGCATCTCCCTCTGACCTTTTCCATGAAACTTTAAATTTATCACTTGTTTCAGGTTTTTTGTGAAAAATTTTCTTAAGGGTTTGCTGTGTGTTTTTTTGGTAAACTTTCAGTCCTTGCATTCAAGTCCCCAACCCCAAAACATCCCCAATCCTTTTTTGACCCTCCATTATTTTTCCCCAATATAAATTTTCCCCCATCATGTAAAAAACCAAACAGAACCCCTTCTTTGGTTGAGGACTCCCCCCAAAGGGGGGATGTAGGTAAAGGGATAATAAATCATTGATTTCCCCCTACAGTGGGTTTCGACGGGCTTAGTATTAACAAATGATCGTTTGAAGAGTAACTGTTAGTATATGGGTTGGGAAATTTTTTTTCTTAATCCCTACACAGAATACCCCCCGAACGAGACCCTGATGGGAGAGTTTTTAAAAGGGAAGACACGTACTTCACCCTGAATTTTATTAAAAGTGATAAGACAAGTCCAAAACGTTGTCCAAAAAATGTTTCCACCGGCCACTACATTGGGAAAACCCCTCACATATTTCATAAAAAAACTGTTTACCCGCTGGGGTCACAAGGCCCCCCAAAGTTTTTCCAAAATAAAAAAAGGGAATTTTTATGTCCACCATTGTCTGTTTGGGGCACTAGAATTTTCTGGTTTCCAATTTTTATCTTTTTTTTCCCCTTAAATTGTTGAAAACTGAACCTTTTATCAAATCGTCCCCCTTTTTGCTATCAACCCCCTGCTACATCTTCTGTTTTCTTCAATAACGCCCCCCATCATAGTCCACTATATTTATCCCCACCATCTTCCCCTTACATCCCCCTTTCCTTTTTTACCACCAACATCTCCAACATTTTTTAAATTTTAATTTCCATTTCCCCTTTTTACCCTAAGAAGGGTTTTACTACGTACACTGGTATCAAACCTATTCAGATTAATTTATAAAAACACTTGATTTCTTGCACTGGGAATTTTTCATTTTGTAGCCCTGTTTTTATTGCAAACAGAAGACTGGGGCCGGGCCCAAACCCTATACCAGCTTTTTGGCCCGGCCCATGTCTTTTTCCCATGGCCAAAAACCCCCTAAACGCCCCGTGGTTAATTGGGGGCCTTCACGTCCGGGTGCTGTTGAAAAACCACGCCCCCCTGTTGGTTTTTTCCTTGCTCTGGCTGCAAAGGGGCTGACGTCTGCCCTCGTACTGTCTGTTTCTGTCTGCAGGGACCCTTTGGTTGTGGCACCCCCACTACAATTTTTATTTCTGGGTGAAAACCTCGCCCGGTTTTCCGGAACTGGGCCTTGAGGGGCCTGCCTCATGTTTTTTTTGCGGGTGCGCACGTTTTGGTTTTGGTTTTTTATGTTTTTTGTAACTGACACTGTTTCTTCCCAAAACCCACTTTGCCATTTTTTTGGTACGGGGCCTTTTTTCCGTCTTTTCCCAAAGGGAAACAAAGAAGAGGTTAGATGTTTTTTTTTATTTTTTTCATTGTGGGAAAAAAAAACCCTTTTTTCCCCCAAAAAAATTTCGGTAATTTAAAACTTCTTTTTTCACTTTTCAGGACGTTCTTTCTGTTTTAAAAGATTGAAAAACTGACCAAAATGGCCTTACCTACTCTGGGTTTCCCAAAATTCCCTTATAACTTCAAAAAAACTGCTATTTTCAGTTTTGTTTCTTAAAAGCGGGCACGTACCTTTGCCCTTCCCCCCGTCAGTCCAAAATTCTGCAGCCTTCCCAGGAAGCCAAAAAAAAAGGGAGGTTGTTTTTGCCGATTTTTTACTTTCTGATTTTTTCCATTCTTTTTTTCAAGGGGGTTTGATCTTTTTCCCAAAAGGGCAGCATTCTTTCCTTCATTCGCGATACGTGTGGGATGGCGTCCACTTTACCCTGTAGAAATGTCACATTTTCAGAAGCTGGCTTACTTGTTCCCCCTTTCTTTTTTCCCCCTTTTCCCCAGTCTTTCATCGATGTGGGGGCAACAAGGTTTTTGTTTTGTTTGAGCTGTTTCCCCCCTTTGCCAGTCCCCCACCGCCTCCGTCAGTCTGTTTCCCCCCTTACTTGTAGGACTGCAGTGTGAGAGTCTTCCTCCCAGCCCTCGCAGAAATGTCGACTGTTTCACACTGCCCCCTTCACTCCTCTTGTGGCGTGACCCCGTGTTTACTGAAAAAAGGAAACCCGGGGTTGGGTTTCCCAAAACCGCCTCAGCCAAAAAAAGGGGAGCAAAGTTCTCACGTCAAAGGGGCCCGGCCAAATTATGAAGTTTTAAAAACCCCGGTTTCTTTTTGCTGGGAAAAAGGGCATATTTGTCAAAATTTTCATTAAAAAATGCCAAAAAAATGTCCAATGGGGTGCCCCGATATGGGTGCAGTAAATCCCATAATGTTTGTTAATTAATTAACACCACAAAAAAAAATTTTTAAAATTTAAAAAGGAAAAAAGCAGGACCTCAGAAAATGCGTCCCTTTACTTCTTTGGGATCAATCAACCCCCCCTCTTGCGAGAGAGAGAGAGGGGAGAGAGAGGAGGGAGAGAATCGCAAAATTTTTTTCCCATCTGGTTTACTCTGTTTTTTTTTTTTTCTCATTTTTTTTTTTCTCCCTTTTTTTGTCTTTCCCTCTTCTTTTCTTTTTTTTAATTTGGTTTTTGTCATTGCATTATAAGTTTTTCTTTCTTTCCCGGGGTTTTTGCCCAATTTTTTTCATTTTTTTTTTTTTTCAAACGATTTCCGTCCTTTTCCTGCTTTTTCTTCCCACACCCCATAAAATGTTTTAAACGATTTTCATATGAACATGAAAGTTTCAATCTTGCACAGAGAGATAGATAGATAGAGAGAGAGAGACAGACAAGAGAGAGAGAGAGAGAGAGAGAGAGAGAGAGAGAGAGAGAGGGGGGGGGGGGGGGGCAAAGGAAACTGAGTCGTAGTATGTGCCCATATGTTTCTTTTACTCAGTTTTTCTTCGCTTTCCTTTGTCTTTGTATTTTTTTTTCCTTTCTTTTCTTTCTTTCTTTCTTTCTTTGTTTCCTCTTCTTTCTTTCTTTCTTTTTTCCATCTTTCCTTCCCTCTTTCTTTCTTTCTTTCTTTCAGGTTTCTGTATTTATTTCATTTTTTTCTTTGCAAGCTGATTTCCGTCCATTTCCTGCTTTTTCTTCCCATCAAACCCGAAAAATTTTTTTATAACGATTTTCATATGAACATGAAAGTTACAGTCTTGGAGAGAGAGAGAGAGAGAGAGAGAGAGAGAGAGAGAGAGAGTTGTTTTACTTCGGAAGTCAACCTCCGAACAGTTTGAAATGTGTTGCGAAAAAGAAATTGTCACATGGAAAGCAGCTGAGAGACTGACTGATACATTGTTTTGGAACCGGCGGTGTGACATAGGCCTTTCATGTTCACATTCTAGTCGCTGAAAACATGGGGAAAGGAATAGGCAGGAGGAAGTGACGAGAGAAAAAAATCACTCAGATTTAGTTGTTTTTTTTTTTTAAACTGTCTGAATGAAACCAGAAACTGAGGTCTCGTGTGCAAACGCGCGCATTAACATCTTGCGTGCACGTGAAAAATCCACCCAACTTATATGTAGGGTAGCAGAGTAGAGCAGTTCTGGTTGATAGCATGTGTGGTATGGTAAAGGTGTCCCATAACCTATGTGGTCGAGGGGAATGAGGCATCAGAAACCTCAATTTTTCAAGGGGCCAGTATATTGAGGGCGGCGCCCGTCTCCTCTCCCTCGCTGCTTTACCTTCCCTGACGTTTAAGAGGCAGGTACTCATTTATAGCTGGGTGAACTAGGGGACTGTACTGAAGCCAAGGCGTGCAAACGGTCACCCATCCAAGTGGTAACCACGTTCGATGCTGCTTAACCTTAGCTGGGGGAAAGCGAGAGCTCTGACCACTGAGCTATCCTGTCCCCTTTGGGTGATTACTTAATCCTCTTCATCCCATGTGCCGGGACACAAGGCGCCAACAAAATCCCTCCAGCCTTTTCTGTCTTGGGCAAGCCAGCTCAATTTATTCCAGGTCTTGCCCGCCTCTCTCATCTCCTCTACTGCCCTCCTCCAAGTGCCGAGTGGTCTGCCTCGTTTCCTCTTCCCTGGTGGTGCCCATCTCAGCGCAGTATGAGGGAGTCTGCTCTTGCCCATTCGGAGAGAGTGTCCCAGCCACCTCCATCGCCGCTGTTTTACCTCGGCCACAATGTTGTTAATGCCGGTGCGCTTTGACACTTCCCTGTTGGTGACATGCTGCTGCCTTTGGGTGATAGCTTGCATTATTTGTGCTTTAAGGTACTGAATGAAGACTACTACCTGCGCTGGAACATTTTGGTTATATTAACAAAATAAAGCAAACGTGAAAGGATAGTGTGTGTGTGTGTGTGTGCGTGTGTGCGTGCGCGCGCGCGCGTGTGTGTGGTTTCAGACAGCATGGTGGTCTCTCAGAGAACTGCTTGGTAGTGGTGGTGGTGGTTGGTTGATACAGTTCCGAAATTCGGAATCTCCGCAGGGACTCTAACATAATCATAGAAAGAAAAGTGGAAGGGTATATTATCCTGTTTGGGAAAGGATAAGGGGCATTCTTTTTTTTTTCTTTCTTTCTTTCTTTCTTTCTTTCTTTCTTTCTTTCTTACTTTCTTCTTTCTTTCTTTCTTTCTTTCTTTCTTTTTCTACTTCTTCTTCTCCTTCCTTTTTCTTCGTCGAACGCTCAGACAACTGTTGTCGTCTATGTCATATGAGCGAAAATGCGTTGCGCTGCCGTTAAGCGCTGACGTATAAGTCAGTCCCAGCGCATCCGACTTCGGCGTGGGGGGACTCAAGATGCCCAAGCCAGCAAGTGAGGTGTAAAGTTCTACTCTCTGTCTTTCTCTCTCTCAGCACCAACACAGTAGCCACGAACAGTTGGAGGTAATGCATCAACCAACCTGTCAGCCTCTGCTGCCGTCGTCGTTGTCGTCACCCCTCCCCCTTCCTCCGCGCCCCCCCTCCCACACACACCACCTGTTCTGTTGGTACAGCAGTTTCCCATTCATTCTGCTGGCATTAAGAACGGAAAACCAGGGGTTTGGGGCTTTGCAGTTAGGGCGTGTGTGTATGTGTGTGTGTGTGTGTGAGAGAGAGAGAGAAGAGAGAGAGAGAGAGAGAGAGAGAGAGAGAGAGAGAGAGAGAGAGAGGAAGTTTGCCAGAACTGACGAACTGAGCAAGCAGGAGAGCGGATTCTTTGAATGGAAAGCCAGTGTAGTGGTTCTAGAGGGTTTTGTTTCTTGTCTGGGTCAGATGCCGAGTGGGGGGAAGGGGGTCATGGGGTCAGAGCCAGCAGGTCTGCTGTGCTGTGCGGTGAACTTCCTGCTGGAGGCTGCTGGCAGGTCGAGGGAGTAGGGAAGAGATGGATTTCTTCCATCTCTGGGCACTGGTATACCGGGTCACCACACACATGCATGCTATGCAGGTTGACAAAAGGGAAGTTACATACATGCAACTAACTGTTTTGGTGCTGTTACAGTTAGCTTTTTGGGGGGATTTGTTTTGTTTTTAAAAGAAAATCGGAAAAGTATTTTCGGGGTTGAAAGTTTGCAGACGGTACATTGTTTGGAAAGAAAGTAGATGGTAGTGACTAGGTTTTGTTTTGTTTTGTTTTTGTTTGTTTGTGGTTTTTTTAAGAAAACGCGGAAAGTATTTCGGGGTTGAAAGTTTGGTGATGGTTCATTGTTAGGAAAGAGAATAGAGGGTGGTGACTGTTTTTGTGGGGCTTTTTGGTTGTTTGGGGGGCTTTTTGCCACTTTTTGTGCCAGTGTTGTTACAATCTGACCGTTGTTGAAAAATGCACGTTCAGTTCTTCTATTCAGAAGGGTGTTGTTGTTTTTTGGGTTGTTTTTTTAACCTTTTGAGTACTCTCTTTTTTTCTGTACACAGATCATGGTTAGAGAGGGATGACCTATTCGATCTTAATCAATTAAGAACAAAAGCAAAGTAAAACGAACATTTTTATGTGCCATTATTCCTTTTTGGTACGATGTCAAAACCTTTAACCATAAGTTGAAAATCAGGGCTAAGTAGAAAGGAAGCTGGTTGCAAAGTCTTCATTGGTGCCCCCACGGTCCACGGGACATCGGGATAGGTGAAGAAGGAAGGGAGAGGGAAGGGAGGAGATTGAAGAGAAATACGAAGTAATCTGTTTAGTATGTATGGAAGTGGATGCTTCACCTGTTTACCGTTGGTCTGAAATCATTTTCATTTTCCTTCTTAAGGCTTTGGAGCCGCATTGGATAATTCATAGTCCTTCGGATTAGACTATTTACCGAGATCCCGTATGCGAATGCACGCGCACACGTTAAAACCTGTTCCGCTTTTCGGAAGAGTATGCCATTGTGTGCCGGTGGGAACGGATGACAAAATTGACAAAACTGCATACACCAGGGGACTGGATGTAAAAAGGCACATGAGAGCTTATTCCATAATTTACAAAACTGCATACACACAGGGATTGGATTTTTTTAAACAGCACATGAGTGCTTCTTCCATTATATCCTTGAAATAGAAGGGGGAAAAAAACCCCGGTTTATTTTCTTTATTTTTGGTGATGAATATACCAAGCAGCAAAAAGAAACAGAGGGCAGTTTGTCTGTGTGCTTCGATCTTAATATTACATAAAATGAAAATATTGTCCACCATATTACATACATGAAATATTGTCCACCATATTACATCAGAGTAAGGTAATATTTCCCACCATATTACGTACATGAAGTACTTCCACCATATTAGATAAATTAAATAATTCCACCATATTACATCAGTGTAATATTTCCACCATAATTATGACATAAACGAAACATTTTCCACCATATTACTTATAATAATGTATGGAATTTATATAGCGCTGAATCTTGTAAAGCAACAAATCAAAGCGCTCAGATGACATTTTCTTTTCTATATCGAGGATAATGGAATAAATACTCAGGCGCTTTTTTTACATCCAGTCCCCGTGTGTATGCGGTTTTGTAAATTTTGTCATCTGTTCCCACCGGCACACAATGGCCTACTCTTTCGAAAAGCGGAACAGGATTTAACGTGTGCGCAAGATGTTCTGCATGCGTTCGCACACGGGGCCTCGGTTTATAGTCTCATCCGAAGGACTTCTTCAGTGCTTCAAGCGTGAGCAGACTGCAGAACCCACAGCTAATCGTCCTACCCTGGCCTGGAGTTGCCACCCTGATGTTCAGACACTAACGGGATTAAAAAGAGAGGGAAAAAATCGGATTTGGGTTAGATGGAAATCGCTGATTCATTCTCTTTCAGACTCTCTCTCTCTCAGTCTCCCTCTCTGTGTCTATCTCTCTCTCTGTCTATCTCTCTCTCAGTGTCTCTCTATGTCTGTCTCTCTCTGTCTCTCTCTGTTCTCTCTCTCTCTCTCTCCTCTCTCTCTCTCTCTCTCTTCTCTCTCTCTCTCTCTCTCTCTCTCTCTCTCTCGAGCGCTTTGATTTTTTTGTGTGCAAGATATAGCGCTGTATAAATTCCGTGTATTTATTATTATTATCATCATTATTCTCTCTCTCTGTGTCTGTCTGTCTGTCTGTCTGTCTGTCTGTCTGTCTCTCTCTCTCTCTCTTCTCTCTCTCTCTTCTCTCTCTCTCTCTCTCTCTCTCTCTCCTCTCCATCTCCCTCCCTCTCCCCCTCTCTCTCCCTTCACCCCCCTCCCCCCCTCTCTCTCCCTTCATCCCCCCCCCCTCCTCTCCTCTCTCTCTCTCTCTCTCTCTCTCTCGTGTGTATGTGCCTGTGTGTGCTTGCTTTTGCTAGTATTTATGTGCACTGGAACACAGTAAGCATGCGTGTGTATGTGTTTTGCGGTAGGAGCTTGTTAAATGCTCGAATGTAATGATGATGACGATGACGACGACGACGATAATGACGATGGTGATGATGTTGCTGCTGAAGATGCTACAGAAAGAAAGAAAAAAAAAGCAATAATACTTACAGCAAAACGGGGACAGAATAGCACGAACACAGCGTGAGACCCCCTTACACGCCCCACCCACCCATGCATACATCTGGAAAATATTATTTGAACTGCGCAACACCCCCTCAACCCCCTCCAGCTCCCCCCACTCCCTCTTCCACTCCCTTTTCTTCACTCACTATTTTCTTTTATGGAAGAAGCAGGGTCCCACGCATATTGCAGTAAGCAGTTGAGTACGCAATAACAGGGAGATGAAGAGGTAATTACGCTCAGGTCTGTTTCTGGGTATGGAAGGCGGGCTGGCTGTGGGGACTTCTGGAAGGTGCGTGTGATACGTCTCGGGTGTCATATTCTGTTAACTGCCTGTGTGAGCTGTGTTGGTTACGATGGTGTGTGTGTGTGTGTGTCAAGTCAAGTCAAGTCAAGTCAAAATTTTATTTCCAGATGTTACATTGAATAAGCAATGCATTTGCTTTTTTTTCATCAAGCCATCTATCTAAGAACAAATTTCTTAATGATTATACTAAGATACTACATTATTGCATCATTTACCATTAAATTACACCAGTAAAAAAAGGAAAATCGATAAGCTAATACATTAAAAATACAAATTACCACATATACATATACACGCACACACATACTCATACACACCTGCGCGCGTGCGCGCTCACGTCCACACACACACACATTTAAATAAAGAATGTTTTAAGAATTAAAAAAAAGAAAATCATAAAACGTCAGGACAAACAAATTACTTCACCTACTGTTTCATCCATTCTTACACGTTTATACTTTAGATAATAAAAAGGTACAGGAAGAAAACGTTAGAAAATACTAGGCATACCTTGCGTCATTACTGACAATATTGCCTTCAATGACCTCCCTCTTCTCCTCCTCCACCCAGCAAACGTGTGCTTTTTATGCGCTCATACTCTTCAAATAGCGCTTTTAAAAAATAATGTGTGTGTGTGCGCGCGCGCGCGCGCGCGTGGGGTGTAAGTGTGTGTGTGATTGTGGTGTGTGTGTGTTGTGATTATATATATAATATGTGTGTGTGTCTGGGTGTGTGTGTGTGTGTGTCTGTGTGTGTGTGTCTGTGTGTGTATACAGCTACAAATACTGTTCAAGATTACATAATCGCTTTGAAGATTGAGATTTTACCCTTTGAACAGATGATATTTTATTCAATGGGGGAATGTGGAAGACGAAATATAAAAGAATAGACAACTGCAAGAAAGCTTCTGTTATTTGTGTTTGAGCAACAAGGCAACGTTTGGGTTACAGGAAATGCAGAGTTACACTTATAGGGGATGGGAAATGTTAGATTGAATTCTGAAGTGATAAGCGACGGAAGCACACACACACACAAACACATTAACACCCCCCCCCCCCCCCCTTCCCGCCCTCCAACACACATACAGACACACACACACACACAACACTAACACACTAGCACCCTTCGGCCTCTACTTTAGGAACACAGCACAGGGCATGCTGCAGTGCACACAAGCAGATCGATGTTGACACTATAGCCACCACCTAGCAGTCAGGAAAACAACAGATAGACGTATGGGAAAACATCCCCCAAATACCACCACACACACATCTGTCTATCTCCCAAAATACGGTGCCCTCGGTGAATGCCAGCCAGCCAAGCTACCCGGAATACCTGCCAGTTTGTATATACCCCGACAAGTAGGCCAAGTACTGGATCCGTGGTCTTAGAGGTAACGTGCCTGCCTAGAAAGCGAGAAGTTGCTGGTTCGATTCTCGGATGAATCTGAACTCTCCCCCCCCCCCCCCCCTCCACCCATTCAGAAGTTCTTGAGTGGTGATCCGGGACTGTGGGTGTCTTTTGGATGAGACGATCAACCGAGATCCCCAGTGTGTGCAGCTCACATTTAGTGTGCGTAAAAGAACACAGGGATGCAAACAAGAACGTTGTCTTTCACTAAACTGTGGAGAGAGAGAGAGAGAGAGAGAGAGAGAGAGAGAGAGAGAGAGAGAGAGAGAGAGAGAGAGAGAGAGAGAGAGAGAGAGAGAGCGCAAATATACTGGCAAACAGAATAGTGATGATGGTTTGGTTTTATTTTTTCTCGTGCTTCGACTAGAGCTTCGAGGTTCACCAATAGTGAGGTTTGGCGTATGCCACCGTTTTTTGACCCACCTTAAAGAGAACCACATTCCCACTTTGTGGATGTGTATCTTAACACGTGTGTGAGTTTTTGTTTTTGATTTTACATCTGTTCCTACCGGCACGAAATGGCCTACCCTTCCTAAAGGCAGAACGGGTTTTAAACGTGTGCGCAAGATGTTCTGCGTACGATCTCGGGTTGAAAGTCTCATTCGAAGGATTTTCATGGGAGTGGGGGGGTCAGCGCCAGGAAACTCCAAAGGGGGAAAAGCCCAACTCTCGAACACACACACAGACTCAAACGCGCACTCTATCACAAACTATCAGATCACAAGTTGCACACTCTAACCACTACGTCGTTATCCCGTGGACACCCCCACCCCCACCCCCCACCCTCCCTTCCTCCCCGGACACCCCCATCTCCTGATTTTCTATACTGATGAAATTTCCAGAAACTTATACTTAGTTTGGAAGAATGGCGCTCCATAGGCCCACAATGCAATTAACTGTAGTTTAAAAAAAAGAAAAAAACTCCTTTAATTAACAAATCCCATTTGTTCACAACGGTTGTGTTTGTCTCCTGCTCTCAAAATTAATGTATGGCAGAAGGAAGTAGAAAAACCCACATACTT
>CM054150.1:49851868-49919368 GCA_028751875.1 Rapana venosa | reverse complement strand
CTCTCATCGTCAGCTTACTGCGCCGACGTCGTAGCGGCCA
Organism: Rapana venosa; assembly: GCA_028751875.1. Taxonomy (NCBI): domain Eukaryota; kingdom Metazoa; phylum Mollusca; class Gastropoda; order Neogastropoda; family Muricidae; genus Rapana; species Rapana venosa. The sequence goes on along the minus strand of CM054150.1, from coordinate 49,919,328 downwards.
TCTAGGCTACAAAGCTGCGGCCAAAGACGAAATGGACGCCGCCATCGCTCAGTTGCCGGACAATGCCGCTTACCACCAGGTCAGGACAACAGGGAAGTTGAATCCCAAACTAGAAGGGTACGAATTCCCCAGAAATGACATCGTGTTTCTACGAGATATAGGCCAAGGTGCTTTTGGCCGTGTGTTCAAGGCCAAGGTACCAGGGTCCAACTCTGGCTGTGGCCGAATCAAAGCTGGTGAGTCAGCGCTCATAGCTGTGAAGATGCTGAAAGAGGACGCTTCAGAGGACCTGCAGCTGGACTTTGAGCGAGAAGCGTCGCTGATGGCTGACTTTGACCATCCCAACATCGTGCGGTTGTTAGGGGTGTGCGCGGTGGGAAAGCCCATGTGTCTTCTGTTTGAGTTCATGAGCAAGGGAGACCTGAATGAATTCCTCAGGCTGTGCAGTCCCGAACATTTCAGCCTGCGAATTCCTCGTTCACGTAACCACACCGTGGACCTGGAAGACGGACTGCGCGTGGAGGTGGAGGTGGAGGAGGAGGAGGAGGAGGAAGAGACAGGGAGGGAGGGAGAGGGCGGGGAGGAATCTCCGGCCAGGCTGAGCACCTCGGAGCAGCTGTACATGGCCCAGCAGGTGGCCGGAGGCATGGCCTACCTGGCCCACAGGGGCTACGTGCACCGCGACCTGGCCACGCGCAACTGCCTGGTGGGGCACGACCTCGTGGTCAAGATTTCAGACTTTGGCTTGGCCAGGAGCGTGCACAGCGTGGACTATTACCGCGGCAGCGAGCACGACGCCATCCCCATCCGCTGGATGCCTCTGGAGGCCATCCTGTACAACAAGTTCTCCACGCAGTCCGACGTCTGGTCCTTCGGGGTGGTGCTGTGGGAGATCTTCGCCTTCGCCCTGCAGCCCTACTACGGGCTGACTCACGACGAGGTGGTGCGCTACATCAAGGAGGGCAAGGTGCTGGCACAGCCAGACAGAACGCCCCAGCCGCTGTATGACCTCATGAAACAATGCTGGCACCGCCGGCCCACCTCGCGCCCCTCCTTCCAGACCTTACACAAAACTCTAGAAAACATGCATGCCAAGTGTGAAAAGAATGAAGTGAAATTAAAAGAAGTGGTATGACAGTGTCAGAAAAACAACAACAACAACAACAACACATACACCGAGTTCTGAAAAACCCAAATCTGTGCAAGTGAGGATGGTATGACTGATGATGTGATGTGCAATGGAGAAGTCATGAGCACAGATAGACACACGTGTGAGTTTGCTGGTCGAATAGGATAATGCATAGCTGCTGGGTTTTGTTTTGTTTTGGTTGTTTTTTTGCAGTGGTAAATGCACAATGACTTTGCTTGTGTGTGTGTGTGTGTGTGTGTGTGTACATCAACATGCTTTGTCTGTGACTTAAAGCACTGTTGAATACCTGTATTGTTATGTATGTGTATATATATATTGTATCTTAATCATGAATTCAGCCTTTTGTGGGCTCTGACTACTTAAGTAATTGTTGGTAGATTGGTTCACTACTTTACAAGGAGAGAGATTGAGTTCTCAGAGAATTGTTGTAATGGTACAGTCACATCCCTGAAAACAAAATAATGTCCACAAGGACTTTGTTTCACACATGTTATGAACAATTTTAACATCATTAGAGGACAAGAACTATCTTTACTTGATGTCTGTATTACTAGAATTTCAATGAAATAATCTTAATCATCATTCATGAATCCATAGTTCAAGGATCCCTTTTTAAGAAACTCTCAGTGAAACAATTAAAATGGAAATACTTTCTCTACCCTGGTGTTTTGTTGTTGTTTTTGTTGTTGTTGTTGTTTTAAAACAAGAAGCAGTAGAGAACTCAGGAAACACAGTGCTTTTTGATACAAAATGGTGATTAATATAACAAAATGATCTTTCCAAACAAAAGAAGAAAAGGGAAAAAAAGAATGTAAGACAGGAAAGATAACAATGTAAAGCACTTCCAACAGTAGAGGGTGACAATATTGTTCATTGAACTCCATTTTAGCTGATGGTGAAAAAGAAACATCATGGAACTCTTCCTCTCTTCATCTAGTCAAATCAAATCATAATGCAACACTCAGACTTTCTGTCAAAGGGTTTCAGTCAAAAATAAGAAATCTGGTGATAGGGCTCTAAGTTTTGAGCTGGGGGAGGGGGGGGGGGGGGGGGGGGGGGGCAGAATTTGGACCAAATGGTGTGTATACATATATATATGTCTAAGGATGCCTTGAAAGGTGTTTGAGGGCCCTTTTCTGGTATAAAAGATAAAAAGGCCACTACCTTTTGTTAAGACATATGAATAGACCCTAAAGCTATTGACTAATCAATACTTCTTCTTCATCTTCTTCTTAAAACGCTGAGACAGCAACTATTTTTATCGGTCATATAAGTGAAAATGTGTTACGCCACCGATAAGCACCTGACATGTCAGGCCCAGCACATCCGACTTCGGCATGGGAGAGAAAATCTTTTAAGTCTTCCTGGAAAAAAGGCCGGAGAATGGACCAAGAAGGCAGAAAATAGATGAGAAGGCGGTGACAGGAAGAAAAGGAACAAGGTAGAATCAAAGAGAGGGATAGAAAAGAGGGAACTCCTAGCACAGAATTTCCAGAAGGTAGGGATGCTATTTATGCTGGCAGGCCCCCGGCATCCCCACAGGGATTGATCAATACTCTTTGTTGATAATGTGATGATGATCAAAGTCTGAGAACAGGTCTTGTAGTCTCCAGGAGAAACGCTGACCAAAGCCTTCCTGACAGTGAAACATTGGACTGTTTATCAAAACTCTCATCCTCCCTTAGATGAATGATCAGAAAACACAACAAGCTTTTTTCTTCCATCCACCAAAATGATTTGTTTTCCAACTCTTAGAAATTCTGACAACTTGTCCATTTGCCACCCAAGCAGTGTATGGTCTCAGGAAAGGGTGGACATTTGATAATTAATAGTCAGGGGTCTTGAGACAGAAAATGGTGTGGACAAGTGGGGTAGAGTGTGGGGCAGGACATGCATGTACAAGTCTCTGCAAACAAGGTATGGTTTTACTTTGTGTCATAAATTGTAGAAACATTTTCACTTGTGTGGAACACCAGACAGAAAGACCAATCCATAGTGCTCGTGTTATTTTTTTTTTTTAAACAGTTGTTTGTTCATGTACATTTTATACATCATCATGTCTGTTTTTGTTGTTTGTATAGGTTACTGTCCAGTGATTCTTGTTAAATAAATTTCCTGTTTTTTCCAATTCTTTAGATGCTACAGCCCCCTCTTTACCCAGTTCTTTCCAAAGTGTGTGTGTGTGGTGTGTGTGTGTGTGTGTGTGTGTGTGTGTGTGTGTGTGTGTGTGTGTGTGTGTGTGTGTGTGTGTGTGTGTGTGTGTGAAAGCAGACCACCACATCATAAAAAGAGCAATGAACTTCGTAGTGGATGGAAAGAGACCAAAGGGAAGAAGACCTAGCAAGACCTGGCTGCCTGTATTGCAGATGATCTTAGAGAAAGGGACATAAATAAGGAGGAAGCTCAAAACAGAGAGAGATGGAGAAGGCTCATCAATGTCAAACCTCCCCTGGGAGAAACATGACAAAAAAGGAAGAAGAAGAAGAAGATGTGTGTGTGTGTGTGTGTGTGTGTGTGTGTGTGTGTGTGTGTGTGTGTAAATCTATATTTCACATTTTTAGGCTGAGTTTTTGAAGTTGCTGAGGCTATTATTATTTTAATGAACATTTATTTTTAGTTAACAATTAGTGCACACCTCCATCTCTTCTTCCCTTCAGAGGAACACACACACTCCAGTCAACCAGTCAACCCAAATGAAACTAACATAAGACATAGATTTCTCTGTGTGTGTACTGTGTGTGAATGCCTGCATGTTTTTGAGTGTGTGATATCACAATAATGGGAAATGTTGAAGGGTGCTAGGAGTGAAATACGGAGAGAACTAGTGTTTTGATGGCTTCATATAGAGGGTATTCCGAAGTATTGCCTCTATGTCACACACAGACGTACACGCACACACTTACACACAAAACAGACACACACACACTCACACAAAACAGACACACTTACACACACACAGACACAAACACACACACTCACACACTGGGAACTGATCAGCATTGGTATTCAGAGTGCCTAGATGCTGATATTTTTATTTAGAAACTGAAAAACAGAACCAGTATACCACGAATCTCATTATAGTTTTTTGAGGCCTCATTATTTTGTTCATATTTGCAGAAAATGTTTCTTTGTTTGTATTGTTCATGCTATACTCCAGTAGCATTGTTCCTAACAAACGCATGCTGTGCATTCGTTAAAAGAAAACTCTACTTTGAAAAAATTCAGGTTTTTTAAAACTCATCCCTTTGTGTGTGTGTGTTTCTTTTTTCTTGAATTTGTTTTAAATTCCCTTTTACTATAGTAAATCCAGTTCGTTCGTTCCTGCTTGGTATCTTTTTTTTTTTTCTCATCATCTCAGTAACCTCAAATTATCTAAAATAGCTTTTGTTTATTTAACTGTGACACTCTGTGTGTGTGTGTGAGTGAGTGTGTGTGCGTGCATGTGTGTTTCGTGGGGAGGGAGGGTGGATGGCTGAAAGAGTGATGGAAGTAGTTGGAAAAAGAGAGGCTGTTATGTCCTATTACATTTCAGTTTGACTAAAATCACTGCTAACTTTTAGATACAGAGCCTGCCAACCTTGAGGCTGATTTGACAATAAATGTACTCATTCATTCAGAGAGAGACTGAATGACAGACAGAGAGAAGTCACTGAATACGAATAACGAGTGATATGCACTGTATATACAGCCTTGTTAACATTTTAAATGCACGTTGAAATATGTGCTGGTTCATGATATTATGATCTATGTATGTTGAAACCTCTCTCTCTCTCTCTCCTGGTTTTTTGTGTGATAGAAAGAAAGCTTTCCCATCTTCCAATCTTACTTGATGTTGGGGACCATAGAGACTTAATACCTGACCAATGTTTGTTGTGTCACAGTTTGTGAATATACCTTTCTTGTGCTTTCGTTTCTTTTCTTTTGTCCTCCATAATTTATGCAGTTATATTTTTATACTCGTACATACCTGCCATCCTTAAGCTGACTTGAGGGAATAGAAAAATATGTTAGTGGGGCTATTTGAAAGTGGAAGCAAGCTAAATATGGTACATAGAGGCTGTGGAACATGCCTTGGTGTGAGTCTTTTACAACGCTGTCTTCATGTGATGTTGAAGATTCCATTCATGTGAAATTTTAAAACACAGCACACACTGTGGCAAGCAACCATAAATCATAGTTGATAACTGATCTCAAAGGTGCATGCAAAATTTAAAGTGTATTCCTCACACACTTTGCTTGAATCACTTTAAAAAGAAATTAAATCACTCAGTATCTTTATTTTGTTTCAACTTGCTGATTACCAGACAACAACAACAAAATACTGGAGAGTGTTAGGTTGGTGGCTTTTTACATGTATTGATACAGTGTCACTCTTATTCAACAAGAGACCCAAAAAAAAAGAGCTGGCCTGAACAGAACTGCAAACAACAGTAGAATACTCGAAAGAGATTATGAATGTTGTCGTAAATGGTGTACAGAATTTTGGGTTAGGTTTTTTTGGTTTGTTTTTTGTTTGTTGTTGTTATTTTGGTGGAATACATTCTGGCAGAGTTGGTGTTTTAGTGGAATACATTCTGGCAGATCAGGGGAGTTAAATGTAGATGGGGGGTAATACGGATCAAGTCCACAGCCAGCAGGTAGGTTGGCAGGTCTGTGTATTCTCCTTGTCTCCTTTGTGCCTTCACTGTGGGAAGTAGGGGCATCACATTCAACAGGTGTTCACCCAATTCCTTCACACATATATATATGTATGTTTGTTTGTTGTGTATATATGTATAATCTTACAAATTCATCCTTGCCATTGTCTTCTACCTCTTCATATATATTATTATTGTTCATTGTTGACATTCTTTTCTCTGTGTGTTTTTGGGGTTTTGTTTTTGTTTTTTGCCAAGCTGGATGCAAGCAGATTTCATACAGCACTGAAATCCTGAGGGTTTTGTTTTTTTAATAACATCATTTTTAATGATGGTGTGTGTGTGTGTTTAAGAGAAAGAGAGAGAGAGTGAGAGAGAGCGAGTGTGTGTTGTTTCTAGTTAAAGTTTGTTGTTGCTCTCTCTTTACAGTTTTCTGTGTTCAGTCGTTATACTATTGTCAGTGATCTGTTCTCAAATTTTTTTTTAAATGTGTATTTCATGTCCAAAATATATACTGTGAATGCCTTGAAATATGTGTGTGTGTGTGTGTGTGTTTGTGTGTTTAACAGCATTTCTTGATAACTTCTGTCTGAGAAGCCAAGCAATATTGTCGGAAACATTGATGCTTATATCAGGACACTAGGATTGTTGTACATCACCAGAGTGACTCACAGTGTCAATACAGGGCCTCCTGTACTGACTGAGTGGTCTTTCAGCAGCTAAACGCTGATGGCAGCTTATGTATGGCTGACTCCAAAGCAGAGACGTTTTTGAATTTCTAGATTTTAAATCAAACTTTTGAATAGCTGTGTAGGACACAGTCTGGGGGGCGAGTGAGATAGGGGTTTGTAAAGCAGAGAAGATGTAAAAGATCTGAAAGTGGGGGTGGGGGAGTTACACATAACTTCATAGTGAAAAAAACAGGTACAAGTAAATAATACACATGTGAAAAATTTTAGCTCTTTAACAATTTGAGCCCCCCTCCCTCTCCCTGTGTTATTTCTTTAGGTGGGAGGGGAGGGGAGGAGGGAGGGGCTAGTGGTATCAGGGAGGAATTTTTAGATACACATTTCTTAGTATATGCATGACTCGTGTGTGTGTGTGTGCACGCACTGCATGTGCTCTGTGTGTGTGTGTGTGTACACACACGTGTGTATGTTATGTGCATGTGTGTGCATGTCTTTTCACACGAGAATGACAAATACTGAACACTCCTTTGTCGTTGTTAGTGAAATCAATGTACAGTATTGACACTGAACTATGACTGTTGTAAATACTGCATGTGAACGAGCAACTGGAGTGCTGAGAGGATTGAAGGAGGACATTAAAATGTGATGTATAAACGCCAGTCTTTCAGTTCATCTGGTGGCAAGAAGACACAGAGTGCGTGCGTGTGTGCGAGTGATGAGAGAGAGACAGATTTGTATACACACGTGTATATGTTTTCTGTCATAAAATTTCAGAAAGTTTGATTATTATGATCAACCAGTCTGATCCCAAAATAACTTTTAACTTCAAGACATCTGAAGCCAAACAAACACATACATGCATACAAATCTGCTCACACAACTCGCATGCATATAAAAATTATAATTTGCATGCAGACTACAGACAGACAGCACACACACACACAAATTCATAAATATTTGGATTTCATCTTTGTATTTAACTGATTCCAAAAAACAGTTTCTGATCATGAAACAAAAACAACAACACTTTCTGATCAAGATCCAAATTCTATATTTCCACTTTAAGCCCCAACACAGACAAGCCCATGGACAAAGTATACCACAGAAATTGGCTGAACAAGTTCAACCATGTACACAATAAGGCAACACACATTTGCTGTTTTTGTTTTTTGTAAGAAGTCAGGAAATGTGTGGTTGAATGTTATGTCATATAGTTCACAAAACAAAGAACATTAAAAAAAATTTGAATGTTAACCGACTAGAGGTTAATACAGTAAAATGCCAAAAAAGTACATTTCACTGTGTGAACGTGCTTTGCATTGTGTAATGTAAACTACTTCAGATGTAGATGATTGAGCATTCCAATACTGCTTCACTGTTTAAATGGTGGTGAGAACAGCTATAACTTCACTGACTGAAACAAATACACACAAGACAAGGAGCTACGAGGCAAAGCCTTCACATCGATTCTGATTCCTTGTAATTGACTACACTTCTCCCGTAACTCCTTGAGGAGTCGTTCAGGCACATTTTTTGGGCAGCGTGTCGTGGGCATGCTAAACCTTGTGAAGCTTATTCCTTGTGATTACCAACAACAACAAACATCATCGGTTAAACCTTTTTCCCACCCAAATTGTACATGTTTGGCTAATATACTTGACCATGGTAAGAGAAAAGAATTTAAGCATATTCATTATGTTCTGCATGCTTTACTGTGGTCTTCAGAATCTATGAAGGAAAAAAACAAATAATACAATGATAAAAATCATAGCTCCTCTGCATCTGTCTAATAAATCTCATTGGAGGGAGCTCCATTCCTAACGGAAACATTGCCATATTCTTGCACAATTCAAATAACCTTCTCTCCAAAACAAAACACACATAACAAAACTAGCTCTCCAAAACAAAACACACATAACAAAACTAGCTCTCCAAAACAAAACAAACATAACAAAACTAGCTCTCCAAAACAAAACACACATAACAAAACTAGCTCTCCAAAACAAAACAAACAACAAAACTAGCTCTCCAAAACAAAACAAACATAACAAAACTAGCTCTCCAAAACAAAACAAACATACAAAACTAGCTCTCCAAAACAGAACAAACATAACAAAACTAGCTCTCCAAAACAAAACAAACATAAACAAAACTAGCTCTCCAAAACAGAACAAACATAACAAAACTAGCTCTCCAAAACAAAACAAAACATAACAAAACTAGCTCTCCAAAACAAACAAACATAACAAAACTAGCTCTCCAAAACAAAACAAACATAACAAAACTAGCTCTCCAAAACAAAACAAACATAACAAAACTAGCTCTCCAAAACAAAACAAACATAACAAAACTAGCTCTCCAAAACAAAACAAACATAACAAAACTAGCTCTCCAAAACAAAACAAAACATAACAAAACTAGCTCTCCAAAACAAAACAAACATAGCAAAACTAGCTCTCCAAAACAAAACAAAACATAACAAAACTAGCTCTCCAAAAAAAACACCCACCCCCCCAAACCAAATATTCCCCCAAAACCAAAACAAAAAAACCCTAACTCTCCTGTGACACAAACATCACATGCAGTTTACACCATCAGAGATTTCAACTCCCAAATCCTCTTGCAGGAAAGTTAATACTGTACACTGTTCCTCCAACAAAAACCTGAACTCTGTATTGCAGTTGTTCACTTCATAACCCATTTTCCACTCTCAAACTTTTAAACAGACAAACCCATTCATTCAATTCCTTTTTTTAGGAAGTCTATCACCCCAAAATCATCAAACCCTTCAACAACAGACAAGAGCTGTCTGCCCTCATTGTTGACAAAACATCACACAAGCACCATGTACCCTATTCTTTCATGAATAACAGTCACAACCATCCTCTTTTGCGTAATTTGTCCATGTATCCACCTCTGCAATAAATCAATATAATACCACGACATTTCGCAGTCAGGTTACTTAACCATCGAGCACTTCCAAGATCAAACTCATATTTACAATCAAACTGTGATGTCTGTGGACTAATCGTCAAATTCTTCAATGACGAACTCCTCATCCTCAGTCTCCATGGGGGCAGTTTTGACAGTGGACTGACTGCTGGGAAAATCCTCATCCTCATCCCCCAGGTCCTCGGTTTTCTGAAGGGTGGAGGCAGGTTGGTTGGTTTGTGGCTGATCCCTGATCGCGGAAGAAGACGGGGTTTGTGACGCTTCTTCCTCCTCCAGGTCATCCTCATCCATGGCAGCTTTTTCCTCAATCTTCTCCAAACCTGATCTAAAGGACAGAATAAAAATGAAGAATTAAAAAAAAAAAAGCCCGAAGTCGGAATGCGCCTACCTAAATGGTGGTGGTGGTGGTGGTGGGGGAATGGCTGCCTATACAACACTCTCCCCATTGGTGAATCTCAGATCTGGCAGAGTGCCAAGGAACAAACAAACAAAAAACAAAAAAAGAAGAAAATTCCCATAAGAACAAAAAACTCTAAGGCAGCTTTCTCCTGAATCTTCTCCCAGTCTGGTGTGAAGGACCCAAAAGAAATGACATAAAAATAAAATAATAATAAAAAAGAAATGTTAAAAGTCATATCGCTTTACCATCACCTTACTAATCAACAGCACAAACACTGACCTCCGTTAAAAAAGGACAGGTGAGTTATCATGTTACCAATGTCTAAATCAGAAAAAAAGAGAAAAAAGTGACATACGCATCCTAGTATTTCAATCATCCAGTTCCCCATAGTCGGAGTGTGGCTACCTTAATGGTGGGCAAAAATGGACGTGTGCGCAAAATTCTTGCCATATGTGAACATTGGAGCTGGGGTTTTTTTAGTTTTTGTAAATTTTATTTTATGCCACTTTAAGTCACGAGATTTCTCTATGTGAAATTTGGGCTGCTCTTCCCGGGAAGAGCGTGTCGCCACAAGAGCAGTGCCACCCTCGGCTGTAGCCGAGGAACAACAACAACAACAAGAACAACAACAAATAACCCTGGGAACTCAGCTCTAAAACCTCTTTGCAATAAACAGAAGACAGTATTTTGACCCAAAAAAACTGTAGGCAGATTCACAAGACAGAGGTCGTTTAGACAAATGCTGCATATCACACTTACCTGAAAATATAGGAGGATCTTGAAAACTGACAAAGGTTTTGTACAAAGGCAAACTGGCCTGCACAAAAAAGCATGAATATTAATCAAACTCTGCCTGGCTTACATAGTTCATGCCACTGAAAGATGGCAGCATGCTGATAAGTACACAAGCAAAACCAACCAACCTTCCTTCCGCCAAACAAATGTATGAACTAAAGACAAAAGGGGAAAACTCCTGGCCCTAGAAAAGAAAGCAGAAGAAACACACAGAGAAAAAAACACACACACACACACAAACACAAAAGGTGATCGATCTCTCTCTCTTCACATCCCCCCCCCCCTTTCCCCACACACACACACCTCTCTCTCTGTCTGTTTCTCTTCATAAACAAACTCAAAAGACTACTGATCCTGAGGATGTGACAGAGAATCTGGGTATGGCTGGGTGAGGAGACTGAAATGATCGGCACGGGAACAGAGGGATGGGAACGTCACAGAAGATGAGGCAGCAACACACACAAAAAAGAAGAAAAAAAGGAAGAAATGTACAGTTGTGTACATGTACCAACGACTCACCAGGATCATGCAGGGTGGGGTTGATCAGGTTGATGTAGGGCACAAGTTCCGTCAGTAACACCTCTGGCTCCCAGTGATAGCCTGCATACAGTGCACGACAAAACTGTCCTTTACACAATTTGTTTTTTCTATCTGTCTTTGTAGCAGGATGGAGAAAATGAGAGACAACAGAGAGGCAAGAGGGTAAATGGTTGTGTGAGTGTCTGTGTCTGGGTGTATTCCATGTTTGCTAGCATGCACAATAGCATGTGCACTAGTCTATATGAATATGTGCATCTGTCTGCATGTAAGTATTTATGTCCATGTTTTGTTAGAATGCATGTGCGATGCACACACACAGAGATATCTATCTATCTATCTATCTATCTATCTATCTATCTATCTATCCATCCATCCATCCATCTATCTATCTATCTATCTATCTATCTATCTATCTATCTATCTACTATCTATCTACTATCTATCTATCTATCTATCTATCTATCTATCTGTCTCAATTCTGCTCTCTGATTTTTTTTTTTATCTTGCCAATTACCAGTTCACTTTCAAGTAACTCATAAATCATTGTTCTGTGTGTGTCGATTGAAAAATCGTTGTTACCTTTATGAACCAATAAACAAAAATGTTACTTGCAACATAATTATCACACAAGATTTGTAACCATTACCAACACACATTATTATCATCTGCTATCAGCATCATCAGCTTATTACCATAATTATTATTTACATATATACCAGTTTGAAAATGAAATCACCGTACATCAAATAAAAGATGAACAAACAGAAAGAAGAAGAATGTCATTACAACAGCTGCATGACTAACATTGATGCTCTGCTGCACTACATCTAGAATCAAGTCGATCAAAAATACTTACCTCTAAACAACTGCATTGCTGTAGCTTTGCTTTCTTGACTCTGAAAATAGAAAATAAAAAGCAATTACTTAAAAAATACTATAAAAAGAAAGAAAAGAACAAGAATCTCATGGAAGACAGCTAATAATAATAAAAATTCCAAGCCTCCTGCACAATTTAGCACACACACACAACACACACACATACATACACACTCATATATAAACCACCACCACCACCACCACGGGATGCTTACTCAAGCATGTATGCATGCTTGTACACACACACACACACACACACTTTTATTGGGGGATGGGAGGGATAGCCTGGTGGTTAGAGTGAGGTATTTGTGATCTGCTGACCTGGGTTTGAATCTCGTTTAAGAGGACTTTTTTCTCTGGAGTTAACATCAGTGCCAACTCCACTCTCCCAAAAAGTCCTTTGGAAGAGACTATAAACCGAGGTCCTGTGTGCGAACGCACGCAGAACATCTTGCACACATGCTAAAACCTGTTCCGTTTTTCAGAAGAGTAGCCATTGTGTGCCAGTGGGAACAGATGTCAAAATTTACAAAACTGAATACACACAGGGACTAGATGAAAAAAAGCACATGAGTGCTTAATTATCCTTGAAATAAAAGAATAAAAAAATAATTTTAAAAAACACACACTTCCACTGCCACCGTGATGCTTACTCAAGCATGTATGCATGCTTGTACACACACACACATGCATACACATGCTTTCAAACACATACACACACTCGCGCGTCACATACACACACACTCGCGCGTCACATACACACACACACACGCACACACATACTCTCATACACACACTAACAGGGACACCTGCACCCATCCCCACACACATCAACCTGTGACATTATTCTCGAACACACAGCACAGAAGAGCCACAGGCAGCCACAGAGAACAGAAGAGCCACAGGCAGCCACAGAGAACAGAAGAGCCACAGACAGCCACAGAGAACAGAAGAGCCACAGACAGCCACAGAGCACAGAAGAACCACAGGCAGCCACAGAGCACAGAAGAACCACAGGCAGCCACAGAGCACTGAAGAGCCACAGAGCACAGAAGAGCCACAGACAGCCACAGAGAACAGAAGAGCCACAGGCAGCCACAGAGAACAGAAGAGCCACAGACAGCCACAAAGCACAGAAGAGGCACAGACAGCCACAGAGCACAGAAGAACCACAGGCAGCCACAGAGCACAGAAGAACCACAGGCAGCCACAGAGCACTGAAGAGCCACAGAGCACAGAAGAGCCACAGGCAGCCACAGACAACAGACAGACTGACAGACAGACAACAGACAGACAACAGACAGCCACAGACCGACCTGTCTCTGGGAGGCAAACCACTGTGACTTGTGCAGGGGCCTCCAGCCATGGCCTTTGCGGGTGTCCGTGTGACGACTGAGCGAGGACTGGGAGTGGATGAGGCCTCTGGTGGCCACCGATATGGAGTAATCCTGCAGCTGACCTCGACTCTGCAAAAGTCACATTCACCACGGTCAGAGCGGTCAGATAATATGAACACTAACGATCCTTTGAAAGTAGTAGCCTAGTAGTAAGTAGCCTATGTGCCCCACATCTGAACCCCTTCCTGAACAGCACAACACACTGAATCAGTTACAAGGCAACCCAAAAGCTCTTATTACCCGTATTATCAAATCTTTTTTCCACAGCTGTCTGTTTCCCCAACTTTTATCTGCTCTCAGCTGCTATCCATTCCATCCCATCTCAGCCCAGCTAGTGCTTATTTCAGCAGAAACTGACTGGACTTGGTAAAGGGAACAGATCGCTAATGTTAGCACTGGACCCTTGACTGAGTTATGCGGGATTTGCACGCTGTGTTTCTGTGGTTGGTTTTTGTTTGGTTTGTGTGTGTGTGTGTTGTGTGTGCAATTTACTACATGCTGACACAAATTTACAGGCTGTTTCAGTGCTAATAAATAATCTGCTGCATGCATGTATACACAAAGAATGGGAGCAAAGGATAGGCAGGTCTGCAATCATGTTGAATTAGGAGATTGTAAAACTCTTTACCTTGAATCCATCAAAAGCCACAGAGGTTCAAAGCAAAAGAGAAACGAAAAGAAAAAACAGAAAAAATGTGCTACAACGTCACCTCACAAAGACTTAAAGGGAACAAACTCATATCACAACTGTACAAGGTACTCCACACAGCTTATTTCCCCTGGACTGCCATCGAAGAGAGGAAAGCTGGAGAGGTAGCTGTAAACAGAACGCTTCTGATCATCTCTCAGATGGAAGCATTCTTCTTGCAGTTCTGTTTCCACCATTATATGATAGAGTTAATCTAATCTGAAGTACGACCGGAAAGGGAACGAAGTCAAAACTGATGTAAACTCCAGCGGAAATTTCCGAAAAATAAACACCTCACTGTAGAAGCTCAAACCTATGATCTTAACCACTAGACTGCGCCACCCCGGAAATTTTCTAAAACGTGCACCCTATACGCCTATAACCCGGAAAATTTCCGGGGTGGCAAACCATAGTAAACAAGCCAGCTTCCTTGACTACAGTTAAAGGGAAAGAACTCCAAAATTAGTGGAGATCACTCTCCTGTTGCTTGGCAACATCTAGCTGCAAAAAACGTGGCAAAAACGATCACTTTTTAGCTCGTATTTTGTGTTTTTATGCATGATTGCTTAGGCAGTTCTTGTTAAAAATGGCTGACACTTATTGTTGAAGGTATCAATAACTTTACACAGCGGAAAAAGTGGCAAATAAAACTTTAGATTTACCTGACAGTGATGAAAACGATTGTGTATGATTCAGGAGATCGTGCATTAAAAAAAAAAAGAATGAGATTTGGTCTGGACTTATGTTTGACGTTATTGAGATGGGGGAACTCAAAATGAAAGTGGTGATGAGGAAAGTGTATTTTTTGTCGATTTTTTACATTTTAAATATATTTTCGCAGTGAAATATCATGCTAACTAATTTGAGCTTGCCTCGAAGTAATCTACGATATATATACTGTCATTGGGTAGACTATCAGGATTATTCATGTACTAATTTCTGAGTCTGAGGGATATGAACATAGCAAGTGGTACATACGAATTTTATTCCCCGGCATATAGGGTGCACTTGCACTGGGCAGTTAAGAGGTTAAATTACTACAGGACCAGAGGAACCAGGTCTGAAAACAGCGGTAATCCACCGCTCCTTTCCCACTCACGGTGTACTGAGCGGAGAGCATGTCTGCGTGGCTGAGGTATTCTGCGGCGCGGTCCAGGTCCTCCACTGACTGCATGAAGTCCACGTAGTTCTGGTGCAGGAAAGTGTTGAAGTAATCCCCGCTCAGGTGAGTTTTCTCCACCACCTCCTGAACAAAGCGTTGTGCATGCAATTCGTATCGTTTTACATCTGTGTGATATGTGAAATCTCACGCATGGACAGGTAAAACATTCTTGTAAACTTGTACACAGAAGTGTCTTGTCTTTAACGTATCAATGGTATTCAGGAGGGTACACATATCTTCAGGAAACTACCAACGCAACCAACACAATTCAATGTGTTTAACTCTGTCCGTCTATCTGCCCTCCTGCTATATAAATTCCATATATTATTATTATTATTATTATCAATATGTTCTGACTGTATGCACAACGAAAACACACCATCCACAGATTACAAAATGTTTCACAGTCACATGTAGAAAAAAATAATAAAAATTATTCATCAACATGGAAACATGCTGCACAAACAAACCACACATACATTTTGCAGAGCGTCAAATGCACAAAAACAGACCATCTATGAAAAATAACAGTTTGCTCAATAGCAAAAGGCAAAACAAAGCAAACTATCCAAGCAAATCACAAGTCAAGCTATTCATATGAGAACAAATCTCTTCAGATCATCATCATCATCATCATCATCATCATCATCCTCCTCCTCATCATCATCATCGTCATCGTCATCATCACCATCATTAACTGTTGACTCCCCCAGGAATCACCACAGTCTGAATGGAGAAGGACACATGGTCAGAGACAACGGGGTTAAGATTTTCTCTCTGAGAAATTCTGATAAAAGCTTGACCACACCGACGTCAATGTTAGGGAGGGAAAAAAACCCAACTCCCAAAATATCCCCAATCCCTCAAACTTTCCTGCAATCTTCTGATCGTTCTCATCAGTTCAAAGCTGGTAAGAGTGACCGCAAGACTGTCCCGCACTTTAAAAAACCCCCAGAGCCTTCTCTCTTTGAATATTCTTTCTTGATTATCCCTCCTTGATATCAGCTGGCTAAAAAGCTGCAGTGCCAAGAAAAGTGACAAGACACACACAGCTGTCAGTTTCTCTACTTTCAGCTCCTCTCAGCTGCTATCCATTCCACTCTATCCCAGCTGGTGCTGATTACAGCAGAAACTGACCCACACTTGGACTTGGTAAAAAGAGGGGGGGGGGAGAGGGGAGGACGGGGGGACTAATATTAGCACTGGGTCCTGAAACCTTGACTGAGTCATGCTGGATTTGCGCAGTGTGGACAGAATGGTTACAACACACACTCAGCAGATTTTCAGCTCTTGTCTAACATAAAACTAAACTCTGGACTCTTTTCCAGCCCATGTCACACACTGAAATAGACCACACACACACAAACACACACACACACTCACACACATATACACACACAAACACACTTTACACACACACAAAAAACTTTACACACACACAAACACACTTTTTCACACAAAACTTTACAAAACACACACACAAACACAGACACACGCACACTCACACACACTTTACACACAAACACAGACACACAACACTTTACACACACACACACACACTTTACACACACACACACAAACAAACACAGACACACGCACACAAACACAGACACACACACACAACCTACAACACCCCCCCACCCACACACACACACCCACCCACCCACACACACACACAAACACACACACACACATACACCCACACACACACCCTACACACACACACATACACACACACACACACACCCACACCCCCATTACACCCGCTACCACTCTCTGTTTTACACCCAAGTACCATCTGGAAATAAAATTTTGACTTGACTTGACTTGACATACACCACACACACATATACACACACATACACACACACACACACATACACACACCCACACATACACACTCCTACACACACACACACAGGGTTACACCTGCTACCACTCTCTGTTGTACAGCCATCAGTGCCCACCCCAGGACGGCACACCTACCTCAGGCGTCAGGAGGAGGGGGTCTCTGTCCTGGCCACTCAGGTGGGGGGGTAAGGAGGGGTGATGCTGACTGCTGGCCGGGTCCCCCCCTGTTTCAACCCGTCATCACAAGTCAAATCTTAATTTTTATTTTTTTTTTTTTTATTTTATGTGCTACAACGTCACCTCACAAAGACTACAGGGAACAAACTCATATTATCACAACTGTACAGGGTACAGGTATTATATCAAGGATAATGGAATAAGCACTTATGTGCTTTTTTACATCCAGTCCCTGTGTGTATGCGGTTTTGTAAATTTTGTCATCCGTTCCCACCGGCACACAATGGCCTACTCTTACGAAAAGTGGAACAGGATTTAACGTGTGCGCAAGATGTTCTGCGTGCATTCGCACACGGGGCCTCGGTTTATAGTCTCATCCGAAGGACTTTTGGGGAGAGTGGAGTCTGCACTGATGTTAACTCCAGGGGAAAATATCCCCTTGAACAGGAATCGAACCCAGGCCGTCAGATTGCGAGCGCAATGTTCTGACCACTAGGCTATCCCGTCCTGGGAAAAAGCCTGGACATCTTCCCATTAGCTTCTAACAGTGGTAAGCAAACATCAATATTAATTTGTTTAGACACACCGGAGATTGTACCTACTTCCTCCACCCTCCCTTCAACTTTAACGCGTCTAGTCTCCCTTCTCACCTCGTGTTACCACAACAACCCCTTCATTCCCCTCCCACCACACCACTATGAACATAACCATAATCATAACCAAACAAACCCCAAAACCCAACAAAACAAAAGCAGACAACAACAAAATGTAGAAGAAAAAACCCACAACAACTGAAATCACATACACCAGAAGATAGCTGATAACGACAAAGTTAAGCCTGACAGCACCTCAACAAGCACAAAGTCTACAACAACGGGTTGTCTTCAATAAACACTGAAACTACTTGTCACACATCACTTATTGCATACACATCTAAATAAAAATAATTAATAAAAATGAATGAACGAACAAACAAGCAAGCTGATGATAATCTGTTACATTCAGTGTGAAATGCACACGCAAAGTGCCTCAAATATGCAAGATAAGATGTCATACAGGTCTTTTTACTGCTGTTGTAATGGTGTTCTACATAACGTTTCTATGACACTTTGGACCAATTTTTCCACTAAACTGTTAAATCTCTGGATTCGAGGCACATGTTCAAGAAGCAAAACAAAAATACAGATCTCGATGAACCATTCTTAAGTAACAGACAATGAACAAAAGAAACGTAAAAACCTTAACCTGGCTCCCCACATTTCAAAACAACGCAGAAACAAAATCTAAGTTTTTAAAACTCAGCTCCTTTGTCCCCTTACTTTTGAAATAGAGAATTTTGCCCAAGGCGTGGAAGAGAAAACAGGTGGCGTCTTTAGCGCCGATGACGGCTCCTGTTTCCGTGGAGCCCAAGCTGCCACTGTCCTGCTTGGCCAGTCCTCCATACTTCAGACGGCGCCCTGACCCTGACCCCTCTTTCTTCAGGCTCTTCTGCACCATCCGCAGCCTGCTCAGGTCGACCGTGTCTGTATTATAATAATAATAATAATAATAATAATAATGTATGGAATTTATATAGCGCTGAATCTTGTAAAGCAACAAATCAAAGTGCTCAGATACCATGACTTAAAACATTTTTTAAAATAAAATTTATTATTTTATATCGAGGATAATGGAATAAGCACTCAGGTGCTTTTCTTACATCCAGTCCCCGTGTGTATGCGGTTTTGTGAATTTTGTTATCTGTTCCCACCGGTACACAATGGCCTACTCTTTCCAAAAGCGGAACAGGATTTAACGTGTGCGCAAGATGTTCTGCATGCGTTCGCACATGGGGCCTCGGTTTATAGTCTCATCCAAAGGAGTATTATGTCAACAGGAATGACCAAGCATAAGCATGGACTGTCTGTAGCTTGCTGAGGTCGAATGTATCTTTATTACGTCTAAATGAATATTGAAATGTCAGTCTCAAAACTATCCGGAGCTTGCTGAAGTCGACCATGTCTGTTTTATGTACACAGAATCAAACCTTTAGTGAACCATCCCTAGCTTGTCGTGGTATTTTTCTTCATAATGCAAACAGGAAAATTAAAACATATGAATAAAAGCTATTCTAAATCAGCAACAACTTGTCCAGTTATACGGTATCTACATTATATCAACAGAAAAGTATGTATCAAAGCTTTTCCGATTCACCTACTACAACACAGCTCATGATACGTATCTAGGAGATCCTTGAAGAATCTAAACCACAGCTGAATGGCGACAGAAACTAAAAGGGTTAAGTCTTTAACTCTGTGAGACCCGAGAAAGCTAAACACTGACATCCATGACAAATAGCACTGCGTTACTTACCCTGACGACAGGCAAACTGCAGAGCGTTGATGGCCGAGCGGACATCCCCGGCACTGGACATGGCAATGGGTTCCACCACTCGCGCAGAAGGCACAGCAAAGCCACCCTGCCAAAAAACGCACACAGGGAATAAAACCTGGGTATGCATGCAGGTAGGTGGTTTACAGGTATTAGGCCTATCACCAGAATGAGAGGTCTGCGAATCAAATCTTATCCAAAGATGAACTTGTCCCCCAAAACCACAAAATCACAGGTAGTCTATGTGCTAGTTTTTCAGGAAAGATAAGCTGAGGTTGAGAGTGAAACATGCATTTGCTAAGACTCCGCAGCATAAAGAGAGTTGTCCCTGTCAAAAGTTTGTATAAAGCCCCGCTCTCATTGGCAAAGAACTCAGAACTATATACATGTGTTTGTAAGTGCGTGTGTACTGCTAAAGTTTTTAGGATTGAATTTTTTTCTGGGGTAAATGTTTTTCTGTTTACTATTATTTTTATTATATCTGGCTTGTAACCCACATGAATTGCTGTTTATTGAGATGGCTTTAATATTGATATTGGTACATTCAGTGAACAATTGTAGGCAAATCATGCACGAACATTTTCTTTGTACTGATGAAGATTCTCACATACCTGTGTTGCCTCCAGGCTGGCAATCTTGTTCAGCACCTTCACCATCATCGTTGGGGCCACTGGGTTGACACTGCAAACACAAACACACATGTGTGAGAACATGCAAGCACATACATACATACATACATATATCTACATTGAACTGTACAAAAGAAACAGAATTTTTCCTCCAGAAAATATTTATAATATAAAAATACTTAGAAAACATCTGCACTGACATGCTAACGTACCTATATAAAAATGCATGGGATAACATATGCTTAGGGGAAAGGTATGAAAACAAATTACTGATGAATACTTCTGCACGTGTTTATATTCTCTATGGTGTAGCTAGTCCCAAAGACCTAATCAAAACTGCTAAAAGATATATGTTTTATTTAAAAAAAAATAAAACACAATAAAATGGAGAAAAAAATCTTTTTTTTTGTGCTAAAAGATATGAGACAGGCTTACCTTTACAAAATAAAACAATGAAATGGGAAAAAAAAAAATTTGGGGGGATCTGCCAAATTACCTTTTTCTGATATACTGCAAGAGTGAGCCTTGCTTATGACTCAAGCAAAGAGTGACTCAGCATCTCTCTCACCTGATGGTTTCCAGCCCCAGCTCCCCCTGCAGACTCGGGGGAAACAGCTTCTGGACATTGGAGCTGCTGTTGGATGCGTCGCTGACCACAAACACCAGTGGACAGTGTCCACACCGTCGGTACTTCCTATGACACACACCATTATAAAATGTATATGTCAATGACTCACATTGACAAAGTCAACTAGACATAACACACACAACGCAAATATCAAGGCTGAAGGAATTACTGACATGTCAGGCGCTTAACGGCAGCATAACGCATTGTCGCTCCCATGACAGACGGCAACAGTAGCTGTCTGAGCATTCAAAGAAGATGAAGAAGACTGACATGATGTTTTATGATACCTTTAAGTAACACTGATATTCATAGACTTTAGTAAATCAGAACTTAATGCCTTGCAAAAAAAAAAATGAAGCTGGAAATAATGGTAAGTACTGGAAAAATTGTGATGACAGTTTTTTCAAGCCATAAATTTTCAAGATCTTGTGACATGCCCATACCATTTAAGTCACAAGATCCAAAGGACTTGCAAAGACAATTTTACAAGGCACTGTCCAAGGAGGAAGAAGAAGAGGCAGACCAAGGAAGAGCTGGGAGGATAACATCAGCGAATGGACAGGCCTAGGACTCAACAAAACCCTGAGAAAGGCAGAACAGAGAGAGGAATGGAGGGAACTGGTTGTTGAGTCTTTGAGGGTGCCCCCACAGTCGTCAGACTATGGGACAGATAGAGAGAGAGATAGAGAAATTTTTAAGACAGGTTTATTAGAACATGTTACGTAAGCATTTCAAGAAAAGCACCTGAGCTCTGTAATACATCAATACAAAATTTACAAATCATAAAATAAGACCCAAGCTGACGGTTCTGCTGCTAACCAAACAACTATACAACTGTTACTGCATACATACATACATACATACATACATACATACATACATACACACACACACACACACACACACATATATATATAGATATATATATATATATATATATATATATATATAATATATATATATATATATATATATATATATATAAAATCCCAAACTGAAAACAAAAGATGTATAACTCCTTTACCATGTTACCATGGTCCTGTTCCATCTTTTTTCCCCAGCAATTTGCTATCTGCATCAAACAGCAAACCTGTATTTTAAAAACAAACATTTAAACACTTCTACAGAGAGGAAAAAGCTTTTTAAAAAAATCAACCCTGACACTGCAGCCTCTAACCCACTTCTACCCCCTCTTTGATAAAAAATCTACCTCCTCCTCCCCTTTCTCCATCTCTCCAAAAACAAACTACCATATTTCTTACTTACCTGACAATATTATGAAGTTCAGATGGGTCTCTGTAGAACGCATTGGGAATATCCTGAAACAGTCATGCTTTCCAAAATAACATTCTCCAAAAAGAAAAATTGAACAAAATTAGCTGAAAACCTGTAAAAATTCAACATAATTTAAAACCATATAAACTAAAGCATTTCATTGGTTAAAGTGCAGTAAATCTGATTAGAGTCTGTTTCTTTAATTGTTCAGGTAAGACAGAAAAATAACTCACTGATTTATATCTACTTAAATATAGCAAGCCAAATAATCCTCACATAAGAAATACACAGATGTGACAAATATATGTCTAGAAAAACAAAGCCCCCTTAAAAAAACTAATAGACGTGTCACATGGTTCTAGCCCGTATCAGGAGCATTTATAATAAAGAAAGCAGTCACTGAATCAGCAGTAGACACTAAAACTCTCTCTCTCTCTCAATCTGCCTGTCAGTATTGTAATTGCCCTTCATGGGATGATTAAAGTGTTTTTGACTTGACTTGACTTGACTTGAAACGTTCTTCTCATTAAAGAGAAAGAGAACAAGAGAGAAGAGAGAAGGAGATAGAGAAAGAAGAGAGAGAGAAGAGAGAAACAACACTCAGAGACAGAGAGAACAAAAGAGAGAGAGAGAGAGAGAGAGAGAGAGAAGAGAGAAGAGAGAGAGAAGAGAGAGAGAGAGAAGAGAAGAGAGAGCCAGAGAGAGAGAGAGAGAAGAGAGAGAGAGAGAGAGAGAGAGAGAGAGAGAGAGAGAGAGAGAGAGAGAGAGAGAGAGAGAGAGAGAAAGAAAGAAAGAAGAGAGAAACTGAGAGAAAGAAAGAAAACTGAGAGAAAGAAAGAAAACTGAGAGAAAGTCTGAAACAGAAACACTGACAAAGAGAGAGACGCTGAAAGAGAGAAAGATGCAGCCCAAGGCCTCACCTCCACCAAGATCAGCCTGCCACAGTCCTGCGAGCTGAGTGTGGCCTCAGAGCCGATCTGCAGCGCCTGGTACTTGTTGGCTCGCAGCAAAAAATGGCTGAACTGCGACGACTGCGACTGACTGGAGAATACATCCACACTGGACCGCTCTGTTGACACAAAAGATTTAAGTTTATGACCCTTCAGTTGTTTTTGTTTTTTTAACACTATCCCTAGGCTAAGGGAGAGAACCCCTCTTTCCCAGTACATGTCCACTGTGTGCTTCTGTAACCCAGTAGTGGGTGATTTGGAGGGAAGGGTCAGTAGATGGCTGGTTACCCTTAAGCGGCTTACTCGTAGGGAAAATGTTTAATACACGCAAATGTATAAGCACTGTTGATTTACAAGCATGAACAACTCTACAAAATATACAGACTGTCTTTTTTTCATTTTTACCATTTCTACCTGTCCCACCTCCGTCATTGAATGAATGATTCCCAGTAACCCTCCACTAAAGTGATCACAGCGCGCAAATTCAACATCACTCAGTCAAGTGTGTTGGATTTAGCATGCCCCTTCCTTTTACCTAGTCCGAGTGTGGTCAGTTCCTGCTATAGTTAGCACAAGCTGGGATGGAATAGGTAGCAGCTAAGAGCAGCTGAAAGTGGGGGAAAATGACAGCTGTGTGGTATGAATACCTGAACCAGCAGCAATACACATACCTAGCAATCAGATGGTCCTAGGTTCAATTCCACTGAGAGATAGTCTTTTTCCTCCCACTCACATGGATCACCTGGGCACTTGTCTTTTAGGGTAAGATGACAAATCAAGAATCAGTGAAACATACATTTGCACACGTGTACACACACACACACACAAAATCAATGGCAAAATGAGTTGTATGCAGCAAAATTCTGTTGAGAACATAGTCCACTCCGATGATGAAATGAATATAATGTGTATACACCAGGGCCGGAGAAAACAAAATAAAAATGGGGGTGGCCATGCCTTATGGTGACACACATTGTTTGGGAGAGAGAACAACCCTCAAGAAATCTGCCATTATAATAAATGCTTTATTCAACAATATAAGTAATACTATACTATACAGCATAATATAACAAAATGTTTACACACTGCAACAATACCACACGATACAATACCATGAAACGTAACAATGCAACACAATGTCGTACAATACAACACAATGAAACATAATTCAACCCAACACAATACCACGAAACAAATCAAAACAATGCAACACAAAACTGTATAAAACAACACAATGAAACACAATCCTACTCAACCCAACCCAAACCCAAACGCAACCCATGTCAACCTAAGCGACCTACCTGCCCAGTCCACCTGGTCAGCAGCCCTGAAGTCGAAGTCTCCCCCAGCTGTTGCAGCAGCAGGGTTGGTCCACTCCTGGACAGTCAGGTTCAGCTCAGAAGCCAGCGTCCTGATGGCGGCAGTCTTGCCAGAGCCTGGAGGGCCCGTCAGCAGCAGGATAGGAGCAGCATGCTGCGTGCAGAAAGGACGCATAAACAGACAAGTGGTAAATCTTTTGTCAGGGATGGAAGTCTTAAAAACAGGAAAGAAGAAATGCAGGGACACAGCTGAATGAATGAAGGAACAATGCCATGAAAATCTCAAGGCCAAAATGCTATAAAAAAAAAAGAATAAAGGCACAACAGGCATACCAGGGCTGTCAGTCATTTTAAAGTAGAAAGATATGTATAGATAATGAAAAAAAAGGAAAATAACAAACAAATTGCATAAAAAATAGAGCTGTGTATTCACATACATACATACAAATACATGAACAAATTGCACCTGTGCACACACACACAACACACACATGCGTACAGACGTATGCACACACACAGAGTATGCGTGCGCACATGCACACACACACACACACACACACACTTACCTGAGGAAACCTTTTTGTCCTATCTCTGAGCCAGCAGCAGATGTCCTCCACTTTCTTCTTGTGCACAGCAAGGTCCTCCTACCAAGGAAAGGATACCAGATCATTTCTCTGTGCAATGTCCTATGTCAAAGCTACACCATTTCTGATCAACGAATGTTAATATTAATGCATAAATAGCACACATTCTTATAAAATCTACCAAGCAAAATAACTCAACACAACGTCAAACAAATAAAAAATTGCTCATGAGCAATAATTTGATAAAGTCAATTTTATATACAGTTAAAAAACAACAACAACAACCCAACAACAAAATCAACAGTAATTTTTTTTTAAAATGTAATACAGCAAATAACAAGGAGAACTGTATTTCAAGAAGCAATAGCCACCAAAGTATTAATGATGGAATTCATAAAATCATGGCATAACAACTGTATAAAAAAAAAACCAAGGTAAAAACAAGTGACAACAAACAAAAAAATCAAATTATGATATACATATACAGTCATATACTTAACAAAACAATGTTATTCAAGCATTTTCATTTAGGAAACAACGCAAAGCTCACAGTACTTACATATTATGATAAACAAGTCAAAGAACGATAATCATTAACACTATCCTTATGTTAAGGGAGAGAACCCCTCTTTCCCAGTACACATGCACTGTGCACATTTGTACGTAACCGTAACCTGGAAGGGGGTGATACGGAGAGAAGGGTTAGTAGATGGTTGGTTACTCTATAACAGGTTACCTGTAGGGAAAAGGTTAAACTTGAAATACTAGTACAGGTGCATTAACATAGATCTATCCTTCAACGTGAAATACCTTCTTTTTAGGATGATGCTTGTCCGACCACAGATCAAAATTCACGGCAGGTTTTCGATGTTTGCCGTGGTGGCCACACTTCACAGCCGAAACCAACTTGTGAGCTGGCAAACTTAGCTCTCGTTGTCGCTTCCTCGATTCTGGCCTTGAGGTCAGAGCAGCAAACTTGTCCTGGGTGAATGAATTTGACAGGGTTTTCTGCACCATTCTGCTGTTGCCCCGAGACTGTGAGGAGGATGACTGGGAGGAGGATCGTGCCTTGTTTGGTTTGCTGGAGATGGAAGATGTGCTTGAGGAAGGTGGTTCAAAAGATCCCAGGTCATCAAATGATGAGGTCACCCAGGAGGATGCTTTCTTCTTTTGGGTCTGCGAAGCGAAAATTGAAATTAGTTGTGCAAATCTTATATTATAATTTTTATAAACATAAAACAACCATAAAAAAACACCATAAATAATAAAATATTGATTACTCTGTAAATATTGATTACTCTGTCTGCTAAAGTACTAGTGCACACGCACACACAAACAACTTTGAGTGATAATGAACACTGAACAGATGTTAAAATTATACAAGACACACATTATGTGCACACATTCACACCATAAGGTTGATGAACATTAATAAACTGAATGGCTTAAAACTTTAAGATTGGAAACTGTCTCGTTTCATTACTTTTAATACAAATGCTTATAAATTATTAAATATTTTCTTTTGGTTACACTCTGACTTTAAAAACAAGCAGTCAAAACAAACAGACAAACAAAACAAAAAGACAAACAAAACACACACACACAGAGTCACACACACAGAGTACACACACATTTTTGTCTAAAATCACTTGATGTGAATAGACATTATACTGATCACACACACACACATACACACAACACACAAAACACAAAACACACCCACACACACATACACACACACACACACTTGCTGAGCACTAAAACTTACCTTGACAGAAGTTACTTTTACAATGCAAACATCATCATCAGAATCCATTTTAAATGACAGTTGTTCAACACTGTGACAGGGGCGGATGGAGTGTTGATGGCAGCTATGGAGTATCAATCACTCTGCTTACTCTGGCATTCCAAAAGAGCAAAGTGTTTATCATATGTGAGCATCAAAACTGAAACAAGCAGCAATAACAATATAAAATATTAACTGCCAAACAGTGAAACATGTGATGCATAGCCAGTACGTAGGTATGCATGTGTAAAGATAAAGCAAATCTAATCAATAAACTAAACAAGAGTGAACTGATCAATATGGTGTACAATATACACATAACACACTGCATACATGTAACACAAACAGTAACTAAGAAAGACTATCTAAGACTGTAAGAGTGGTAGTTTTTATTCAATTTCTATGACTGATATTCTCTGATTTTGCTTTTAGTTCTACCCATGCATCATTTGCGCAAATGAATTATTAAATGAGCCCAATGTAATGACTATATATATATATATCTATCTTCATTTTTAGACAAATTAATGATGTAAATCCACTATGAACCAATTCTGTCCATGTTTTTTTACATTTTTTTTTTTACATTTAAGTAAATGAATTAGTAAAATTACTAAATTACTTGTCTTTTCCCACTGCAGTTTCCCCACTGTGCATGTCCAATATTTTGAACTAATGTTCTGTTCAAGATCTGAAACTGTAAAACACTTCTATGTTCTATTCAAGCAAATAAAGTGTTATCAGTTGATTTTTTCTTTCTCCACAGTAGTGACATAGCTTAGAATTATGAAGTATGTTTTTGTTCGAGGCTAATCTGTTTCTATTTACATAATGTCTTTGTGATCACCTTATCCTATCACTATCAGTATGCTGCTGCTGATTTCAGTCATATCCCTGGTTTAGTATAGCACTATCAGACTATGCCATAGATAGCTCATTGGAATTGGTACTGTCAACCACAAATAGTTTGTAATAATCACTGTTTTTTTTATTACAATATCTGATCAACTTCAAAATCCAGAATTTATATATATCAGTAGTTGCAACCGCAACCCCCCCCCCCCCCCCCCCCCCCCCCCCCCCAATTGGTAGCTTTTTCCATCTTATTATGGTCCTACTCTTGCACGATCAATCATCAAGCCTTCTAATGCAACAAGCAACATCAAGCCTTCTAATGTAACAAGCAATCTAAAGCCTTCTAATCTAACAAGCATAATCAAGGTAACATCAGAAGTCAGATCCAACTCAACTGTCAAAGTGTCATTCTACGTAACTTCGCGACTTTTCTTCCACTTTCAGTTTCAAGCTTCCATTCCATACTCCCCTTTAAGCTGCAAATTCTAGCCAAAGATCATGAACGCAACACGCGCTGAAATTTTGGATTTTAGAATGCCCCAGCACTTAAAACACAATCTCTTAAAAATTATTAGGGATAAGGAAAAAACAAACCATTTCAAGGAGTAACAGAACTTATGTTTGGACAACACGCCATCGCTTTCAAAAACGCTGGTTAAAGTTATGTCCCTTAGTAAGAACTGTGAATATACACAAGTCATGTGTGTTAGATTTGTTTGCACTTGCAATGCGATGTCTGCACCGAATAATAATAATAATAATAATCGCGAATCTTTACGAACATTTCCAGCAAACCTATAACAATAAAAGAATTAACTGCAGTATATAAATCGATTAATTACACAACTTAAAACAATCTGATATAGTTTTAATAACAAAAGCATAAATTTTTCTTTCCGATTAACACAAGACATTATTCGACAAAAACTCCTCAGATGGACAGCGTCTCTGCGTGATGGCAGCAGTACACTGCAATCTTACAGTGGGAATCACTGGAGGGATGAGGGAGTCAGAATGCACATGCTGAGGACCCCATGTATTAGCCTAAGCTGGGGCACGTGCAACAACAATAGCTGCAGGTCATACTAGGTGTCATACAGCTTCTTTGCCACTGGGGTGGGCCGGGGTCAGGCTAGATCCACTTACTAAACAACAACGCCAGAAAGATATATTAGAATCTATTTCACAAGCCAAAAGATTCTGCACACCACATAGCCTACATACGCACACATCATATTCATGTTATACTTGAACTTTGCCTCTCAGTCTGGCTTGTTTTGCACACACACACACACACACACATCCACACACACCCTAGCGCACTAACAAGTGCTGACACATCATAAAGAATGTAGCTGCCAACCAAGGGAAAAGTGTGTGTGTGTTGTGTTGTGTTGTGTTGTATTGCTATAGCATCGCCTAGCAGAATAATGCAAAAACTTTGCAAAATGGTAGTCATCAGTTACACATATACTGTTTTGTGAAAGAGAGATGTTGTTTGGATAGATCTAAAGCAGACACCGAAGGGCCAGAAATGCAAAAAATCCCAAATCACAGAAAAATCCTAATTTCAGCTGCCGTTTTGCTTGGCTTATGTTTGTTTATTTGTTTGTTTTATAACTCAGATATGGTTTTCCAGTTTTCTTTGTTTAGAAGAAGATAGAAAATGCTTTGTGGATAATGAAATAACACTATGTTTAATTAAAAATAAAGCTCAATACACACTTCTTCACACGCCAAACTAAGTAAAATTGTATCCCAAAAGGTGTTTCAGCTATCTAAAATAAAACACTTCCTTAATCTTAGTGCTAGAAAACATTTTTTTCATGCGCACATAAATTCTGTTCTAGAATATGTATCAACCTTGTGGGATTCTGCAAGTGCAAATACTTTGAAACCTCTGGCTAGATTATATAAGCGTGCCATTAAACTTATTCTCTTAAAATCAAATTCGTTAACTTCTATGGACTGCAAAACAGTTGACATTTTACCTTTTAATTTGAAGTTGGAATACAACAAAGCTTTAATGATGCACATGATAGTATGGTAATGCACCACCCACTCTGGCAAAACGTTTTTCAATTAATACTTATCGTCATTCACATAAAATTACTGTGCCGAAACCCAGAATAGATTTGTTCAAATCTAGTCTTATATTTAGTGGCGGCACTTATTGGAATCATCTGCCAGCATCCTTAAAAAATATTTCTTCCATGCCAAACTTTAAAAAATCTTTGAAACATTTTTCTGATGAATGAAAAGCTCACAAAGACTGGCTGTTGATTTTGTACTTTGAAAAAATGTATATACATCTATTTTCTTTTTTAACCATTGTGATATACGTCAGTCTCATTTTGCCATGACTTAGATCAACCATACTTTTTATAGTCTATCTCGTGTCCGTCAGTCTTTGTCTGTCTGTGTATCTGTCTGCATGTGTGTTTGTCTTCTGTCCGTCTGTCTGCCTGTCTGTGACTCTCTCTGTGTCTCTATCTCTGTCTGCCTCTGTTTGTCTGTCTGCCTATCTGTTCTCTCTCTCTCTCTCTCTCTCTCTCTCTCTCTCTCTCTCTCTCTCTCTCTCTCTCTCCTCTCCTCTCCTTTACTCTACTATACTGTAATCTCCAGCTATTTGTGTGTTGTTGTTTTTTTCCTACTTCAACTTTATGCTCGTGTTTTGTAAAACGATAAGGGTATATGCGTAGAATATGTTGGAAGGGGGGGGGGGGGGAGGGTTTGCTTGGTTTTTTTTTGTTTGCTTGTTGTTGTTGTTGTTGTTTAGGGGTGGAGGTGGGGGCTTGCATTTGGACAATATGATGGATTCCTTTTTCTTCTTCATACATAGATTTTTTTTTGGTCTTTGTTTTGGTACATGTGTACTTGTTTGCTATTGTTCTTTTTTATGCCCAGAGGGCTGGTTGTAGACAAGTGTTTGCTTATGCCATTACCCCCTTTAAATAACATTCATTCATTTATTCATTCATTCATTCTCTCTCTCATGTTCTCTATATCTTGCTTGCCTTCCAGTAGTTGTGTGTGTGTGTGTGTGGTGTGTGTGTTGTGTGCCCGCGCGTGCGCGTGCGCGTGCGTCTGTGTGAGTATTGTTTTCCATGTAATTCTATATCAGCATGCATATTTTCCCTTCTTGTTACTTTTTTGTTTTGTTTTTGTTTTTTGAGGGCTGGATGTAAAAAAGTATGTAATACTTAATCTATTACCCTCTGAAAAATAAAAATGTTCTTTTACTTCCGTCTCTCTCTCTCTCTCTCCTCTCTCTCTCTCTCTCTCTCTCTCTTGATGGCTACAAACAGCTACATCGATGTTATATCATCACGCACTTCACTCATAAACAACAACAGCAACAACACCCCATCCTACCCCCCCCCCCCCCTTTCCCAAACCCATAATAACACCCCCCCCCCCCCTTTCTTTCATCTGAATAAAAAAAAAAAGCTGATAACAGAACCAGTTGAATTTAGCTGGGGGTTTTCCATTTGACTTATTTATCAGTCTATTTGTCAATTCGAATTTTCTTTTCATCACCCCCCCAATTACGTTTATTTTCCAGGTTATCCTTTTTATTCCACTGAAATCATTCGTAATTCAAAATGCCTAATCCCCGAGACGTTACTCCACTGCTCCAGAAGTTTAGAAACTTATTACTTGGGGTAAGCCGATAGATCTACAGGTATCATATGTGATTATTTGACTAATTCCACGAAAATGTGTCCATGGCATGAAAAGTCAGTATCTATCACTTGTGTACATGTAGAAATGTTATTTAATTATATTGAATGTGACTGTGAACCCATTGGACTAATAATAATCGCGATGATGGTGATAATAATAATAATAATAATATATGGAACTTATATAGCGCTGAATCTTGTAAATAATCATAATACAGTGAAATCAAAGATCTTTTCCTCTATTGTTTTATTTTTTATGCTAGATCTAGATCTATCATTTAGGCCTCTACAACAAATCAACATTAAAAAGAATGCACGCAGTGACTCATTTAAGCTTAAGCAGTAACCCAGGGATGGGGATAGCCCAAAACTTATCCTAAAGCAAAATAAACAGCCCCTCCTCAAAAACAAAACAAATTAAAACAGTCACAACAAACACAAATGTCGGCAAAGGGAGCATACAACACGACTAGTAATAACCCTTAGAATTAAAAAAAACAACATTTATTTGTATTAACAATTTTTTTTTTCGAGGATAATGGAATAAGCTCTAATGTGCTTTCTTACATCCAGTCCCCGTGTGTATACAATTTTTTAAAATTTTGTCATTCGTTCCCACCAGCACACGACGGCCTACTGTCGGAAAAGCGGAGCAGGTTTTAATGTGTGCGCAAGATGTTATGCGTGGTTTCACACACAGGACCTCGGCTTATAGTCTTATCTGAAGGACTTTAAAGGGGAGTGGAGTCGGCACTGATGTAAACTCCAGGGGAAAATATCCCCTTGAACGGGATTTGAACCCGGGTCAGCATATCACGAGTGCAATGCGCAACGCTTTAACCGACAAGGCTACCCATCCCCCCCCCCCCCCCCCCCCCCCCTTTAGATTTGAGAAGCCGTGTGTGGATCTAGTGTGTAGAATTGATGCTGTGTGTGGATCTAGTGTGTAGAATTGATGCTGTGTGTGGATCTAGTGTGTAGAATTGATGCTGTGTGGGGATCTAGTGTGTAGAATTGATGTGTGTGGATCTAGTGTGTAGAATTGATGCTGTGTGTGGATCTAGAGTGTAGTATTGATATGCCTGTTCTTTTCACTGTCATTCGCAGTTTTCCTTTGTTGTTTTAAATCAATGCATGTAACTGATGTATAATGTACACTTGAATGTGCACAGAATATAAGTCATACTCTTTCAATAGGCATACAATCATTTGTTATGTGAATGTATCTGTCTGCAGCATAAATACAAAAATCATTTGAGGTTCGAGGGTATGTATTCACGAAGGTATGTCTTTTGCTGTGTGTGTGTGTGTGTGTGAGAGAGAGAGAGAGAGAGAGAGAGAGAGAGAGAGAGGGTGGGTGCTGTTTTAGTTCCATGCGGTGGGTGCTTCTGACACACCTGCTGCTGCTAGTGAAACAATAGTTTCATGGCCCTAAGGTGCATGACATTTACCATTATAATCATAATGTTCATTTTGAACACCTTGTAACGCGCTTTACGCCATGCCTTGAAAGGCGCACTGTAAACGCTCGTTGATGATGACCACGATCACCTTCGCCACCACCACTATCGTCATGATCTTCTTCTTCACCACAACCACCACCATCATCATCATCTTCACCATCACCACCATCGTCATCATCACCACCACCATCATCTTCTTCTTCACCATCACCACCATCGTCATCACCACCACCATCATCTTCTTCTTCACCATCACCACCTTCTTCTTCACCATCACCACCACCATCTTCTTCTTCACTATCATCTTCTTCACCATCACTACCACCACCATCGTCATCATCACCACCACCACCATCATCATCACCACCACCATCTTCCTCACCATCACCACCACCATCATCTTCTTCTTCACCATCACAGCCATCGTCATCATCACCACCACCATCATCATCTTCTTCACCATCACCACCATCGTCACCACCACCACCATCGTCATCATCACCATCATCACCTTCTTCTTCACTATCACTACCATCGTCATCATCATCATCTTCTTCACCATCACCGTCATCACCACCACCACCTTTATCATCATCATCATCATCATCAGAACAGTGAACTAGGCATTCTACAGATCCTGGCGTCCAGTGAACTTACCAGACGGGCCCACCCACAAACTGGCCAAGAACTACTACGCGGATCGGGACGGCCGGAGAGAGCTGACCCCCTCTGAAGCAGTGTACACGGGCAGTACCAAGCAGCTGCCCTGTGACCAGCCAGGGTCTGTTAACCAAAACAACAACAACCCAACAAAATTCCAGCGTGTTTTCCTTTGTTTGTTTTTGTTTCTTTTCTTTCGCTTAGAGTGTGTTAGGTTTTGCTTTCTATTTTTGGTGTGTGTGTGTATGTTTGTTGAGGTTTTTTAAAAATTTGTTTTGATATTTTGGGTCAGTTTTTCGTGTTTGTTTTTTTTCTTGTTTTCGTGGTTATTTAGTATGTAGTTAATTTTGTTCCTTTGGTCAACCTTGAGCTTTTAAAAAAAGTTTTTTTGTCTTCTTCTGTTTCTGTTATTGTTTGTTTGTGTGTTGTTCAGTCCTGGTTTTGTTTGGTTCCTCTCGACTTCTAGTTAAACAAGCAAGGGAAAGAACCTACTTTCTGAAAGAAAAATACACAAATTCATGCTAGCTTTGCTTACTCTTTACCCTTCAACTAGTATGTCATTATTAACTAAATGCAAAGGAAAAGGTATGGGAAACCTGTATGCAAAAGCACACCATGAAACCATTCTTGTCCTCGTTTATTTGTTTGTTGTTTTTGTTGTCAATATTTAAAGGCAAAGATACAGAATCAAGTGGAACTTCGAAACAGTATAAGTTTGATGAGAAACAGACCCGTTCAGCGGGCATAGCATTGAATAAAATATGCAAAGGAACAGGTACAGAAGCACACCACTTGAAGTCCTCTGCCCTTTCCTTGTTTTATGTTTGACAGTTTAAAGGGGACAGAGAGTCAGATTTAAAAAAAAAGTCATTCCGCACTCATTCGTCTAGTTATACAGTTAGATCATTTTACAGTGGAATACATAGGGAACGTCTTGCAAAAGCGCACAACAAAAAAGCTTTCTAGTTTTCGTTTACTGTTTAATATCTATAGGGGCATAAAATCAAATAAAATGTAAAGTCAAGGTATATATTGTGAGTATATATATATATATATATATATATATACACACACACATATAGTCCCCCGTGGGACTCCCGGGGTATGCTTGCAAAGTGAGCATCGCAAGAATAGGATCTCTGCCCTCCAACCAGGCATGTCGTAAAAGGCGACAAAGGTGGAACCCTTCCCCCAGGTAGGGGGTTAGACACAGGGCTAACAACCCTGTTCTGTAAAAAAACATTTGTTACGGAAACAGCTAACAAATATACACATATACACACACTTCGTTTATATATATATATATATATATATATATATGTTTCGAAAAATGTGACATGAGGTGCATTTATGGGGTTGGGTTTTTTGTGGGGTGGGTGGGAATTTTTTTGGGGGGAGAAAGTGTGTTGATTTGTGTGAGAGAGAGAGAGAGAGAGGGGATGGCTTTTTTTTAGTGCTGCGTTGTATATGAGGTTTATGCAAAGTATGTGTGTATGGTTTCTCTACACAAGTATTATTGTTCAGCAGGACTTTAACCGATGTACTTTAAAACAAAAAAATATTTTGGCTTACAGACGGATTGGGTGTGTAAGTAGCCACACGCACAAGGTGCGGCATACGTGTATTATTTGATGATATACCTGCTAGTGTGTGAGCTGGCATATTACTTTTTTTTTCTTTTCTTTCTTCGTTTTTTTTTGGGTACAATTGATGAAGTGCTAATGTGCCTATTTGTACGACTGTGAAATGCATTTTGCATATACGCATTTCAACACATCAGAATGAATGATTTGAAGAGAGAGAACTCTGAATGAGCGCTTTGATTTGTTGCTTTACAAGATTCAGCGCTATATAAATTCCATACATTATTATTATTATTATATAGACACATTTCGTTTTTCCTATTCGCCTAGTTTATATTCAAATGTAGGGAACAGGAAAGCAATGGGAAAGTTCTGTTTTGTTTGAAACTTAAAAGGGACGTAGAAATCTAATAAGACTTCGAGCTAGTGCGCGTGTAGCTGCGTTTTTTATATGCTTTTCCCCTTCAGCGATTAAATGAAGGGCATGTTGTGAACACGCGATAAATTTATGCTAAATTACAGAACAAAAAGGCTTCTGGTTTTTTTTCCTGGGTTTTTTTTTGCGTTTACTGAGTTGAAAAGGAAATGACAAATCAAATAAACTTGAAGCCAGGTCAAGTATTCCGATATATCAATTCAGCAAACTTACAGTTAAAAAAAAAAAAGGAGGGGGTGGTGGTGGTAATTAGGTATTACATTCGAAGTTCTACAAGGCGTTACAACTTGAAAGTCATCTTGTTCCCCTTTACTGCGCTGCATCTAAACGATACATAGAATCAGAAGTGATGGCTTGGTTTCCAGTGGTCAATCAATCAGTCAATCATAATGCACATACTAGCAAGAGCCGAACGCGGGGAGCCTTGTTGTTCGTTGAAAGTGAGAACCCTTAGAGTGGATGTGAAAAAGCCAAGTCACTCTCTGCAGTTGAAAAAAAACGAAAAAAACCCCACAAAAACCGACCAAGAAACAAACCCCGAGTAAGCTATAATTTGTTTGCAATTGGTTGTTCAAGTCATGAACCACTGGAAGGTGGTTGAGTCACCCTACTCCTGACGCTGCTTTTCGTCATGACACGTAAGCAAACTTAGCTGCGTTTGTTGTTCAATGGATCAAAGACACACACACATACACACACGCGCCCGCGCGCGTGCGCGGAGATAGATAGATAGATAGTAGAGAGAGAGAGAGAGAGAGAGAGAGAGAGAGAGAGAGAGAGAGAGAGAGAGAGAGAGAGAGATTTAATTTTGGTATTAATACGAACAAGAAACCAGACATAACAGAAATACTGATTGTATATAATACATCTTGCGCAGTCTTTTGCACTTATAATAATTGAGTTTGCACATAGCATGTAGACTTTTTGAAAATATAAAAATGTACGTAGCAGTAGTTGTAAGTACTTTTTTGTGTATAACTGATCAAGAAAGTAGGCCTATATCTGTACGTAATAATAATAATAACAATAATGATGATGATGATAATAACAGCAGTGTATGACATTTCTATAGCGCTGAATCTTGTAAAGTAAACAAATCTAAACGCTTGCATTCAAATCATTTACACGCATTCTATCTATCTATCTATCTATCTGTCCCGTAGTCTGACGACCGTGGGGGCACCCTCAAAGACTCAGCAACCAGTTCCCTCCATTCTTCTCTCTGTTCTGCCTTTCTCAGGGTTTTGTTGAGTTCTAGGCCTGTCCATTCACTGATGTTATCCTCCCAGCTCTTCCTTGGTCTGCCTCTTCTTCTTCCTCCTTGGACAGTGCCTTGCAAAACTGTCTTTGTAATTCCTTGGGATCTTGTGACATGCCCATACCACTTAAGTTTACGCTTTTTCACGATCGTTAGAAGGTTCTCATAGGGTCCAATGGTTTGCTGGATTCTGTTATGCACGCTTTCGTTGCTTATGTGGTCTTTGTAGGAGATGCCAAGGAGTCTCCGAAAGCATCTCATCTCCACTGCCTGTACTCTTCTCTCCAAATCTGCAGTCAGGGTCCATGATTCACAGGCATACAGAAATATGGATATGACAAGGGAGCGCATTAGTCTGATCTTGGAGATAAGTGAGATATTCTTATCTCTCCAGATGGTGTTTAGTTTTGACAAAGCTGTTATTGTCTGTGGAGTCCTGCATACTACTTCTGGCTTGGATCCCTGGTCGGATACAATGGCTCCCAGGTACTTGAAGCTTTGAACTGTTTCCAGCTTCTGGTCATTAACCCTGATATCAGTGCTAATGCCGTTGGTGTTATTAGTCATCAGTTTGGTCTTCTCTGCACTGATTTCCATGCCGTATGTTTTGTAGGCCTTATCCAAGTGTTCTGTTAGGCTGGCAAGCTCTTTTTCTGATCCTGCTATTCCATCAATGTCATCTGCGAAGCGGAGGTTTGTGATCGTTCTGCCACCAATGCTGACTGATCCTTCATGATGTTCCAGTGCATCAGCCATGATTCTCTCAAGGAAGATGTTGAAAAGAGTGGGTGAGAGTAGACAGCCCTGCCTTACTCCTTTACACGCATTCACGGTCCACAAATAATAATTATTAGGATTACATATACATAGGCCTGTATGTATTGGCATCCTGCTACCAGTGTACAAATGTGTCTATATTTGTGAACACGCGTGAAGGCATAATCATGTGTGAATCCGCCCAGCATGGCTTAAACCTGTGTGTGTGTGTAAGTGCGCGCGCGTGTGCACGCAACGTCTGCAATGGCAACAGAAAGAAAAGAATGGCAACCATCGTACTTTCAAAACTGACCAAGATAAGACAGTTTGCAAACAAGCCAAGAGACATAGGGCTTTATTTGCGCTGTACAAACAACCTTTTACATCACTTCACCAATGTAAAGTCTCTCATGTAGTCGCCATAACACAAAAATAGATACAGTCAACCCTTGTTATTATATTTTCCCCCATACACTTCAGTTATACTGTTGCGAGAAGGCAACGCTTTATTGCCAAACCGTTCTTTGTGTGAACAAACAGTCTTGGTGGCCGGGAAGCCAAGGCTCACAGGTTTGACATCGTTATTTGTGCTCGAGTGGTGCCCCTTGATCCACCTGACACTTCAACACGAAGTAATAATTATTTTGGGCAACCGAAATTCGTTTTTATTATGGTGGCTTAGCTGGAGCGATCTCGCAAGTGGCTGGCGCGAGGTAAGTACACACACACACACACACACACACACACACACCGTGCATATTTCATTCACACACGCGCGCACGCACACACACACACACATCATGCAAATTTTCATTGCGGAATACTATTAGTATATTCATGTGGGGGGTGTGCGCGCTTGCATTAGATTCTTACTATTGCACGTACTTCTGTTATCCCCCCCCCCCCCCCCCTTATCTCTCTCTCTCTCTGTCTGTCTCTCTCTCTCTCTCTTCTCTCTCTCTCTCTCTCTCTCTCTCTGTGCATAATAAGTATTGTCTTTCAGAATGGGACCAGGGCAGAAAAAGCCGGCGATTCCTGGATACCCTTTCAACTGGCACACTGGAAAACCTCACAAAATGTAGACTGTCTGGCAACTCTCTTAGGGTTGTCACCTACGGACTGATACTTCCGTGATCTTTGAGGAAAATCAATTTCTGCGGGGAAAAAATCTCAATAAATCTGAGAGTAAGAAGATTGCTTTACTTGTGTTTTGTTCATGGACTTGGGTGTTTGGGTGGGTTTTGTTTGTTTGTTTGTTTTCTTCCCCTCAGCTGGAGCAGTGAGGGTCACCAAAGGGTGAGATTTATGCGTCTACCACCGTTTTTGCCCACCCTGAAAGTCGCTGCATTGCGATGTCGGTCGTCCTTTGATGTTGAATACTTGGCTCGTAAGCGGCATGACTGTCTCTGGTTTGAGATAATAAAGTAGTCGTACTCGCATTGGTAGCCTGTCGCGTGAGTCACTGAACTAGTACGTGGTGGTGGTGGTGGTGGTGGTGTTGCTGTTTTTGTTTTTGTGGTGGTTGTTATTGTTGCTGTTGTTATTGTTGCTACTGTTGTTATTTTTGTTCCTGGTTCTTGTGCTGGTAACGCTGATGATAATGCTGATGCTGCAGCTGCTGATGATAATGCTGATGCTACAGATACTGCTGCTGATAATGCTGCTGCTACAGATGCTGATAATGCTGATGCTACAGATACTGCTGATGATAATGCTGATGCTGCAGCTGTTGATGATAATGCTGATGCTACAGATGCTGCTGCTGATGATAATGCTGATGCTACAGATGCTGATAATGCTGATGCTACAGACGCTGCTGCTGATAATGCTGATGCTGCAGCTGTTGATGATAATGCTGATGCTGCAGCTGTTGATGATAATGCTGATGCTGCAGATGCTGCTGCTGATGCTGCAGCTGCTGCTGATAATGCTGATGCTACAGATGCTGCTGCTGATAATGCTGATGCTGCAGCTATTGATGATAATGCTGATGCTGCAGCTGTTGATGATAATGCTGATGCTGCAGCTGCTGATGATAATGCTGATGCTGCTTCTAACACTGTTACTGCTGCTAATGTTGTTACAACCGCTGATAATGCTGATGCTGCTTCTCACATTTTCACTGCTGCTAATGTTGTTACAACTGCTGATGATAATGCTGATGGTAATGCTGCTTCTAACACTGTTACTGCTGCTAATGCTACAAAAGTGGATGATAATGCTGATGCTGCTTCTAACATTTTTATTGCTACTGCATGCATATGTGTGCTCTTGCGGGCGTTCAGCGTGCGTGCGTGTGTGTGTGTATGTGATGAACAGCAAGTCAAATTGATCTGTCACAATCATACCATACAAATGCAACTGCCACAAAAAACCCAAACAGCCCCCCCCCCCCCCCCCATCCCACAAAACAAACTAAACAAAAACCAGCTGCAGACATTCCTATTTCTTTTTGTTTATCTAGTTATTCACTTAGAAATGAACATGCCTTGTAAAATGTAAATTTTTTTTATATAATGTAAATCCATCTTTGAAATCAAGACCATATCCGCAAAACTGACTTTTAAAGCAGACTGATACGATTTTGCAGTGTACCCTCAACATCTCTTTTCAAGGAGCAAGAGGTCAGTGGTTTGAATCTGGTTCACAGCTAGGTTGGCTTTTTCTGCCATTTTCCTTGAACTTGAGTGCTGGTTCGGGTGCTAGTCTTTGGCTTGAGATGGGACAGTCAACGATTTCTTCTGTCATAAAAAGTAGTAGATAACATAAAAGAAAGAACTCACAACAAGAGATAATACTTCAAAAGGCGTATGAAATGTAAACGTGGATGAAAAAGAACGGCAGCGTGGCGCATTTTTGCTCATATAACAGACAAGAATAGTTGCTGTCGGAGTGTTCGATGAAGAAGAAGAAATAGGATAACCCAAAACACGCCCTCCTCCTACTCCTTCAAGCAAATGATAGCATCCCTCTGTTTTTCCTTAGAAGAATCAACATCACAGCAGGGAATGTAAATGAATTGTGATTGCATTTTGATTATTCATGCATTTTCAAACAAAAAATGGCCGTTTCTGCTCTTTGCTGCAAGAGTCTAATCAGCATAAGGGGTACATATTACTATGCCCCAAAAATCATATTCTTCACACTTCTGGTACTGCATTTCTTTTAAACAGAAAAAGTTCCCTGACATTGGAACGCCGCCACAACGGTCGCATACACAAAATCTCACCATCTGTGAACCTCAGAGCTCTAGCCACAAAAAAAAGAAAGAGAAAGTAATACTAAGGCAATTCATTGTGTTGATAAACAGAAACATGCACGCAAAAAAACAACAAAAAAACATTTTGAAGAGTAACGCAAAAAACTAAGGTATAATTTAGACTGAAGACGCATGTCCTCATTGAATAATAATAATAGTAATAATAATAAAACAAACCCAACCTGGCAGACGTGTGCACGAGCGCGTTCACACATGCACGCAGGAACGCCGCGCGCGCACACACACACACGCCACCAGCAGCAAGGTGTATCATAGTCCTTTCTTTACACTTTTCATCACAGCAGATTTCTGTGCATGACATTCCGGCTGCTCTCCATTGGGGAGAACGTGTCGCCACAAGAACAGCGCCACACACTATTCCCCCCCCCCTTCCCATGTCTACCTGTGTATTTATTTCAGTATCAGAGAACTATTTTTCTTCAGAATTTTTTTTTTTTTGGCCAGTGACAATTTTCTTGTTGCCACGGGTTCTTTTACGGGCACTGTACGTTCTTGTGTACAGATGATGTTCTTGAGCCTTCTGACGTGCCGCTCATTTGAAAGTAGACGGTCATACATGTTGTCAACTTCTGTTAATTTTCCCATGACAGGAGCAGAGCTGTACCGAGACGCATTGCTTGGTTATTGTATGTACATACACAGTGAACTACTGACCTGTTTTCTGCATAGCAGTTTTATGATGGTAGCCTACCTGGAGAGAGAGAGAGCGTGTGTGTGCGCGCGCGCGCGTGCGTGCGTGTGTGCGTGTGTGTGAATAAAGATTTAGAATGCTAAATTGATATCAGTCTTGAAAAGGCACACACACGCACAATTGTGCGCGGGCGTGTGTGTGTGTGTGTTTGTTTATTGTTGTTGTTTTTTTTTGTTTTCTTTGATTAGTTGTTTGTTTTTGTGTGTGTGTGTGTGGGGGGGGGGGGGTTGTTTTGGTTTGACTCTTTTGTTTTTGGTTGTTTGTTTATGGGGGGGTGGATTTTTACAAGAATTTTTCCCTTGTTTAATTTGTACGGTTTAACCTTGTTTAAGTTTGTCATTATGTGTCTGCATTAGTGCATATATCAATGTTTTCTTTTGTTTGAATGTTTTCTTTTGTTTGGCTTATGACTGTTTAGGTTTTTTACTCTATGTATGAATATATTTGATCTTTTTTTTAAAAAAACACTATAATTATGGCTTGATGAAAAAAAAGCAACTGCAGTGCTTTATTCAGTGTACTATCTGAAAATAAAACTTTGACACACACACACGCGCGCGCACACACATACACGCGCACACACATACACGTGCACACACATGCACATACATGCATATACGCACGCACACATGCACGTGCGGGTAAACACACACATACACACACTAAAGTTTTTTGACAACACACACACACTCACTCCCCACCCCCATCCCGCCACCCCCCACCCCTCTGTTATATGTATATTATGCAAATGTAAGTGTCAAACTTCACTACTTGTAAGACTAATGAGAAATGGTAAATGTGTGCACGTCCTATCCTATGGCTACTTGTGAACATGACAAATCTCCACCTTATTACCATACGGTGACAAGACCTGTCTGCGAACTCACCCTGTTCCACTTAGCCTGCAAGGTTACATTCTAGTCTACTACTGCAGTGAACCTTCTTCAAGTTGGTAAACTACATACCATTCACATTGCTGACAGCGTGAGAAGAGAGGTATAGTGTGTATACATTTTTGTCTGCTTAAAGACCTGATTGTTTGCATTT
The DNA here is from genome assembly GCA_028751875.1 of Rapana venosa. Classification (NCBI taxonomy): domain Eukaryota; kingdom Metazoa; phylum Mollusca; class Gastropoda; order Neogastropoda; family Muricidae; genus Rapana; species Rapana venosa. Next base: position 49,876,758 of record CM054150.1, on the reverse strand, counting down.
TAGATCTTGTTTTGGTCTTGTTTTAATAATGTTGGGGTTTTAAAATGTGATGTTAGAGACAGTATTTTTTTTTTAAAGTCATCTTCTTCATTGTTATTATTGTCTTTAATATAGAAATGAAGGTAGAACCATAGGTTTCTATCAACTAGCATGCTATATTGAATGGCAATCTTGAAAACTGTGTTGGAAAACACACAAACGCATGCACGCGCACACATACATGCATGCACTCACATACGCACACTCGTGCGCATGTACACACATTCACACACTTGAAAACTAAGTTTTGGACAACCCCCACACACACACTCTCACATTCATTTCCCACTCCCACCCTCACCCCGCCACCTCCCACCTGTCTGTTAATAATAATAATAATAAATGGAATTCATATAGCGCTATATCTTGCAAACACAAATCAAAGCTCTTGCATTCATCCTACTCTTACACATGCATCATGTTACAATTTTTAGTTTTTACAAATTCAAATGTATACACATTCACGCTCGCACGCACACACACACACACACACACAAGTTGTTCACTCCAGGGTGATGGGGACTTTGTCAGTTGAGAGCAAGGACAGAAATGAGATGAAACAAAAGGGGAGAATCTTAGGTCTGAAATAAATGTCTTGAGGCCAGATCTAAAAATGTCATAAGTAGGTATTAAGGAAGGGAGAGAGGGAGGTCATTCCAGATGGATGGACCAGAGAAAGAGCGACGGCCAACAGTGGATTGGTTGAATCTAGGTATTCGTAAGCACAAGGTATCTGCAGCAGAGCGGAGGGAACGAGAAGGAGTGTAAGGTGAAGACATTCACAGAGGTAGGAAGGTGCTGTTTTGTGGAGACATTTGTAACAGAGGGTACTAATCTTATATTTGACTCTGTGACACAGGCAGCCAGTGGAGATATCGCAAGAGAGGAGTAATGTGCTCAGACTTTTTCTTTCTGAGGAATATTTGAGCAGCAGTTTTGTATACGTTGAAGGGAGTGGGTAGATGATACTGGTAGACCAGCCAGAAGAGAATTGCAATAGTCCAGATGTGAGAGATGTGACTAGTTTGGATGCTACATCAGCGGACAGGTATTTTCAAACTCCACTAATTCGCCTTAATTGATATTAGCACGACTGACAGGTTTGGGTGATGAATTTTTGCATGGAGAGTGTGTTGTCGATAATGACCCCTAGATATTTTACAGCAGTGGATAGAGGGACTGCCGAATTGTATTGAAGCTGTTGTGATGGAAGGCAGTTTGTGTTTGGTCCCTACAAGCATGGCTTCAGTTTTATTTGCATTTAGCTGTAACTTGTTTTGTGTCATCCAATTTTGGATATCTTGAAGGTAGTAGCACATATTTGTCAAGAGAGAAGGCAGATTTTCAGGATTATCACTACTAAGAATCTGAGAGTCATCTGCATAAAAATGATGGCTGATCTGATGACGATTTATTACATGTAAAAGTGGAGCAGTGTAGAGAATTAAAAGAACAGGGCCAAGAACTGATCCCTGTGGGACTCCACATTCCAGTATGGCAGGTAACGACTGAATCTTGTTTACTGCAACTGTGTGGAACCGTCTGTAAGGTATGAACTGAACCAGGTGAGGGCTGTGTCTTTAATAAGGTAAAAGGTAAAGGTAAAGGAGTCCCATAACCTATAAGGTCGTAGGGGAGTGAGGCGTCAGAGACCTCACTTCTCTAGGGCCAGCATATTGAGGGCGGCGCCCATCTCCTCTCCCTCGCTGCTTTACCTTCCCTGAGCCTAAAGAGGGCAGGTACCCATTTACAGCTGGGTGAACTGGGGGAACTGTACTGAAGCCAAGGCGCGCAAACGGTCACCCATCCAACTGGTAACCACGCTCGACGCTGCTTAACTTGGCTGGGGAAAGCGAGTGCTCCGACCACTGAGCTATCCCGTCCCCTCGTGTCTTTAATACCAAACGTATTTTGGAGATGGGAGAGAACAATTGAGTGGTCTATAGTGTCGAAGGCTGCAGATAAGTCAAAAAGAATGAGAAGGGAGGTTTTTCCTGAATCAGAAACGTGTTTAACGTGTGGACTAGGGTGGTTTCGGTGCTCTGTGGTTGACACGATAGGCAGACTGAAAAGGGAAAAGGAGATTGTTGGAATGAAGATGGCTGTTGAGTTGTTTCAGAACAACTTTTTCAAGGACTTTAGATATGAACGGTAGGTTGGATACAGGTCTATAATTCTTCAGAGTGTTAAGGTTGAGGTCGTGCTTTTTGAGTAGGGGTGTCACTATTTCAGTTTTGAGAGCTGTTGGGAAGATTCCTGAAAGAAGTGATGAGTTTACGATTTTTGTGATGGTGAGTATAAACTGTTGAAGGCACTGAGTGAAAAGAGAAACAGGCATAGGATCAAGATCACATGATTGTATTGTCATTTCTTTCAGGATTGTCTTGATTTCTTTCTCGCTTGTTGGCTGAAAGAAAAGGAGAGGAATGCCAGTAAATTGGGGATCAGGAGGCGCAGGGTGGAAAGGAGTCTGATCCAGTCTGGAGCGAATGTTGTCAGAGAAGAATGAAGAGAATATATAACAGGAAGTTCACAGTGGCTGTGAGCAGTAGGCAGAGGGCTTCCTTTGCAGATCGGAGGAGAGTTGAGGTAAGGGAAAAAAGAGATTTCATGGTCGTGGGATCAAGAACTTGAGCAGAGTAATAGTTTGTCTTTGCAGAATGTATTAAGGTTTTGACTTTGTTTATTTGTTTTCGCAAGAGCTGTTTGTTTATTTCAGTTTTTGTTTTTCGCCACTGCCGCTCTAGTTGTCAGCGTTTGCGCTTTGGACCAGGATATCGTGAGTGTACCATGGAGCGCGGGGCTTATCAGGCAGGAAAAGGTCAGTGAGAGGTGCTTGTTCATCAAGCAGTTGGCTGAGAACAGTGTTTTAGTGTTTAGAAGGGTCAGTGTGGTCAGGAATTGGTGATAGGCTTTCAGCAGCTTGTGAAGAGAAATTCTGAATGTCAGTGGCCTTGATATAGCGGCGGGCGACACACGTATATGTACATTATGCAAATGTAAGTGTCAACTTCATCACTACTAGTAGGAATAATGAGAAATAATAAATTTGTGCACGTCCTATCCTATCGCTACTTGTGAACATAACAAATCTCCATACGGTGACAAGACCTGTCTGCACACTAGGCCTAACCCTGTTCCACTTAGCCCCCAGTGAACCTTCCAGTTGGTAAACTACATACCACTCACGTGGCTGGTAGGTGAGAAGAGAGAGAGATATGAGATGTAGGCTACACATTTTCGTCTGCTTCAAAATATGTGTCTGTATTTTAGATTTTGTTTTTGGTCTTGTTTTGATAATGTTGAGGTTTTGAACGTGATTTTGGATACCGTGTTTTCTTTTTAGCTTGTTTGTTTAGGTTGAAAGAAGTTTTTGTTTTGATCATATTTAGGTTTTCAAAATGTGATTTTAGATACGGTATTTGCTATCACCCTCTTCGTCATTGTTGTCTTTGTCATCGTTGTCATCGTCATCGTTGTTGTTATTTTCGTCATCGTAATAATCATCACCATCATTACCTTCATTGTCGTCATCATCATTATTATCATTATCGTCGTCGTTGTCATGATATAATGACGGCAACATCGTCATTCCCACCACCTCCACCACAGTAATTCCTCCTCCTCCTTCTACTACTACTCTACTACTGCTGCTGCTACTGCCATTACTACTTCTGCGACTTCTGCAAAAGAGCTATACATATACATCTAGATAAACAATAATGTCGTTGCTGATTATTATTTTCCAGCATAATTCTAATACATTTATTACCATATGATTGTGGCCATGATGATGATGTTGATGATACTGCTGATGACGATATGCACTCGTGCACAGATTCGTGCATAGGTAAATAAGTGACTTTACACGTAAAAATATGCAAACGTTTGTACATCAGAGTGCATTACATTATTAGGCATATGTTTGTATGTATGTATGTATGCATGTATGTATGAATGTATGTTGTTGTTGCTGCCGCTTCGATTCTACGTCTGTTCACTCAAAGTATGTATGCATGCATATGTATATGCATGTGTGTATGCATGTGTGTCTGTATGTATGTATTTATGTATGTATGTATGTATGTATGCGTGTGTATGTATGTATGCATGCTTGCATGTTTGTATGCATTTGGGTGGATGGATAGATGGATGGTTGAATGGATTAATGCATGCATACATGCATGCATGTATGTATTTATGTGTGTTTGTGTGTATGTATGTGTGTACGTATGTATGTGTGTATATATGTAATATAATATACGTACGTATGTATGTATGCATGCATGCATAGATATTTGCTCGAGCATGTGTATACGATACGTTTGCGCGATCGAGCATGCAAGTGTGTGTGTGTGTGTGTGTGTGTGAATGACAGATACAAACAGAGAACGTGAGCGTGTGCCTGCACGAACACTTGCGCATGTATACATGCTGTGTCTGCATGCACGTAGGTGTCCACGTGTGCATTTTGGCCTACATGACCTCATTTTGCGAGTGTGTTCTCAGCAACATGCACACGCACGGTGTGTTTGAAACAGCTACAACTCCCAGGAGCGAAACACCGCCAGCGAAACCACTGACACATAACGCCGCACAAAGAGACAGCAGCATGACTCGCGAAACGACAGCCACCGCCACGAGCACAACCAACAACACCACCGCCACTACCGTCACCAAGCCTCGTGAGATGGAGGAAGCGGCCCAGTGGGGAAGAGGAGGAGAGGGAGGAGGAGGAGGAGAGGAGCCGGTAGTGATTGTGGAACAGGAGAACGTGGGCTTGAAACTTCAACGATCCGTCACGTTGTTGGGAGCCATCAGTTTTTCAATGGGCACCGTCATCGGTATATGTATAAACAAACAAGCCAAGCAAAGCGAGCAAGCAAGCAAGCAAGCAAGCAGGCAGGCACCGACCAAACAACCAAGCAATCAACCAACCAATCCAACAAACAGCCCACCAACCCACCAACTAAGCAAACAACCAATCAACTAAGCAAGCAATCAACTAACCGACCAATCGACCCACCATCCATCCATCCAACCAACCAACCAACCAACCATCTCATGAGCGTATTCCTTCTTTTTTATGCACTGTTTTGAATTCTTGATCTAAGGACACTGGTGTTGACGAGGAATTTACATGCACGAAATGTATTCACAGGCACCTGAAGTTATTTCGTCTAATATCACTTTAAGTGAACAGACGTAAAATTGAAGACACACACACCTGAAGTTATTGACAAAGCAAAAGTCATTTCACGATCTGCCATTAATCGTTCATCGTAAGAGTCTGATTGCTATGTCAATTTGATCCATCCCAACGTGCTCCTTCCCTCTTCTTTATCTACTTTATATATATATAAAAAACCCAACATGTTTTAGTCTTCTATCACTAAGAGTGGAAGACTTTGATGAAATCACATAAAAAAGGAAACAAACAAGCAGACAAGCGAAATTAAGCGAGCAAACACATACCCTACCAACCAACGAAGAGGAACAAAAGTGTTGGGTGTAATCATGTACAAACACGCATGCTCGCGCGCTCGCAATTAAACACACACACATATACACATACACACTCATGCCGGCACGCATGCACACACACACACATACACACACACACACACACACACACGCGCACGCACGCACGCACGCACACACACAGAGCCCTACCTGTGCATCGATATGTATCCACGCATAGGCCCCCTCTTCTCTCTGTCTCCCTGTCTCTGCATGTCTGTCTGTCTCTCTCTGTCTCTCTCTCTGTCTGTCTGTCTCTCTCTCTCTCTCTCTCTCTCTCTCTCTCTCTCTCTCTCTCTCTCTTCTCTCTCTGTCTGTCTGTCTGGCTATCTGTTTCTGCTCTCCTATAAAGGATTGACTGAGGGGCACGCACACACATATGCGGGGCTAGAGGTAACACGTTTGTCTAGAGAGTGAAAAGTCCAGGTCGGAAGTGTGCGGAGGTTGGAATCCCGTTTGGACCCGAAACTTTCCCCCCATCCATTAGATCATGAGTGGTGGTCTGGGCGCTAGTCTTTCGGATGAGACGATAAACCGAGGTCCCGCGTGTTACACATAATTATTTAGCGCACGTAAAAGAACCCATGGCAACAAGAGTTGTCCCTGGCAAAATTCTGCAGAAACAAGCCATTCTGATAGGGAAACAAATACAATTGTAGACAGGAAAAAGAAAAAAAATGGGTGGCGCTGCTCTTGTGGCGACGTACTCTTCCGGGGAGAGCAGCCCGAATTTCACGCAGAGAAAAAGGGTTTCAAATTTGATTAAGCCAATTGTACCATCCAATCCTGCCGCACAATCATTCAAACATGCGTATCTATATGTGTGCGCGCGTGCCCCTATGTTTGTTTATGCGCGTGAGCATGTATGTTTGTTTGCTTGTGTGCCTGCCTGCGTATTCAGTATGCATGCGCGTATGTTTAAGGTTCTGGCATTTTCATCACACCAACCTCAGTGCTTCGCAGCACGAAGTCTGTGGGGCTCACCATAGTTGTCTGGTGTTTGGGAGGAGTTTTCTCCCTGTTCGGTAAGTCAGATTCTCTCCTTCTCCCATCACTTGTTGTTGTTATCATGATGATGTTGATGATGGTGATGACGACGATGATGATGATTATCCTTATTATTATTATTATTATTATTATTGTCGTTGTTTCATTTCTTCAAATGTGTTAGTGGTACACAATTACGATAATTTTGTAAAGTATTTCTAAACTGTACGATGCTTTTGTTCTCATCCACAATCTTGCAGGCATATTTTTTTTCAGTGTTCAATCTTGGCATATACATTATATCATTTTTGTGGTTTTTGTTTGTTTGTTCGTTCGTTCGTTTCTTTCTGTGTGTTTTGTTTTTGCCTTCCTTCCTTCCTTCCTTCCTTCCTTCCTTCCTTCCTTCCTTCCTTCCTTCCTTCCACGAGATTCACAAACATTAAGCTCACTAGAATATCACTCAGACATTGTAAAGGGAAACACACACACACACACACACACACACACACACACACACACACACACACACACACACACACACACACACACACATGTGCTTGTCTGCTAGTACCTACAAGCCTAAGTATTAACACTTTTGTTCTCTGAACCTAACTACTTTCGATGAACTATTTTCCTCTTCCTTTTCCTTTTTTTCTCTTTCATTCACTTTCTGTTCATGTACCTAGCTAAGTTCTTTCCATACAATATTTTTCTCTTCCTACTCCTTAAAACTTCTGTCTTTCATTTTCCATTACTTAACTCTTTCCTGCCCACTGCACCATGAATTAACTCTTTCCTGCCCACTGCACGATGAATTAACTCTTTCCTGCCCACTGCATGATGAATTAACTCTTTCCTGTCAGCTGAGGGAGGAAGTAACTCTTTCCTTCCCATTGGGCGATTAATGAACTCTTTCCTGCCCACTGTTCGATTAAGTAACTCTTTCTTGCCCACTGGGCTATGAATTAACTCTTTCCTGCCCGCTGCCCGATGAATTAACTCTTTCCTTCCCACTGCAGGTTCATTCACCATGGCAGAGCTGGCCTGCCGGGTGCCCAAACACGGCAGTATTTACTCCTACCTGAAGGAGGGTTACGGATCCTGGCTGGCCTTCATCTATACCTTCACCAGCATCCTGGTTCTGGCGCCTTCCTCTCTGGCCATCAAGTGCCTGACCTTTTCTCGCTACTTCATGCCCATGGTTCGCATGTGTGGGGCGCCTGAGCTGCCTGTCAGCATTCTTGCCATCACTCTCATTGGTAAGGTAAAAAGAAGGTAAAGGATGTCCCATAACCTATGTGGTCGTAGGGGAGCGAGACGTCCGAGACCTCACTTCTCTAGGGGCGAGCATATTGAGGGTGGCGCCCATCTACTCTCCCTTGCTACTTTACCTTCCCTGACCCTAAAGAGGCAGGTACCCATTTACAGCTGGGGGAATTGTACTGAAGTCAAAGCGTGCAATGGTCCCTCATCCAATTGGTAACCACGCTCCATGCTGCTTAACATTGGCTGGGGGAAAGGGAGTGCTCTGACCACTGAGCTATCCCGTCCCCAAATGGTAAGGTACCAGTAGAATTAATTATGGCTTTTAACTACTGTGAGGACATTCTTCTGTCCTGCTGTCACTGTTATATAAGTAAAAGCAGTGTCTTCACATCAGCCGCCATGGCTAAGTGGTGCTGGAGTTTTGGTTGGAAGGTTGCAAGTTCGAATCCTTCCAGTCATAGGGATTGTTGTTGTTGCTGTTGTTGTTGTTTTACTAAAGGAAACTTGAACTTTAGCTATGATGCGAAATTTCTCTTAAGTGTAGCTCTCAGGCAGAGATGATGTCATGTCACCAGATGCAATGACGTCATGTTACAGTGACGCTGTGTGTGGTGAACATGACGAGCAACATCCTAAGCGTCAGAACCAACGTGGTTTTTCTCTTCGCCAAAGTTCTGGCCTTGTTCATCATCATTGTGGGAGGACTGGTGGTTCTGGCTCAGGGTAGGTCTGCTAGAACATTTGGGACAAGACATTGCCTATTTTGTTGCAGTTTTGCTTGTTTCATGTTGGTTGTGCCCTTGTCATACTTACCATTGCATTACTGCATCATCCTCACTACAGCGTCATTTCTATTGGTAAATAATTGCCAGATGGAAAAATATGGAGGATAATAGTTGTCACACTGATGATAAATGTAGCGTTATCCTTCTTTGTAGTTTTCCTGGTTGTTTTGTTGGAAAAAAGGCTAGTCATTTGACACCAGTCTGCTTAATGTTTGTAACTGTCAGCATTGTCAGAAACATACGTTGTTACTGGCTGCTGTTCATAACGCAGTTTAGTACAAAGATATATTAATATTATATTCGTATGTCTGTTTCTGTCTGTCTTTCTGTCTCTCTATCTATTTTTGCCTATGCGACCGTTTTTATTTACCGCTTGGGTAGCGGCATTACGACTTTGGGGATGATGTTTAAACACGACACTAGTGTCCTGCAGGTTTCATTTGTTTTAAAAAAAACCGGTCATCTTTTCTTACCGGCACGAATGGCCTTCCGCTCAAAAAGGCAAAACGGGTTTTAACATATGAAAGATTTTCAGCGTGCATTCGAACACGGGGCTTCATTCCGCTTATACTCTCATGTGTAGGACTCTCGGGGAAGTGGAGTCAGCACTGATGTTCACTCCAGAGAAAAGAGTCCTCTTGAACGGACATTTCAACAGTGCCTCCATCCCCGGCCATCAAATTGCAAGCTCAACGCTTTAACCACCAGGATATTCCCCCCCCCCACCTCCCCTCCTCCTCAACCTACCCCCCCCCCCCCTCACGTCTCGCTAGAAAAGAAGAATAACTAACAAGTTGTTGTCTTATGTATCACTCAACAATAGAGATTTCAGATTTCTGACCAAAGAACTGGACAAACCAATCTACCAGTATTACCAGAAATCGGGATGTTTGCTTCCAAAATCGTTGACCCCCACCCCCACCCCCCGACCACGAGTAATGAACAAAATTCATCACTAAGAATGTAATGCTAATAACTGCTTTTTTCTGCATGAAGTCACAAGTTGTTTGATTTCTTTTTCATACATGTGTTTTTTAATTAAGAAATAATACATTCCTTTATATATGTCTGTTTGTCTATCTGTCTGCCTGCCTGCCTGTCTATCTATCTGTCTGTCTGTCTGTCTGTCTGTCTGTCTGTCTGTCTGTCTATCTGTCTGTCTGTCTGTCTGTCTGTCTATATCTATCTATCTATCTATCTATCTATCTATCTATCTATCTATCTATCTATCTATCGCACACGTCTGTCTGTCTGTCTGTCTGTCTGTCTGTCTGTCTGTCTATCTATCTATCTATCTCTCTCTCTCTCTCTCTCTCTCTCTCTCTCTCTATATATATATATATATATATATATATATATATATATATATATATATATATAGATATAAAGCAGTCTTCGTTTTGTGTGGGTGTTTTTCTCTCGTTCCTCGGCACCTAGAGCATCTAGGTTCATCAATAGTGAGATTTTGCGTATGCCACTGTCTACCCACCATTAAGGTAGCCGCATTCCGACTTAGGTAGTGGTTTTGATTTTCAAAAAAACCCCAACCAAACCCACCATGACTGGGTAAGAGAGTGACAGCTGTCTTTGTTTGGATCAAGGTGGTAAGGCAGAATCCGAGCTGACGGCAGGATTTGAAGGCACATCAGACTCTCCAGCCTCCATCGCCAAATCCTTCTACTTCGTCATGTGGGCTTACAGTGGATGGTAGGCAGTCATACACACGCCTGTTTGTGTTGTTGTGTGATCTAAGAGTGTAACAACTGTTTATAACGGGACAGACTGTAAGCAACCATGTTGTTGTTGTTGTTGTTGTTGTTTTGCTTGTGTTGAGTTGTTTTTTCGAAATATTTTGGGTTTTTAAAAAAAATGTTTGCCTCTCTCTCTCTCTCTCTCTCTCTTCTCTCCTCTCTCTCTCTCTCTCTCTCTCTCTCTCTCAAAACATCGTTGTTATGATGTTACGTGATGACTATTCAAGATGTGGCTGATGTTGATACATTATTCATTATATATATATATATAATATATATATATATTATATTATATATATATAATATATATGTATGTATGTATGTATGTATATATATACATATATATAATGTATATATACATACATATACATACAAACATACATACATAAATACATAGACACACACGCGCGCGCGCGCGTTGATAGTAATATGCTTATAACACTTATGTGATATGCCCACTGTGTATGCCCATCATTGTGTTGTATTGTGACCTCAGGCCGATGTACAGTAAACGTCTGAAGTAAGAATACTCTCTCTCTCTCTCTCTCTCAACAAAAATACCGAACACACTTTTATTCAGAATGTGGAAACTTAAAAATAATTTAATCTACTTCCACAGGGTCATAAATCCCAACAAACCCCCATCTGTAGGTCTTTATCATATCATTATCATATTCTTTATTTACTTGCAGCTGTAAATGGGTACCTGCCTCTTTAGGGTCAGGGAAGGTAAAGCAGCGAGGGAGAGGAGGAGATGGGCGCCCGCCCTAAAAGGATCTGGCCTCCATAGACAATGGTATGGCCCTTTCCTTTTAGTGTGCTATCTACGCAACACAAAAGGTTCTTTTTACTTTTAAAGTGTGTTTCTTTGAAACAAAAAAAATAATGAAGGATAATAATAATTATAATATTTATGAAAAGATGATTTTTTTTATATATCTTTATAATTTATTCGTTATTCTTTTATTTCCAGGTTCATTGGAAGAAGCACTCATGTGCTCTTTATATCTAGTCCCCGTGTATATGCAGTTTTGTAAATTTTGTCATCCGTTTCCACCTGCACACAATAGCCTAGTCTTCCGAAAAGCGGAACGGGTTTTAACGTGTGCGGAAGATGTTCTGCGATGCGTTCGCACACGGGACCTCGGTTTATAGTCTCACCTGAGAGACTTTTAGGGAAATGACTGACATGAGAGGAAAGATTTTAGGAAAGTTTTATATACTGTGTGATAAAAGCTATTTGCCATGTCCGGTTTTGACTATTTTTGTTGATTTAACTGGAAATAACACTAATGCCACGTAGAATCTGAAATCACTATGGAAAATAGGATAAACAATCTGAAAAGTAAGCACTTAAAGGAAAAAATCCAACCCATGAACAGTTACATATTTGTTGTTGTTGTTGTTTTTGTTTTTGTTTACAGGGACAACTGTAATACCATTGTGGAAGAAGTGAAAAATCCATCCAGGTAAAAACAAAGTCGTTTCTCAGACATATCGTTAATTAATGTGTGATCAAAAGAGTGTGACAATTATAACAGGACAGACTGACTGTAGCAACCGTGCTGTTGTTGTTGTTGTTGTTGTTGTTGTTGTTATTGTTGTTGTTGTTGTCATTGTTGTTGTCATTGTTGTGGTTGTTGTTGTTGTTGTTGGATGCTCGCATTGATCACTCCTGGGTCAACCCAGAATGTGCACTCTGTCTTACTTACACATCACTTCTGCCAGTTATTGTAAGACCTTAAATACACACTAGTTGAGACGTTTGTGGGTTAGGATGTTTTCTTAAAATAACTCGCCATCTTACAGGCAGCCACACTCACAACTTCAGAAGATTTCTTCGGTTTCCCTTAACGGAGAAAGGTTTTGGCGCTTGCCATCAATGGAGAAGATTCTCATGTTATAAAAGCATTTTAAAAGCACAACGGCATTCTAATTCACATCTCGGCATCACTATGTTTATTCTTGGTGTTCAACACTCGGCAATATCACATGGTGTCAGAAAGTGGGATCCGAACCCACACCCACATTTGTGGATCAGAATTCTGTTTGTAAAGAAAACACTGTAAATGAAAGAAAATAGCCCCCATTTTTTTAAACAGAGAGATGGACTAAAGTACCAACTTCGCTTTAAAAAAAAATTCTATTTCAGAAACGTTCCGTTGGCAGCCATTGTGTCAGTGCTGGTGGTGACGTTAATCTACGTTCTGACCAACGTGTCCTATCTGGCTGTGATGTCACCAGCAACAAATGTTGTCTGCTGACACTGTGGCTGTGGTAAGTGTGTGTGTGTGTGTGTGTGTGTGTGTGTGTGTGTGGTGTGTGTGTGTGTGTTGGTGTGTGTGTGTGGTGGTGGTATGTGTGTGTGTGTTTTGTGTGTGTGTGTGTGTGTGTGTGGTGTGTGTGTGTGGTGTGGTGTGTGAATAAGTTAAACTGTAAAAATCAAAACAACAACCAAACTGAAACAGTTTTCTGCTAAAAAACATCAAACACGTTTTATAATAATGCAACCATACAATGCTTACATCATGCCTTTGTTCTTAGAGAACAAATTCACATAATAAATTATTGTTCGCAAGCATACGTGCATGTAGTTTTGCTTGTTGTTGTTGTTGTTGTCGACTTCAATTTTTTTACACGTCTGTTCACTTCTAGAGATATTAGACGAGTTTTGCTTGTGTGTGTGTGTGTGTGTGTGTGTGTGTGTGTGTGTGTGTGTGTGTGTGTGTGTGTGTGTGATGGTTTGTGGTGTTGGTGTGTGTGTATGTGTTTTGTGTTTGTGTGTTTATGTGAGTGTGTGTATGGTGTGTGTGGTGTGTGTGTGTTGTGTGTGTGTGTGTGTTGTGTTGTGTTGTTGTGTTTTCTGTGTGTGTGTTTGTGTGTGTGTGCGTGTATGTGTGTGTATATGTGTTGTGTGTTTGTGTGTTGTGTTGTATGTTGTCTTGTGTTGTGTTATGGTGTTGTTTGTGTGTGTGTGATGTGTGTGTATATATTATTTGTGTGTGTGTGTGTGTGTGTGTGTGTGTGTGTTGATTTGTTCAGTGTTAAGATGTGTGTAGTGATGTGTGTAGTGTTATGTAAGTGCCAGTTGTGTATTGTGTAATTATCAAATTAACCGAAACCCAAACATTTACTGCAAAACCCAAACACTTATGTATGCAGTAGACACTACATATACCTTTGTTCTTGCACCTCTTGATTCACATACTGTTTTCAAGCACACCTCCATGTATTTTTTGCTTTTGTGTGTGTGTGTGTGTGTGTGTGTGTGTGTGTGTGTGTGTGTGTGTGTGTGTGTGTGTGTGTGTGCGTGTGTGTATGCGTGCGTGTGTGCGTGTGTGTGTGTGTTGTTGTTGTCGCTTCGATTTTACGTGTGTGTGTGTGTGTTTTTGTGTGTTGTGCGCGTGTGTGTGTTGTTGTTGTTGTCGCTTCGATTTTACGTGTGTGTGTGTGTTCGGGTGTGTTTGTGTGTGTGTGTTTGTGTGTGTTTGTGTGTGTGTATGTGTGTGGGCGGGTATGTCTGCGTGCGTATGTGCGTGCGTGGTGCGAATGTGTCTGCATGCGTATGCGCGTACATGAGAATATGCGCGCGTATGTGTGAGCATGAGCGTTTTATGTTAATTTTAATTTTATTTAATTCTATTCTTTTATTTTATTCTTTTATATCGAGGATAATGGAATAAGCACTTCTGTGCTTTTTTTTTACAACTAGTCCCCGTGTGTATGCAGTTTTGTAAATTTTGTCATCAGTTCCCACCGGCATACAATGGCCTACTCTTACGAAAAGCGTGCATGCGTGTCCTTCGGATGAGACTATAAACCGAGGCCCCGTATGCGAACGCATGCAGAACATCTTGCGCACACGTTAAATCCTGTTCCGCTTTTCGAAAGAGTAGGCCATTGTGTGCTGGTGGGAACAGATGACAAAATTTACATAACCACGTACACACGGGGACTGGATGTAAAAAAACCCACATGAGCGCTTATTCCATTATCCTCGATATAAAAAAAAAAAAGTCATCTGAGCGCTTTGATTTGTTGCTTTACAAGATTCAGCGCTATATAAATTCCATACATTATTATTATTATTATTATTATTATTATGCGTGTATGCGTGTGTGTGTGTGTGTGTGCGCGCGCGCGGCGCGCGTGCGTGTGTGTTACAGACGTGGGGCAACATAGTGCTGGGAACAGGGGTGGCCTCCTTCATCATCCCCTGTGCGTGATGAGCTCTACCGCTGGCAGCGCCAACAGCGGCATGTTTGTGTCGCCGAGGTTCGAATCCACTGCCTTCCGTCGATAAGTAGGATAGCCGAGAACACTACTACGGGAAAAGAGTTGTGGGAGATGTTAGTGCGCTAGAGGACAGAGAGCGCCCAAAGGGGTTGGTTGGTTGGTTGGTGTCATAATTATTGAAGAGAGTGCTGAAGAGTGTTTGTGTGATATTGGAGAGAGTGCTGAAGTGTTGGTGTAATATTGAAGAGAGTGCTGAAGTGTTAGTGTGATATTGGAGACAATGCTGAAGTGTTAGTGTAATATTGGAGAGATTGCTGAAGTGTTAGTGTAATATTGAAGAGAGTGCAGAAGTGTTAGTGTCATAGTGAAGACAGTGCTGAAGTGTTAATGTCATAGTGAAGACAGTGCTGAAGTGTTAGTGTGATATTAGAGAGAGTGCTGAAGTGTTAGTGTAATATTGGAGAGAGTGCAGAAGTGTTAGTGTGATATTGGAGAGAGTGCTGAAGTGTTAGTGTGATATTGGAGAGAGTGCTGAAGTGTTAGTGTAATATTGGAGAGAGTGCTGAAGTGTTAGTGTAATATTGGAGAGTGCTGAAGTGTTAGTGTGATATTGGAGAGAGTGCTGAAGTGTTAGTGTAATATTGGAGAGAGTGCAGAAGTGTTAGTGTGATACTGGAGAGAGTGCTGAAGTGTTAGTGTGATATTGGAGAGAGTGCAGAAGTGTTAGTGTGATATTGGAGAGAATGCTGAAGTGTTAGTGTGATATTGCAGAGAGTGCAGAAGTGTTAATGTAATATTGGAGAGAGAGCAAAGGTGCTAGTGTGATACTGGAGAGAGTGCAAAGTGTTAAGTAATATTGGAGAGAAGTGCAAAGTGTTAGTGTGATATTGGAGAGAGTGCAGAAGTGTTAGTGTGATGATATTGGAGAGAGTGCAAAGTGTTAGTGTGATATGGAGAGAGTGCAAAGTGTTAGTGTAATATTGGAGAGAGTGCAAAAGTGTTAGTGTGATATTGGAGAGAGTGCAAAAGTGTTAGAGTGATATTGGAGAGAGTGCAAAAGTGTTAGTGTGATACTGGAGAGAGTGCCGAAGTATTAGTGTAATATTGGAGAGAGTGCAGAAGTGTTAGAGTGATATTGAAGAGACTGCAAAAGTGTTAGTGTAATAGTGCAGACAGTGCTGAAGTGTTAGTAGAATATTGGAGAGAGTGCAGAAGTGTTAGTGAGAGAGTGCAGAAGTGTTAGTGTGATACTGAAGAGAGTGCAAAAGTGTTAGTGTGATACTGGAGAGAGAGCAAAGGTGTTCTTATACTACTGAATAGAGTGCAAACGTATAATTAATAGTGTAATACTGAAAAGAGTGCAAAGGTTTAAGTGTACTACTTAAGAGAGTGCAAGAAGTGTTAGTATACATCTAAAGAGAGTGCAAGAAGTATTTGTGTACTTCTTAAGAGAGTGCAAAAAGTGTTTATAATTTTGTGTGAGCATTACTTTGGCATTTTTCTGTTTATTTTTCTTTCATTCCTCTCGTTTCTTTCTAATTATATAATTTTTGTTATGGAAATGAGAGATGACACGAAAAAGCCAAATGTATTCATGATTCAATGTACCATGTGGAACACAAACACACACACACATCACACACTACACATACACATACATACACATACACTACACACACACACACACTACACTACACTCACTACCTACACACACACCCACACCTACACTACATACACTACACACACACACACACACACACACACACACACACACACACACACACACACACACACACACACACACACACACTACACTACCTACAACACACACACTATACATCACACTACACTACACACACACACACACACACACACACACACACACACACACACACACACCCACGACGCCACACACACACACACACTACACAACACACACACACACACACACACACCACACACACACAATTGAACTTCGCTAACCACACACACAGGGTGTGTGTTGTGGTATTGGTGTGTTGTTTCTTGTACGTATGATGTGGTGTGTGTGTGTGTGGAATGTGTGTGTCTGTGTGTGTGTGTGTGTGTGTGTGCGCGCGCGAATGCATGCATGCATGCGCGCGCACGTGTGTTTAGACTGATCTTTGCAGCAGCACGGGACGGCAATTTCCCTGCAGTGTTCAGCTATCTGCACGTCCACAGCCGTATTCCTCTCCTGTCTGTGTGTCTGATTGTAAGTGTACTGGCACAAACCGCCGTATTCCTCTGCTGTCTGTGTGTCTTATTGTAGGTGTACTGGCACAAACAGCCGTATTCCTCTCCTGTCTGTGTGTCTTATTGTAAGTGTACCGGCCACAAACCGTCGTATTCCTCTGCTGTCTGTGTGTCTTATTGTAAGTGTACTGACACAAACAGCCGTATTCCTCTGCTGTCTGTGTGTCTTATTGTAAGTGTACCGGCATAAACAGCAGTATTCCTCTGCTGTCTGTGTGTCTTATTGTAAGTGTACCGGCCACAGACAGAATCTGAAGACAGACAGACAAACAGACAGACTGAAAGAGAAACAAACGAACAAGCAGGCAGACAGAGAGACAGACAGAGGGACAGACAGACAGAGGGACAGACAGACAGAGGGACAGGCAGATAAACAAACAAGCAGACAGCCAAACAGACAGGTTGGCTGCAAACGGACAGACAAACAGGCATGAATGAGATTTGAGCTGAGGCAGGTACGCACGCACGCACGCACACATGCAGGCAGGCAGGCAGGCAGGCAGGCAGACAGGCAGGCGGGAAGGTAGGGATGAAGGCAGGCAGGTTGTCAGGCAGGCGGGCAGGCAGACAGGGAAGAATCCTCTTTGATATTTGTGTTCAGCCTGATATCATTTTGAAATCCGTTTGAACGATTGGACGGCGAATAAGAACGAGTACAAATTCGCTTTCATCGATGACATTGTCAAGACGCTCCTAGCTATTGCTGGATGTTTATGTACCTGTCTCAACTCGTATTTTCATGATGGTTTCTTTTCATGGAATAAAGTGAAACTATCAAAAATGGGGGGGGGGGGGGGGAAATGGGGGGGGACAAAATGGGCAAAATTGGTAGGATAGTAAACCAGTTATGTTAGTCGTATTGATGACAAAAGCGTACCCAGCATGCACTTCAAGCTCTGTAGAGGAATGAGCTCCACCAAGTTCAACCTTTCCATGACGTATTACATGGAAATTTCGGCATGGTATTCTAGAAAGTACTCAAGAATTTGAGAGACACAGACACACAAATACAGACAGACAGACAGACAGACAGACAGAGACAAAGAGACGGTGTTAAGCACCTAACAACCTATCTTTAAATATTTTTACGTACTTGTCTCAACTCCAATCTCATAATATTTGTTTCTTTAAAGCCAAACTTTCGTTTACAGTTCAATGTCTTTCTCTCTTTTTTCTATACTCGCTTCAACTTTAGACTTATACCTAGCTATTCTGTCGGGGCAACTGTTTCTGTTACTTTACCGTCCAGTTTTTTGAAACAATAACATCGCCTAGTCCAACTTTAAGCGTTACCTGTTCCATTGGGGTAGCTCCTATTTACTGTCCAGTTAATTGTATATATATATATATATATATATATATATATATATATATATATATATATATACATATATATCTATATCTATCTATATATAAATTCCTTGGACAACTTCAGTTTTGTACCTGGTCCTTCACTGTCCAGTTTATCATAATTATATCAAAAAAATCTCCTCGTTCCTTCGAAGCAACTATACTTTACTGTCCAGTTTATCATATGTGAAAAAAACATCTCCTTGGACTTCAACAGACTTATACCTAGCTGTTTCTTTAGGTCAACTGTACTTTACCGTCTAATTTAACATATAATCTTCTAGGACAACTTCAAACTTACACCTATTTCTCCAAGACAACTGTGCTGTGCTGTCCAGTTTAAAAAAACATCTCCTTGGACAACTTTAGACTTATACCTCTTCCTACGAGGCAGCTGTCCTTGATTGTTTTCAGTGTCTTCTTTTAAAACAAAAACCCCTCTTTAGACAACTTTCCGCCGAAGCAACTATACTTGACTGTCCGGCTCATTCAAAACCATCTCCGTGGACAAGTTCAGACTTATACCTCGCTGTTCCTTCCAGGTCATGTACTTTACTGCCCGGTTTAGTAAGCAAAAATAATCACCCTAGACTACTTAAGACTGATGGCTATTGTTTCCAGGCAACTGTCCTGTACCGTCCAGTTTCTTCTTCTTCTTCTTCTTCTTCTTCTTCTTCTTTCTTCTTCTTCTTCTTCTTCTTCTTCTTCTTCTTCTTTCTTCTTCTTCTTCTTCTTCTTCTTTTTCTTCTTCTTCTTCTTTTTTTGTCATGTTTCTCCCAGGGGAGGTTTGACATTGATGAGCCTTCTCCATCTCTCTGTTTTGAGCTTCCTCCTTATTTATGCCCCTTTCTCTATGATCATCTGCAATACAGGCAGCCCAGGTCTTGCAAGGTCTTCCCTTTGGTCTCTTTCCATCCACTACGAAGTTCATTGCTCTTTTCATGATGTGGTGGTCTGCTTTCCGTTGAAAGTGCCCAAACCAGCGCAGTCTATTGGTACTAGCTACAGACTTCAGATCATCAACTTTGCACATTCTCCATAGTTCTTCATTCGTGATCCTGTCTCCCCATTTGATCTTTGTCATGTAGCGTAGCATTCGGTTTTCACAGCTCTTCAACAAACGTTCGACGGTTTTTGTGAAAACCCACGTCACCGTCCAGTTGATCATGTTTAAAAACTAAGAGACATCTTCTTGGCACCAGATTGTCATCGGCATCATCTTCTCCTCCTCCACGGACATGATGGACCTGATCCAGGTGTCGGGGGCCACCAAGTGGTTCTTCTACTTCATCACCACCTGCAGTCTCCTCATCCTGCGCCACCGCCAACCCAAGGACACCTATGTGCCTTTCAAGGTAAAGGTGTATGAAGATCGCCTCTTCTGCTTTTTGTCTGGCTTTCTGGCTGGCTTTCTGTTTGTCTGTCTGTTTGGGTGGCTGTTTGCTTGTTTGTTTGATTGTCTATCTGTCTGGCTGCTTGGTTGCCTGGCTGGCTGGCTGTCTGTCTGTATGATTGATTGTCAGTATATAATATACAATCGATCGATCCACCCACCCACTCACCCACCCATCCAATTATTCCTTCCTCCCTCCCTCCCTCCATTAATCCATCCATTCATTAATCCATCCATCCAATTATTCCTCCCTCCCATCCATTGATCCATCCATCCATCCATCCTCCCGGTTCCTGCAATTGTGGGTGTTTTTTTTTCGTTTCTCGGCTAAAGCGCCGAGGTTCACCAATGGTGACATTTTGCGTATGCGACCTTTTACCCACCATTAATTAAGCTAGCCGCATTCCGAATTCGGGGATAGCTGTGATTTTGAGGTCACATGTACTTTGCTGTATGAAGACCAGGTAGACGCAGATGCTAACGTCTCTTTCCTTTTGCCTCGTCTGCAGGCTGTTTTCAAGATGAGAAAACAAGGATCATGCATGCCCTGCTTTTCAGGAAAGTTCATGATATCATGTCTTCCATTTTTTGGGGTTCGATAGTACTCTTCAGTCTGACTTGTTCTCTGTTGTCGGCTGTTCTTTTATGTAAAAATAAAACTGAAAACTCAAAACTGCTGTAAGAACATCTTTATTAAAGACTGGATTCAAATTCCTTGAACACTGTAACCATGGAATACAGTCTTTTTGTGTGTGCATTGAACAGAGGTTATGCATTCTTATAATTATTGTAGACTCCCCAGCAGTGATGCCAGGAGCCTGTCGCTATCAATAGCATCTCCACCTTCTGAAAATTATGTGCTAGGAACTCCCACTTTTGTAACCTTCTCTTGGTTTGTGCTTTGTTCCTTTCCTGCCTGTCACCTCCTCCTTCTTGTTTATTTCCTGCCTTCTTAGTCAAATCTCCTGACTTTTTCTCGCAGAAAGACTTAAAAAGACACCAATTCTCTCCCACGTTATTTGAAGTCGGATGTGCTGGGCCTGACTTGTCAGGCGCTTAACGGCAGCACCACCCATTTTCGCTCATATGACCGACGACAACAGTTGCTGTTTGAGCGTTCGACGAAGAAATGTAGACATGCAATACATTTTAACTGTACATACCCCGTAGTCTTCTTGAAGGTAGGAATGACTTGACAACCAGCACTCTCCATCTTTTTCTTGTCGTCTGCCTCACTCCTTACCGTCAGCGCCTGGGCTTTATCACAGTTCTTGATTAAACCATTGACGCTGGGGGCAACAGCAAAGTGAGAGGCTGTATGACCAGTGGCTTTCTTTCCCATTCATGGAATTCCACTTTAGAGCTTAGTCTGTAGTGATCGACGATGACTCTCTGACTAGGAGGCTTGACTCGCACAGTCCTTAATATGTGCTGCATCCCTGGAGGTTAGTTGGCCTTTGGAGAACGTCTCCAACGCTGACTGTCCTTATACCCACTAGGCCGAGAGAGTGGATGTACTGTGGGCAAGTATATTATAGTCTCCACTATAATCGAATTGCTGCCAATTTCCGAAACAGCAGCTGCCTCCTCTGCTGTTTTTTTGGAGGTCATCGTCGATCACGACGGACAAACATCAATCTGCCTCACTCAAGGTGCTTCCCCTTCATTTGACCTCTGTGTGGGTTTTGCACACACAGCTACCGCTGCCCGGGATCCTCTTCTTCATGCTGTTCTCGCTGTTCCTGGTGGTGGTGCCCCTGGTGGAGGGGGTGGACTTCAGCTTCTACTTCACCATCGGGGTCTACACCGTCGCCATCGTTGTCTTCTTCCTCTTCCAGTGTCTCAAACACAGAGTTTCATGTGGTCAGTTCTGTCTCTCTGTCTGTCTATCTTGCCTGTTCGTGTGTCTGTCTGTTTTTTGTTGTTGTTTGTCTTTTTGTCTGTCTGTCTGTCTGCCTGTCTCTGTTTCCCTCACCTTCTGTATCTCTTGACATAAAATGAGAACACAAAACGGAAATGGAATCTATATAGAAAAAAGTGAAAGTAAAGGTGTTCCTATAACCTGTGCGGTTGTTGGGATGCAGTGAGTCAGAGACCTCAGCTTTTCTAGGGGCCAGACCTCAGCTTTTCTAGGGTCCAGACCTCAGCTTTTCTAGGGGCCAGACCTCAGCTTTCCTAGGGGCCAGACCTCAGCTTTTCTAGGGGCCAGACCTCAGCTTTCCTAGGGGCCAGACCTCAGCTTTCCTAGGGGCCAGACCTCAGCTTTAACCTCAGCTTTCCTAGGGGCCAGACCTCAGCTTTCCTAGGGGCCAGACCTCAGCTTTACTAGGGGCCAGACCTCAGCTTTCCTAGGGGCCAGACCTCAGCTTTTCTAGGGGCCAGACCTCAGCTTTATTAGGGGCCAGACCTCAGCTTTTCTAGGGGCCAGACCTCAGCTTTTCTAAGGGCCAGACCTCAGCTGTACTAGGGGCCAGACCTCAGCTTTTCTAGGGTCCAGACCTCAGCTTTTCTAGGGTCCAGACCTCAGCTTTTCTAGGGTCTAGACCTCAGCTTTTCTAAGGGCCAGACATCAGCTGTACTAGGGGCCAGACCTCAGCTTTATTAGGGGCCAGACCTCAGCTTTATTATGGGCCAGACCTCAGCTTTACTAGGGGCCAGACCTCAGCTGTACTAGGGGCCAGACCTCAGCTGTACTAGGGGCCAGACCTCAGATTTTCTAGGGGCCAGACCTCAGCTTTATTGTGGGCCAGACCTCAGCTTTATTATGGGCCAGACATCAGCTTTACTAGGGGCCAGACATCAGCTTTACTAGGGGCCAGACCTCAGCTTTATTATGGGCCAGACCTCAGCTTTACTAGGGGCCAGACCTCAGCTTTACTAGGGGCCAGACCTCAGCTTTACTAGGGGCCAGACCTCAGCTTTATTATGGGCCAGACCTCAGCTTTATTATGGGCCAGACCTCAGCTTTACTAGGGGCCAGACCTCAGCTTTATTATGGGCCAGACCTCAGCTTTATTAGGGGCCAGACCTCAGCTTTATTAGGGACCAGCATCTTGGGGGCGGCGGCCATCTCCTCTCCCTCGCTGCTTTACCTTCCCTGTCCCTAAAGAGGGCAGGTACTCATTCAAATTGGGTGAACTGGGGGACTGTGCTGAAGTCTAGGCGCACGAGCGGTCACCCAATTAAAGAGGTAACCGCGTTCAATGCTACTTAACCTCATCTTGGGCAGAGCAACCTCTCTGACCACCGAGCTATCCCGTCCCCTGAGAAAATGAAATGTCGTTTTCGTTATCGTCCCCATCGTATGTTGAGGAAAATGATACAAATCTGTTTGGAAGAGATGAATCTGGAATAACATGTCTTCAGTATGCAGTATGGGCTTTTCATTTAAAAAAAAAAGTAAGAGAAATCTGATTACAAAGATAGAGACCGGGCGTGGAAGGGGGGGGGGGGGGGGGTGATAATCAGCAGTGTTCTGTTTAAGTCTTACGGTGTCTAAATAAAACACACGGTAGCAATAGTAGATCCGCAGATGATTAGAGAGGTAAGAATGAGAGAGATAGGTAAAGGCCGCTTAGTGATTGTATTTCTAACATACCGTACAGGTGTTGTACCGTGCTCATTCTTTGATAGAAAGCCTGAGAAGGTGCTGCAGAAAGGGTTTTAATGCATAAGGGGTGGGGGAAGGGGTGTTGATTTGATATTTTTGATTGATTGATTGATTGATTCACTCATGAGTCTTTCTTTTCGAGAGTAAAGTCGTGTGACAGAGATTTTGCATATACCGTTAACAAAGGACAAGGGGGAGGGAGGGAGGGAGAATAGCCTAGTGGATAGAGCATTACGCTAAAGATTTGATGGCCCAGAATTGAGCCTGGGTTCGAGTCACCACTAATATATCCGTTCAGAGGCGATTTTTCTCCAGGAGTAACATCAGTACTGACTCCATTTCCCCGAAAGTCCTTCGGGTGAGACTATAAATCCGAGGCCCTGTGTGCAAAACGCACGCAGAACATCTTGCACACACGCCACAAACACCTGTTCTGCCATTCAAAAGAGTAAGCTAATTGCATGCAAGAACAGAGGATAAAAAAAAAGAAAAAAAACCGCATGCACACTGGTGTTGTGTTTAAGCATCACCCCGAAGTCAGAATGTGGCTGCCTTAATTATATTGCGTGCGCGCGCGCGCGCGCGCGCGCGTGTGTGTGTGTGTGTGTGTGTGTGTGTGTGTGTTTGTGTCTCCTCTCTCTCTCTCTGTTCTAATGTGCGTTGATATAATGATTGTCCAGTGCTTATTCCATTATCCTCGATATAAAAGAATAAAATAAAATAAATAAATATGATAGTGGGCAAAAAAGGTGGCATAATATGCAACAACTTTACTAGTGGCGAGCTTCGGAGATCTAGACGAGGAGTGAAAACAAAACACACACACAGACACACACACACACACACAGAGACACAGACACAGACACACACAGAGACACACAGAGACACACACACAGACACACACAGACAGGCACAGACACACACACACACCACACAACACGCACGCACACACACACAGACGCACGCACGCACGCACACACCCACACACACACACACACACACACACACACACACACACACACGAGATAGACGGAGTTGGTATTTGAAAGCTACATATATCCATGCGTG
Source organism: Rapana venosa (assembly GCA_028751875.1). NCBI lineage: Eukaryota > Metazoa > Mollusca > Gastropoda > Neogastropoda > Muricidae > Rapana > Rapana venosa. The sequence continues at coordinate 49,852,479 of CM054150.1, read as the reverse complement.
AGATCACGAGAAATAATTATGACAAGGTTGGACAATCATTATGTCAACACACATTAGAACAGAGAGAGGGAGGAGGGAGGGAGGGAGAGAGAGAGAGAGAGAGAGAGAGAGAGAGAGAGAGAGAGAGAGAGAAGACAGACAGACAGACAGAGACAGAGACAGAGGGGGGGGGCACACACACACACACACACACACACACACACACACACACACACACACACACACGCTCGCAAACACACACAAGCTGACACACAGACGCGCGTGCGCGCGCACGCACACACACACACACACCCCCTGAAAGAGACACAGACCAAGATGACGTAGACAAAGTGATGACGTCTGTTGCAGATGGTTTGGTGCTGTTTCTCCAGCTCCTCCTGAGAATAGGTCCTACGGCTCCATACACATCCTCTGAGACTTCTGAGACCCCTGAGACGCTCTGAAACCCCTGAGACGCTCTGATATCCCATGAGACCCCCTGATATCCCATGAGGACCCCAGAAATACCATGAGACCCCCTGATATCCCATGAGGACCCCAGAAATACCATGAGACCCCCTGATATCCCATGAGGACCCCTGAAATATCCTGAGACCCCCTGATATCCCATG
>CM054150.1:49814368-49846868 GCA_028751875.1 Rapana venosa | reverse complement strand
CTTACACAGTCATGCAATCAATGATAAATAATCAATAGTTTAAACAAACAGATATTTACAAGGATGATGCGCTGCAGACAAAAACCTATGAAATAAAATTTCAAAAGTTAAATGTTTTTCAAAAGTACACGCACACTCACACAGGTCGTATACTTTAGCAGTGTGATAGGACATGGGTTAGTGAAGGTGGGATAGTTCTGATATGAAACAGGAGGGGGGAAATCTTAGGTTTGAAATAAATATGTCTTGAGGCTTGATTTAAAAGTGTCATAACTAGGTTTCTGGCGAAGAGAGAGAGGGAGCTCATTCCAGGTCGATGGACCCGAAATAGAGAAAGAGCCGCGGCCAACAGTGGATTGGTTGAATCTAGGTATTCGTAGGCACAAGGTATCTGCAGTAGAGCGGAGGGAAAGTGAAGGAGTGTACAGGTTAAGATGGTACTCATTACGTGTGAAGTGTTCATTTTCTACACATTATTTATTTTTTTAACTTTATAACAAAGGACTATACTATTTACCCTTGGATGATAATTATTTTACTGTGAATTATTTTTTTCTACACATTTTGTCTTTATAACGAAATGACTAACTTTATTTTGCACTTGGATGACATTTACGTATAAATTGTTTTAGGCATTACGAATTGAATACGCATTTTAACAATCTATTTTTCCATTAAGTTTTTTGTTGTTGCCAATAATCAGCTCCGCTCCTCCTACACAAGTTATTAGTTCCCTGTAGTTTTAAGATAGGACTTTGTTTTCATATTTTCCTTTTTAATTATTTTTGATAAAAAACACAACTATATGCTTTCTATGAGTAATTCACTTAGCAGTTGTTGAAATTGAAATAGCTGAAAGGGAAATGAGAATTTATAATAAAACAAATAAACAAAAGCAAAACAAACAAATAAAACACATAAAAAGGACATGCGTGAGTGTGCTGCATGCGCGCCTATGTGTGTGGTATTGGCATGGTGTGCTGGATTCTCTGTTTTTATGCACATACGCGCTCATGTTTGCACTCAGGACAATAGTCACTCGATTATTAACACAGTTACTCACACGCAGGCAAGCATGCATTATACACCATGCAAGCACACACACACACACACACGGAGAGAGAGAGAGAGAGAGAGAGGGCAACTCCTCTGCAGCCCACTGAAATAGCAATTATAAACGCTAGAGTACTCATCTAAGCATTGCTTTTTGTTCTCTCTCTCTCTCTCTCTCTCTCTGTGTCTCTGTCTGTCTGTCTCTCTCTCAGTGTATTGTTTTTCTCTGCCTATAATTATGCCACAATAACCTCCCGCCCTGTGACAGTGTTAAAAAAAAAAAAAAGGTGTCACAATGAGCGAAACCAAAAGCATAGAGAATGGGGATGTTCACAGTCCTAAAAGATTATAGAGAAAGTGAGCAACACAAATGAAGACTAGCGTAAAATGTAACGGCACAAAATTAATCTGTATTATTAAAAGTGTTGGTGATCATTCCTTGAAAAATGAATCTTAAGTCATCAGCGGCAAGTTACGCTGCGCTTTCAATGGGACAGTAGTTCAAATCATTACTTTTAATAATGAATGCGTGTGTGTGCGTTCGTGCGTGTGCGCGTGCGTGTGTGTGCGCGCGCGCGTTCGTGTGTGTGTATGTGGGGGGGGGGGGGGCGGTGCACGTGCAAACATTTCTACATATTACATACGCGCGACTGCGTGTGTGTTTGTGTGTATGTGCGCGCGTATTTATGTACGAACGTGCATATGTGCAAGTGTGTACATGATTGTAAATGCCTACGTGCACGTACTTAGGTGACAAATGACAATGACAAATTCTTTTATTTCGAGGATAATGAATAAGCACCCATGTGCTTTTTGTGTGTGTGCATATATGCATGCGCACGTGCTGACGTGCTCTTAACTCAAGCGTGAGTGCGCACATGCATTTACATTTCTCTCTGCCCCACATCTGTCAACATGTCCCTAAACTGGATAGCTCCCCTGGGACTCCCGATCAGAAGTTACAATCAGAGGTGATTTTTGACTCATTTCGACAGCGATAGTCACTCTATTAAATTATTTTGTGATAGCATTCCCACGACTGGGGGACGGGATAGCTCAGTGGTCAGAGCACTCGATTTCCCCCAGCCAAGTTAAGCAGCGTCGAGCGTGGTTACCAGTTGGATGGGTGACCGTTTGCGCGCCTTGGCTTCAGTACAGTTCCCCCAGCTGTAAATGGGTACCTGCCCTCTTTAGGGTCAGGGAAGGTAAAGCAGCGAGGGAGAGATGGGCGCCGCCCTCAATATGCTGGCCCTAGAGAAGCAAGGTCTCTGACGCCTCGCTCCCCTACAACCTTATAGGTTATGGGACTCCTTTACCTTTTTTTTTTTACCTATTCCCACGACATTGTGTGTGCAAATGAGACCCAAAAGAGTCATGTTGTCAACGTCAGTGTTGTGTGTATCTGCATAAATAAAGACCTTTTCTTACTTTTATCATCATTGTCTTTAATGTGTTGGCCCTCTTTCATCAGGAAGTCTGTCTCGCTCTTTTGCTTGTTGGTTTGTCTGTCACTTTGTTGACCCCATTTTCTTCTTTTTCTGTGTCTGGCTGTATCTGTCACTCATTCGTTTTGCATGTTTTACAGTCGCTCTCTCTCTCCCTCTGCCTCTGTGAGTGTGCGAGTGTGTGGTACCCAATTATATATATTTCTATGTGTGTGTGTGTGTGTGTGTGTGTGTGTGTGAGCGTGCGTGCGTGTAATCGACAATCGACTTATACCAATAGCTTACAAAGCTGCTTGGACAAGGCAAAAACGAATTCGATTGTCCACGAAATGGTAAAATAAATCTTTTACGTTGGACTAACAAGGCTAACACGGAATTGGTTGTTCACGAAATGGTAACATAAATCTTTCACGTTGGTTCGCAAGGCCAAAACGGAATGGGTTGAAATGGTAAAACGAATTGTTTACGTTGGGCTCACAAGGCCAGAACAAGAATCATGGTTCTCCACGAGGCGGCACTGCAATAACTCTTTCACCTTGGCTTATCTTGATTTTGTAAAAGAAAAGGAAAGGAAAAGAAAAGGGAAAAAAGACTAAAGTAAATATGTAATATTTAGAAATGTAAAGATGTGGTACATTAATAAAGAAAAAGCGAATATAGATGACGTAAAGCTGACCCCCCCCCCCCCCCCCCCTTTCCAAATCTGTTTTTCATATTCTTTCGGAACAAATTCAACTGACGTGATATACAGTACGGACTAAAATGGCCAGGATATCATATGTGCATGCGTGCCTGCTCTCCCGTGCGCGCGCTCGGGTGTGCGTGTATGTGTAGTATGTATTGTGTGTTGGATGGGGGGTGGGAGAAGGGGTGCGCGCAAGCGTGCATATCAAAGTTAGACAATTTAAATGGAAGCGGTTTGTATTGCGCACGGCTGCATTGTCATTCCGTTATTTTTTGTTTTTGTTAAACTGTATGTCATAATGAATTGACAACATAAACAACCCATCCAACGCCCCTAAACAAAACCCTACCGTCAACCTTTTTGACCTGAACTGTATAAAAAAAGATGTAAATGGTGTAACATATCAATGATATGTCCAAAAAACACCACAAACCCAAAACTATATCAGTGTCTAAATCCATGTGGTACAAGACTTAACCGCTTTGTTTAATCTGGTATTAGCAGATACTTAAGAATTTATTTAATAGTTTTCTAGGTCTGACCAGTATCATACTAAAATCATGTTTACATTTCCATAAAAAAATGTTAATTTTCATAATAGCAAAAACTGCAGTTTTTAATCTTTAGAAGCTCGCATTAAAAAACTATTCTTACTGGTATTCTATGGCCTGGTTTAAGAAAAAAAAAGCGATAGAGAAGGGGACATTTCTGGCACAGAATTTCCAGAAGATTGGGACGTTCTTTATACTGAAAGAACCCCCCCACCATCCCTACAAGGGAATCTCGGCTTCAAAGCTGCAAACCATTCAAACGAATTTGATAGCAACATCAACACTTACGCAGGCACGCTTAGTTCCCCTAAATCTAATACATTTTTGAAGGGATTTTGCTTCAGTTCTTCATGGGTTTAAATCCATGCTTTGGGGAACTTTAGATTTACATTATGTAAGGTGTGCTTGAATGTATTCAAAAGAATATATATCTTATGCGTACATGTTTTATTTCCGACAGACATTTCAATGCATCTGAATGTGACCGAGAGTTCTTGCATATTTGACGGTCAGATCGAGTAATAATGATATTGTATGGTATTTATATAGCGCTGAAAAGCAAACAAATTGAAGCGCTTGACTACATATGAATGGAAGGAAGGAAGGAAGGAAGGAAAGAGAGAGAGAGAGAGAGAGAGGGGGGGGGGGCTAGAGAGAGCGAGCACTAAAGATAAGTGTATAATATTGTACACGAGATCTGGTGCACACTACCTTTGTAAACAGTCATTCACACTACCTTTGTAAACATTCATTCACACTACCTTTGTAAACAATGTCATTCATACATAAATGTAACTCTGTACAGAAGCCGAGGTAAAGCTTTTGTTGTATTGTTTGCATTTTATTTCAAGCATTGACAATACAATGAAGTTACTTTTTCATCGTTTTATTTTAGCTGCGAGCCGGCTACCCAACCCTACTTCAGCCTCTTTTTTTGAAGGGGGAGGTAGGCTTTTCCCAATGCTCTGACCAGCAGTGACACAATGACTGACCAACTGACTTTCGTGCGCTTTTGATTCCCCACACCATTTGAAATCTCGGAGCGCATTGATGTGTTCATTCCAATATGCTTTAAAAACACAGAAGTGACAAAACTTAATTCCAGCCATGGATCGGTGGTCTAGAGGTAACGCGCCTTCCTAGAAAGCGAAAAGTCGGTCGGAAGTGTGCAGTGGTTTGATCCCCGTTTGGGCCCGAAACTTTTCCTCCATCCATTAGACCATGAGTGATGGTCTGGTTGATAGTCCTACAGATGAAGAAGATAAATCGAGGTCCCGTGTGTTTTTAGCGCACGTAATAGAACCCACGGCAACAAGAGTAATCTCTGGCAAAATTCTGTAGAAAAAAGGCACTGATAGGGAAATACAGTTGCAGACTGGTAAAAAATGGGTGGCATGCTCTTGTGGCGACGCTCTTCCCTCCGGGGAGAGCAGCCCGAACTTCAGACAAATCTGCTGCGACTTAAAAGTGGTATAAAATAAAAATAAAATTGTTACCTTTACATCCAGAAAGTACTTACACCCCGAATAATTAAGAGCAAAACGGTTAGGAAGTTTTAAAGAGGGATTTGTGCAAACCTCGAATTTTTCTCAGTAAAGTCAGTTTGGTAGTCAAGTGCCAAGGGTGTGTGCTCACCACTAGATTAAAAACAAAACACCTAACTCTTATGGGATACATAAACATGGAAATAATACTGGTTACAAAAAAACAGTTACAAAAAACAACAAAAGCCCGATCTGTTTGATCGTCTCGAGGAATAATAAGCAACATTTTCTCCACACATTGAAAAGGGCAAGCTTATATTTCATCACATAATTATGATATAGGTAAATAAACTGGGTGCTAAAAGTAATCCATGCTTTCATACATTTCTAGCTGGGATTCAACAACAAACTAAACTGGGCTGGGGGCCACAAGAATTGGGATAAAGTGTACTCCCAGAGCGAGAAAACAACCAGTGATACTAGCAACACCAAAGCAAAATACAAACACGATACTGGCAAATACTGAAAAACCACATACAAAAAGGTTAATACTACACATGTGAATTTAATAGAATTGATCTATTACAAGAAAAATGGGGGTAATGTTTTTTTGGGAAGAAACTAGTGAGAAAGTCTTAGGTCACATGTAACAGCGTTATGCTGGCTATTTATGCAGGAGAAGAAAAGTGAAGAGTCAAGCAAGTCAATGGTGGAAGAGTAAACAAACTCTTCCTTGACAGCTGGGAACAGATGAGCCCAAGTCTGGCAAGTACTTTAAGAGAAAACCCATAAAGTCGCTCTGAGCGTTTATAACAAGGTCAGGCTATGTTGGAATAACGATCTATAGGTACAGTGGATATCACAGCAGTTCTCAATACTCAAACTCTACAATCTACACAGAAAAGAAAACAAGGGCATCATGAATAAATTGCTTCACTTTGCGTTCGTTCATTCCTTCAAAGCGAGTACATAAAAAGCAAGAATATACGGAACAGTAGCTTTAAGTAGTTAACTCCGATAAAACTACACTAAATGTTTCAATACAAAGTGTCAAAGATGTGATCCAAGAGAAACGTGGAAAAGGCAATCGCTTTAACCACAACAGTCCACTAGAATTTCTTGCTGATGAACATTTTTCCTCTACCGGAACATCTGATTTAAAGCAAAATACCATTAATGCAGCCCAGTGCTGCGTATAGCTGCTTGTAAACATTTTACGACCAGACATCCGATTTAAAGCAAAATACCATGAATGCAGCCCAGTGCTGCGTATAGCTGCTTGTAAACATTTTACGACCAGCCACTAATGCCACACAAACGCTAAACTATTTTATAGTTTTAAACCAGCCCGGATTTTATGAGAGCACAAAAGTGAAGCAAGAAGAATGGCATGCTGTTAGCGCTTTGATCTGCTGGAACACATTTCACTATTGCTACTTTGGAATTTTATAACACACACATCTGAAGTGAAGTTCCTTAGTACAAGCAGACCTAACAGATATAGTACAAAGGTTGAACAAATGCCAGACAGCAGACATAAAATCAGGCAGCAATGAGCACACTGATCAGTCTTTTATCTTTCACTTTAGTCTTGCTGGTGGGATATTTTCTCCTTTTTTTTTTTTAACATTCTTTTGATTTTGGGGGGATTATTCTTCAAATAAAACAAAATACATTGCGAGGCCTCCAGCCTCTTTCTCCCACACTTTTACAGTTCAAATTCAAGAAAAAGAAAAAAACACCCAAAAAAGGCTGTGATAGAGTGCAGACATGGCAAAGCAAAAGGCAAGTTAACAGGACACAGCAATACCTGTAAATCTTGTGCACATTATAGAATGAAAGGCAAAAATGGTTTTTCATACAAGATACCTGTTCGAATGCAAGGTTATTAAATCTGGTGTACACAGAAAATAAAAAAAAATCTACTGTGTTTTATTTGCCATTGCAATAGTTCTTCCACCTCTATCTCGTCAAAAACTGCAAATACTTTTAAGTCAATGTTGATCACAGCTGCACACCCAGAAATTTAACAGATTTTCAACCACAGAGAACTTGAATTCGTGATATTTCAGATAAGTGCCATTTTTTCATACACTAGTGATGACATGCCTGTGGTGTACCATTCCAAAACTTTGCATGCAGTACAACTACTTCCTACACAGCTGTCAAGTGTCCCCAACTTTCAGCTGCTAACCATCCCATCCCATCCCAGCTGGTGCTAATGATAGTAACTGACCACACTTGGACTTGGTAAAAAGGGCTTGCTAAATTTAGCACTCTTCACTGAAATGTTGGATTTGGGGGCTGTGCCTACACACACTTTCTTTCACACCACCTCGTTTTTGTACACACACTAAACCTCCTCTTTCACAACACCATTAATTTTTTGTACACACACTAAACCTCTTTCACAAACCTCATTTTTGTACACACACACTCTCTAAACCTCCTCTTTCACAACACCTCATTTTTGTACACACACACACACTCTGAACCTTCTCTTTCACAACACCTCATTTTTGTAACACACACTCTCTGAACCTCCTCTTCCACAACACCTCATTTTTGTACACACACACACACACTCTGAACCTTCTCTTCACAACATTTTTGTACACACACACACTCTCTGAACCTCCTTTCACAACACCTCATTTTTGTACACACACACTCTCTGAACCTCCTTTCACACCTCATTTTTGTCACACACACACACCCTCTAAACCTCCTCTTTCACAACACCTCATTTTTGTACACACACACTCTCTAAACCTCCTCTTTCACAACACATTTTTGTACACACACACACACTCTAAACCTCCTCTTTCACACCACCTCATATTGTAATGCATCCTCAATGTTTTCCAGTACCTTTCCCCCGCGATTCTTCAAACTTTTGCATTCTAAAACTGGCACCCTTACTTCTGTTTTCAAACACAATTCCTGAAACGCACCCCTTTTCAAATGATTATTCAACCATGCATTCTAAAAGAAACAGAAACCTCTACTGGTTTTAGATAAACTTTTTTTTAATGCTCCCTGCCCCAGGAACCTCTACTTTTTAGATTAAAAAAACATCCTGCCCCCATCTTCCCCTGAACCCAAGAAAACCGTTGACCAATTTCTCCCTATCTTCTTACAATAACGAACACAATTATTCTACACTCTCAGACACAAGAAATTCCTCCCTTTCCTCAGTCACTACACCTCTTTCCCCATCCCTGTATACCAGAACATTGTACCCCCCCCCCCCCCGCCTCCTTTCACCTAAAGTTCTAACTCCCTCTTCCTACCTACCCTAGCGGTACAGTTTATGATATTTTACCCGTTATATTCCGAAAGCGTCTACCGTAATGGTGGGCAAAAGTGGTTGCACACACACAAAATCTTTATATCATTGGTGAACCTTGGACCCTGTACCTGAAGAACGGACAAAAGTTATTGGTCTTTGATCATGATCACTTTAAAACTTTTTACTTTGGTGCCTTTAAAACTGGATTATGAGTGTTCGCCTCGGATTAAAAAAAATATTTTAGAAAAAGGTGTTTAAAAAACTATGTCATTCATTTCAATTCAACCACAAAATAATACTGAGCCACTGTGTTCTGCATGTACCACGTGATCTACCTGCCTTTTGTGTCCACATGTAGGGCCAAGGTTAGTGTTGAGGTTAGGGTTATAGTTAAAAGAGTTAGTAGCGGGTAAGGGTTGTCTGTCAGCTGGTCGGTCTGAATGTTAGAACGCATGTGGACACAATAGCACCTAGACAAATGGTATGTAGCCAGAGACAATGGAATACGATTTCATTTCATGTTTACAGCCCCACCGACAACAAAGGCCATGCGTAGCTCTGAATAGTATGGAGATTTAAATCGGAATCACCAATCGTATCAGTAGCTCGGGTTAATCATTGGACTTCGGAGTCCACAATTTTACATCTTCGATTGGTCAAAGGGATTTCAGGCCCAAGACATTTTTGAACAGGTTACATTCGTTTAAAAAAAAAAGAAGCTCAAACTAAGCCATGTTAGGACAAATTCTATCAGCCAGCTCTCTTCCTATCCCCACTGCTCTACATGTGCGTCCATACCCCCCCTAAACACCCCTTTCCCTTCCTTTGCCTCTCCTCCCAGTCAGCTATCCCACAACTATCCCTTTCACACACACACTTTGTTGTTTGTGTTATGACGGATATTTTTTCAAGATTTTGGAATTATTTGAATTGTATGGTTTAATATTTTTCTGGGTTTTTTGTTTTGTTTTTAATTCCACGTATGCATGTTATTGTTCTTGTTTGATTTGTATAGTTTACCATAGATTAGGTTTTTTTAATTCTATGTCTGCATATACATTATTTGTCGCTTTTCTTCTTTAGATAGATGGCTTGATGAAAAAAAGCAAATGCACTGCTTATTCAATGTACCATCTGAAAATAAAAGTTTGAAAATAAAAGTTTGACTGACTTTCACACACACACACACACTTATCCGACCAAAAAGTCATACAACACTTTTTTTTTTAAAGATATCAAACTAATTCCTAAATTCTAGACCTCATTCCCCAAGTCTGAATGTGGCTACCTTAGTAATGGGCATAAATGGTCACATATGCAAATTCTCTCCATTGACAAACATCCGAGCTTGGAGGGGGGGGGGAGGAGGAGGGAAGTGGGGGGGGGGGGAATAAAGGCAAGGGGTGTTTAGATTCCTCCCCCCTCCCCCAATTTCTTTTTACTATCATTAAATCTCACCGATGTACTCATACCACAATGCAAAATTGTACGAATGGTATAACACTGGCTAATCATCACACCGATTGGTTTACAGTACTGTGGAACTTGTTGCCAATTCTAATATGAAAAAAAATGTCCTGAGACTTTTTAACTACTCTCTCAGATGTACAATCAATGACCTTTTATTGGCCATTTTCCAATTTCTATTTTTGAAGTCTGACACTTAGCTGCCCAGTGACCACATAATATATTATGGAACAAATTTACTTATTTTCCAATAACTATGAACTTTTTTTTTTTACTACCACCCCCCAAATATTACAAAGTAATAGTAGTTTTACAAGCGTCAAGGGGCAGATTACAAAAAATCGTCATTAGATCCGATTCACCAAAAAAGTGTTGCCAGTCCCACAGGGCATAGTACATTAGTACTTTTGCAAGCAATCGTGAAATCAGATTCAATTATTCCAATAAAATCCAAGCAATTTTAGGAGCTTCCTTATAAAACAGAAAAAGACCATGATAAACACACATTCTTTCCTGTTCTAAATTCAGTGAAAAGTTATTGCAGGGCTGGAGGTTTTTCTCTCAAGGAACCACTGGATCATTGAAAAAAGGACACCACTCACTCGAAAAAAAAATCAAACTTTTCCTCAAAAGTTTTTTCTCAAATTATTTGATCAGACTCATTCACTACCCCCCCTCCCCCCAAAAATATACAAAATTCCAAGATACTCTTTGCCCCACAAGCACGATATATCAGAGGTTGATACAAAAATGTTAACTTTTTGTATACGATTAAAAAATTGTTCTGATTTTGCCGCACTTCCTACATGATACTTTGTACACATTATACAATCCACAACAAATTTTGAAGTACATTCTCAGGCACTGACCCGTTTTTCCTTTGCCAGTTATCTCCTCGCTAAAAATCCTTCCATAAAATTGATCTTAAAACAAAACCTCAAATTGAAATTGATCCCATCAAATAACCAACACATAATTATTTGCCAGGAACCACAAACTGGTCCAAACATGAATTTCTCAATCTCAGTAGAAGTCATGTCAGAAACCGAGTATTTTCTCAATCATCTGATTGGATTCCGTCCAAAAGACTAAAGTCATATCCAAGACATTTACAAAGTTCCCTGGCCTGCAAGCTTGTTATATCAAAGGACTTGTACAGAAATTTTCAACTATTTTTATTTCATAAAAAATAATAGTCACACTTCCTAAGCGTACTTTACATTCTCCATTACATTTCTTGAAGCACATTCTTAGTTAAGCATGGATCACCACTTCTGTCTGCCTATAATTGTGTGTGTGTACGTGTATAAAGATTATATTTCAATCACTTTGTGATAAAGTTTGTTTCTTGTCCTTATATATGGCTTGTAACCCACCCGAATTTCTCTTTATTGAGAGAAAATAAAGTACTGGTACTGGCAATCTTCTTCAATGCTGCTATAGCTTAATTAATGAGCAGCCACTTTATAACCCTCAGAATACGCATAACAAATCTTGATCCACATCAAGCTCAAAGTTTGACCACTGAACACAGTACAAGCCCTTTTAAACGTACCAAAAAGAAACACTCCAAATCAATTCACTTTACAAAATTTATCAACTACCCAACAGACACTAGTTCCCTAAAATATGAAATGATGTCTAGAGCAATAACTGCCCTAATGTGAAATGCATGCCTTCCGAGACTTATGGCAACTGAATCCATTTGCCTGTGTTAGTTGCTTTTTTAGTGTGTACCAATGCATGCAGTCTTCAGTGCGATTGGTGATTAAATCTATCTGGGTTTCTCATTGCTCTAAATGCCATTACTTGTCCATTCTACTTGCTATATATATTACTGTTTTTCCCATAAACTGCCTCCTGAGAGATACTTTTGCATAAGCCCACTCAGTGTCCCCCAATGCCCTCCATAGACACTGGGGGAACCTTTTATTACTCGAGTGTCTTCCTGGGCTGCAGCGTTGTTCTTGATAGGTGTCCACGGTAGATGGATGTCTTTGACAGATGTTATCATATCTGAAAAGAAATAATTGTCAGACTTGCTTTACACAAAAGTAGGAGAATAAGACCTGGAAGTCAGCAAAGGAAGAAGGGAAAGGTAAGGGAAAAGGCAGAAAAGAAAGTGATAGAAAAGGGAAAATTATCATGGCAAGCCAATGGAGACTTTAACCTGTGTGTGTGTGTGTGTGTGTGTGTGTGTGTGTGTGCGTGTGCGTGCGCGTGTATACCTCCTATGCTAGACATGAGCCTACCCCTCAAAATGATATAAAAAATTCTACCTAGTTTCAAAACTACCAAAGACTGCCTTTTAAGGAAAAAACCCTGGCAGCATTTTTTTTGGAAGGGGCCATTCCACAGTCAATTTTTTAATAGCTAACGGGACCAATTTTGAATCAAAATATTGGGCTGTTAAGGTATAGGCATTTCATTTTGCCACGGATACAGTGCTGTTCTAAAGGTATGAATGGGGCTATAATTTTTTGCTTTGAATACACTGTAGAGAAGCTGCTGTTATGCATGACAAAGATGAACTCGGGGAGCAAAAAGCTTACATACTCTTGGGTAGTACCTTTTTGCAGCAATAACAAAAGAACTATTTGTTAACAAGTATGCCTGGTCTGAACGACACTTTTGATTTGAAAAAGGCCAGAATATATATGCTACAAATGCAGGACACAGAAATACTACGCTTTGAAACAGATTAAGTTTACAATTGTTCTTTAAACAAAAAGTCACATTGCACTTCTGTGCTTTGTTAACTCATAAAAATGCTTTGATTCACACATTACTTTGAAGAATGAATGAATTCACAATTATTCTCTAAGACTGTGACATTCACATTTTCCGTTATGGAAATGTTTAAAAGATTTAAGCCTGATGTCATGTAAAAAGAAATCGGTCTTCTTTAAAGACATTATCACATTCCATGTTTTGCTTTATTAGCTTAAGTACGATTTGATGCCAATTCGTAACAAAATTATTTTCGCACTTATTTTGTAAAGACAAAAATTCGTTCTTTACTTAATTAGCTAAACCATCAAAAATGATTCGATCTCAACATTTAGAAACAAAAAATAAAAATAATGAGCTGTCTAGAAAGTTCTATTACATCTTATGCTTACTAGCTCAAATTCAAGACAGTTTGATCTAATTTTGAATGGAAAAACTCAACATTCTCACATATAACCTTAAAATATTACAATTTTGTACTAGTCTTTAACCATACGACTTTCCAAAGCAAAACCCCAGTTAATGATGGCTGAAATACGACAGGAGGCACTTGGCTCCATTCCCACAGCTCCTAACAGCAAGGGAGTCCTAATCACTGACATTTAAAGGCGAGATAGTCTTCTCGGAGACTCGGCCATATATCACATTTACTTGACAACGTTACTTTGAAAATAAGTGCATTAATGTTTACACACTTATGAGATGTGCTCTCAGTCCCAACTATTGCAACGATAAACTCAGGTAAAACGTGATCTTCAACCCCTTGTCTAGATAGAGTTAATCTTTCCCTGGTGACTCAAGTCTGCAAATGTACACTAAAACTGTACAACACCCCCCACCCCCAAATCTGTTTTAAGAACATTTTACACATGTTTCCACCAGCAATGAGAGAGAATAAAAAAAAGGTAAAGGAGTCCCATAACCTATGAGGTCGTAGGGGAGCGAGGTGTCAGAGACCTCACTTCTCTAGGGCCAGCATATTGAGGGCGGCGCCCATCTCCTCTCCCTCGCTGCTTTACCTTCCCTGACCCTAAAGAGGGCAGGTACCCATTTACAGCTGGGTGAACTGGGGGAACTGTACTGAAGCCAAGGCGCGCAAACGGTCACCCATCCAACTGGTAACCACGCTCGACGCTGCTTAACTTGGCTGGGGGAAAGCGAGTGCTCCGACCACTGAGCTATCCCGTCCCATTTAGAAAAAAAAAACACTTTTGCTACAAATAGTAGCTATTTTTCTAATTGGGATTTTTAAAAACAAAAATCTTGATTGTATGTCATGCCTGGCACACACAGACTTACGGAATAGTGATGCTCGTCTCCATTGGGTCAGGATTTTCTGTCCTGGGAGACTGGCTGCATCTTTCACTTCAGGCGTGCTGGGGACAACCCTGCACATTGCAGCTTCTGCTGACAAAACTAATGGCGAGTTCATGGCCTGGTTTTGCCATCCCAATTCGACTTTGGATTTTACTGGAACTGTTCTGACCGACATGGTACCTGGTACCAAAAAAAATTCACAAAATTTATGCCCGGGACAGGGAGACAAAAAAAGAGTGCAAGAAGATAGTTCAAATGAAAATGAAAGACAGGCAGAAAAAGCAAAATGGTTTAAGTGGAAACAGACATACAAGGACTGAGAAACCGAACAGAAAAAGGCAGACAGTCAACAACACAGTCAACAACAGACAAAAAACAAATCAAGGCAGACACATATATTTGGTTAGGCAGACAGAAAAAGGCAGACAGTCGACGACAGACAAAAACATCAGTCAGGTAAGGCAGACAGAAAGATGAGACAGTTAAAAGGTACCTGATAATTTCTTTCTGTCATGTGAAGTGCCCGATGGTGTTGGACTTGACTGGCACTGTCATGTGAAGTGCTTGGTGACGTGAGTGGCACTGTCATGTGAAGTGCCAGGTGGTTTTGGACTTGACTGACACTGTCATGTGAAGTGCCAGGTGGTGTTGGACTTGAGTGGCACTGTCATGTGAAGTGCCAGGTGGTGTTGGACTTGACTGACACTGTCATGAAGTGCCTAGAGGTGTTGGAGTTGAGTGGCACTGTCATGTGAAGTGCCAGGTGGTGTTGGACTTGACTGACACTGTCATGAAGTGCCTAGAGGTGTTGGACTTGACTGGCACTGTCACGTGAAGTGCCAGGTGGTGTTGGGCTTGAGTGGCACTGTCATGTGAAGTGCCTGTGATGTTGGACTTGACTGGCACTCTCCCGTCTCATGGTTCCTGGTAAAACATGGAGCACCATAACGTTAAAAATATGAAGAAATAAGCTAACAAAGAACAACAGAGAAACAATAGACGGAGACAATGAACACATTGAAAACAATGTCAAGTCTTCACCAGGAGAGAGAGGTTAGTTAAAAAAAAGAAGTAAAAACAGAAGTAAAGAAGAGGCACGTATAAAGTACTAAACAAATATTCAAATTTATCTTCAATTTAAAAGAAAAATAGGGCAGAAAAAATGAAGATTTTCAAATAAAAAATCCACCCCCAAACCCAAGAATCCCTGGACAGAGAAATTTCAGGTCTAAAATTAAAGACGCCGCCCCCCAAAAAACAACAACAACAACAACCCAAAGAGGAAACAAAAGAGATACCAGCGATTCCAGACACACAGCCCCTGAAGGCAGTAAGTCATCCGTCATCAGTGTGACTGAAAATCCCAGTTTATTGGCTCTGATCTAAGAATTTGATTAATTACATAAAATTCTTCATCATTTGTTAAAATTTGAATCCAGTTTTTAGTGTTGATTCGAATGTTCAAATATATACAAATGGACCACAAAGTTATTTCAATCAAACTATTTTTGTATTTAAAAAAAAATATTGGCAAACAAAAAGGCACTTCAACACAATCATGAGACTATTTCAGATATATAGAAGCTGCTATGTCTGCAACACACACACACACCACAAGCTATGTAAGTAAAAACCTGAGGAACTACTTTGAGAGAATGAATTTTCTCCTGAAATGAACTGAATAAAAAAAACAAAAAGACATGGATCATACATTAGATAGTAAAATGCTGTAAGGGTTTATGTACTTACACATTCAAGGACTTGATGGAGCAGATGAGGACTCCCAGATGATTCACACGATGATTCATTAGGTTGGGACCCGAGTTTGATGATGGGAAGGCTAAAGAGATGCATCAGTCACAATGCGTCATCCCCACTGTCTCAAAGCCCTTGTAGGTGTGATTTTCATTTGCCTTACACCGTCAGATGTGTCTGCAAAATGGCATGTCTTTTCCAGCTCCTCTTCGCAGTACAAATTGCAGGGTTATCTCTGTACACAATCTTCAAGTCGCTGTATAG
Organism: Rapana venosa; assembly: GCA_028751875.1. NCBI lineage: Eukaryota > Metazoa > Mollusca > Gastropoda > Neogastropoda > Muricidae > Rapana > Rapana venosa. Next base: position 49,830,825 of record CM054150.1, on the reverse strand, counting down.
CATGCATCTTTGAAGGATGTGCTTGCTGTCTGGTTTTCCTTACCACAGGCACACAGGGAAGAAGGAACTAGTTTCAGCTTTGTAGACATGTGATTTAGCTTTTGTGCCCTGTGTGGAATCTTAGAATGGTGATCTGTTCTTCTCTTGAGATGGAAGTTGTCCTCAACTCTGGGTCGGGCCATTTATTTGATGATCGTTTTTTCAGAGAAGGGGAGGCCGCTTTTGCACGTTCTTTTTGTGCCCCATGTTGTGCAAGTTCAGCCTGTACATTGCCAGGTACACCACAATGGGCAGGATCCATTGCAGCGTTACACGTTTGGTTTGTGTCAGGAGCTGTAGTTCATGCTGGAGTTCTGTCTGCAGATAGGACTTGTAGGACTGACAGAGCATTGGTGACAAACCACTTGCGGCATTTCTCTTTGGCGTGTGACCAATTTTTGGACAACCAGATCAGTGCTAACCAGATCACTGTCACCCAGATTGCACTCAGATTCTTGCATTTTTCCCTATTTCATTTCAGTTTATTCTGATTGTGGCTCATTTTATAGCCGGCTTAATTACATCTTATTTGACACCTTACTTTTTGTTTTATTTCTGAACCTTTATATTAGTTTACCTATTTTGTTTTATTTCTAGATTTTAATCTCATTTTATCCGTTTTATTTGAACCTATGTTTTAAATCTCAAATTTTATCTCTCTTTTGTTTTATTTCTAGTTTTCTTTCTCATTTTATCTATTTTATCTAACTTTATTTCAATCTATTTTATTTCATTCTAAGTTTTTAGCAAGGAATACTGATGCAATCGAAAGGTGGTTCCCAGTGATCATTAGAAGACAACTGACAGGAAAATCCAATGGCCAAGACTAACTAAAGCCAGATAGAACTTGAGGGGCAAAATTTGTTAAGAGCAGAGGGAAATGTACAGGTTGGATCTGTAGACCAGCTGAGCAAGGAAGCAGCTGTGTGACTGGCAGCTTTGCATGGTCACTTCAATGATGAATGTTGAACTGCCGAAACTGCCCCTTTTTCTTTTCCCTACTCTCCAACAACATTGGCCTAACAAGGTGAGGTCAGAGCGTTTGTGGCGAGAAGGTGAAGGATTGCAGCAGAGTATCTGAAAATATAGACAAACAAATATGTGATAAGTATGTAGTGTCCGATTAAAGTAAATTGTGTGTGCGTGCGTGCGTACGTACGTGTCTGTACTCGCGTGCTTGTGTGCCTGTATGTTCCACTGTTAGATTTATGGACATGTGTTCCAGTAAAAACAAAGCCATACATTTCAGTTTCTCTCTCTCTCCGTGTGTGTGTGTGTGTGTGTGTGTGTGTGTGTGTGTGTGTGGTGTGCGTGTGTGCGCGAGTGTGTGTGGGCGCGCGCGCGCGCGTGGGCCCCTGTGTACACATGCATGCAGGTAGGTGCAGGCACCTGTATGTGTGACGTGGCTTCTTTAAATGAACAAGTCTTTGAGGCTGGAAAACAAATGACACTAAATTGACGCTAACGGTCAGTATACAGGATTATATCAGTTTACTCTGATGGGTTTAACTACTGTATGCTCTACGACTTTGAACATTAGCAGTCAAGTCACTGTGGTGAAACTCCTTCCACCATGATGTAAACCAGAAGAAAAAACTGCCTCCCTGCCCTTTGGAGTTAGTAGATCATTTCTGTCTGCTTAAAAAAATTGTTCGGGGAAAAATAAAAACCCAGCAAAAATAAAACAGATTGGGAGGGCATTACAGTACTAGTAATTCAGCCAAACTGTCCTGAAGAGATGAACATAACCAGCTATATTAATCAGCGTTTTATCCACTACCTCTGAATGCGGCTACAAAAATAGTGGGCAAAAACAGTCGCACACGCAAAATTTCACCATTGGGGAAACTCAAGAGCTGTATCTGAGCAACGAAAAAAAAGTCCCAACGAGTCAAGACTACAGCAGCCATAATGTGGGCAAACGGTTGCATACACAAAATCTCGCCATTGGTGAATCATGGAGGGCTAGCAGAGGAATGAATTTTTTTAAAAATCATACTCACAATTAGATGATAGTTGAAAGTTGCACGTCTCCATCACAGTGGCATCCGCAGCTGCAAGAAGCTCATTAGTCTGAAGTTTTGCTGGTTCCCGTTTTTCTTTTGCGGTCGTCAGATGAACAGCTCAGTCTTTGTGATGAAGGCAGAAGTATGTTGCAGGTCCTCCTCCATGTTGCTGTAGGGCTGCTTGTCCACTAGGGTGGGGGGTAGGCTAGATCCTCTTACTAGTAATGTTTTGTGTAGAAAGTAGGGATGCAATGCATTTTCTGTTGTCTGCCTGCCAGTCTTGCAAATTAGCTTTATAAAAAAATGTCTTTTCGAGGTGATTCGTTATCAAGTGTGCTTGCAGTAATGTACTTGCACGTCAAGGGATGATTTTAAAGCGTTTTTGACCTTGACTTGCAAGGACAACTGTTCTGAGTGACCTATGCGGAGTTTCATGTACATGACACTTCACGTGGTTGTGGCCTGCCCCGAGCCCCAGCATACACCTTCTCCGGTAGTGACAGCGGGTAACTGGGATCTACACACAGACACACACAAACCCAAACCACTGACTATCATGCAATAAAAGAATTCGGCGCTAAAGAACCCTTAAAAACATTTCTGATAGAGTAATGAACATAGAATTTATATAGAATAAACATACAATTTATGTAAATTTTTACACAGGCACCTCACCCATGTACAAAAACTGAATATAACAATACTTTGGATAGACTTTCTTTGGGATAGATGACAAAATTAACAAAACTACATGCACACGGAGACTGGCTGTAAAAAAGCACACGAGTCATTCATCATATATGTATTTTTTAAATTGGGGGGTGGGGAAGTAAGAAAGGGCAGGACAGCCTAGTGGTTACAGCGCTGTGCTCGTGATCTGGCGGCCCGAGTTCGAGTCACTACCAAGGTACCACTATTTCTTGTCTCAATTTTTCGAACACTACTACTGACTGCACTCCCCTGAATGTTCTTTGGGCGAGACTATAAACAGGTCCCGTATTCGAACGCACGTAGAACATCTTGCGGACACGTTAGAGCTAGTTTTGCCTTTTGGTAGAGAAGGCTACGCCACTGCATGACGGTGGGAACAGACGAGAATTCTAAAACTGCACGAATACTGGTGACTGACTAATGAAGTCGGAAAGCGGCTTCCTGTATGGTGGGCGAAACCGGTCGCCTACGCAAAAATCTCACCACTGGTGAACCTCGAGGCTCTTATTGAGGAACAGAAAAAAAGACTAAATAAAAATATAACTATAAGCTAAAAAAGCCCCAAACATTTCAAAAGCTTTTTTGATAAGACAGTTGGCAGTAGAAAATTAGAGAAAATAACCACAGTTCTAAATGTGCTTCTGAGCTGTCAATTTCTTTCAAACGCTAACGTTGAGACTGGCTATTTTTTTCTTTTTAGCCACGCAGCTGGCGAAATTGTGCTAAAATGTATGGGGTATTTTTTTGCAAACACAATCCTTCTCACAAGTTGAAACTTCAAAGTGACATTTATCTGGACTAAAGTTAACGACTGTCAATACACTACACCAGCTTAAATTTTGGAAACGGGTGCACTGCGAAATGAAGCTCAGAACTTTAGACCTGGGGTTACCATTTGGACGCATTAACTTGTAATAAAATCTGTCAGTGAGTGGAAAGTAATCATTACCAACCATCTGCATGCAGACTGCTATCTTCATTCTTTTCGGCACCTGGTGGAAGACGCAGAGAGCATTAACCAGTGCTGACAAATCTTTCAAACTCAGCTTTGCAAACTGAACTCACTTTCGCGCTCACATCACCGCACTGGACTGTCACGTGACAAAGCGGGGTAACTCTTAAATTAGATGGGAGGGGGTAGGATAATTTGAAAATCCGAAGAGCGTTGCCACGCTTGACATTTTTCACCAGGATATTTAGCAAAACTTGGAGTATTATAATATTCCAGCAGCTATTTCTTTATTACAAATTTACGAAAGATAAAAAACAACTGGAGTTTATCTTTTTTCCCTGGAGGTCAAATGTCTAACTTTGCACATACCTTACCACAGTAAAAATAAGCTATGACGTGGATACCCCGAAATGGGTTGGGATCCACCAGATTTTACTTGAACTAAACACTGCTTGAAGTATTCAGTGCAGTTCCGTAAAGGCTCCTTAAAGGCCTTAAAGTAGAAGTCAAGTCACTAGATCGAGAGCACATGGAAATCTTGCCCCACAATGGTAATAGACTATACAACTCCTTGACTCGGAATACGAAATTCTTTTCCTCCCCTTGCTTTTCAATGCGTTTTCATTTAAAACATTTAGCAATCATCAATAGCCAACGCATCGATGCTCTACTTAAAAATAAGACATTTACCTGTATCCTATAGTGAAAATGGCCCATGGTGTAGATTTTCTGCATGCGTGAACCCAGACGGTCTTGTCTTAGGCATCGCCAAATCGGAAATGTGAGAGGAGAGTGGGGAACAGAATTCTTAAACCTTCTGTGGGTGAGCAGAGTTCAACACGGAGCACCCGCAGTGAGGGTGATAACTTGCTAGGTTTTCTTTTTTTTTTTCTTTCCTTCTCCTCCCCTCCCCTCTCCCCTCCCCTCTCACCTCCCCGTTTTATCACTGGCTGACCAGGTTTTCTTTTTCCCCCTTCCCTTCTTTCCCTTGTTTTTATCATAGGCTGGCCACAGGCTGGCAGAACATCTTGCGCATACGCTAAATCATGTTCCACTTTTTGTAAGAGTAGGCCATTGTGTGCCGGAGGGAACAGATGACAAAATTTACAAAACCGCATACACACGGGGACTGAATGTAAAAAAAGCACATGAGTGCTTATTCCATTATCCTCGATATAAAAGAATAAAGGAAAAAAAAGGAATAAGTGGCATGATTTTTTCTTTCAGCTTGCTGTTTGCGTAATCAGACTTCTTGCTTTGCTGACCTGTGCGTTCAGTTGCTTGCTACCTAAGAATGGCTTTGTGTTACTGCATATGAAAATAATACAGTGTGAAAGAAGGAAAACGAGAAAAGGCTAAAACGCAATAAAGAAAGAAAACAATGAAAGTTTTTAAAAAACGAAGGGGAAACAAAGAGGAAAGAATGAAATGAAATAGAGACCCCACAAAAAACCCCAACAAAAAACCCCGAAAGCAAAGAAGAAAGAACAGGAAAGAAGAAAGACACACAGAAGGAAATTAGGAATGAAGAAAAAAAAGCAAGGCAGACAGAAAGAAAAAAAACAAAACAAAGTAAGAATGCCTGAGAAAAGAAAAAAGGAAGCAACAGTACAGACAGAATCAATAAATAAAAAGAAACAAAATGAAAGAAATAATGAAAGAGGAAAAGAGAAAAAAACCAATAAAGAAAAGCCAAATTAAGAGAAAAAAACACAACAAAAATGGGATAGGAGGAGGGAAGAGAGAAGAAGAGAAGAGATTAGAGAGAGAACAGAGAATGGGGAGAGAGAGAGAGAGAGAGGAGAGAGAGAGAGAGAGAGAGAGAGAGAGAGAGAGAGCAGCCAGACAGACAGACAGACTGAGAACAACAAATAGAGAGACTTAAAAAATGACGGACAGACAAAGAATTCAGACTAATCAACAAAAGTACTCACATACATGCGCTGCTGCTGCTGCTGCTGCGCGTACGCACACACACACACACACACACACACACACGCAATTAGTACACGTAAAAGAAACCAAGGCAACAGGAATGTTATCCATGGCAGAATACTGTTAAACCACTCTCATAGATAAATAAACACTTTTTTTTCGTCTAATATCACTTACAGTGAACAGACGTTAAATTGAAGACAACAACAACAACAACATAAATAAACACACATGCAGAAAGATGTATTTTTAAAAAAATGGTGGCGCTGCACTTGTGGTGACGCGTTCAGTCCGAATGAATGATTCTTTTCTTCAGTGCAAAAGACGTAAAGCTGACATTAGAAAAGTTGAAACTGCTTACCTGCACTTGTTGTCATCCACTGCTACTTTTCTCAATAATGTAATATTAATTTGGTTGAGTGGGGAGTTGTATCTCTTGTAGATACAAGTGTACGCCCATTTTGATTATAATCTATTTTCTTTTCTGTGCTTGACCTATAAGTGTATGGAAATGTTTGGGTTATTATCAAGCTAAGAGTGACCACTCGGCAAAATATAAGTCTTTATTACCTCTCCTGCAACCTTTTAATAGAATTCTCAAAGACAATGCACTAATATCCAATAGGCATTTATTTTCTTCTAAATATATATTTCTGAATTTTAGGGAAAAAATTTATTTTGAACATATTTTCTTTCTCTTTTATCTTTTGATGGCAGCTTTTATAACCCACAATGATATCATATTATATTCTTGTGAATGCGTTTGAAAACGTCTGAATTATGAAAAGTGCCTTGCTGTAAGGTACCACTGGAGACACTGTGTATATATCGGCGAAGCATTCAGAAGTACACGGATTAAAGATATCTAAGAAATCTCCAGACATTGAATAAACACACACACTTAAAGATAAAGTTCTTCACAATGCCAAAGTTGTAATCAGGTTGCGTATCCACCGTTGGAGAGTCTGTGGACTTTATCTACTTCACACGATACCTTGATTACTCTTTATGTCAGGTAGACACATTTTCTTACTTTGAGCCATGTGGATTATCAAAACCATAAACAAACATCTCTGTATCTCCCTAGACCACAAATCCCCCTTTTTTATTCTTTGCATGATGGCAGCATACCTTACTAAAAATGCTTGTTCCTTAGAAAGGTTGACATTTAATTACTCAGATCCTTTTAAAACTTATTAAATAGTTGATCCTTAGAAACGCTAAGATGTATGTCCACAGGTCCTTTTAAGAAATCTTAAATACGAGTTTTTTATTTTTATTTCGAGGATAATGGAATAAGCACTAATGTGGATTTTTCATCCAGTCCCTGTGTGTATGTAAATTTTGTTATCTTCCCACCGGCTCACAATGGCCTACTCTTCCGAAAATCGGAACGGATTTTAACGTGTGCGCAAGGTGTTCTGCGTGCGTTCGCACACGGGACCTTGGTTTTACAGTCTCATCCGAAAGACTTGTGGGGAGAGAGTGGAATCGGCACTGATGATAACCACAGGGACACTTAGACATCTTCATTCAGTCTCTAAATCGGAAAAAATCTCTGGTGGGACGAGAAGGGGGAGAACAGCCCGAATTTCATGCAGAGAACTCTGCCGCGACATGAAGTGGTATACAAATCAAAATCAATCACAACAGATTGATGTTCCCCCTACACCACTCCCTTCCTAATTCGTTTACTGTCATTTCATGAAGACTGGCGAAAATGAAAACAATGGCATATTTTTGAATATCATAACATACGAATCTATGTGTGTAGAAGTGGCTGTGTCAGGTATTTTATAATACTTGTTCATACCAGACTTGGAAGTGACAGATATTTTATATTTCTTTTACATACCAGACTTCTCTTCGTAAGATTCGGGCTGAAATTTAATGTTCACCGCCCGCCCATCTTTTATGTATAGATTGAGACTCAATTGTGCAGTGTATTTGCTATTCACCGTTCGTTAGTAATTAAATGTCCTGTGTTACGTACTATGTACTATAGAGAAAATTGTTGTATTTGATTAAAATATGCAATGATGCTAATGACCTTTTCAGCAGCAGATGCTTTTTTTCTTCTTTCATTTTAGAAAGACACTTGCAGTGCATAATACACACAAAACAAAAATCACATTGTGTGGGTGGGTGTATGTACATGCGCACACGTATGTGTATGTGTGTGCTTACGTGTGGTGATGGTCGTGATGTGTGTGTGTGTGTGTGTTCTTTAATTTAAGGTCTTTGCGTGCGCGCGCGCGCGTGTGTGCGCGTGTGTGTTAGTGCGTGCGTGCGTGTACTCCTGACCTCAAAACTGTAATGCTTCAGTGAGATCAGACATTATATTACAGGCCCCCTCCCTACCCCCTCACCCCCTCACCCAAACAGCCCTGCCTTACCTTACTGTGCCTTCCACTTACAAGGAAAACTCTTGCTTGTCCTGGTGAGAAGTAAACAGTAGAATAAAAGTGTGTCACCGCTGTGTGAAGTCGATTATGTTTATGTATACATATTGCTGACACTGCCTCGCCTACATATGAACAACTTCTTCTTCTTCTTTGTCGAACGTTCAGACAGTAACCATTGTTGTGTGTGATGATGAGCGTGCTGCCATTAAGCGCCTGACAAGTCAGGCCCAGCGCAATCCCACTTCGGTGTAGTTGTGTGTTATCTGTATTTTTGACTAAAGTGAGTGTTTCGTCAATTGTTACTTTTTAAAATTTTATTCAAAAGTTTCTTGCAAGGGGATTTACATTTTTTTCTTTGGGTTCTACCACGACGCGAGCTGTTGCTGTTGATATCGGTTGTCAGTGCGTTGATGTATGTATTTATATTCTTAAATAATTCTTATGTATCATGCATATTAGATATGGAATTTGATTGAATATGAAAAGGCCCACTCGCTTTTACATTTTACACCAGTCCCTGCAATGCAGTTTGTCATTATTCACCGTTCCCACCTTCACAAGGTAACTCTTCGAAAGCGATCTTTTACTGTACCAAGATGTACATGAGTAGCAACAGCCTCGTGTAGTTCACGACTTTTAGGAAAAGTGGAGTCGGACTGATGTTTAATCCGGTATAATATCCAATAAACAACGACAGCTAGAGATGTTTAACATGTAATCTGTTCATTCCATTCTTTGTGAAGATTTAAAGTTACGAAGTGACAGTGCTAATACAGCTGTGGCCTGGTCAGATTTAAATGTTGACGAAGTGACAGTGCAATCAGCCTTGTGTCATGTGTCAGATTTAAATTTGACGAAGTGACAGTTCCTATTAGCTCTGTGGTCAGATTTAATGTGACGAAAGTGACGTGCTAACAGCAGCAGATTTAAATTGTTGCAAGTTGAGTGTAATACACCCTCTAGTCAGATTGAAATGTTGCGAAGTGACAGTGCTAATGCGCTGTGTGTCAGTTAAATGTTGACGAAGTGACATGCTTAATACAGCTTCTGTCAATTTAAATGTTGACGAATGACAGTGCTAATGCAGCTTCTAGTCAGATTAAATGTTAGAAGTGACAGTGAATACCTGTTGTGTCAGATTAATGTGAGAAGTGACAGTGCTAATACAGCTTTGGTCAAAATTTTAAATGTTACGATAGTACAGTGTAATACGCCTGTGTGGTCAATTTAATGTACCGAGTGACAGTGCATACATACTCTGGTCAGTTAATGTTACGAATGCAGTGTAATACATACTCTGTGGTCAGATTTAATGTTGACGAAGTGACTAGGCAATACAGGCCTGTGTGGATAGATTATAAATGTTGACAAAGTGGACAGTGCTATGCAGCCTGTTGGTCAGTGAAAGTTACGAAGTGACAGGCAATACAGCTGTGTGGTCAGTTTAAAATGTTGACGATTGACAGTGCTATACAGCTTGTGTGTCAGATTTAAATGTTGACGAAGTGACAGTGCTAATCAGCCTCTGTGGTCAGATTTAAATGTTCACGAAGTGACAGTGCTAATACATACTCTGTGGTCAGGTTTAAATGTTGACGAAGTGACAGTGCTAATACAGCCTGTGTGGTCAGATTTAAATGTTGACGAAGTGACAGTGCTAATACAGCCTGTGTGGTCAGATTTAAATGTTGACGAAGTGACAGTGCTAATACAGCCTGTGTGGTCACTGGTCAGATTTAAATGTTGACGAAGTGACAGTGCTAATACAGCCTGTGTGGTCAGTGGTCAGATTTAAATGTTGACGAAGTGACAGTGCTAATACAGCCTGTGTGGTCAGATTTAAATGTTGACGAAGTGACAGTGCTAATACAGCCTGTGTGGTCACTGGTCAGATTTAAATGTTGATGAAGTGACAGTGCTAATACAGCCTGTGTGGTCAGAATTTAAATGTTGACGAAGTGACAGTCCTAATACAGCCTGTGTGGTCAGATTTAAATGTTGACGAAGTGACAGTGCTAATGCAGCCTGTGTGGTCAGATTTAAATGTTGACTGAAGTGACAGTGCTAATACAGCCTCTGTGGTCAGATTTAAATGTTCACGAAGTGACAGTGCTAATACATACTCTGTGGTCAGATTTAAATGTTGACGAAGTGACAGTGCTAATACAGCCTCTGTGGTCAGATTTAAATGTTCACGAAGTGACAGTGCTAATACATACTCTGTGGTCAGATTTAAATGTTGATGAAGTGACAGTGCTAATACAGCCTCTAGTCAGATTGAAATGTTGACGAAGTGACAGTGCTAATACAGCCTCTGTGGTCAGGGTGGATCGGTGGTCTAGAGGTAACGCACCTGTTACGAAGCGAAAAGGCTGAAAGTGTGGCGTGGTACAGTTTAAATTTTTCACCCATCATAGACATGAGTGGTATCCTGGCGTAGTCTTTCGGATGAGACGAAACCGAGTCCCGTGTGTTACACGTACTATTCGCGCACGTAAAAACCACGGAAAATAATGAGTTGTCCCTGCAAATCTAATAAAGCCACTCTGATAGGGAACAATACAGTGGCAGAAATAAAGAAGAAAAAAGGTGAAGGGTGGGCAGCGTAAGTGCGACGCGTTCTCCGCTCTCCGTGGGAGCACCGAAATTTCACGGAGAGAACTGCCATGACTTAAAGTGGTATGAAATAAAATCTGAGCGCTTTGATTGGTTGCTTTACAAGATTCAGCGCTATATAAATTCCATACATTATTATTATTATTATTATTTAAATGTTGACGAAGTGACAGTGCTAATACAGCCTCTGTGGTCAGATTTAAATGTTCACGAAGTGACAGTGCTAATACAGCCTCTGTGGTCAGATTTAAATGTTGACGAAGTGACAGTGCTAATACAGCCTCTGTGGTCAGATTTAAATGTTGACAAAGTGACAGTGCTAATACAGCCTGTGTGGTCAGATTGAAATGTTGACGAAGTGACAGTGCTAATACAGCCTCTGTGGTCAGGTTTAAATGTTGACGAAGTGACAGTGCTAATACAGCCTTTGTGGTCAGATTGAAATGTTGACAAAGTGACAGTGCTAATACAGCCTCTGTGGTCAGATTTAAATGTTGACGAAGTGACAGTGCTAATGCAGCCTGTGTGGTCAGATTTAAATGTTGACGAAGTGACAGTGCTAATGCAGCCTGTGTAGTCAGCGGGACTATAAACAGCAGGAGTGGATAGGACTGGCTATAAAGTAGCATGTGAATATCTGCTTGTGTTTTTGTTGGTCAGGTGTGTCATATCTACATACTAAAAAACCCGGCGTAAGTTGATTCATATTGTTTTATTCATGCTGCGTATACCTTATCCTAAAACGTATGTTATAGGTATGTATGTATCGCGTGCGGGTGTGTGTTCGTTCATTCTTTGATTTAACATTTTTTCGCTATCAGCTATATTGACGAAAGGAACAGATAGAGAGAAATGAAGGAGATAAACAGATGGCTGTATGTTACTGAAATTCAGTAGTATATCTATCTATCTCTATCTATCTATCTATCTATCTATCTAGCTATCTATCTATCTATGTAAAGGTGTCCAATAACCTGTAAGATCGTAGGGGAGTGAGGCGTCAGAAACCTCACTTCTCTAGGGGCCAGCATATTGAGGGCGGAGCCCATCTCCTCTCCCTCGCTGCTTTACCTTCCCTGACCCTAAAGAGGGCAGGTACCCATTGACAGCTGGGTGAACTGGGGGACTGTACTGAAGCCAAGGCGCACAACGGTCACCCATCCAACTGGTAACTACGCTCGACGCTGCTTAACTTGGCTTGGGGAAAGCGAGTGCTCCGACCACTGAGCTATCCCGTCGCCATATATTTATTTTATTTTATTCTTTTATATCGAGGATGATGGAATAAGCACTTATGTGCTTTTTTACATCCGGTCCCCGTGTGTATGCGATATTTGTAAATTCTGTCATCTGTTCCCACCGGCACACAATGGCCTACTCTGACGAAAAGCGGAACAGGATTTATAGAGAGTGTGTGTGTATGTGTGTGTGTGTGTGTGTGTGTGTGTGTGTGTGTGTGTGTGTGTGTGTGTGTGTGTGTGTGTGTTAGTAGTAGTAGTCTTCACTTTTCAATTACATACATACATACACATATACATACATACATACATACATACATACATACATGCATACATACATACACACATACATACATACAAACATACATACAGACACACACACATCGATCCATCCAATGCATCCGCTTTCTTCTCGCACATAAGAATATCTCACATATGCACACCTGGTCATAATAATTATTTCTTTCTATTTATTTTTTACTATTTATTCCTTTATTTCCAGGTTAATCAAATAAGCACTCATTATCTTTTTTCCATCAAGTCCCCGTGTGTATGCAGTTTTGTAATTTTTGTTCATCCGTTAAGTCATACAACCGCATTATTCTTGCAGCAACACAACAAAGTCAAGGAAGAACTGAGCAGACACAGAGAAGAAAACCAAACAGACGATGACAACACAAAGTATCCCCCATCATCAGGGAGAAGGAGAGGAGCGGTGGAGGGGAAGCAGAGAAAGGGCAGAAGAAGGAGGAGGAGGAAGAGGAGAAGGAGCAGTAGGAGAAGGAGGAGGAGAAGGAAAAGAAGTAGCAGAGGTGGAGCCCAAAGTGACGATAGAAGGGCTCCAAGGTTTGAACCTTCAACGCTCGATCAATCTGCTGGGAGCCATCAGTTTCAACATTGGTGGCATGATCGGTAAGCCAACCATGCAGTGCCTTGATTGATGATGTTTGTTGCTGTTTGTTATTTAAGTGCGAATTGTAGCCTCCACCCCGAAAATACGCGATACAGAGGCGCAGAGAAAGAGAGAGAGAGAGAGAGAGAGAGAGAGAGAGAGAGAGAGAGAGAGAGAGAGAGAGAGAGAGAGAGAGAGAGAGAGAGAGAGTTAGTTTTTAATTTTAAAATTTTTTTATTTATTCTTTTATATCGAGAATAATAGAATAAGCACTCATGTGCTTTTTTACATCCAGTCCCCGTGTGTATGCGGTTTTGTAAATTTTGTCATCTGAGAAAGAGAGAACGAGAGAGACAGAGAGAGAGAGAGAGAGAGAGAGAGGAGACAGAGACAGAGAGAGAGAGAACCAGAGAGAGAGATAGAGAGAGCGAGAGAGAGATAGAGCCAGAGAGAGAGAGACAGAACCAAAGATAGAGAGAGAGGGAGAGAGAGAGAAAGAGAGAGAGAGAAAGAGAGAGAGAGAGAGAGAGAGAGAGGGAGAGAGAGAGAGAGAGAGAGAGAGAGAGAGAGAGGGGGGGAGGGAGTGGTGTGTGTGTATAGCTACGCAGACGGAAAATATACTGAAAAACAAATGGACAGACAGACGGACAGACAGGTACACAGACAGACAAATTCCCTGACACACACACACACACACACACACACACACACACACACACACACACACACACACACACACACACACACACACACACACACAATGTACACAAAGATGTGTGCATCCATTTGAGTCCTTGTGTGTATGTGTATGTATATGTGTGTGTGTGTGTGTGTGTGTGTGTGTGTGTGTGTGTGTGTGTGTGTGTGTCTGTACATTGATAAAAACATTGCTTCAAATTTGTGCAATATATACTCTATCACTCCGCCACCTCCTCCTCCTCCTCCTCCTCCTACTACTACTATACTACTACTATCATGGTCATGATCATCATGACCATCATGACCATCATTATAATAGGATGATGATGATGATGATGATGAGCATCATTATGATCATCATTACACGCGCATTGAAGTTCTTTGTGTTTGTTTGTTCATTTGTTTATAAAAGGTTCTGGCATTTTTATCACTCCTACATCGGTACTTCGCAGTACGCAGTCTGTAGGCTTGAACCTGGTCATCTGGACTCTGGGAGGAGTAATCAGCCTGTTTGGTAAGTTCTTACCACAACTACACATTTACCTACCCTCCTCCTTCCTTTCTGTGAATGATAGACAAGTGTTGAGGAGATACTGAGATACAGACACACAGATATGAACTTAAAGGAGGATAGATATAGATTATAACAGGTGTAAATATACAAGGCATATGTCATGTCGACATGAGAATCATGGAAAAATACGTTTTTGGTTATGTATTATGTACATCCTTTAGGGACAGGATAGTTGAGTGCTTAGAGCACCTGCTCTCCCCACATTTGGGGTTGTGGCAAAGCTGACACCTACTACACCTCAAAACGCTGTGTTGTAGCAATTTCTATGACATAACTTTTTTTCAAAACACTTAAGGAACCTGCCCGATCCAAAGGAAATTACTGGTACTGCTAGCTGAATTAGTTACCTTTCAAATGAGTTCCTTCCCTTTAATTGTCAATGGCTTTGTGTGTGTGCTTTGGGACTTTTGCTTACATCAACTGAGTTGTTAATTTTTCATTATGAACATGGTGACAAAGAAGAGGTACATGCTGAAAGAGGCAGTGTTGGCAAAGTTTACTTCAAAGGGATTTTCTGAGCCTCCGGAAGCATAACTGTGTATAAAATCAATGTGGTTTATTCTTGTGGATTAGCTGATGGATGCTTACATCTTGTTGAGGTAAGCCTGTGTGTGTAGTAACCACTTCTTTTGTCCTTTAGCATTCACTTACTTTCTTTAAGGAAAAAAATAAAAAGTTGGGAGATCTAAGGACAAATATCTTTGTAAATCCTTAAAGTATGGTGGATAAACTTTAGTTTGATACATAATATGTTTGGTTTTATCAATCTGAGAAGGATATATATATATATATATATATATATATATATATATATATATATATATATATATTATATATAAAATATGACTAAACTAGCATATCACAGTTTATTTTCAACATGTGAAATAGACTGCAACTCCATTTAGTTTTAACTACTGTTTGTGCACCTTGGTTTCAGTACAGTTCCCTCAGTTCACCCAGCTGTTGAATGGGTACCTTCCCTCTTTAGGGACAGGAAAGGTTGAGCAGTGAAGAAGAGATGGGCACAACTCTCAATATGCTGACCTCCTTGAGAAGCTGAGCTCTGACACCTGGATTAACAAAGACCGCAATTTTATTTTATTTATTTATTTAATCTTCATTTCGAGGATAATGGAATAAGCACTTATGTGCTTTTTTACATCCAGTCTCCGTGTGTGTTCAGTTTTGCCGATTTTGTCATCTGTTCCCACCTGCACACAATGGCCTACTCTTTCAAAAAGGGGAACAGGTTTTAACATGTGTGCAAGGTGTTCTGGGCGTTTTTGCACACGGGACCTCGCTTTATAGTCTCACCCGAAGGATTTTTTTTTTGGGGGGGGGGGGGGGAGCGGAGTCTGCACTGATGTTAACTCCAGGGGAAGATATTCCCTTGAACAAGATGTGATCCCAGGTCAGGAGACCACAAACCCAACGCCCAAAGCTCTAACCAACCAACCAGGCCACCAGCCTTTCCGGGACAAAAACAAAAATCAAAATAGCCAGAGAGGGACACAGCTGAGACAAGTGTTAGGTCAGGACAGTAGGGCACAAGGCTAAGAGCTTGGCGGGTCTATAAGTTATGCACTGACATCACTGCAGCTGCTCTGTTCTCGGTTTCACTTGTAAAGATCGAGTGACATGAAGCGGTACCCTGCCATGAACAAAAGTGCTGAGAGGTCGTCAGGCTAGACTGCTAACTCACAAAGCAAAAGTTTACCACTAGGAGGATATAAAAAAAAAACTAAAACAACAAACAGCAAAAAACAAACAAGGTGAAGGCGTTCGCATCAACCTTCACCAGGTCAGAACGATCTACCCTTTTGGCTGAGTGAGTGAGAGCGAGCTCCTGGCTTTTTGAACGCCACAGTCCCCAAACCAGACCCCTCTGCTGCGACTGTGATACAATCTACAAACAACTGCCTGTTCCCATAACCTCTAGTCTTATTTTCTGTAAACCATTAAAATTTTTTTTATTCCCTGCTATAATCCCTAGTACGGGCGTAGACTGCAGGTGAAAAGAACGTCAATGCGTATGTATTATCTATCTTCGAAATAAAAAACAAAACTCTCATATGCAGCCCGAATTTCACGCAGAGAAATCTGCCGTGACTTAAAGTGGAATAAACAAATAAATAAATAAATAAGATAAATAAATAAAGAAATAAGATAAATAAAATAATAAAATAAATAAATACATATGCTTATCTGCTACTGCCGTTGTTGTCGTCGTATTCCTCCTGCTCCTAGTCTCTCTGTGATTCTGGTTTATACATCAGTCAGTCCCTTCCGTCCTTCCTTCCTTCCTTCCTTCCGTCTTTCCTTCCGTCCTTCCTTCCTCCCGTCCTTCCTTCCGTCCTTCCTTCCTTCCGTCCTTCCTTCCTCTCTTCTCC
>CM054150.1:49789368-49809368 GCA_028751875.1 Rapana venosa | reverse complement strand
CAGACTGTTATGTTAAGAGCTTGTCATGGCTGAAGGCAATCTCAACACAACATTTAACAACATGACATTTTAGAGTAGGCATTGGCGATTAGCTGACATCAATAACTGATACAGCTTTTGGTCTGGGCCAGATATCTTAGAAATTTAACCATTCTCTTTCTTGTTATAAGCATGCATTCAATATGTTTAAATCAGGTCTACAGATTCTTGGGTTTTTAAAAATTTGATTCCGCAACTGTTTCCTCTTTTGTTTTTGTTTTTTGACCTGGACATGAAAAATACCTTTTTTATTTACAAATAGAAAAAAAGTTGACACTTCCATAAGAAAAAAAGCAACAGATCACGTACGATTAGAAAAGAAAACAATATTTTGTAGATTAGACACAAAAGAAAGAAAAAGAAAGTGTACAAAGATCTGGAGATTAAAACATGAGATCAATGGTGTAAACCCAGCATCTGCTATCGCTTCAGTTTTTATTATTTTTTTTACTTTTTAAAAAGCAGCTTTTTAAAAACCATTCTTTAAAATCTACATTGTAAATAGACAGAGAGAAAGAAAGAAAGAAGAGAGAAAGAAAGAAAGAAGAGAGAGAGAGAGAGAGAGAGAGAGAGAGAGAGAGAGAGAGAGAGAGAGAGAGAGAGAGAGAGAGAGACGAAGAAGAAGAAAGAAAGAAAGAAGTAAGAGAGAAAGAAGTAAGCTAACAAAGAAAGAAAGATGTAAGACAGAAAAAAGGATATGTAGTGAAAAAAACACACCAAAGTAACAAGGACAGAGAGAACTACGTAAGTAAGTAAGAAAGATAGATAAGAAGAAAGAAAGAAAGAAAGAAAGAAATAAGTAAGAGAGAAAGAAGTAAGAAAGAAAGAAGTTAGTAACTAAGAAAGAAAGATACGTAGAATAAAAGAAAGAAAAACAAATATCTCTGTACTCAGCAAAGTGAACGTACCACACGCAAGGCTGCATGTATGCACTTATGTCTTCACATACAAACATACCCAGAGATGATTTCAACTGGATTTTTTCTGTAGTCCAGACTGATCTGCTGTTTGCTTGATTTTAAAATCACACATTCCTAAACAAAAAAAACAAAAAAGTAAACCGCCAATTTGACTAGGAAAATTCATAGACTCATGTATTTTAACAGTCACTTTTATCTACAACGAAATCCATATCACAGCTTTTACATCCACCTGTTTAAGTAAAACAGTAAAAGACGAGGTTGTTTTAAAATAGTATGGGCTTGAATATTTTTGTTTAATATGATTCTGTTTGATTTTTTGGGGAATAGGTTCTGTGTGATTATTCCTACCTTTCAGTATCTGTTTTGTATGTTTGACCTTCTTTCAGTAACAATGAAGCGTTAGATATAAAAATTCAGGTTTTTGTTGTTGCTGCTAGTTTTTAACCATTGTTGCTTATTTGTTTCTTTGTCAGGTTATTTATTATGCCTTTTTTTTGCTATCAAGGTGGTAGCGAAGTCTCAGAGCTGTCGTCTGGTTTCTCTGGAACAACAGACTCTCCAGCTTCCATCGCTAAATCCTTCTACTTCGTCATGTGGGCTTATGGCGGATGGTCAGTAGGCAATAATTATCTATTGTTTGTTTTTATTTCCCTTGGTGTCTTGTTATTGCGTTTTGTGGGATTTTTGTTTTGGTTGATGCTGTCTTCTCTAGAGTGCCCCTATCATTTTTTCCCTTTGTGAGTTTTGTTTGTTTTTCTAACATAGGTATTGCTATTTTTTCATTTCTCTGCTTCGATTGTGTTTGTTTCTGTCTGTCTGTCTGCCTCTCTCTCTCTCCCCCTGTCTCTCTTTGGCTCTGTCTCTCTCTGTGTTTCTGTCTGTCTGTCTGTCTCTGTGTCTGTCTGTCTGTCTCTGTGTCTGTCTGTCTGTCTCTGTGTCTGTCTGTCTGTCTCTGTGTCTACGATTCTTTGTTTATGTCTCTCTGTTTATTAATCTCTGTCTATGTCTCTCTGTTTATGTCTCTCTGTCTATGTCTCTCTGTCTATGTCTCTCTGTCTATGTCTCTCTGTCTATGTCTCTCTGTCTATGTCTCTCTGTCTATGTCTCTCTGTTTATGTCTCTCTGTCTATGTCTCTCTGTCTATGTCTCTCTGTCTATGTCTCTCTGTCTATGTCTCTCTGTTTATGTCTCTCTGTCTATGCCTCTCTGTCTATGTCTCTCTGTCTATGTCTCTCTGTTTATGTCTCTCTGTCTATGTCTCTCTGTCTATGTCTCTTTGTTTATGTCTCTCTGTCTATGTCTCTCTGTTTATGTCTCTCTGTCTATGTCTCTCTGTCTATGTCTCTCTGTCTATGTCTCTGTCTATGTCTCTCTGTCTATGTCTCTCTGTTTATGTCTCTCTGTCTATGTCTCTCTGTCTATGTCTCTCTGTCTATGTCTCTCTGTTTATGTCTCTCTGTCTATGTCTCTCTGTTTATTGATCTCTATGTCTCTGTTTATGTCTCTCTGTCTATGTCTCTCTGTCTATATCTCTCTGTCCTTGTCTTTCTCTCCATCGCTCTGTCTTTCTCTGATTCTGTATCCAACCCGTTCTCAATTGTTTTGTTCCTGTTTTCTTTGTTTGTTTGGTTTAATTCAAACCTAGTTTACCTCAACACACTTGCAACATAATCGAACAACAGTACTGCAGGGGAAAGGGCATCAGACGACAGTTTTTTTGTTAGCCCCCCCATCCCATTGTAGGTTAACCCCCAAAATAATGTTTATGCAGACAAGTCACATTCTTTCTGTCTGTCTGTCTTCACTTTGTAATGTATTATTCTATAGCTCTTGAAGTCACAGCAGATTATTTTCTCTGCGTGAAATTCGGGCTGCTCTCCCCGGGGAGAGCTCTCCATCGTCGCCACAAGTGCAGCGCCACCCATTAATTTTTTTCTTTTCCTTTTTTGCAACTGTATGTGTATATCATGGTCATTTTCTATCCGTTTTTTTTCGGCTCTGCTTTTATTGTTGCTCTCTCTCTCTCTCTCTCTCTCTCTCTCTCTCTCTCTCTCTCTCTCTCTCTCTCTCTCTCTCTCTCTCTCTCTCTCTCTCTCTCCTCTCTCTCTTCATCTGCTTATCAAATTTTAATGAGTTTAAGCAAACTCGGTGTGCTAATTTTCTATTATGTGCTTCCCTCCTCTGTTCACCTATCTTTTGTGCAAAGAAGTATTTTACTGTTACTGTTATTGGTGTTAGTTTTTTCTTTCGATTTCGTTGTATTTCTTACTGCTGCTATTGTTATTTTTATCGTTATTATTGTGATGGTGGTTTTCTTGTGTGTGTGTGTGTGTGTGCGCGCGCGCGCGCGTGCATGCGTGTGTGTATGAGAGAGAGAGAGAGAGAGAGAGAGAGAGAGAGAGAGAGAGAGAGAGAGAGGGGCGAGCGACCGGGAATGTGTGTGTGTGTGTGTGTGTGTGTGTGTGTGTGTGTGTGTGTGTGCGCGCGCGCGCGTGTGCGTGTTTATGTATGTGTGTGTTTAAAGGCTGCGCATTAATACATTAAGTCTTTGAACACTTATGTACACGCATCAGAAACAGGAAGCAAAACAATTTCTGAAGGTTGGTTTTTTTCATATTAATTCCAGGGACAACTGCAATACTATTGTTGAAGAAATCAAGAAGCCGTCAAGGTAAGCAACTCAACAAGGAAGCAAGCGATGCAACAACAACAACGACGACAGCAACAACAATAACAGCAGCAACAGCAACAACAACAACAGCAACTACTACTACTGCCACTACTACTACTACTACTACTACTACTACTACTACTACTACTTCTACTGCCACTACTACTACTACTACTACTACTACTACTACTACTACTGCTGCTGCTGCTGCTGCTGCTGCTGCTGCTGCTACTACTACTACTACTACAAGCAGTAGTAGAGTAAGAAGCAAAATTGCAATAGCAGCATAATCAACAGTGCTATTACAAAATACAAAGCAAAGAAATAAGTTGTATCGGGTATAGCCAAATGTGCCAGAGAAAAAAGGCTTTTGAATTAATCTATCTGTTCAACACTTTTTGAAATCTTAGGATATTTTATTGATTGGTTTACTTTTACGTGGACATCTATTAGCCGACTAAAATGAATGGGAACAACTGTCACTTCGCGACGAACCCGAAAGTGTTTTGATGCGGCAGTCACTACTGTTTGGGATAACTCAGCAATGCATGTTTTTGATCAACACTTAGAACCACAAAGAAAGATGCCATAGATTTACTCGTAGAAGCACAAAACACCTGTAATTAGCTGTGGGAGTGCTTTTGATTGTCTATTCTCTGAAGTCTCTTTGATTTAACTAAAAGGGGGAACAACATCGAAAAAAAAAGAGATCTGCATGCTGTTTCTATCAGAACGTGTTCAATCAGAATGCATTTTTATCAGAATGTATTCCAATAGTTTACTTTTTGTATTGGATTGCATTGTATTGCATTGCATTGTATTGTATTGTATTTATAGCATTGTATTGTATTGGGCTGCGTTGTATCGTATTGTATGTAGTGTATGGAATTGTATTGTACTGTGTTGCATAGTATTGTATTGCATGGCATGATATTGTGTTGTATTGTGTTGTGTTGTATTGTAGAGTAGTGTATTGCATTGTATTGTAGTGCATACCGTTTTTTCCACGGTAAATTTCTCTGCATAAAATTTGATCTTCTCTCCATGGAGATAGCAGGTCGCCACAAGAGCAGTGCCACCTAGTTCTGTTTCCTTTCCCTGTTTACATGCGTATTAATTCATATTCTGTCAGAGTTGCGTTTCCTACAGAATGTTGCCAGGGACAACTCTCTTGTTGCAGTGGGTTCTTTGGCTGTGCGCTGAGTGTGGATTACACGCGAGATATAGGTTTATCATCCCATCCGAAAGACTAGCCCCCAGACCGCCCCTCAAGGTCTACTGGATGGGGCAAAAGTTCGGGCTCAAACGGGGATCGAACCTGCCCTTCTCGATTTCTAGCAAAGTGCATTACCTCAGGACCACCGATCCGCCTCAAAGTAGAAAAAACCACCCTCATATCTGTTGATATTATTTGTGTATTTCCCACTTGTGGGTTACTATACCCTGAGTGTTCGAGGTTTGGCAGTAAATGTCATACAAGTATGAGTGATCGAAAGGGTGTTACTGCATCATAAATGTGTATGTATTGTCGTATAGAATACTTCTTTTTTGTAGTAAAAGCACCCGCTGAGATTCTGCCTCTGTCTCCCTGGGCTTGGCAATATTCTGTAGGAAACGCAACTCTGATAGAATATAAATTAATACGCATGCAAACATCTGTCTGTCTGTCTGCCTGCCTGCCTGCCTGCCTGCCTGCCTGATTGACTGTCTGTCTGTCTGTCTATCTGTCTGTCTGTCTGTCTGCCTGCCTGCCTGCCTGTCTGTCTGAATGTCTGTCTGTCTGTCTGTCTGGCTCTCTCTCTCTCTCTTTCTCTCTCTCTCTCTCTGTATCGTAATCTGTTGACCTTACACTCCACGTCAAAATATAACCAATAAATTCGGACACGCAAAGACACATATCAGAGGACTTCTTTGAACTGTGTTGTAAGCCTGGGCTTAGTCAGCATGAGTTTTGTGGGAAAAGGTGACATCTCTAAAACGTAGCTAAGAGATGTCGTGTAGTCTTTTATCATTGCCACTTGCCCTCTCTCTCTTGAATGGACAAGGTCTGTGTAGAATTTTCTATGACATGAATAAACTAAGAATGAACAACACAAAAATCATTTGTGCCATTGGATCACAGAAATCTGTACAAGCAAAAGACGCCAAGATTCTAAGAATAGTTCTTCCCAACCCGTCCCCTTTCTCCCTTCTTGTAGTACATGAAATTTAACAATACTAGAAGGAGCGGATCTGGGTATGTTAAAAAACAACAACAACCTCCTCACGTTATAACCCATTTATTCCACAATATCCCTCAAGTCAGAAAAGGGCTACCTTCACAGCGCCCCCCCTCCCCCCCCCCCCCCACTAAAAAAGGTCACATAAGTAAAATCTCACCAGTGACGAACCTTGGAGCTCCATCCAAGGAACGAAAGAAAAAAGGTTCTATAATGCTTCCACGAAGCTGAAATGCGGCTACCTTTATGGTGGACAAGAACGGTCACATACCCTAAAATCTCACCATTGTTAAACTTTGGATGGAGCTCTAGCCGAAGAACAACAAAAAAAAAAAAATCCGGAGAAAATGGATCCACAATGCAAACACTGCAAGCATGTACTGTAGCCTGAAAACAGAATCCCGCACATTCTGAGTAAGCCAGTAGCTTGCCCTCAGAAACAATGACATAGACTGACCCAGCCATGATAGAGCACACTATGTCTTGTTGTTCCATGATTGGACAGATTGTGTGTGTATGTTTGTTCGTCGTGTCCGACGATGACCTCCAAAACAGCAGAGATTATGCATTGATTAAAGAACGAGAGCTTCTTGACGTCTAAGTAATCTGTGTTCTTGATTTATGGAAAAACAAATGTTGAGCATTTTGTCAATGGCTTATCTTCTGGGTTTTTTTCCTTCTTTGCTGGATAATTTATGTTTGTTAATGTGTCTCCAGAAACGTTCCGTTGGCAGCCATTGTGTCAGTGCTGGTGGTGACGTCAATCTACGTTCTGACCAACGTGTCCTATCTGGCTGTGATGTCACCGCAACAAATGTTGTCTGCTGACACTGTGGCTGTGGTAAGTGTGTGTGTGTGTGTGTGTGTCAAGTCAAGTCAAGTCAAGTCAAAATTTTATTTCCAGATGGTACATTGAATAAGCAATGCATTTGCTTTTTTTCATCAAGCCATCTGTGTGTGTGTGTGTGTGTGAGCGAGAGAGAGAGAGAGAGAGAGAGAGAGAGAGAGAGAGAGAGAAGAGAGAGAGAGAGAGTGTGTGTGTATGTTTGAGAGTGAGATAGATATATAGATAGATAGATAGATAGATAGATAGATAGATAGATAGATAGATAGATAGAGAACATTCATATGTAGCTGTGTCCACATATAAGTGTGCTTGATTCTGTGTGTTTGGCGTGAGCATGGGTTTATGCAATTAAATGAAACTGAAAGATGCCTACTGTGGGTGTGTGTGTGTGTGTGTGTGTGTGTGTGTGTGTGTGTGGTGTGTGTGTGTGTGTGTGTGTTTATGTCTTTGTCTGTGTTTCTCTGTGTCTCTGTGTCTGATTGTGTGTGTTTACGCGCGCGCACGCACACACACACACACTGGCTCACTAGCATACCTGTGTATATGTGTGTATGTCTGTATGACTGTGTCTATGTGTGTGTTGCAGACGTGGGGCAACACAGTGCTAGGCGCGGGCCTGGCCTCCTTCATCATCCCCCTCTGTGTCATGTGCTCCACTGCAGGCACCACCAACGGCACCTTGTTCATGAAACCCAGGTTCGAATCTTCCATCCCCTCCCTCATCCATTCTTTGTTGTTGTTGTTGTTGCTTCGATTTTACGTCTGTTCACTCAAAGTGATGTTAAAGAAAGTAATAAAACTTGTACCCCACCCCCCACCCAGTGGAAATGCCAGGGGAATTTGTCAGTATAAATAGCATTCCCACCTTTTGGAAATTCTGTGCTAGGAATTCCCCCCCTTTTTGTTTTAATCCCTGTCTTTGTTTCTGTCTTGTTCCTTTTCTGTACCTCACCTCCTTCTTGTCTATTTTCTGCCTTCGAGGTCCATTCTCCTGCGGTTTTTTTTTCCAGAGTTCAATGCTTCACACACTTCACCATATTTCTTTTTTGTGTGGAAAAAAACAACCCCTTCCCCGAGAAAATAAAACAACAAAAAGCCCGAAAACAAATAACAACAACCCACCCCCCCAATCACTTCTGGATACAGAATAAGGCAACACATCTGATTTTTTGTTGATGTTGAAATATTTGATTTTTTGTTGATGTTGAAATATTTGATTGCTTGTTGATGTTGAAATATTTGATTGCTTGTTGATGTTGAAATATTTGATTGCTTGTTGATGTTGAAATATTTGATTGCTTGTTGATGTTGAAATACATTCGATGTTTATTCCTACTGAAAGATAATGTTGCTGTATAGGTTACTGTTCAAACTGTCCTCTGTTTTTGTTTGTTTGTTTGCTTTAATTCTATATTCTTTACAAGCAAAGAAGATTGCCTTAGAAATCGACTACTTAAGATACGTATTTACAACTCGTTCTTATTGCAAGTGTGTGTGTGTGTGTGTGTGTGTGTGTGTGTGTGTGTGTGTGTGTTTGTG
The DNA here is from genome assembly GCA_028751875.1 of Rapana venosa. Taxonomy (NCBI): domain Eukaryota; kingdom Metazoa; phylum Mollusca; class Gastropoda; order Neogastropoda; family Muricidae; genus Rapana; species Rapana venosa. The sequence goes on along the minus strand of CM054150.1, from coordinate 49,801,130 downwards.
TGCGTGCATGCATACACGAATGGCGTGTGTGTGATGTGTGTGTGTGTGTGTGTGTGTGCGTGTGCGTGCGCGCGCTCGCGTGCCTGCGTGGATGCATGTGAGTGTATTCAGAATGGTGTTTGCAGCAGCGCGGGACGGCAATTTCCCTGAAGTGTTCAGCTATCTGCACGTCCACAGCCGCATTCCTCTGCTGTCCGTCGTTCTGCTCGTAAGTGTCTCATATACGTTTTGTGTATGTACACCTCGAGAAACACACTCTACATATATCACGATAATGAAAGTGATCAATGGATTAACACTTACATGTTTGTATGCAACTGCTTTTAGGCATGTATGGGACCCCCCCCCCCCCCCCCCCCCCCTACAAAAGAAGCTCGAGTACTTATGTACATTTTAGTTTGGTCAGAAACGAGATTCTACAAAGTTTAACTTAAAAAAAAATTGGGGCAAAGAGTAAATATTAGAACCATACCTACTAAACTCGACATTGTACCATACTAAACACCTAAAGCGCAACTCCATAGCCTTTCAAGACTGAAGGATGCCTACCTAATTAACTGCTAAAAGCAAAAACCAACAGAACAATGTTTTGGAAACTCTGTACAAGTTGCAATAGTTTTAATGATAGGGAAAAGAAGATATGAAAATACTTTGAGGGAAAATAGAACTTGTCCATACTACAACAAAACAGATGAGTTTTATTTATTGCAGGAGTGTGTCTTATTTAGCGAACATGCAGAGACTTGTGAAAGGTTAGTGAAAGGTGTAGACAAAGTAAGCGATAAAATTGCAACAGATCATTATCAATGCTGAAATGAGAACATATGTAGATGCCTGCTTTGTCAAAAACATAAAAGAAAGAGTATAAAAGGAAAATCACGACATGAAGATGTTCGTACACATAATTATTTGTTAGTCACACTGACCAGGGAATAATAATTATTATGAACATTGTATTAAACTAGGAGTTTATTTCGTTTTGTCAATTAAGTCTTTGTGACTTCTATAATAATAGATAATTTCTGAATCACACACACACAGATGTATGTATGTATGTATGTATGTATGTATGTATGTATGTATGTATGTATGTATGCATGCATGTATGTATATCCCCTATATATATATATAAGGTGTCCTGTAATCTATGTACTGAAGCCTAGGCGCGCAAACAGTCATCCATCCACTTGGTAACCACGCTCGATGCTGTTGAACATTGACTTGGGGAAAGTGTGTGCTCTGGCGACTGAGCTATCCCTTCTTATTTATGCTTAATGGATCTACGGACAGGCTGCACTGGCTGTCTGCTTCACGTGTCACGGAACTGCTGTGGGCAGATCGCCCTGGCCATCATGTACGCGTCTTCCTCGGACATCATGGCCCTGATCACGGTGTCCGAGTCGTCCAGCTGGTTCTTCTACTTCCTCATCAGCCTCAGCCTCCTCATCCTACGTCACCGCCAACCCAAGGACATGCACGTGGCTTTCAAGGTCAGTGGTCAGTGGTCAGAGCGCTCAGCTCAGTGGTCAGAGTGCTCGCTTTCTCCCAGCTAAGGTTAAGCAGCATCGAGCGTGGTTACCAAGTGGATGGGTGACCGTTTGCGCGCCTTGGCTTCAGTACAGTCCTCCAGTTCACCCAGCTGAAAATGGGTACCTGCCCTCTTTAGGGTCAGGGAAGGTAAAGCAGCGAGGGAGAGGAGATGGGCGCCGCCCTCAATATGCTGGCCCCTTGAGAAGTTGAGGCATCTGATGCCTCACTCCACTACGACCACGTAGATTATGGGACACCTTTACTTTTTTTTAAAAAACTTTGTGTAGCAAGCTTTTTTTTTTGTAGTGTACGATAAATGTAGATGCAAGTGTGGAGCTATTTTGTGATTCAAAATCTAGAATATATAGTAAGTGCAGTTGCGAGAGTAACTGTAGATGCAAGTCTGTACCTGTTTTCCGATACAAAACTACTGTATGATAAATGGTGAAGCAAGTCTGCATATAATAATAATAATGATAATAATAATAATAAAAATGGAACTTATATAGCACTATATCAGGCAAAGACAAATCAAAGCGCATGCATTAAACCTAATCTTACACAGTCATGCAATCAATGATAAATAATCAATAGTTTAAACAAACAGATATTACAAACATGGTGCGCTGCAGACAAAATCTATGAAATAAAATTTCAATAGTCATATGTTTTTCAAAAGCACACACACACTCACACACACTCTGAATACAAAACTGGGAGGTAGAATAGCCTAGTGGTTAGAGCGTTGCGCTCGTGATCTGACGGCCGGGGTTCCAGCCTAGGTTCGAGACACCACCGAGACGACCGTTCAAATGGGTTTTTTTCCCCTGAGTTAACATCAGTACTGACTCCACTTCCACGAACGTCCTTCGGATGAGACTATAAACCGAGGTGCCAGAAAGAACAGAAGAAAAAAGAACAAAACAAAACCCAAACAACAATCAAAGAACAATAGGTGTCGTGTGTAGACATCATCCACGAATTCGGAATGCGGCTACCTCGACAGTGGGTTAAAACGGTCGCATACGCAAAACTCTCACCATTGATGAACCCGCAGCTTTAGCCGAGGAACGAATCCCCCCCCCCCCCCCAACCCAAACCAAAGCAGATCCCAGTGAGTATATATTTCTTGATTGATTGATTGATTGAATTTATTTATTTCATTCTTTTATTTCGATGATAATGGAATAAGCATTCATGTGCTTTTTTCCCCATCCAATCCCAGTGTATATGCAGTTTTGTCAATTTTGTCATCCGTTCCCACCGGAACACAATGGCCTACTCTTCCGAAAAGCGGAACGGGTTTTAACGTGTGCGCAAGGTGTTCTGCGTGTGTTCGCACCCGGGACCTCGGTTTATAGTCTCATCCAAAGGACTTTACGGGAAAGTGGAGTAGGCACTGATGGGAGGGAAAATCCTCTTGAACAAGAATCGAACCCGGGTCAGCAGATCACGAATACATCACTCTAACCACCAGGCTATCCCTTGATACAAATGTAGAGTACTTTAAAAAAAAGAGTGGATATATTTTCTCATACAAATCTAGAGTACAATAAATGGAGACGAAAGTGCACGTATCATTTTCTTATTCAAAGCTAGAACTTGACAAATGCAAATGCAAGTGTGCATATCATTTCCAAACATGCGTACAAATTTCCAAACCGTAACAACAAGTAACTGTATATCCCAGGCTTATACTGGAATGTATGTTACTGTACTAATCGGGGAGAGGGAGGGGGGGAGGAGATAGTGATGGTCCTAATTGCCTCCCTTGCAGAAAGTGTAAGAGTGCAACACAGTGAGTTATCAAAATGGAACACACCAGCAAATTATGCAAGGCTACGTTTCCTTCGGTGGTAGTTCTGACCTCTTGCAACTTACCCCTCGCCTTCGGAGTGATTTAATATACAGAGTTGATGTATATAGCGTCGATAAAGGGGCTAGCAAGATTTACCCACTGTTCGGATCGAGTTCCGTAACGCGGAGTCAAGCTAGAGAGTGGAGATGGGAGCTAAGCCATATTTACCCTAATGCACTGTCAAAGCAAGTTATGAGTAGTCTTGTAACGAAGGTTTGAAATCAAACTGGATCTCCATCATCAAATATTAATTCTTCAAATTGTTTAAGTGCTGATATCACACAATATATTAGCTACCGTTTTCTGATATATATATCTCGAGAGAGTAAAATGGCAATAAAAACACAACTGTGTTTAGCTTCATTTCTCCTTTTATTTATATCAGCAAATTTTCGCTTCCATCAGACAATAACCTGATTATGATCAAATTCTAACTAAGATCACAAGGATAACTAAGACCAACCTACAGGGAAAAAATCTGATCTTGATATATATATGTGTGTGTGTTTGTATGACCCAGTGGGTTATTTACCTTAAAAGTACATATAGTCAGGAGCATGTATCATCTCATATGCTTGCGTAACAGATAAGGCACGCACACATCACGACATAAAATATACATGTTCTCTCTCTGTCTTTTGTTTGTTTGTCTTTCTCTCCTAATCTTTGACACTAGTGTAATAGCATAGAATGCTAACAGATTATACAAGGTCAAGTTCTATGGACCGCCTCGGCGCAGTGGTCAGCACGGTCTCGGGTTCGAATGTCATGAGAGTCCCACGAGTTTTTCGTATTAATAATAATAATAATAATAATGTATGGAATTTATATAGCGCTGAATCTTGTAAAGCAACAAATCAAAGCGCTCAGATTTCATTTCATACCACTTTAAGTCACGGCAGATTTCTCTCCGTGAAATTCGGGCTGCTTTCCTCGGGGAGAGCGGGAGAGCGCGTCGCCACAAGCGCTGCGCCACCCTTTTTTTTTTTCATGTCTGCAACTGTATTTGTTTCCCTATCAGAGTGGCTTTTTTCTAAGAATTTTGCCAGGGACAACTCTCTTGTTGCCGTGGGTTCTTTTACGTGCGCTAAATAATTACGTGTAACACACGGGACCTCGGTTTATCGTCTCATCCGAAAGACTAGCGCCCAGACCACCACTCATGGTCTAATGGATGGGGGAAAAGTTTCCGGTCCAAACGGGGTACGAACCGCCGCACACTTCAGACCCGGACTTTTCGCTTTCTAGACAGGCGCGTTACCTCTAGACCACCGATCCACGTATCCCGGCCCGCTCCGTACCCAGAGAGTGTATGCTAAGGCCTTGTTGGGAAAACTGGGACGACGCAGTCGGACATCATTTATTTTTAATTTTTTTTAAATTTTATTTTGTTCTTTTATATCGAGGATAATAGAATTTCATTTCATTTCATTTATACCACTTTAAGTCACGAGATTTCTCTGCGTGAAATTCGGGCTGCTCTCCCCGGGGAGGGAGAGCGCGTCGTCACAAGAGCAGCGCCACCCACTTTTGTTTTGGTCTGCAACTGTATTTGTTTTCCTACCAGAGTGGCTTTTTTCTAAGAATTTTGCCAGGGACAACTCTCTTGTTGCCGTGGGTTCTTTTACACGCGCTGCATAATTTTGTGTGACACACGGGACCTCGGTTTATCGTCTTATCCGAAAGACTAGCGCCCAGACCACCACTCATTGTCTGATGGATGGGGGAAAAGTTTCGGGCCCACTTATGTGCTTTTTTACATCCAGTCCCCGTGTGTATGCGGTTTTGTAAATTGTCATCTGTTCCCACCAGGGGGTGGGGGACAAGTGGGACGCTGTGGTTGATGCTTTGTTCCAGGCTGATCTGTACAGATCTGTCTTCAAGCAGGCTAGAGCTGGTGCCGCTAAATACCGCTGATGTGACCCAGCATGGGTGCAGGGCCAGTGTTTGCTGGTGGCCTTGTGGTAGTACAACAGTGATAAGTTCTCTTTGGTGGACTTTGGTGGTCCCTGAGGATTTGGGGCATGATGGAACTAGGTACGACTGAGGGGGTGAGATTGGAATGAACTGCGTAGAAAATAGCAGGAGTCAGAGTAGTAGTAGTAGTAGTAGTAGTAGTAGTAGTAGTAGAAAGTAGCAGCAGCAGCAGCAGCAGCAGCAGTAGCAGCAGTAGTAGTAGTGGTAGTAGTAGTAGTAGTAGTAGGAGTAGAAGTAGTAGTAGTAGTAGTACAGTAGTAGTAGTAGTAGTAAGTAGTAGTTATTAAGTAGTAGTAGTAGTAGTAGTAGTAGTAGTAGTAGTAAGTAAGTAGTAGTTAGTAAGTAGTAGTTAGTAAGTAGTAGTAAAAAAAAAAGTAGTAAAAGTAGTAAGTAGTAGTAGTAGTAATAGTAGAAGAAGAAAGTCAGAGAAGATGCAGCAAACAACAATCAAACAAAAAGAGCAAACCCTCCCCCTCAGAAACACTCCACCCCCCCATCCCCGCCCAGCTAACAGAAGCTACCACGGCAATGTTCACACACGAACCAAACGAACTTGACTGTCAGAGCACTGACATAAGTTACATGTGTGTCTGGATTAATAGTATTAGACAGGATAGCTCAGTGGTCAGAGCGCTCACTTTCCCCCAAGCCAATGTCAAGCAACATCCAGCGTGGTTACCAATTGGATGGGTGACCGTTTGCGCGCCTTGGCTTCAGTACAGTCCCCCAGTTCACCCAGCTGTAAATGAGTACCTTCCCTCTTTAGGCTCAGTGGAAGGTAAAGCAGCGAGGGAGAGGAGGTGGGCGCCGCCCTCATCATGCTGGCTCCTAGAGAAGCTTGAGGTCTCTGACGCTTCGCTCCCCGACGACCACATAAGTTATGGGACACCTTTACCTTTACCTACGTTCTGTTTTGCCCGCACAGCAACCGTTGCCCGGACTGCTGTTCTTCATGCTGTTCTCGCTGTATCTGGTGGTGGTGCCTCTGGTGGAGGGGGTGGGCTTCAGCTTCTACTTCACCCTCTCTTTCTACGGGGTGGCCCTGCTCATCTTCTTGGCCTTCCAGCTGCTGAAGAACAGAACCCACTGCTGCGGTCAGTTGGTGTTAGGTTGTTTTTGTGTGTGTGTGTGTGTGTTGTTGGTTGTGTCGGCTTTTGGGTTCTAAACTTGTGTTTCTGCCTGCTTGTCTGTCTGTCTGTCTGTCTCTTTTTCAATGTATCGGGTCTGTTTGTGAGTTTGCTGCTCTTGTCTACAGGTAGTGTTTTAAAAATTTTAAAATTTATTTTTTATTTATTTATTTTATTTTATTCTTTTATATCGAGGATAATGGAATAAGCACTTATGTGCTTTTTTTAAACATCCAGTCTCCGTGTGTATGCGGTTGTGTAAGTTCTGTCATCTGTTCCCATGGTACACAATGGCCTACTCTTACGAAAAGTGGAACAGGATTTAACGTGTGCGCAAGATGTTCTGCGTGCGTTCGCACACGGGACCTCGGTTTATAGTCTCATCCGAAGGACTGTGTGTGTGTGTGTGTGTGTGTGTGTGTGTGTGTGTGTGTGTGTGTGTGTTTTATTATTTATTTATTTATTCTTTTATATTTATTCTTTTATATCGAGGATAATGGAATAAGCACTCATGTGCTTTTTTACATCTAGTCCCCGTGTGTATGCGGTTTTGTAAAATTTGTCATCTGTTTTCTGTTTTCTGTGTGTGTGTGTGTGTGTGTGTGTGTGTGTGTGTGTGTGTGTGTGTGTGTGTGTGTGTGTGTATTCGCGTTCGCACTCGTGTATGTGCATGTGGATAGGAGGGGGTGAGGAGGGAGGATGGGAGTATAGACGAAGTGTAACATGGAAGCGTGGGTGAAGTCTGCTACAAATCATTGAAGAACCCCCCTCCCCCATGAAAAAGCACTCCGGTTTATTTTATCTCTGTAGGTTTTTTACTTTCTCTTTCACTGTGGCATTAAAGAAGGAAGTATGCTCTACCAACAAAGCTTGGTGAAATTTGACTGAAATCGCCATTTCCATAGACAGTTTTAATGATTTTAGTGATTAATTTGTTGGAGTGAAAAAAATTTGTTTATTTTTAATTTTTATTTTATTCTTTTAAAAACGTGGATAATGGAATAAGCACTTATATGCTTTTTTACATCAAGTCCCCGCGTGTATGCGGTTTTGTACATTCTGTCATCTGTTCCCACCGGCACACAATGGCCTACTCTTACGAAAAGCGGAACAGGATTTAACGTGTGCGCAAGATGTTCTGCGTGCGTTCACACACGGGGCCTGGGTTTATAGTCTCATCCGAAGGACTTTTGGGTAGAGTAGAGTCTGCACTTATGTTAACTCCAGGGGAAAATATCCCCTTGAACGGGAATCGAACCCGGGTCGTCAGATTACGAGCGCAATGTTCTGACCACTGTTTTGTTTAGCTTGCATCTTAGTAAACAGAAAAGCTATGTCTGGCCTGGCTCCAGTGGATTGTATGGGGAGTTTCTTCAGTTATATGCATGTTGACAACGACAGCACTTTCTTTCTTATGGTTGCCACGTTAATTAGCTGACTAGTGTAACCATTCCTTGTTGTTGTTGTTTTGGGTGCTAACTGTACATAATTATTTGGTTCGTTGAATTTTCCTCCGAATTCTGTACGTGTCTTTAGAATATTTTAAGTTTTCTTTCGTTCTTCGACTTAAGCTTCGAGGTTCACTAAAAGTGAGATTTTGCGTATGCAGCCGTTTTGACCCACCGTTAAACCAGCACACATTTCAAGTTCGGGGAGGATGTCTCAACACAAGACCCGAGTGTATGCGGTTTTGTTGTTGTCGACCGTTCCTAACAACACGCAATGGCCTACTCTTCCAAAAGGTGGAAAGGGTTTTAAAATATGCGCAAGACGTTGTGATCGCGGGACTACAACGGTTTATAGTTTCATCCGAAGGACTTTCGGGGGAGGGGGAGAAGAATCGGTATTGGTTTAACAAATACACAGCGCTTTTTAAAACATTGTCTTCCGTTCCTACCAGTACGCAATGGCCTACTTTTCCGAAAGGAAGACTAGGTTTTGAAATATGACAGAAAGACAAGAGATCCACGAAAGTACCTGGACACACCAGTGGTGACCTCTGTTACAGATGGCGCGGTGACCTTTCTGCAGCTGTGTCTGAGAATAGCTCCCCCAGCCCCTTTCACCACCCCCAACTGACTCTAGGTTTGAAACCTTGGGACCAAAAGCTGGAGCCCCCTTACCCACAGCACCACTGGTCACACCCCACGAAGCCCTTTCCTGTCATCGGTTCTTTTTTGGAGCCATCAACAACCTTGTGTTACGCAACGAAGCACAGACGAGTTTTACACTTTAAAGTGCTGTGTTTACAACATGAGACTTCCTTGTTGGCTTGGGAGGTATTTTAGCAAAAGGTCATCAACAAAAACAGAGTATAGAAGTTACACTTCAAAGTGCTGTGCTTACAAAATGAGACTTCCTTGTTGAAAATATCCACAAAAACAGAGTGTAGAGGTAGGTTCGATTAGAAGGCTTGAGAAGTGGTGAAAAAATGCATAAACCAAACCACGATCAAGCTCCTAAAAAGGTGTTGAACGATCTGGGAATCGAATAATCATGGAAGTTGATAAAAGTGCAGATCTCTTAAGAAGAAGAAGACAAAACGGTTCCACAGAATCCCATCACTGAGGGATTCACTAGCGGTGATTGATGGAGATCCACTTAACGCCAGCAAGTCTCTCACCATGGATTGCTGTAATGGTCGATGTTGTGTTAAAAATGAAATACAAATTCATCACAGAATGAAGTTGAACGATGTGCCCACCATTTCTTAACCAACACACCAGGAAGTTGGTAAATGAATCAAAAGTAAAGAAAAAACGTCTGTGTATCTTTGTTTTTGGGTTATGTTTTTTTTCGTATGTGTATCACGTTAATCACGTTTATGTCATGATTCAGTTAAGTTTTCTGCTCCTGGGCTAGAGCTCCAAGTTTCATCCGTGGTGAGATTTTGCGTAAGTCATCGAATTTACCCATCTTAGACTTTGGACCAAAAGTGGAACCCTTTTTTTTCTTGAACCAAATTTCATCTTTGCTATATTATTTTAAGCCCGCAATTATGGTCTTGGTCGATTTGTTGTGATCGCTGAATGTTAAAGTGAACCACATTCCAACTTCTGGGACATGATGAATTTTGGATATGTTAAAGACAAACATTATACCTTGCTAGATGGATCGAAAAGTCTACACGTACAACTTTTTTCCCGGCTATAGAAGTTTGCGTTCAGTGGCTCAGCTAATGAAGTTTTAACTGATGAAGCAGAAGGCGGGAGATTCTTTGTGTGCAGCTTCATGTCTATGAAAGCTAGCACAGCTTGAATCTGAATTTATTTCTGCATGCGCTAATGTGTACCACAAAAAGTAGTGGACTTTCAGCAAAAAAGAGCCTTCGATGCTGTAAAGAAACAAAACCCTCATGATAAGCTAGATTGCAGTCGAAGATGTAGTACATGTAGCCTAAAGAAACAGAACAGACAAAACAGGGAAACTGAATTCCTAAGATGCTCAAGCGTCAGCACAGCTCACATCAATTTGTAAAGCAGGAGGAGGAGAACGAGAAAAAGAAGAAGCAACAGAAGGAGGAGGAGAAGGAGGAGGAGAAGAAGAGAAGACGACGACGAAGAAGAAGAAGAAGACGAAGAATTGCGAAGAAGAATGCGAAGAAGAAGAAAAAGAGAAGAAGAAGACGAAGACGAAGAATTGCAAAGAAGAATAATTGCGAAGAAGAAGAAGAAGAAGAAGAAGAATAAGAAAAAGAAGAAGAAGAAGAAGAAGAAAACGACGACGACGAAGAAGAATCCTTTCAGGTTGAGAACAAACTTTTCATCTTTACTAATATTTCAAGCCTGCAATTAGGGATTCGGTCGATTTTTTGTGCTTGCTGTATGTTAAAGAATGAATGACTAGACGAAAGAAAGGTCTTTGAATATTATTTTTGTAGTATCTCAGAAAAAGCGCATTATATGCTATTTCCTATGTTTGAATTGCTTTGGTTTTGGTCATTGTGGTTATGTGTTTATCGCAACTTGTCCAAAGTTTAGACCAGTGCGTTTTCTTCGTTTTTTATAGCTTTTCAGCCGGAACACACCCCTCTTGGACAACTATTTAGCTGTGTGTACTCAGTTTGCTGGTAGCTCAGTGGTCAGAGCACTCACTTTCCCCAAGCTAAGGTTAAGCAGCATTGAGCATGGTTACCAAGTGGACAGATGACCGTTTGCGCGCCTTGGCTTCAGTATAGTCCCCCAGGTCACCCAGTTGTAAATGAGTACCTGCCCTATTATGAGACAGGGAAGGTACAGCAGAGAGGGAGAGGAGATAGGCATCCTGCCCTCAATATGCTGGCCCCTGGAGAAGCTGAGGTCTCAGACTCCTCGCTCCCCCAACAACCATATAGGTTATGAGACACCTTTATCTTTTACTCAGTTTGCTCTCTGTTCATAGTTTACCTTTTATTGATCAAGAAGTTTTTGTGTAGCTTTATGTATGAGATTATCTTTGTATTTCTTGCGTGGTACTAATGTATTATGGATATTAAACGCGTTCGATTGACTTGATATTCTCAGAAAAAACCCTGTGTGTGATGATCTGGATGATCTGCTTTTGGAGCTTGTACCATTGCGGTTGATCATAACCACTACCATTTTCATTCGCTCTCTCTCTTCCTCGGATGAGGCAATACACTGAGGTCCCGTCTGCAATACTCATTTCGAGTGCCTAAAAGAAACCACAGCAACAAGAGAGTTGTCGCAGGCAAAATTCTGAAGTAAAAAGCCACTCTGATAGAAAACCAAATACATATGCATGGGTGGCGCTGCTCTTGTGGCGACAAGCACTCCCTGGGAAGAGCAGCCTGAATTTCACGCAGAGAAATCTGCCGTGACTTAAAGTGGTATACAATCCACTGTTTGTTTGTTCACGTGTTCCAGATAATGTCAATTTGAACCTGACAGGCCTGTCTCACATGGAGCATCGTGGAGAACTTGGTTTTTTATTTTAATTTTATTTTTTATGTTTTATACCACTTTAAGTCACGAAATTTCTCTACGTGAAATTCGGGCTGCACTCCCCGGGGAGAGCGCGTCGCCACAAGAGCAGCGCCACCTTTTTTGTGTGATACTATAACTACCTTACTTGGAGTATTCAGCAACAATTGAAGGTCCGGTTGTCATTGTTTCCATTCTGTGAGATTGCAGCTAGCTATGTTCTCCGCACAGCGCTGAGCATCAAGCCGCTGTCTATCTCACCTTGAAAACCGAAGCAACTGATGTGTGGCACTACAGTTCACAAAAAGACTTTCTGTCGAAAGTGGATACACTGATCTTGATTACGTC
>CM054150.1:49781868-49784368 GCA_028751875.1 Rapana venosa | reverse complement strand
GGCAGGATGGGGGGGTTTTGGCTGTTGAGGGGAGGACAAAATGAAATGGAACAAGAGGGGAGGATCTTAGGTTTGAAATAAATGTGTCTTGAGGCCCGATTTAAAAGCTTCATAAGAAGGCTTTTGGCGAAGGGAGAGAGGGAGGTCATGCCAGATCGATGGACCAGAAACAGAGAAAGAGCGACGGCCAACGGTGGACTGGTTGAATCTAGGTATTCTTAAGCACAAGGTGTCTGCAGCAGAGCGGAGGGAACGAGAAGGAGTGTACAGGTGAAGACAACCACAGAGGTAGGAAGGTGCTGTTTTGTGGAGGCATTTGTAACGAAGGGTAGTGATCTTATGGTTTACTCTCTGTGGCACAGGCAACCAGTGGAGAGATCGCAAGAGAGGAGTAATGTGCTCAGACAAGAAGAATAATTGCGAAGAAGAATTGCAAAGAAGAAGAAAAATACGAAGAATAAGAAGTTACAGAAGAATTGCAAAGATGAATTGCGAAGAAGAAGAAGAAGAAGAAGAAGAAGAAGAGAAGAAGGAGAATTGCAAGAAGAAGAAGAATTGCGAAGAAGAAGAATTGTGTAGAAGAGAGAATTGCGAAGAGAAGAAGAAGAATTGCAAAGAAGAAGAGAATTGTGAAGAGGAAGAAAAAGAAAAAGAAGAGGAGGAGGAGGAGGCAGAAGAAGAATTTAAAGAAGAAGAATTTAAAGAAGAAGAAAAGAATTTAAAAAAATAATAATAATAATAAAAATAATAAAAATAATAATAAAAATAATAAATAAAATAATAATATTAATAAATTTAATAAAACAAAAATAACAAGAAGAATCGAAGAAAAGAAAGAAGAAAAGAAGAAAAGAAAAAAAGTTAAAGAAGGATTGCGTAGAAGAAGAAGAAAGAAGAATTTCGAAAAAGAAGAATTGTGAAGAAGAAGTGCGAAGAATTGCAAAGAAATGTGAAGAACTGCGAAAAGGAAAAAAAAAAGAAAACAAGCGAAAGAAATGTGAATCTCGGACAAAGTAAACTGTTAAACAGTAACGCACCTGCATAAGAAAATCAAACAAGCGAAAAAGACTAGTTGAATTTCTACTAAATAAGCTGATAACTAGTAACTGCATCTGCATACCTATTTTTTCGGCTTATTCTTTATGACCTCAACTTCGGCCTATTCTTTGGTCTCCTTGTTAAATTTTTCTGATCTCTTTAATACCTTTTTGGGTCTCAGTTTCAAACAAAAAGAAAGAAAGAAAAGATTGGTACTAAGCAGTCTCAGGCAAAGATCATATCAAATTTAAAAGCTAACCTCTTTTCACATTCAATAATGATATTTGTAGGACGCTGACCTCAAACAGGCAATCAGTCAATCAATCTGAAAATCGCTTTCCCTTCTTTTTCTTATTATCCATTTTTCGTCCCTCACCATCATTCTCTCGATTTTCTCTCTTTCTGTCTGTCTGTCTGCCTGTCTCCTCTCCTCTCTTTCTGCCTGCCTGTATCTGTATCTGTCTCTGTCTCTCCTCTCTGTCTGTCTGTCAGTCTGTCTGTCTCTGTATCTGTCTGTCTGTCTCTCTGTCTCTCTCTTTCTCTCCCTCTCTCTTTTTGTCTTGCTCACTCGTACTCTTTTTGAGAGAGAGAGAGAGAGAGAGAGAGAGAGAGAGAGAGAGAGAGAAAGTGTGTGTGTGTGTGCGTGCGTGTGTGCGTGCGTGCGAGTGTGTATGTGTGTGTGCGTGCGTGCGTGTGTGCGTGTGTATGTGTGTGAGTGAGAGAGAGAGAAACAGACAGATATACAGAGAAAGAGACAGAGACATAAAAAGAAAAATAAGTATAAAAACGGGGAGAAAAAACCAGAAACATTACCCCAAACCAGAAAGAAAAAAAACACGTTCTAAATCGGCTTTTCTTCGTATCAGAATATTTTCAGAGAAGCGAGTGAAAAACAGTTGATAAAAAAAGAAAAGAAAGTGCAAAAATCTATCAGATAAAAGCAAAAAGAAAAAAAAAGAAAAACAGGTAGACAGACATATAAAAACAAAATCAAAACGAAAGACGCAAGAGATAAAGAAAGGTGAGCAGCAACCATTTATTTTTATTTTATGTTATTCTTTTAAATCGAGGATAATGGAACAAGCACTTATGTGCATTTTTAAAACTAGTCCCCGTGTGTATGCGGTTTTGTAAATTCTGTCATCTGTTCCCACCGGCACACAATGGCCTACTCTTCCGAAAAGCGGAACAGAATTTAACCTGTGCGCACGATGTTCTGCGTGCGTTCGCACACGGGGCCTCGGTTTATAGTCTCATCCGAAAGACTTTTTGGGGAGAGTGGAGTCTGCACTGATGTTAACTCCAGGGATAAATATCCCCCTTGAATGGGAATCGAACCCGGGTCGTCAGATTGCGAGCGCAATGTTCTAACCACTAGGCTATCCCGTCCCCCCATTGACGAATCTTAGAGAAATTGGAAGAAAAGGCTGCTTCTATCGAACAACTCAGGATAAACAAACCC
>CM054150.1:49766868-49779368 GCA_028751875.1 Rapana venosa | reverse complement strand
GAGAGAGAGAGAGAGAGAGAGAGAGAGAGAGAGAGAGAGAGAGTGAATGAATGAGTGAATGAATGAATGAATAAATGAATCCTTATTTTCCAAGGGTAAGAGAATAAGCATTCGCATGCTTCATTTATCGGAGAGAGAGAGAGAGAGAGAGAGAGAGAGAGAGAGAGAGAGAGAGAGAGAGAGAGAGAGAGAAGAGAGACAGAGACACAGAGAGAGACAGAGACAGAGACAGAGAGAGACAGAGAGAGAGAAAGTCAATTGTAATATGCAGACATCAAGATTATACAGACGAGTAATAAGAGGTAGTGAAGAATGAGATTGATGCTAAGAACAATAGTAGGCCGAAGAGAACATTCACACACACACACACACACACACACACACACACACACACACACACACACACACACACACACACACACACACACACACACACACACACACACACACACACACACATGTACAAACGAATTAATACAAACATAGAAGCGTTTACACACACACACGCTCAAGCACGAGCGCATGCATGCGCGCGCGCGCGCACACACACACACACAAACACACGTACACACACACACACACACATCGCCATAGAAAGGCAAGGAGAGAAAGTCAAACAGACAGACAGACAGACAGTGACGCAGACAAAGAAAACACCACAAACAAAAAAAAACAAAACTAAACAGTTTTCCTGCTAATCTTTGGACCCCACGAAGGCAGCAATAAATTCGAAACGACACAAAACAAAAACAACACAGAACAAAACAAAACAAAACTAAACAAAAAGATACAACCAAAACAGAGCAAAAAATGTACCCGGGAGTAAGCGAGATCAAGATTAAAAGAAAATGTCAAGAAAAGAGATAAGAAAACTGGAAGACAGGCACACATAAAACAAAAAAAACGGAGAGAGAGAGAGAGAGAGAGAGAGAGAGAGAGAGAGAGAGAGAGAGAGAGAGAGAGAGAGAGAGAGAGAGAGAGAAGAGAGAGAGAGTGTGTGAGTGAGAGAGAATGAATGAATGAATGAATGAATGAATCCTTGTTTTCCAAGGGTAACAGAATAAGTATTCGCATGCTTCATTTATCGGGCAGAGAGAGAGAGAGAGAGAGGAGAGAGAGAGAGAGAGAGAGAGAGAGAGAGAGAGAGAGAGAGAGAGGAGAGAGAGAGAGAGAGAGAGAGATTGAGAGGGAGAGAAAGAGAGAGAGAGAGAGTGTGTGTGAGTGAGTGAGAGGGAGAGAGAGAGTTTTATTTATTTAATTTATTAATTCTTTTATATCGAGGATAATGGAATAAGCACTCATGTGTTTTTTTACATCCATTTCCCGTGTGCATGCGGTTTTGTAAATTTTGTCATCTGTTTCCTCCGGCACACAATGGCCTACTCTTCCGAAAAGCGGAACAGGATTTAACGTGTGCGAAAGATGTTCTGCATGCGTTCGAACACGGGGGCTCGGATTATAGTCTCATCCGAAGGACTTGAGTGAGAGAGAGAGAGTGAGTGAGAGAGAAAGAGAGAGAGTAAGTGAGACACACACACACACACATATCAGTGGAAATGGAAGCACAAGATAGATAGAAAAGACAAAGGATCATTGAACAGAAAGTAGAGAAAGATTAACAAGAGAAAAAAAATGACAACAGAAATCCCAATACAAAATATACAGCAACCTCTTAAAACAAACGAACTCGAAACACTACGAAACAAACAAACAAACAAAACAAAGGAATAGCAAAGTTAAACAATGCAAAAGAAAACGTGACAAAACAAAGTATAAAGCAAAAGGAACTAAAGGATAGTTTAGCTAATCAAATGAGCTTTTCACCAAGCATTTTCATTGGGCACACTATCTTAATGTTTACATGGGCACACACACATACACACACACTACACACACACACACACACACACACACACACACACACACACACACACACACACACACACACACACACACACACATACACACACTAAACACACACTACACATAACCACTACAACACAAACACACACACACACTAACACACCACTCACACACATACACACACACTACACACACACTAACACACACACTACACACACTACACACACACTACACACACACACTACACACACACTACACACACACACTACTACACACAAACACTACACACACACTACACACAACACACTACACACAACTACACACACACACTACAACACAACACACAACACACACACACACACACACACACTACAACACACTACACACATACACACACACACAACACCAACACACTACACACACACACACACTAACACACACACTACACACTACACACACAACAACACACAACACCACACTACACACACACACAACACACACTACACACACACTACACACCACACACCACACACGCACGCACACACACACACACTACCACACACACACACACACACACACACAGCACCACGCACAGCACGCACGCACGCACCACGCACGCACCGCACGCACACCACCACCACCACGCACGCACGCACGCACGCACGCACGCACGCACGCACGCACGCACGCACGCACGCACGCACGCACGCACGCACGCACGCACGCACGCACGCACGCACGCACGCACGCACGCACGCACGCACGCACGCACGCACGCACGCACGCACGCACGCACGCACGCACGCACGCACGCACGCACGCACGCCACGCACGCACGCACACACACACACACACACACACACACACACACACACACACACACACACAACAAAACACACACACACACACACACACACACACACACACAACACACACACACACACACACACACACACACACACACACACACACACACACACACACACACACACACACACACACACACACACATCCGGGACGGGATAGCCTAGTGGTTAGAACATTGCGCTCGCAATCTGACGACCCGGGTTCGATTCCCGTTCAAGGGGGATATTTTTCCCTGGAGTTAACATCAGTGCAGACTCCACTCTCCTCAAAAGTCCTTCGGATGAGACTATAAACCGAGGCCCCGTGTGCGAACGCACGCAGAACAACTTGCGCACACATTAAATCCTGTTCCGCTTTTCGTAAGAGTAGGCCATTGTGTGCCTGTGGGAACAGGTGACAATTTACAAAACCGCATACACACGGGGACTGGCTGTAAAAAGCACATACGTGTTTATTCCATTATCCTCGATGTAAAAAAATAAAATAAAATAAAATAAAAAATGAATAAAAAAAGAAAGGCAACGAGAGAAAGACAGACAGTGACCAAGACAAAGAAAACACCACAAAACAAAACTTAACGAAACAAAACAAAACAGTTTTCCTGCTAAGCTTTAGATCCCACGAAGGCAGCAGGAAATTCTAAACAAAATTTATTAAAAAAAACCCACGTAAGCAGGATCAAGATAAAAGGAAATGCAAAGAAAAGAACAGAAAATTATATAAAGACAGGTAGACATAAATGAACAAAAGAGAACGCCCCCCCCCCTTCCCGCCCCCACATCAATGGAAACAGGAGCACAGGATAGAAAAAAAAGGATAATTGAACAGAAATTTACAAAACCGCATACACACGGGGACTGGATGTAAAAAAGCACATGAGTGTTTATTCCATTATCCTCGATAAAAATTTTTTTAAAAAGTAGAGAAAGATGAACGAGGACAAAAAATAACAAACATTTCCTGAAACAAAATATACAGCAACCTCTAAAAACACGATCTCCAAACACTACGAAACAAACAAACAAAGCCCAAACAACATGAAACAAAAAACCCAAACAAAAACAAAGGAAAAGCAAAGTTAAACAATACAAAACCAAACGGAGCAAAGCATAAAACAAACGGACCCAGAGGAGGGTTCAGCTAATGGAATGAGCGTATCATCAAGCATGTACGTCTGACACACTATCTTAATGGTTTACATGGACATCCCTTTTTGTTTGTTTGGTTTTATTTTTTGGGTGAAATTATTGAGACCAGCTCGCAATAATTCTGCCAGATAAACACCCCCCTCCCCCTACACACATACACACGCACGCACACACACACACACACACACACGCACGAACGCACGCACGCACGCAACGTAAACAAAGACGTATTCTTCAGTAGCTTTGACAAGAACTAGGTGAAGTCAATTTCTCTGACATTCCTCAGGGCAGCTTGGCAATAATAACTAATAATTATAATAAAACTATTACTGGCCGTAGGCTTTAGTTTTGGCATGTCGTGGACAGGCAACAACAGGAAGATAGAAGCCGGACTTGACTTCCGTATTTCCCTTGCTTTCAGGAAGATGGGCGCGGTGCTACGAATATTTATCAACAAAGAATGAGCAATGGATGTTAGGGTGCTTAGAGTTTGCACTCATAATTGACACACTTTGATGGCAGAATTTTTAAAAAAGAAATAAACACAGCTATTTCAAAATAGTTCGGGGGAAGAGGCGGCAGTGAAAAAAACCCACCGTCATCATCTTCAACAAGCGATTCGTGTGCCAGTCCGGAAGACATGAAGATGTCACGAGAATTGGTAATTTTTTAAGTTGGTCAGAATCTAGAAACAAATGATACATTAGGTTTCATTGTAATGTTTGGTCAAATATCTATATCTATATAGCAAATACAAAGTTCACATTTACCCATGATTTCTGATTGTTGAATGTCTCCTGGCTTTCATGTTCCTATATGGTGTGTATGCAAAAGGTTTGCATTAAAAGATTTTTAAAACAATGATTAAAACATACAATTGCAAAACAGAAAGATAGATAAAATTCTATAAAAAGGATGGCGTTGCTCTTGTAGCTACACGCTCTTCCAAGGGAGAGCAACCCTGACTTCACGCAGAGAAATCTGCAGTGACTGAGAATGGTATTCAATTCGATTCAAATTAAATTCATTTTCCATTCCTGTATTTCTCCTTTTAACTGTCAAGTCCAGTTACTGGGTCGAGGCGAAGGGGGTGAGTGGAGTGTGTGTGTGTGTGGGGGGGGGGGGGGGGGGGGATAATTCCGCTTCTCTGATGACAACTGAAATGAATACATTATCATAAGCAAAATCAAAGGCAAATGACATGTTACGCAATATATTACGCAGCTGAACAGTTCTGCGCTAATGTCAGTCAGAGCTGCTATTGACATTGCCACACTGCAGGCAGCTGGGATGTGTCATGTCATGTGTCGTCTGTCTGTCCTCTTCTGTAGGTTGCGAAGAATGATGTTTTGTTTGTTTGTTTGTCATCTGCCGGTTTTGTATATATTAATCATGCTGATTTTGCGAAAATTATCATGTAAATGTTATCTTTTATGTTTTGTCATGGTAATGAATGTGGTAATGTAAAAAAAAAGCTAAAAGAAAAAACACAGAAGTCGACAGAACACTAGGAGTTTACAGATTTTTTAAAGTTTTATTTTATTTCTTTATTTAGTTTTTTTGTCATTTCAACATCTTTACTTCATACCATACTGTTGTTTTGGAGCAGGAGACATTTAATAGGATCAGACTTGCGTTCATTTTGAAACGATTCAAGCTGTGACGTTCTGCAAGCGTTAAAGGCAAAATAATGATCAGCACAGGAGAAAATAAGTGAATGAATAAAAATTTTAATGTATGTATGTATGTATGGTTGTATGTATGTATGTATGTATGTATGTATGTATGTATGCATGCATGTATAATGCACAGGATGTAATAAACGATTGAAAAAATGTATGTATGTATGTATGTATGAATGTATGTATGTATGATTGTATGTATGTATGTATGTAGGTAGGTAGGTAGGTAGGTAGGTAGATGGGTAGGTAAGTAGATAGATAGGTAGGTATGTAGGTGTGTGTGTGTATATGTGTGATTGTATGTATGATTGTATGTATGTATGTATGTATGTATGCATGTATGTATGTATGTATGTATGTATGTATGTATGTATGTATGTATGTATGTATGTATGTATGTATGTACGTACGTATGTATGCATATATGTATGTATGTATGTATGTATGTATGTATGTATGTATGTATGTATGTATGTATGCATGCATGTATGCATGTATGTATGTATGTATGTATGTATGTATGTATGTATGTATGTATGTATGCATGTATGTATGTATGTATGTATGCATGTATGTATGTATGTACGTACGTACGTACGTATGTATGTATGTATGTATGAATGTATAATGTATGTATGTATGTATGTATGTATGTATGTATGTATGTATGTATGTATGTATGTATGCATGTATGTATGTATGTATGCATGCATGTATGCATGTATGTATGTATGTATGTATGTATGTATGTATGATGTATGTATGTATGTATGCATGTATGTATGCATGTATTTATGTATGTATGTATGTATGTATGTATGTATGTATGTATGTATGTATGTATGTATGTATGTATGTATGTATGTATGTATGTATGTATGTATGTATGTATGTATTTTTGAAGCCCAGAGTTTCTACATCTACAAAATGGGCTAGTGATAATCCACAGTGTCCTCTGTGACAAGTCCACACATCTCACCACTGTACAGCTTCCTTTTCATATTTCACAGTGTAAACAGCCAGATATATGGTTTGCCTTTTTATGTGTTCTGACAACCATTTTGCATCAAAATACTTCCAGAAATACACACGAAATCAAATATTACTTAAAGTCTTTCACAACTATACCTGTCGAACAAGCTCAAAACGGTGCATGCAGAGCTCTATGTGGGTTTCAACAACATTTTATTTCAGAAAAAAATACACATTATACTCACTTACAATACGGCAACAATAAGTTAAAAAATAAATCCCCACTTCCGTGTTAAAAACAAAAACAAAACAAAAAAACCAGGCAAGGTATCCCGACTATTTCAAATGTTAGAATACTGCTGAAAAAAAATCAAGTCCAAGAGAGAAGCAGACATGATATTAATACACCAATAAACACTTGAAAAAGAGAAGATGGTAGTAGCACACAACACTGCAATGCTGCCACTCTTCATAATAAGCACATGATCCAGAATACCATGCAAAAACAACACTTATTGTTGTTGTTGTTGATGTTGTCATCGTTGTTGTTGCTGTTGTTGGGTGTTCCCTAGCTTAACACCCATGATGTTGCCCCCGGACAATACTGCTTTGTTACTGTTTCATCTGGAAATCACCATGAGACCATAAGTATACACTGGATGAGAAGTGTGCGTGTGCGCGGCTCTTTTCCAGTACTTCGCCATTATAGGCAACCATACTCCGACTTCAGAAGATAAAGCTTCGCTGAGAACATATTATGACTCAGTTTTAACCTCCCTACCATTCTGTGTTGTGTTACCTTTACCTTTACCTACCGTTCTGTGGTATTCATACACTTGCACAAACTCAATGCCAAAACAAGTTTGCACCAAAACCCCCCAAAAAAGCCAACCCCCTCCCCCCAAAAAACAAAGGACGGACATTTTGATAAGTCATATCATAAAGAACATAGCAGTGCACAAAAACAAAGCATATTCAGTACAAGCAGACAAAAATAATACTCCAATTCAAAACTAATGCTAGGGCTGGACATTTTCCACACGTAAAGGTGAAATAACCCAAGTAAAACGATGACCAAAAAGGATGAACAGATTCCAGACACATTCCAAACAAAGAGATGTGGTTAGTGCCGTGGGCCAGCCGCTGTTCCAGAAGGGTTCCATTCTCGGGCCCCCGTTTGCAGACTCTCTCAGTCCAGGCCAGTGTAGGGGGCGGGGGGAGCTATTCTCAGAAGCAGCTGCAGAAATCGCACCAGCCGATCTGTAACAGACGTCATCCCTCTGACTACGTCATCCCTCTGTCTGCGTCATCATTTTGTCTAATAATAATAATAATAATGTATGGAATTTATATAGCGCTGAATCTTGTAAAGCAACAAATCAAAGTGCTCAGATGACTTCTTTTTTTTCGAGGATAATGGAATAAGCACATGAGTGCTTTCTTTTTTCTTCTTTTACAGCCAGTCCCCGTGTGTATGCGGTTCTGTCATCTGTTCCCACTGGCACACAATGGCCTACTCTTTCGAAAAGCGGAACAGGATTTAATGTGTGTGCAAGATGTTCTGCATGCGTTCGCACACGGGGCCTCGGTTTATAGTCTCATCCGAAGGACACGTCATCACTCTATGTTAGGAGACTTATGTGCGTGTGTGCACGAGCATGGGCTAGCGTATGTGTGCGTGTGAGAGTGTGACAAAATGCATGGCAAGTACAAACGAATGGATCGCGCGCGCGCGCGCGTGTGTATGTGTGTGTGTGTGTGTGTGTGTGTGTGTGTGTGTAGACAAAATGCATGGCACATACAAAAGAATGAATCTGGTAAGCTGTCGAGATATTCAATGTATACATATGACTGTATATCTAAAATGTAGTCTGTGTTAAAGCATGTCTGATGTGTATGGGTTAGTGTTTTTTTTACGAGAAATATGTAATGTAGCAATTCGATATGGTGCGATGAATGTGATGAAACGTCTGATACATATTAAAAAAAAATTACGATTGCGATGATCAGTATTTTCAAGATTCAATAATAGGCGGTGTTTAATTCTTGCTCGTAGCATGGTTGTTTTTCTTATTGACATGATACAATGTTCATATTTGTCTTAACAAAAGAGAAGATGTGGAACCCACTATTCGAGTTCAGCTTCTCCGAATTCCGACTCATATCTTACGTACCACATAGGTTTTTGTGCAAATTCTTCTTTAAAAATTCAGAAGCAAAAAGAAATCTGTGTTACTGTGTTTACAGTCATACTACTACTACTACTACTACTACTACTACTACTACTACTACTACTACTACTACTGATACTACTACTACTACTACTACTACTACTACTACTACTACTACTACTACTACTACTACTACTACTACGACGACGACGACGACCACCACCACCACCACCACCACCACCACCACCACCACCACCACCACCACCACCACCACCACCACCACGACTACTACTACTACTACTACTACTACTACTACTACTACTATACACTACTACTACTACTACTACTACACACATACTGTCTCTCTCACTCTCACAAATACACTCGCACGCACACACACATACACTCACACACACACACACTCGCACGCACACACACACACACACACAAACACACACACACACACATTCGTAAGCACACATACATCCTCCCCGCCCCTCCCCCCCATCCCCCGCGCGCACACACACACACACACACACACACACACACACATACACACACACACACACACACACACACACACACACACACACACACACACACACACACACACACACACACACACACACAGAGCAAATGCATTGCTTATTCAATGGACCATCTGGAAATAAAAATGTGACTTGACCTGACACACCAACCCCTTCCCCCCCCCCCCCCCCCCCCCCACACCCTTTCAACCCCCCCACCCCCACCCCCCCCACCCTCCCATCCCCCCTCTCACCCTCTACCCCTATACACACACACACAAGTCAAAAACTGACCACAGCAGTGCATTTTATCCTTGAAGTATTTGCAAGCGAAGAAGCAGACTGAGGTGAGGGCGAAGAAAGTGAGGGTGAAGTAGAAGCTGGAGCCTAGGCCATCTGTCAGAGGCACCACCACCAGAAACAGGCAGAACAGCATGAAGAAGAGGATTCCTGCTAGCGGTTGCTGTGTGCAAACACACACACACACACATGCATACATACACACAGCACGAGCGCACGCGCACGCACACGCACGCACGCACACAAGATTCAAGATTCAAGGTTTAATTTCTTTCACCCCTCACACACATACACGCATACACGCACGCAGGCACAAACACATACATAGCACACACACAAACATGCAAACGCACAAACATGCAGCACACACACACTCACACAACACACAACACAAACACAGCTAAACAGTTTGAGTGGTATGGCAATGTTTCTCCACACAAACGAAGAATGAGCGAGAGAGAGAGAGAGGGAAGGAGGAAGGGGGAGAGAGGGAGGGAAGGAGGGAGGGGGAGAGAGAGAGGGAGGGAGAGAGAGAGAGGGAGGGAGGGAAGGGAGAGAGAGAGAGAGAGAGAGAGAGAGAGAGAGAGAGAGAGAGAGAGAGAGAGAGAGAGAGAGGAGAGAGAGAGAGAGAGAGAGAGAGAGAGAGAGAGAGAGAGAGAGAGAGAGAGATGGGGGATAGAGAGAAAAAGAAATTTTTTAAATTTTTTGCTTTTATTTCGAGGACAATAGAATAAACACATTTCAAGTCAAGTCAAGTCAAATTTTTATTTCCAGATGGTACATTGAATAAGCAATGCATTTTCAACAGTAAGGATGACTACTATGTCCTCCCAAGAGAAGACCAAGTAACAATTGGGAGGCTGAGGACTGGACACTGCAGACTCAGACATCACGTGTTTACCAAGTTCCACATTGGTGATTGCGCTACGTGCCTCTGCGGAACTTCTCCCATGACAGTGGAGCACTTCCTCCAGACCTGTCTATCCAACCCACCCAAACCTGAGGTCTGCCGATATCTGGCCTACTGACCTGCCGATGAGGTACAAACTCTTCAGACCCCTGGAGGGAGGGCCTTCAGCGCACGCAGCGTTTGTCAGGGCCTCAGGAATTGCTGTCTGAGCGTTCGACGACGACGACGAAGAATAATAATAATCGTTTATAATAATAATAATAATAACAATAATAATAAATGGAATTTATATGGCACTATATCTTGCAGAAAACAAATCAAAGCGCTTTCATTCATCCTACTCATTCTCATGCAGACGAATTCAAATGTATACACACACCCAGGCACGCACGCACACACACACACACTCACGCACACACATCATGGCTGTACACTCCGGCAGGGTGATGGGGTTTGGGCTGTTGAGGGCAGGGACAAAAATGAAATGGAACTAGAGGGGAAAAACTTAGAATTCAAATATATATCAGTCCTTCGGATGAGACTATAAACCCAGGCCCGTGTGCGAACACATGCAGACCATCTTGCGCACACGTTAAATCCTGTTCCGCTGTTCGAAAGAGTAGGCCATTGTGTGCCGGTGGGAACAGATGACAAAATTAAAAAAACAACAACCCAAAAACCGCATACACACGCATTAAAAAAAAAGTCATTTGAGCGCTTTGATTTGTTGCTTTACAAGATTCAGCGCGATATAAATTCCATACATTATTAAATTCCATACATTATTATTATTATTATTATTATTATTATTATATGTGTCTTGAAGCCGGACTTAAAGCGTCATGTGATTTTTACATCCAGTCCACGTGTGTATGCAGTTTTATATATTTTGTCTCCCGTTCTCTAGCTGAGCAACGAAAAACGAAAGCTATTTTCAAACCCGAATCCCATGGATTCCACTATATACACCAGATTTGGAAGACAAAATCATCCACATTTATGGTTCAGAAATATGACGGGGCGACTTTGGAAATAAGCACACCTAGACTGGCTTGCATATACGTGCGTGCACACCACTCTATCCTAGACGTGTTTGCCAGGCTGACCTTGAAAGCCACGTGCATGTCCTTGGGCTGACGGTGACGTAGGATGAGGAGGCTGACGGTGTTGAGGAAGTAGAAGAAGAAGGCGGTGGACTCCGCCACTGTGATCAGCTGTCTGATGTCAGAGGCTGACGTGTACACTATGGCCAGAGAGATCTGCCCGGACAACAAGGCAGTGTAGGTTAGGGACAGCACTACAACCATCTTTGTCCGTCGTGTCCCGACGATGACCTCCAAAATAGCAAAGGAGGCAGTTGCTGTTTCGGAAATTGGGCAGAAAATTGATTATAGCAAAGATGCCTTGCCCACAGTACATCCCCACACTCTCGGCCAAGTGGGCATAAGGACGGTCAGCGTTGG
Organism: Rapana venosa; assembly: GCA_028751875.1. NCBI lineage: Eukaryota > Metazoa > Mollusca > Gastropoda > Neogastropoda > Muricidae > Rapana > Rapana venosa. The sequence goes on along the minus strand of CM054150.1, from coordinate 49,767,465 downwards.
AGATGTTCTCCAAAGGCCAACCAGCCCCCAGGGCTGCAGCACATAAGGACTGTGCGAGTCAAGCCTCCTAGTCAGAGAGTCATAGTCGATCACTAAAGACTAAGCTGTAAAGTGGAATTTTATGAGAAGGACAGCTACTAATCATACAGCCTCTCACTTTGCTGTTGTCCCCAGTCAATGGTTTGATCAAGAACTGTGATAAAGCCCAGGCGCTGAAGGCATGTACATCTAGTGTACATTTAAGTGCAACACAATATGCAGGGTACATTTAAGGACAACTTAACATAGAGTGACACTTTATGGACAACTGAACATTTATTGCACATTAAGGACAACAGGACATAATTTAGTGTACATTAACGACAAGATTGTGTGCTTGCGCGCGTGCGTACGTCTGTGCATGTGTGGTTGCGCGCGCGCGGTGTGTGTATGTGTGTGTCAAGTCAAGTCAAGTTACATGTTTATTTCCAGGTGGTACATTGAATAAGCAATGCATTTTCTATTTTCCATCAAGCCATCCATCTAAGAACAACAATTTCCTAATGATAATACTGAACTACTACATTATTGCAACCTTTACCAATGTGTGTGTGTGTG
>CM054150.1:49729368-49749368 GCA_028751875.1 Rapana venosa | reverse complement strand
CGTTGTAACCAAGGGTTGTTGTGACTTCGTGTCGCAGTGTCCAAGTGTTGTTGTGACCAAGAGCAGTTGTGACTCTGTGTTGTTGTGACTCCGTGTTGTTGTGACCAAGTGTCTATGTGACCAAGTGCAGTTGTGACTGAGTGTCGTTGTGACTAAGTGTCGTTGTGACTAAGTGTCGTTGTGACTAAGTGTCGTTGTGACTAAGTGTCTATGTGACCAAGTGTTGTTGTGACCAAGTGTCTATGTGACCAAGTGTTGTTGTGACCAAGTGTCTGTGTGACCAAGTGCAGTTGTGACTAAGTGTCGTTGTGACTCCGTGTCGATGTGACCAAGTGTCGTTGTGACCAAGCCCTGCTGTGACAAAGTACGTGCCGTTAAGACCACATGTTGTTGTGACTGCGTGTTGTAGTGACCAAGTGACTTGGTGACCAAGTGTTGTTGTGACGGCATGTCGTTGAGACCCAGTATCGTTGTGACCAAGTATCGTTGTGACCAAGTATCGTTGTGACCCAGTATCGTTGTGACGGCATGTCGTTGAGACCCAGTATCGTTGTGACCAAGTATCGTTGTGACCAAGTGTCGTTGTGACCAAGTATCGTTGTGACCAAGTATCGTTGTGACCAAGTGTCGTTGTGACCAAGTATCGTTGTGACCAAGTGTCGGTGTGACCCAGTATCGTTGTGACCAAGTTTCGTTGTGACCCAGTATCGTTGTGACCAAGTGTCGTTGAGACCAAGTATCGTTGTGACCCAGTATCGTTGTGACCAAGTATCGTTGTGACCCAGTATTATTGTGACGGCATGTCGCTGTGACTGCGTGCCACAATGACCCAGTGTCGTTGTGACAATGATTTTTCGTTATTTTACGACAAGAATGGTAGACCTGATACTCCAGTAGTTCTCAAATATCTCAGATATGTAGATAGCGGTACTGCGTTTTTGTTCTATAGGTCTGCTCTGTGACTTTTAATATGTCTGTCTGTCTTTCTCTTTTACACACACTCAACACTTAACACAAACTATACAACACAAACTATACAAAAAAACCCATATAAACTCAGATACACACAGACAAAGACAAAGACATAGACAGACACACAGACAGAGACAGAGACAGACACACAGACAGAGAGACAGAGACAGAGACGGTCAGACACAAATACACACACATATTTCTCTTCTATCTCTCCCCCCCCCCCATTTTCAAACTCCACCCCCCAACCAACACACATACACACCCAAATTACACACACGCACGCACACACACACACACACACACACACACACACACACACATACACACCACACACACACACACTGCACACACACACACACTACACACACACACTATACACAAACACTCTACACACAAACCACTACACACACAAACACACACGCAAACACACTCTACACACACACTGCACACACTACAACTATGCGCGCACACATTTTTCTTCTCCCCCCCTCCCTCTACTCACACTTTCCTCCCTCCCACCTCCCCAACACACACACACAACACACACACACACACACACACACACACACACACACACACACACACACACACACACACACACACACACACACACACACACACACACACACACACACACACACACACATATATATATATATATGGGACGGGATAGCCTAGTGGTTAGAACATTTCGCTCGCAATCTGACGATCCGGGTTCGATTCCAGTTTAAGGGTGTATTTTCCTCTGGAGTTAACATCAGTGCAGACTCCACTTTCCCCAGAAGTCCTTCGGATAAGACTATAAACCGAGACCCATTGTGCTAACGCACCCAGAACATCTTGCGCACACGCTAAATCCTGTTCCGCTTTTCGTAAGAGTAGGCCGTTGTGTGCCGGTGGGAACAGATGACAGAACTTACAAAACCGCATACATATGGGGACTGGATGTAAAAAAGCACATAAGTGCTTATTCCATTATCGTCGATATAAAAGAATAAATAAATAAACAAAATTATATATATATATATATATATATATATATATATATATATATATATATATATATATATATAAAACACATCAGTAACACTACCCAGCTTCCCAACTTTCGTAGGTTAAAGCACCGAGGTCATGCCTCAGCTGACAAATCCAATCAACAAAGAAGAAAGTGAGAAAAGGAAAAAACCATCCTTTTATTGCTGGTATGTGGTCATCTTATAAGGTCAGATCCTAGGACCCCTTAGTATGACCTTCAGCCTCCGCCCAGAGCCATTAAAAATGCACGACCCTGGACAAAGGTCACTGACGAAAGAGGGTGGTCACTGTAGACCGAGAGATACAGACACCTGCAGTGTTCGTATGGTAATTTGAGGCAACACTCTCAAAATCGCACCTGTAAGAATGGATGGAGTTGGACTGTGCCGGCATTGTCTTCCCAAGGAGCCCATAGCAGACTCATTCTGGGTAGGAGCCAGACAGAGTAAAGAAGAAAAAAAAATGTCCCTATGACTCTCACGGGATTTGAACCTGCCACCTTCCAGCCTCTAACCCAAGGCGCTAACCACTGCGCCATGGTGGCTGCTTTTTCTTATCTTCTTTCTTTGCTTTTGTTTTTTGCATTTTTATATATGTCTTCTTTCCCTTACCCCTTTCGCCCGCTTCGTTTATTTCTTTCTCTTTCTGTCTTTTTTTTTTTCTTGTTGTTGTTTGTTGTTGTTCTTCTTCTTCTTCTTCTTCTTCTTCTTCTTCTTCTACACACTACACATCTTTCACACTACTTACACCAACTCTACACTACACTCACATCACATCTTCTTCTTCTTCTACACATCATACACACTCCCTACTACACTACCGTTACACACACTACACCACACACTCTTCTTCTTCTTTTCTTCCTTCTTTTACTTTTTCTGTTTCTTTTTTCTTCTCCCATCTCCGGCCTTTGTTTCTTTCGTTCTTCTTTTCTTTGTGTCTTTGTTTCTTTTGTATTTTCTCTTTCTCTCTTCCTCTCCTCTTCTCTCTCTCTCTCTCTCTCCATCTCTTCTCTTCATCATTCTTCTTCTTTCTTTCTTTTTCTGGGCTCGTACTTCTTTATTTTTTCTTTCTTCTTTCTTTTTTCACTCCTTCCGCCTGCCTTCTTTTCTGCTCCTTTGTTTTCTTCTTCCTGTAATCTAATGTTCTGTCATGTTTTCTTTCTTTCTCTCTTTTCTAGGATTTACTTGTCAGAGCTCTCGTACACATCAGCTTCTTGATTTTTTTTATACAATTTACAGCTGCAAGAGACACAAGGTTTTTACCAAAAAAGAGCCAGTTTAGCTATTTCCCCCGTTCCCACCTCCCATCTCTCACTTCCTGCAACTTAATTCTCTCTGTGTGTCTGTCCGCCTCTGTGTGTGTGCACGCACACGCACGCACGCACGCACGTACGCAGGCATGTCTCTACTGTCTATCTGTCTGTCAATCTGTGTGTGTGCGTGCGTGCGTGTGCGTGTGTGTGTGCGTGTGTGTGTATCTGTGTGTGTGTGTTTGTCTTATGCGTAGTGTGTCTATCTGTCTGTCTGTCTGTCTGTCTCTCTCTGTGCTGGGTGTGTATCTTTTTTATGCACACACTTTGAAAACAAATTGGTTAGTGCCCATCCTTTAGTTCATTTCCCCCTCTTATTTTTGTGGTTTTTAAAATTTCCTTTGCTGTTGTTGGTTTTCGCTTGTTTTTTGTGTGTTATTGTTGTTGTTGTTGTTGTTGTCCTTCTCTTTTCATTTGTAGTCGTCGTCGTCATCATCGTGATCATTATCGTCGTCGTCGTCATCTTCCTCCTCCTCCTCCTCATTATTATTGTGTTGTTGTTGTTGTTGTTCTTCTCTTCTTTTCTTGTTGTTGTTGTTGTTGTTGTTGTTCTTCTTCTTCTTCTTCTTCTTCTCTTCTTTTGTCTTCCTCGTCTTCTTCTTCTCTTAAAAAACAGTCTGTGGGTTTCATTTGGGGGGGGGGGGGTGGAGGTGGGGGTGATGGGAGATTGCTTTATGTTCTCTTTTCTTCTTCTTACAAGTCTTCTGTAATGCTTTTACCATGGTGTCTTTTTATTTTTGAAACAATCTGATTTCCTTATAGCACAGTGTTGGTATTTCCGGATAAAAGACACATAAATCTTAATCGAGAAAGGTTTCAGACTCTTCCTCCCACCCCACCCCTCATAGATTTATGTATACTTTAGCAATGTAAAATGGCTATTTCTAGAGCTTAAGGCGCTGATTTATTTCTGAAAAGAACTGGACGAGAAAAATTGTGCGTTGCGAGACAGAGGCAGCAAAACATAAAAACAAAGTAGTTGTAAGATACCCGCATCTTGGAAGGAAGGTGGCAGGATGGTTAAGACGTTTGCCTGCCAACAAGTAAACCGTGAGGTTCTGGGTTCGATTCCCAGCCTCGCCCTTTCTTCCCAGTTTGACAAAAAAATCGAACTGAATGTCAAAGTCCTTCGGGTGAGACTATAAACCGAGGGCCCGTGTGCGAACGCATGCAGAATATCTTGCGCACACGTTAAAACCTGTTCCGCTTTTCAAAAGAGTAGGCCATTGTGTGCCGGTGAAAACAGATAAAAAAATTTACAAAACCGCATACACACGGGGACTGGATGTAGAAAAGTTACCCAAAAAATGTCATCTGAGCGCTTTGATTTGTTGCTTTACAAGATTCAGCGTTATATAAATTCCATACATTATTATTATTATTATTATTATTATTATTATTATCATTATCATTATTATATTATCTTGTAGGGAATGTTTATGAGGGGATAATTCTACATAGTTTTCCTGATCCTCCGTTACAGCTCCGAGATTTTATCATCAGTGGTGAGATTTTACGTATGGGATTTTTTGTGTGTGCCCACCATTAAGGTAACTACATTCCGACTTCGGGGATATATTTTTTTAAATCTAAGACAAGACGCAGAATGGTATATATATATATATATATATATATATATTATATATATATATATATTATATATATATTATATATATATATATATATATATATATATATATATGTGTGATATTTGTGTGTGTGTGTGTTGTGTGTGTTGTGTGTGTGTGTTTGTGTGTGGTGGTGAGTGTGGTGTGTGTCATGTGTGTGGTAGTGGTGTGAGTGAGGTGTGTGTGTGTGAGGTGTGTGGTGTTGTGTGTGTGAGTGAGTGTGTGTTAAGTGTGTGTGTGTTTGAGTGGTGTGTATATAAGTGTGTGTGTGTGTTGAGTGAGTGTGTTGTGAGTGTGTGATGTGTGTGTGTTGTGTGTGTGTGTTTTGGTAGTGTGTGTATGTAAGTGTGTGTGTGTGAGTGTGTGTAGTGTGTTGTGTGTGTGTGTGGTGTTGTGTGTTTTGTGTGTGTAATTGGTTTCTAAGTGTGTGTGTGTAATGATGTGTAAGTGTAAGTGTGTTTTGTGTTGTGTGTGTTTTGCTCCATATGCACAACAACAAGATCCCTTTCAAACTATTTCTGGCCACATGAAAGAAACTCAGTCATGCAACTACAAAGGCAAAAGGGATTAATTTAAAAACCCCCCTTTTGCATCAAACCCTTTTAGCTTTCAAATGGAAAAAATAACTAAATTTTTTAAAAGAAAACAAAGTTTTATAGGAAACTTATGGGGGTTTCCTAACCCGAAAAAAACTCCAATAAAGGGAAAATGGGGTGTTACAATTTAACTTTTTCAAGGGGGTAAAAAAAAACAAACGCGGTAAAAAGTTTTTGGGGGTTGGATTATTTTTGTTTTTTGATGGGGTTTTTTTTTTAAACTTTTTTTTTAAGGAAAGTGAATGTGGATGGAAAAGTTGTTTTTTTTGTGTGTGCGTGAATGGAGGGGGAAAAAAGGTGGAAAATTTGTTTTAAAAAAATTTTGTTTTTTTTAAGTGTAAAAGTTTTTTGATATTTTTTTGGTGCGTTTTTTTTAAAGAAAAAAAGGGGGAAAAAGGAAAAAAAAAAAAATTATTTTTTTTGGGGTGGGGTAAAAATGGGGGTTTGGGTGGGTTTGGGAATTTTTGCGTGAGTTGGTTTTAAAAAGCAAGGTGTGTTTTGATTGTGTTTTGGGGGTTTTAAAAAAATTGGTGGAGGAAAGCCCAAAGCACAACAAAAAAAAGCGCCCCAACAGCGGAAACAAAAAAAAAAAAAATCTCCCCAAAAGTTTTTCAAAAAGGGAACCCCTTTTTGAAAAAAAAGGCCATTTTTTCCTTTTTTCAAAGAAAAAATGAAACCCTTTAGCAAAGTTTTTTTGGGTTACGGAAAAAGATGTTAAATACAAAAAAAGGGTTCATGAAGGGGAATATTTGTTTTCTGTTTGGGCCCCCAATTTCCCTTTTTTTATTTTTCCCCTGTTTTTTCTAAAAGTTAATTTTTGGGTCGGGTTTTTTAATATTTTGTTTTATATGGTGTGATTCTATTCAATGGTGGGGCCCGGGGGCCCGGTTGTTTGTTGTGGGTTGTTTAAAGATTTTTAAAGAGTGGAAAAAAATTTGGATCCTATTTAAATCAAATTTGTTTGGCTTTGTAATTTTGTTCCAATTTTGGTTACACCTTTTTAAAGGACGAAAGATTTTTTAAACGAAAATTTAGGAAAACATAATCATTCAAATTTTTTAAAGAAAAACCCCAAAAAATAAGGGGAAAAACCTTAAAAACCATCAAAAACCCCCATTACCAAAACTCCCCTTCAAGGACAAAAACGGGATCCTTTAAACTTGTTTTTAAAAAAAGAAGCTCAACAGCCACTCCAATCAAAAGGGGACAAACACCCCCCAGCAACGAACCATCTCATACCTTCAATATTGAAAAAAAAGGCAAAATTTACTTAAAAAAAGTCTTTTGGGCTTTTTAACAAAAAAATAAATTGAGAAAAATTTCTGGAACGAGTTTTTTGTATAAAAAAGTTTTACTAATTTTTGATGGAAATAAAACCCAAAAAAAGGGAATCCCTGCTTTCTAAAATATTGGCCTCTATAGCGCTGTGCATTTTTTCCCCCCCCTTTTTGGGTTTTGGGTTAAATTTGGAAGAAAAAAAATGTTTTGGGTTAAGCCAAATTCACCCACCATGTGGCCTTGATGGAAAAGGGAAAACAAACACACAATAATAAAAAAATGTTCAAAAAATAAGGGTAAGGGGGAATTTTAAAAAAAGAAAACGAAAAAAAGTAAACACTTTTTTCAAGTTGAAAAAAAAAGAACAAAAAGTCCAACCCCCGACCCCCCCCCCCCCCCCCCCCCCCCTTTTCCTTTAAAAAAAAGTATATTTTTTAAAAAAAAACAAAAGAAATTAAGACAAAAAAAAAAAGAAACAAACCAAACCCCCCCCTTTTAAAAAAAAAATGATTTTTTTTTGGGAGTAAAAAAAACAAAAGTTTTTTTGGAAAAACAAAATAGCTAAAATTGATTCCAACCATTTTTTTTTTCTTAATTACATTTTAAAACAATATACATTTGATGAAAAAGACAAAATTTGCTTATTTTCAAATTGGTCTTTGGAAAGTTTAAAAAAAAAAAAAAAGAAAAAAAAAAAATTTAAAAAAAAATAAAAAAAAACAACCAAGGAGTTTTAAAAAAAAGTTATTTCCAAAAAAAAACAAGACAAAAAAACAACCCCCTACCCCCCTCAAAAACCAAATATGGTGGAAAAGTTTAAAAAACGGAAACCCATTTTAAAAACCTAACAAACCCAATTGAGTTTTTTTCAAAAAAAAAAAATTTTTTTTAAAAGTTTTAAATTTTGGGCCAAATTTTAAAAAAAAGGACATATAAAACTTTTTAACAACCTTTTTTGGCAACAAAGTAAAAAACAAAAACCCATAAAAACTTTAAAAAACTTTTAAACAACTGATTCTTTTTAATTCTGAACACTGGCTTTTTCTGTTTACAAAATTTTCCTTTGCTTTTTTCTTCTATTCCCTGTTTTCGATTAGAAAAGTCTCTGGGTTTTTGTCTTTTAAATTTTCCCCTTGCCCAAAATTTTCCCCCCCAAATTTTTCCTTTTGGGGGGTGTTTTGTGGGTTTTTTTTTTTTTTTTTTCCCTTTTTTTCCCCCATGGTTTCAACGAAAAACGCACGGGCACATGTTTTTTGAGTGTGTGGTTTTGGTGTGTGTGGTGTGTAAGTGTCATGCGCGCATGGCCTTTGTTTCTTTCCTTTGTGGGGTTTTTTTTCCATTTCTTTGTTTTGAGGCTTTAAAAGGAATAAGCGCCCCCCCGTTGTGTGTGTTGTTGTGTGTGTGTTGTTTGGTTTGTGTGTGTGTGTGGTGTGTTGGGGGGGGTGTGTGTGGGGGGGGGGGGGGGGGGGGGGGGGGGGGGGGGGGGGGGGGGGGGGGGGGGGGGTGTTAACCCCAAAAAAAAAAAAAACAAAAATAAACAAAAATTTTCAACAAACCAAAACATAAAAAAATCGAAAAAATTAAAACACCTAAAAAATCTGGGATCTTCCAAAAACAAAATTTTTTTATTTTTTTTACTTCCTTATCCAACTGAAAAATTTAAAATACTTATTTTGTGTTGTTTTTTTATTTTATGTTTGGGGGAAGGTTGTTGTTTTGGGGGGGGGGGGGGGTGGGTTTTGGGGGTTAGTGAAAAGGGGGTTTTTGGGGGGGGGGGGTTTGGGGGGGGGGGGGGGGGGGGGGGGTTTTTTGGGGGGGGGGGGGGGGGGGGGGGGGGGGGGGGGGGGGGGGGGGGGGGGGGGGGGGGGGGGGTTTTACAGCAGAATTTAAACTTTAATTATTTTTTGTCCAACGGGCAGACAGTAACTTTTTTTGTCGTCATAGAGCAAAAATGCGTTGCACGCCATTAAGCCACGACAAGCAATCACCCAGGAAATGGGCTATAAAACGAAAAAATAAATCGAACTGCGTCATGAGTTTTGGGAAAATCTTCTTCTTTCTTCTTGAAAGCTCATAACAACTAGTTTTTGTCTGTAGGACGAAAAATCTCACCTCCCGAAAGCACCTGACAAGTCGGGTTCACGTATCCGATTTTGGCACAAGAAGTTTTATTACTTATAAGTCTTTCTGGAAAAAAAGAGCAGGAGAAGGGACCAAAAGGGAGAAAATAACAAAAAGGGGATGCGGGAAGAAAAGAAAAAAAGGCAAAACAAAAAAAGGATAAAAAGAGGAAATTTCTAAAAAAATAAAAATTTGGGGGTTTTTACCCGCAGGCCCCCCGGACCGAAGGGCGGGGGGGGGGGGAGTTGGAACTCATTTTTAAAGATTCGGTTTCTTGTTTCCCTCTAAATTTTAGGAAAAGTGCGCATTAAAATAAGCACTATTACTTAAAGTTAAACAATGGAAGTTAAAGAAAAAAAAAAGGGGACTAAACAGAATTTAAAAATATAAAAATCCCAAAATTTAATTTTAAGTGAGAATTCTTATTTTTTTTTTTTTGGAAAAAATTTGGGGAAAAAAAAAAGCTAAAAAAAAAAACTGCAAAAAAAAACCCCCGCCCCCCCCCCCCCCCCCCCAAAACCGACCCCCCCCCCCCCCCCCCCCCCCCCCCCGAGGTGAAAAAAAGGGTAAAATTAAAGTTAAAAGAAAACAAACAAAAAAACAAGATAAAAAAAAAACATAAACAAAAAAGAAACTTAAAATAAAAAAGAAAAAATCGTCCTTTTTGCTGAAGAAAACATAGAAATAATGGTTGGAATCCCCAAATGGAAAAAAAAAGAAAAAAAAATTGAAAAAAAAAAAGGCAAAAATGTGATGATTCTAATCGCATGTATCTGAATCAACGAAATCAAAAACAATAAGAACAACCAACAACAAAAACAATATTATAAACATCCAACCCTTAGAAAAATAATATCTTATAAACGGGCACGTATCCAGCGTGACAAATCAAAAAACGAAAGCAATTAATTTTTTTTGGAAAAATTTTTCGGGTTTTTAAATTTTTTGTCAATTTTAAACCATAACAAGGGAACCTTTAACGAAAAAACCCGCGCTTTGGTATCAAATAACAAAAAAAAAACAAACAAAACTAATGAAAAACGTTGAAATGGACTCCAATATTTGTATCCCTGAGTGTTTTAGAACATTTTCCTTCCAATTTCTTTGCTTCGGGGTTCCCCGGTTCTTTGGTAAAGCCTCCTCTGCCCCTCTTCATCGTCTTTCTGTCGCTATCCTTGGTGTTGGGTTTGTGTGGTGTGTTGGGTGTGGTGTTGTGTGTGTGGGGCTTTTTTGTTTGGGGTGTTTTGGGGTTTTTAAAGAAAGGGGAGGAGGAAAAGAGAAGAGAGAGGGGAAGGAAAGAGAAGAGAGGAAAAGTGGAAAAATTATTTAAGGGAAGGAAAGGGATTTTACCCCCCCCTCAAAAAATTTCCCTCTAAAATACAAAAAAAATTATGCAAAACACCATGAAAGAAAATACAACAACACAAACAAAACCAAGACAAAGGAACCTGCCAAAAAAGAGAGGAGGAAAGGGGGGGAAAAGGGGAAGAAGGGAGAGAGAGGGGGAGGAAGAGAAAAAGGGGAAAAGGGAAAAAAAAGGAGAGAGAAGAGAGAGAAAGAAGAAGAGAGAGAGAAAAAAGGGGGAAAAAGAAGAAGAAGAAGAAAATTCAAGAAAAGAAATTTTTTAAAAAAAAATTCTTAAGAAGAAAATTCTTTTGAAAAGAAGGGGAAAAAAAAAAAGAAGAAAAAGAAAAAAAGAAGAAAAAGAAGAAAAGAAAAAGAAAAGAAGAAGAATTTTTTAAAAAAAGAAGGGGAAAAAAAAGGAGAAAAGAAGAAAAATTTTGAAGAAAAAGAAGAAAAAGAAAAAAAAGAAGAAGAAAAAAGTTTTTTAAGAAAAAATTTTTTAAAAAAAAGGAGAAGAAAAAAAAAGGAAAGAAAAAGAAGGGAAAGAAGAAAAGGTTCTGAAAAAAGATCTGAAAAAAAGAAAAGGGAAAAAGAAGAGAAAAAAAAAGAAAAAAAAGAAAAAAGAAAAGAAGAAAAAGAAAAAAAGAAAAAGAAAGAAGAAGAAAAGAAGAAAAAAAAAAGAGAAAAAAAAAGAAGAAGAAGAAAAGAAAGAAGAAGAAAAAGAAAAAAAAGAAGAAGAATTCTGAAGAAGAAAATTCGGAAGAAAATTTGAAGAAAATCTGAAGAAGAAGAAGAAGAAGAAGAAAAGAAAAGAAGAAAAAGAATTTTAAGGGAAAAAGAAAATTCTGAAGAAGAATTCTGAAGAAAATTTTGAAGAAGAAGAAGGAAAAGAAGAAAAAAGAAGAAAAAGAAAAAGAAAAAAAGAAGAAGAAGAAAAAGAAGAAGAAGAAAAAAATTTTGAAAAAGAAAATTCTGAAGAAGAAAAAGAAAAAAATTCTGAAGAAGAAGAAGAAGAAGAAGAAGAAGAAAAAAGAAAAAAAAGAAAAAGAAAAGAAAAGAAAAAAGAAGAAAAGAAAAAGAAGAAGAAAGAAGAAGAAAAAGAAAGAAAAGAAAAGAAGAAAAATTTTAAAAAAGAATCTTTTAAAAAAAAAAGGAGAAGAAGAAGAAGGAGAAAGAAGAGGAAGATTCTGAAAAGAAAAGAAGAAAAGAAAAGAAGAAGAAAAGAAGAAGAAAAGAAGAAGAAGAAAAAAAAAAAGAATTTTTAAAAAAAAAATTCAAAAAGAAAAGGAGAAAAAAAGAAAGGGAAGAAGAAGAAGGATTCTGAAGAAGAAGAAAATTCCCGAAGAAAAGAAGAATTCTGAAAAAAAAGAAAAGAAAATTCTGAAAAGAAAAATTCTGAAGAAGAAGAATTCTGAAGAAAAAAAAGAAGAAGAAGAAGAAAAAAGAAAAAAAAATTCTTAAGAAGAAAATTCGAAGAAAAGAAAGAAAAAAGAAGAAAAGAAGATTCTGAAAAGAAGAAATTCGAAGAAAAAGAAGAAAAACTGAAGAAGAAGAAAATTCTGAAAAAAGAAAAGAAGAAAAGAAGAATTTTGAAGAAAAGAAAAAAGAAGAAGAAGAAAAAAGAAGAAAAAGAAAAAAGAAGAAGAAGAAGAAGAAGAAGAAGAAAATTCTGAAGAAGAAAAGAAAAGAAAAAGAAGAAAAGAAAAGAAGAAGAGAAGAAGAAGAAGAAGAAGAAGAAAAAAAAGAAACTGAAAAGAAAAAAGAAGAAGAGAAGAAGAAGAAAAGAAAAAGAAAAAAAAAAAGAAAAAAAAAAAAAAAAAAAAAAAAAGAAAAAAAAAAAAAAAAAAAAAAAAAAAGAAAAGAAAAAAGGAAAAAAAAAAAAAAAAAAAAGGGAAAAAAAAAAAAAAAAAAAAAAAAAAAAAAAAAAAAAAAAAAAAAAAAAAAAAAAAAAAAAAAAAAAAAAAAAAAAAAAAAAAAAAAAAAAAAAAAAAAACACAAAAAAAAAATTTTTTTTTAAAAAAAAAATTTTTTTCCCTTTTTTTCAAAAAACCCCCCAAAAAAAAAAAAAAAAAATAAACAAAAAAAAAAAAAAAAAAAAATTTAAAAAAAGGGGGGGCAAAACACAAAAAAAAAAAAAAACTTTTAAAAAAAAAAAAACAAAAAAAAGGGGGGGGGAAAAAAAACGCAAAAACCCCAAACGTAAATTTTTTCTTTAAAAAAAAAAAAAAAAAAAAAAAAAATAAAAACAAAAAAAAACAAGAAATTTAAGAAGAAAAAAAGGAAAAAAACCAAAAGAAAAAACGAACAAAGCAGAAGAAAAAGAACAAGAAAAGGGGAAAAGAAAAAAAACAAGAAGGGAAAAGAAAAAAAAAAAAAAAAAGAAAAAAAAAGGGGGAGGGGGGGGAAAAATTTTTAAAAAAAAGAAAGGAAAAAAAAAACAAACCATTAAAAAAAAACAAAAAAATCGTATTATCCCCTTTAAAAACTAAAACATTAAATACATTAATATTTTTAATAAAAACAAAACCCCAAAGGGCCTTTGGGAAAAAACACACCCACACTATTTTGGGGGCCAAACAGCCCCCCCAAACCCCACCCCACAAACCCCCCCCCCGGGAAAAAAAAAATTTTAAAAAAAAAAAAAGGGGGGGGGAAGGAAAAAAAAAAAATAAAAGGGGAAAAGAAAAGGAAAAAGGGGGGGGGGAAAAAAAAAACCCCCCTTTTTAAAAAAAAAAAATTTTTAAAAATTTGAAAGGGTTTCTTCCCTTCCCCTAAAGCGGGAAAGAAAAAACAAGAAAGGCCCAAAGAAAAACCTTTAAATAAAAAAAATATTATTCGGGTTTTAAGACGAAGGAAATTTAAATTTAATTTTAAAAGAGTAAAGAAAAAAAAACCCAAAAAGTTCAAAACCCGGGGGGAACTTTTTTTAACAAGCGGCCCAAAGCAAAACAAGGGCAAAAAATTGAACCAACAAAAGAAAAAAAAATTTAAAAAAAAAACCCCCCAAAAGAAAAAGGAAAGGGGAAAGAAAAAGGGGGGGGGGGGGGAAAGGAAAAAAGGGGGGAAAAAAAATTTGGGACTTTTAACCGAAAAGATGGAAGGCTCTTCCCTAAACCCCCCCCCCAAAATTTTTTTTTCCCAGAAAAACCCCCTTTTTTCATCCCATTTTTTTTCCCTCCCCTCCCCTTTTTTTCCCCCCCCCCTTCCTTCTTTTCCCCCCCCCCTTCCTTTTTTCCCCCTTAATCAATTTTTTCGTAAGGCAAAATTTTTCAATCTTTCACTGGGCCTCCCTTTCCCCTTTTGGCCCAAAAACCCCCAAAAAAAATTTTTTTTTAAAACCCGAATCCGCCCCGAAAAATTTTTTTTACTTTTACCTTTTGTTTTGGGGCCCTTTTTTGGGGAAAAAAGGGTTTTCAAAATTTGGAAAAAAAAGGGAACAAAATGCCCTAAAAAAAAAAAACCTCCTTGGATCATTTTTCCCAAAAAAAAAAAGAAAAGTTTTGTTTTCCCCCCCGCTTTTTGCCCCTCCCCCCCCGTGGGAAAAAAAATTTCCCAGGAAACTTTTGTGGGACTTTTAAATGGTAAAATTTTTTTTAAATGAAAAATAAAATTACTTTGGGGGGTTAGCGAAAAAATTTTTAAATTTAATCGGGAAATTTTAAAAAATTTTAAAACAAAACCTAAACATCACCCCCCCAAACCCCACACCCCCAAAACCCCCCCAACCCACCAAACCGTTTAAAGGGTCCCCACACCACTAAAAACCACTTTCCCTCTTTTAAAAAAACGAATAAATTAAAACCCTCCCCCCAAAAAAAAAAAACCCTCCCCCCCCCCCACCCCCAAAAAAACCCTCCCCCCTTTTTGTTTTTTCTTTGGCTTTTCCCGCCCCTTTTTTTCCTAAAACCCATTTCCCCCCCCAAAAACCCCCTTTAAAAAAACCCCCCAAAACTCCCCCCGAAAAAACCCCAATTTTTTTTAGAAACAATCAAAATTTCCACCCCTTTAAAGTTTTTTTTTTTTTTTTTTTTTTTTTTTTTTTTTTTTTTATCCCTCCCCTTTAAACTCCCAAACCTCCCCCTCTTCCCCCCCTTTCTTTTTTCCCCCAACCCTTTCCCCCAAATTTTTTTTTTTGAAAAAACAAACCCCCCATTTACCAGACCTTTGAGTTTTAAGGGAAAGCAGGGATTTTGTTTTTAAACTTTAAAAGCTTTACCCTCCCTTTTCTTTACAGCCTGAAAAAAAAGGCTGTTTACCCGCCAAATTTTCTTGGGGACTGAGGGGGGAATTTAAAAAACATCTATCTAACCCCCGTCAACAAACAAACAAACAAAACAAACCACCTTAGAGAAAAACAAAAAAATGCAAAATAAAGAAAAACGGGGAAAAGGTTTTTTACTTTATTTTATAACAAAAAACACGGGCATCCACCCCCAAAATTTTTTTTAAACTATAAATCCCCCCCACAAAACAAACCTTTTTCCCCTTTTAAAAAAGTTTTTACTTTCAAAAATGGCCATTGTTCTTAACAAAAAATTTGACAAAATTGCATACACATGGCGACTAGGTTTAAAAAGCGCAAGGATATTTATTCCGTCATCCTGGAAATAAAGAATAAATATAAAAAAAAAACACACCAGACACATACACAGCCACACACCATATTTAAATGGACACACACCATATTTAAATGCATCCACACCACACCATCTTAAACCACTTCCAATCTCTTTACGTCCAAAACAATATCAAACACCCTCCAGCAGCATGCAAATACTCCTCCCACCCCCACCCCCACCCCAAATTTTGCTCTAAAGCTAAAAACTGCCACTCCATTCAGCCGAGAGCCGTTGAGTTTAATGGGATGCGTGGGTATTTGCTTTGAAACTTTGAAAACAGCTTGACGTAACCCTTTCTCTGTGTTGACAGTTCCTGAGAAAAGCTAGTTATTCCGCGGACAATGTTTCTGTAAAGAAGGAGATGTGCAGGGTTAGAATTTAATCGATATTCCAACAACGTCAACAAACAAACAAACACACGTACAGAAAACAAACCATGCAAAATAAGCAAACACGACAGAAGGTGGTTGGTTGACTGGTTGATTTACTGATAAATATATATATATATATATATATATATATATATATATATATATATATATATATATAGAGGAGAATCCAAGCATTCGAGAACAAGTGCCACAGAAGACTCATCAAAATATCATACAAAGAACACACGACCAACAACTACGTAAAAGAAGAAATCAAAAAGCGTGTGGGTCTCCAAGAACCTTTGCTGCCCACCATAAAGAGGAGAAAACTGATGTGATTTGGTCACACCACAAGACACAACACCTTAGAAAAAACCATCTTGCAAGGAACAGTCGAAGGAAAGAGAAGAAAAGGCCGCCAAAAGAAATCATGGGTTGACAACATCAAAGACTGGACCGCCCAACCCCTGCAACACCTTCTACTAGCCACACAGGATCGTGAAACATGGAAAAAGATCTCTGTTGCGTCTTCTCTCATGTCCCCCCTACGTCCTTTGGGACATGGGACTGAGTGAGTGAGTGAGTGAGATATACATCAGTACTGACTCCACTCTCCCCAAAAGTCTTTTGGGTGAAACTATAAATCCAAGTCCCATGTGCGAACACAAACTTTTGCGCATAGGTCAAAACCTGTTTCACTCTTCAGAGAGTAGGCCATTGTATGCTGGTGGGAACAAATGAAAAATTTGACAAAATTGCATACACATGGCGACTAGGTTTAAAAAGCGCAAGGATATTTATTCCGTCATCCTGGAAATAAAGAATAAAT
This sequence comes from Rapana venosa, assembly GCA_028751875.1. NCBI lineage: Eukaryota > Metazoa > Mollusca > Gastropoda > Neogastropoda > Muricidae > Rapana > Rapana venosa. Next base: position 49,733,260 of record CM054150.1, on the reverse strand, counting down.
ATATAAAAAAAACACACCAGACACACACACAGCCACACACCATATTTAAATGGACACACACCATATTTAAATGCATCCACACCACACCATCTTAAACCACTTCCAATCTCTTTACGTCCAAAACAATATCAAACACTCTCCAGCAGCATGCAAATACTCCTCCCACCCCCACCCCCACCCCAAATATTGCTCTAAAGCTAAAAACTGCCACTCCATTCGGTTGAGAGCAGTTGAGTTTAATGGGATGCGTGGGTATTTGCTTTGAAACTTGGAAAACAGCTTGACGTAACCCGTTCTCTGTGTGGACAGTTCCTGGGAAAAGCTAGTTATTCCGCGGACAATGTTTCTGTAAAGAAGGAGACTTTTGCAGGGTTAGAATTTAATAGATATTCCAACAACGTCAACAAACAAACAAACACACGTACAGAAAACAAACCATGCAAAATAAGCAAACACGGCAGAAGGTGCTCCGATGAGTTGACTGGTTGATTGATTGATTGATAAGCTAAATGGATGGATGAATGGATGGATACATGCAGGGGGGTGATGAAATTACACGTGGAAGCATCTATCTATCTATCTATCTATCTATCTATAACTGCATTCCTGGTCTGGAGCTCTAAGGTTTACCAATGGTGAGATTTTGCAAATTCGACCGTTTCTTCCCACCATTAAGGTCTTTTTTCAAATAAAGCGGTTCATTCTTTTAACGGACGTCATAGACGAACTGGACAGTGAGTGATGGGTTTTGGACTGTACTGATCAAACTGTGATTGATTTCTTCCTTGTTCAGTTCGTGATGCTTATCCAGTAAACAGTAGCTCTGATGTGGTCTATATGGGCAAAAGTGTGTAAGCAAAATATCAGTACAATCATGTTTGGACATCAACGTACTGTAATGGCTGTAAAAAAGTTAGTGTCTTATAAAGTGTAAGGTCATTGGAGAACATGGTGTCAGAGACCTCAGCTTCTCTAGGGGCCAGCGTCTTGAGGGTGATGCACATCTCCTCTTCCTCGCTGCTTTACCTTCCCTGTCCCTAAAAGAGGCAGGTACCCATTTACAGCTGGGTGAACTGGGGGAACTGTACTGAATCCAAGGTGCACGAAAGGTCACCCCTCCACTAGGCGACTACATACTTACAGGCTCATCCTCATTTCCCACTAACATCTTTCCATTTTCCCCTTAACCTCTGCCAGTCTCACCACAGTACTATCATATCTCTTTGGAAAACAAAAATACACAACACCAAAGCATGCAAACACAAACAACGTTTATGATACTTACTTACTTTACTTTTACTTTTTCCTTCCGCTTGTACTCTGTGGCGTCGCGGGGAGATATAACTGTCTGTCTGCAGCAAGGCGGGTAGCTTGGAGAAGGGACAACCCATGGACTTTCAGTGTTTCTGCCACGGAATCACTCCAGCGTCGCCTGGGTCTACCTCTGGCCCTCGTGCCAGAGTACCTCAAGTTGTAAGCACGCAAGGCTGGCTGGTTTGGCGGCATCCGTGTGAGGTGTCCGAACCACTTGGTTCGTTGTTGTTCAATAATTATGGTATAGGACGGGTGTGGCTCCTGCCATGTCTCTGATCACCTCGTTTCTTATCTTATCTCTCCTGGTCTTGTTGACGGCTTTCCTCAAGCACTTCATCTCACACGTTACCAGTTTATGTTACGTTTATGATAATCAATATATAATTCTCTAACTCCAACTTCAAGGACGTTCAGTCTGTTTACATTGAGAAACGATTTCAACAAAGCTGCAAAAAACAGCATGCAAATGCTTTCAACATGTTACAGAAGCTAGAAATGTCCCACACTCGTTCGGCTGAGAGCAGTTGGGTTCATGTGGCTGCTTCTGTAGCTGGGTTCATGTGGCTGCTTCTGTAGCTGGGTTCATGTGGCTGCTTCTGTAGCTGGGTTCATGTGGCTGCTTCTGTAGCTGGGTTCATGTGGCTGCTTCTGTAGCTGGGTTCATGTGGCTGCTTCTGTAGCTGGGTTCAAGTGGCTGCTTGTGTAGCTGTGGCCCGCATGTTGGCTTTGAACGCTTGAGGAGAACAGTTTGGACAAGGAAACCTCTCTGTGCTGACAGTCCCTGCATAAAGCCATTGACTGGATTCAGTGGTCTGTTTATTTGTTTATTTATTCTTTTATATCGAGGATAATGGAATAAGCACTCATGTGCTTTTGTTTTCTTTACATCCAGTCGCAGTGGTCTAGAAGTAACGAGCCTGCTTGAAATTGAAAAGTCATGGGTTCGATTCTCCCCATGTTTAAATCTTAACTTTCATCCATCAGATCTTGAGTGGTGGTCTTGGTGCTAGCTTTATTTTCGCCTTTTAGATGAGACGATAAACCGAGGTCTTGGGTGCCATACACATTTAGTGCAAGTAAAAGAAACCATAGCAACAAGGAAAGCTGTCCCTGGTAACGTTCTGGAGAAAAAAAACACTCTCAAGAAAACGCCACCACATCTGTAAACTCGGACATGAAAAAAGAAAATCGGTGGCGCTGCTTTTGTGGCGATGTGCTCTTCCCAGGGAAAAAGTAGCCCACACTTCACGCAGAGAAATCTGTTGGGACTGAAAATGGTTTACAATTTGATACAAATACTCCACTGACGATATTTCTCCAGATAGATATCCGCAGAGTTAATATTTACATTATCAACAAACAAATAAACCATCAAGAAAAAAGCCTCAACAAACCAACCAATACAGAAATGACTTGGTTTTTTTTTATTAGCCATGTACGAACCCATGCAGAACATCTCGCGCACATGTTCAAACCCGTTACACCCTTTGGAAGAGTAGGCCATTGCAAGCCGGAGGAAACGGACGACAAAATTATACAAAAACGCATGCATTCCGAAGTTGGAATGTGGGTACCTTAGTGAAAGGCAAACAGTCACACACGCAAAATCTCACCACTGCCGAACCTGGGAGCTTTAGCCAATCAGAAAAAATGTTAATAATAAAAAAAATGTAGGGCGAAACAAAGATAAATATTTGTACAATATGAACTGAAATGAATTCAAAGTAAAACAAAAAAAACAAAAAACAAAATAGACTTTTTTTTAAAACCCTGCAATACACGAATAAGAAAAAACACACAGAACAATAAAAGATAACATTAAAAACAACCCCCCGAAAACCCCTAACAAGCAACACAAGCAATCCCCCCCCCCCCCCTCCCACCACTCCCCACACTCCCCCAAAAAATTCGAAAATTAAAAAGTAAAGAAAAAAAAGTAGGATAAAACCAAATGCAATACGTAGTTTCCTCTACTTCGAGCCGCTTCAACAGAACAAACCTATTTGAGAAAAAAAGAAAAAAAGAAAAAAGAATAAATGGCTGCCATCACAGACCAATAGTATCATCTTCAGTGACGTACGACACAGCGACACGGGGTTGTGTCAAAGAGAATGTTTTTACCATCCTTTCCCTGCAAGCTGCTACCAGATCAAGTTTCATGTTGATAGAGGAAAGATCAATTCTAAATGATAAAACCAACCAACCAAACAAACAAACGAATAATGGGTTTATTTTGGAACGTAGTTGTCAAGCGGGAAAGGACTTTAAACAAAAATTCTTTTATATCGAGGATAATGGAATAAGCACCTATGTGCTATTTTACAACTAGTCCCCGTGTGAATGCGGTTTTGTAAATTCTATAATCTGTTCCCACCGGTACAACATGGCCTACTCTTTCGAAAAATCGGTTTCTAAGCCTCACCGCCTCTGAAAGTCGCAAGCTCAACTTCAATGGTGCCTTGAAGTTAGCGTGTGGGTTTTTTTTTTTTTTTGACATTCTCCCAGGGTGAAACACTCACACACACACACACACAAACACACACGCACACACAAAACACACACACACACACACACACAC
>CM054150.1:49724368-49726868 GCA_028751875.1 Rapana venosa | reverse complement strand
GGTGCTGGTTTATTTGGCAATTTCGAGAGAGAGAGAGAGAGAGAGAGAGAGAGAGAGAGAGAGAGAGAGAGAGAGAGAGAGAGAGGGGGGGGGAGACACAGACAGACAGAGACAGAGAGAGACACAGACAGAGAGAGAAGCAGGAGAAATAACACGTCGCTATAGATAATACAAAAACTGATACAGACAAATGAAAAACATGATTTTCAGCTTCCTAACGCTCGGAAACAAAACCGCCTGCCCGCAAACAAGGACACCATTAGCCATCCGTTTAACCCGGAAGGAAAGCAAAATATATTTTTCAGTTGTAACATCAAGTCTTCACTTACAGTAAAAAAAAAAAAAAAGGCTGAAAATATTTTGCGAACAAATGTTCTCCAAAATACATAATGCTAAAAATAACAAAATATATGGAGACATTTCTGCGAGAAGGGTTGTCAGCTTGAATTTTGACCTCCGCACACCTACCCCCCCCCCCCCCCCCCCTACCAAAAAAACCAACCCAAACAAAATTAAACCACCTCTTCTATAATTGTTCATCGTGAAGTAAAAAAATTAATGGCTTTTTTCTTCTGTTCCTCTGCCAAAGCTCGGAGATATATTCCTTCACCAAAGATAAGATTTTTTTGCGTATGGGATCGTTCTACCTTTTTTTTTTTGGTCTACCAGTTAGGTAGCCGCATTCCGACTTCGGGGATGATGTCTAAAAACACGACACGAACATGAATGCGGTTGTTTTTTTTATAATGTGTCTTTTTTCGTCATCCGTTCTTACAGGCACGGATGGCCTACTCTTTCGAAAGGCAGAACGGTACGGGTGCAAGATGTGCGCAAGGTATCCTTGAGTGCGTTCGCACAGGGGATGGATCTTGGCTGACTTTCTCACCCGAAAAGACTTTCAGGGGAGTGGAGTTGGTACGGATGTTAACTGTAGGCAAACAATCCCCCTTGAAGGAGCGTCTTGCTAGTGGTGGTGACTTGAACACGGGCTCGATCCCCCGGGCTGTCAAACCATGAGCACAACGTTCTAACCACTTTGCCATTCTGCTCCCCCACATCCCCCACCATTTAATTACGACTTCATTTTTTCCATTTATTTTCATTTATATTTCATTTCATTTATACCACTTGAAGTCACGAGATTTCTCTGCGTGAAATTTGGGCTGCTCTCTCCGGGGAGAGCGCGTCGCCACAAGAGCAGCGCCACCCTTTTTGTTGTTGTTTTGTCTGCAACAGTATTTGTTTCCCTATCAGAATGGCTTTTTTCTAAGAATTTTGCCAGGGACAACTCTCTTGTTGCCGTGGGTTCTTTTACGTGCGCTGAATAATTTTGTGTAACACACAGGACCTCGGTTTATCGTCTCATCCGAAAGACTAGCGCCCAGACCACCACTCATGGTGTAGTGGATGGGGGAAGAAAAGTTTCGGGCCCAAACGGGATTAGAACCACAGCACACTTTCGACCCGGACTTTTCGCTTTCTAGACAGGCGCGTTACCTCTAGACCACCGATCACGACAGATTTCTCTGCGTGAAATTTTGTGCTGCTCTTCCCGAGGACATCGCGTCGCTACATGAGCAGCGCCACCCATTTGTTTTTTCTTCCCACTTTTACTGTTTGTATACATAAGTATTTGCTTCCTTATCAGAGTGACTTTTGAAACAAAATTTTGCCCGGGACAACTCTCTTGTTGCCGTTTTTATTTATTTATTTAGTTTTTACACGTGCGATAAATGCGTGTTGGGTATGGGGCGTCAGTTTGTCGTCTTATCGGAAGGCTAGTACCCAGACCACCACTTAAAGTCAAGTGATTGGTGTGCCAGAAAATGGTGTGAGCATCATCGACTGACAGTTGTGGGCCTTTGTGTTAAGATAGGACAACATTCTTTCTTTGTTTTTTTCCCTCCTTTCTTTCGAAATGTTTCTTCTGTCCTTTCTTTCTTCCTTCCTGCCACGCATCCTGCTTGTCTTTCATCCATTTTCCACTCTGTCGTTCTGTCTTTATTATTATTATTATTTTTTTTTGGGGGGGGGTGTCGTATTTTATTCTTTCTTTTTGAATTCTTTTCAGTCGCTGACTCATACTGACAAAAGTTTGAGAAGCGTAACGTTTATTTGTATAAAACAATTGGGTTTTTTTTGGCTGTGTTGTTCTGTCAGTCTGTCTGTACTGTACTGTACTGTGCTGTGCTGTGCTTTACTGTACTGTACTGTGCTGTACTGTACTGTACTGTAATGTACTGTACTGTACTGTACTGTCTGTCTGTCTCCCCTGCAACAATTTCAAAATGAAAATCAATTTGTATATTCTCAACTTAAGAGAAAACACTTAAGACAATTTTTCTGGCAAATAAAAGTTACCAGTGATGATGTCTGAATTAAGAATAAACGCATGAAATAATAATAATCAACATTTTGTAAACGTAACGTGTTGCTGTTCTGAGTCCCTTCCGATCACCATCTGTTGCTTCATTGTCCCATCCTTAGAATTGTTTTTAGA
>CM054150.1:49709368-49711868 GCA_028751875.1 Rapana venosa | reverse complement strand
GTGGTCGCAGGGCAGCAAGGCCTTAGAGACCCCAGCTTCTCCAGGGGCCAGCATATTGAGGGCAGACGTCCGTCTCCTCTCCCCTCGCTGCTTTACCTTCCCTGACCCTAAAGAGGCAGGCACTCATTTCTAGCTGGGTGAACTGGGGGACTTTACTGAAGCCTAGGGGTGCAAACGGTCACCCATCCGCTTGGTAACCACGTTCGATGTTGCTTAACCTTGGGAAAGCAAGTGTTCTGACGACTGAGCTATCCCGTCCCTTCTCAAAACAAACACTCTCATTAACCTCTTTTTTATCAAAAAATCCGCGGCCATGCGATCTCGAAAACGGTGCCTTGGAATTCTGTTGGTCATAGCTACAAGCTTAATTCTGTACTCTTTTTCTTTGGTTTGGTTAATGTGTGTGCGTGTCTTTGTTTGTTTGTTTGTGTGTGTGTGTGGTGTGTGTGTGTGTGTATGTGTGTGTGTGGTGCTGTGTGTGTGGTGTGTGTGTGTGTGTGGTGTGTGTGTGTATGTGTGTGTGTGAAAGTCAAAGTCAAACTTGTACTTCTACTTAAACTTTTACTCTGTGTGTGTGTGTGTGTGTGTGTGTGTGTGTGTTCTTCGTTTAATTTAACGTCTTGTTACGAGTTACGTGATTATTAGACAAAAATAACGTGGTATGTGGGGGGTGGTGTGGTGGTGTGGTGTGGGTGTGTGGTGTGTGGTGTGTGTGGGTAGGGTGGGGAGGGAGAGAGAGAGGGGGGGGAGGGGTGGGGGGGGGGGGGGAGGGGAGGGGGAGGGGGGGGGGGAGGGGGGAGGGGGGAGAGAGGAAAATACGAATGTGAATACGAGGACAGAGACAAAGACAAATACTAATAGTTTATTCAGATTTAGGTCAGAGCAGCTTTGTTTTTGAAGGGCATTACACACAATCATGCAGGCAAGAGCCACACTTGTTGACAAGGGTCACTGGAAAAACAAAACTCATCAGTATGTAATCCAAACAACACGTCACAATAACCCAGCATTCACACTTACGTGAGTGAGAGAGAGAGAGAGAAGAGAGAGAGAGAGAGAGAGAGAGAGAGAGAGAGAGAGAGACAGACAGACAGACAGACAGACAGACAGACAGACAGACAGGCAGACAGACAAACAGGCAGACTAGATACACGGACATATTTTAGAAAAATACATTATTTTTTATTGTCGAGATTTTCTTTTCTTTCCTCGTTTTATTATTTTTTATATAACTGCTCATGGAAATGATTATGCACGCATGCACGCATGCACGCACGCACGCACGCACGCACGCAAGCACACAAGCACACACACACACACACACACACACACACACACACACACACACACACACACACACACACAGGTGTGTTAGTCAAACTCGTATGGCCTTACGAATAGACTAGACGACATTATTTTATAAGAACATAAACCTTCTTTTGGTCCCACAAGTGAATAAAACGAAATAGCAACGTCAAAACCTGGGATCGAATCCAGCTGATCACACCTAAGAAAAGAAAAGACAAGAAAAAAAGGGCAGAGATGCACTTAGGAATAGGAATAGTATCTTCACATTACTCTTTCAAACATGATGCTGCATGACAATGTGAAGCCCTGTCCAAGTTAAAAATCCTAGCCACATCCAAAGGTAATAAACTATCCTTCTTGATAATGATAGTGTGTCGGACAAATCATTTATGGAGGTAGCAAAGCAAAGATGCCACTGGAAACCATGTCTTCATTATATATAAAAGGTAAAGGTGTTCCCATAACCTATGTGGTCGTTGGGGAGCGAGGCGTCAGAGACCTCAGCTTCTCCAGGGGCAAGCATATTGAGGGCGGCGCCCATCTCCTCTCCCTCGCTGTTTTACCTTTCCTGACCTTAAAGAGGGCAGGTACTCATTTACAGCTGGGTGAACTGAAGCCAAGGCGCACAAACGGTCACCCATGCACTTGGTAACCACGCTCATTGCTGCTTAGCTTTGGGACAGCGAGTGCTCTGACCACTGAGGTATCCCGTCCCCTATATGTTTATATTGAATGTTCCGGTGAACTTAAGTCTGAAAGTCTCTTTCAGTTCAACTGAAGGCTATTTTCTTCTTGCTTGTGTGTCAAGTAAAGTATATTTGAAGCAGCACAGGTCAAGAATGACATTTGTTTGGAATTGTAAAGGGCTTTACTGTCAGACACCAATTTATGGTAAAGTTGGAAAGAAAACCAGAGAGTTCCTTTTTTCTGGTTGTACTTTTGCACCAGGAGAAATTCCTGGTGTTTAATGCATTTGTGTTGATTTTGGGTGGTTACCTACGCATGAAATGTATTTTGTTTAGACATGATATTTTTTGGCTTTGTGGGAGACTGATATGACGCATAAGAAGAGAGAGAGAGAGGAGAGAGAGAGAGAGAGAGAGAGAGAGAGAGAGAGAGAGAGAGAGAGAGAGAGAGAGAGAGAGAGGAGAGAGAGAGAGAGAGAGTGAGAGAGAGGAGAGAGAGAGAGGTT
>CM054150.1:49701868-49704368 GCA_028751875.1 Rapana venosa | reverse complement strand
ACAGTCAACTGCTCGAAACTCTGACAAATTAAAAAGGAACAAAGACATGAGGACACGTCTTTACCCATACCTAATTATAATTATATATATATTTTTGCTGTGTTTAATTGCAGGTAAACACAACACACTCTTGACCTTAAACTCTTGAACTGCACCCTCCTACCTCTGTGAATGTCTTAACCTGTACACTCCTTCACGTTCCCTCCGCTCTGCTGCAGATACCTTGTGCCTACGAATACCTAGATTCAACCAATCTACTGTTGGCCGCCGCTCTTTCTCTATTTCGGGTCCATCGACCTGGAATGAGCTCCCTCTCTCTCTTCGCCAGAAGATTAGCTATGACACTTTTAAATCAAGCCTCAAGACATATTTATTTCAAACCTAAGATGCCCCTCCCTCCTGTCTCATATCAGAACTATCCCACCCTTCACTAACCCATGTCCTATCACCCTGCTAAAGTATATGACCTGTGTGTGTGTGTGTGTGTGTGTGTGCTTTTGGGGGGCATTTGACTATTGCAATTTTGTTTCGTAGATTTGGTCTGCAGCGTGCCATGTTTGTGGTGTCTGTTTGGACTGTTGGTTGTTTGTCATTGGTTGTATGACTGTGTAGGATTGGGTCGAATGCATGCGCTTTGGTTTGTCTTTGCAAGATATAGCGCTATATAAGTTCCATTTATTATTATTATTATTATTGACCTTTTCTTTTATACCATTTTTAGGCTAGAGGTGGAAGTTCACCGAAGCGTTAGTTATTTTTATTTTTGGGGGTTTAATGTCCGTTCACTATTTGGTGAATAGACATTGAACCAAAGGTGAAATTTTGCATACAGGGAGAGAGTGTTGTGTATCCACCATTAAGGTAGCCGCATTCCGACTTCCGGGATGATGTCTAAGAAACGACACCTATTTTCACGCAGTTTATATCTATTTTGCCACCCATTCCTACGGGAACACAATGGCCTACAATTGCGAAAGGCAGAACGTGTTTTAAGTGTGCACAAGGTGTTCTGCGTGTGTTTGCACACGGGACATTGGTTCCTTGTCTCATCTACAGGACTCTCGGGGACGTGGAATCAGGACTGATGTTAACTCCAGCGGAGGTATCCCTTGAACAGGCGCCTCTTGGTGGCTCGATGCCGGGCCGTCAGATCACAAGCGCAACACTCTAACCACTAGGCTATGCCCACCCAGGCTATTGATCCATAAAATCTTGCATCTGTATCTAAGCAAAATTAGTTATGGGGAATTTGATATGACATTATTGTGTTTGCGATATGTAGTCTATGAATCGTTTCTCTGCTCTTATGGAAAGCACCTCTTAAATAAATCAAGTCCGCGAGCATTGGACATTTTGAACTAGGTAAGGTAAGGTAAAGGTAAAGGAGTCCCATAACCTATAAGGTCGTAGGGGAGCGAGGCGTCAGAGACCTCAACTTCTCTAGGGCCAGCATATTGAGGGCGGCGCCCATCTCCTCTCCCTCGCTGCTTTACCTTCCCTGACCCTAAAGAGGGCAGGTACCCATTTACAGCTGGGTGAACTGGGGGAACTGTACTGAAGCCAAGGCGCGCAAACGGTCACCCATCCAAGTGGTAACCACGCTCGACGCTGCTTAACTTGGCTGGGGGAAAGCGAGTGCTCCGACCACTGAGCTATCCCGTCCCCTGAAGTAGGTAAAGGTGGTGGTAAAGGTGTCCTGTAACCTATAAGGTCGTAGGGGAGCGAGATGTCAGAGACCTCAACTTCTCTAGGAGCCAGCATATTGAGGATAGCGCCCTTCCCCTCTCCCTCGCTGGTTTACCTTCCCTTACCCTAAAGAGGGCAGGTATTTACAGCTAGGTGAACTTGGAGGGGGGGGGGGGGGGTCTTTGTACTGAAGCCAAAGCGTGCAAACGGTCACACATCCACTTGGTAACGAGGCTCGATGCTGCTTAACATTGGCTTGGGGAAAGTGAGTGCTCTGACCACTGAGCTATCCCATCCCCTGTATTCTGAAGTAGACACAGGCTCAAAGCATAATCAAAAGAAACGTTAACCCCTGACAAACATGGAACTTGGTATTTATTCCATGTTCCAGTCAACTTCATTAAATATGGTGCCACGAGAGTTTCTGGTTGTTTGAAACGTGATTGATTCTCCAGTGTTCTCTTCTTCGATTACCTGGTTATTTTTCGTTATATACTTCTTGCACTTGTTATGTTCTGTGTCTGAGAGAGAGAAAGAGAATTTCAATAACAAATTTGTTTCCTATCTGTCTCTGCGGTACTGTGTCTCTCTCTCTCTCTCTCACACACACACACACACTCGCGCGCGCACGCGCCTGCACGATAGACTCACTTTGGTTGACTAGAAAGGCACAAGATCTAAGATTTTAAAACGTGGAGCTAAGCTTAGCTGATGGGTAATAATGAAATAAAAAACAACAACTATTCCGGTCATTTACTGTTCAATTCTTCTATCACACCTGATGCTAGATTACAAGTTTCAAACTCGCTTCAGT
>CM054150.1:49689368-49691868 GCA_028751875.1 Rapana venosa | reverse complement strand
ACCACAAACAAACGAACGAACGAACAAACAAACAAACAAACAAACAAACCCACAAGCCAAGTCCTTCAACAAACGAATCAGAAAACTAGCCATGTTTCTGCAGATCCATGTCTGTGAGTGCACGTGCGTTGTTTTGATCTTATTCCTGGATTTGTCTCCTTCCATTCTCTAGAAAACGTAAACGCAAAAACTCCAAATCAAAACGAAACATAGCCAGAAACACAAATGCTATAATATCAGCTTTGTTGTTGTTGTTGTTGTTGTTGTTGTTGTTGTTTCTCTTTTCTCGATCGATTTTTGCTCAGGCGCCTTCAGCACATTCCTGAGATACAATCCTACAAACACGTGAACAGTCCTATATTTCTGAAATCTATTATGGTTGTATTTTTACATCTTGTTGTTGCGCAAAATATGAACACACTTTTTTTCTCGCCTACAGCTCCGCCGTTTACTAATGGTGATATTTTTGTGTACGCGAACATTTTTGTTGTTGCCCACCATTAAGGTAGCCACATTCCGACCTCGGGAATGATGTCTAAACACGACACCCGTGTGCAAGCGTTTTTCAAATGTTGCCATCCATTCCTACTACATGTACTTCATGGCCTACTATTTCTAAAGGCGGAACGGGTTATAACGTATGCACAAGGAGTTTCTGCTTGAGTTTGCACTTGAGACCTTGGTTTAATAATAATAATAATAATAATAATAATAATAAATGGAATTTGTATAGCGCTATATCTTGCAAAGACAAATCAGAGCGCTTGGTTTATAGTCTCATCCAAAGGAGTTCGGGGGAGCAGAGTCAGCACTGGTGTTAACTACAAAGGGAAATCACCTGTGATGGGTGCCTTTGTGTTGGATCAAACCCGGACTGTCAGATCACGATAACAAGGCTCTAACCACTTGGTTCTACCACCCCCTCCAGACAGTTTGAATGCTCTACTTCTGAACCTACCAATACTGGAGAGAATTCTTCATGTTGAGAGGAATTGATAATGAGTGTTGGATGAGGGTTATTTGTGTTTTGTGTTTGAATTTTTGGGTAGGTTTCGTTTATCTTGTCATTTTCTAGTAGGAGCTATTGGCCAGAAAAAAAGTAAATCACTTATATAGACAATTGCAAGAAAGTCAGCTGTTTCTTTTAAATCCATCATGATAATGTTGTACTACTGTCTGTCATATACAATATACAAATGGTAATATTTACTGAGACCCATACATATCTTGCTGTTCCACATAGCGTGTTTATGAAATAAACATCCCTTACTACGTTTTGGATAATACGAGTTTTTTCTTCAATATGCATGAAATTTCCATATCTTTCAATTTTACTTTGTCCTTTTCTGACTAACGACCACACAAGTTTCCATTAGACAGGAGCAGACGACACTTTATTTCCAAGGGGCAGACCTGAATGGGAGAGGGGGAGACAATCTGTGATGCTACACCAGCCAGATTACCCCAGCAGCAGCAGCAGCAGCAGCAGCAGCAGCAGCAGCAGCCACACAAAGACTGCAGCACAAAGAAACCAGAAATCTTCATTCAGACACAGACAGACGACAGCACAGTGGGCTGAATTCAAACAGCCAGGATGTGGTGGAAGAAAGCAGTAACAATGTTAGCGCATCCTCGCTAGCAGAATGCCGAGAGTTCTCTGCAACTACTAAAAAAAAACCCCACACCTCTCAACCCTAAATTCTCCAGGATAAAAAAGAAGCAAGCAACAAGACGTTGTGAAGTAGCTGGAAAGTTCCACAGACATTTCCAGGAAGCATAGTAAAAAAAAAAAGAGAGGATTTGTTTTCAGCAGACAATGGCATTAGTGTTCAGAACACTGGCCACTTTCTGGTAGACTTTTTTTGGAGGTGGTTTCTTATTTGCTTGATGGAGGAGGGGGGTGATCATGTGTGCCTGTGTGTTGCTGGGTAGGCTGCAGTTCGGGTTTGCTGCTGTGGATAGTGACATGATTTGACCTGGTAAGTTTTTGTCTGTCAGACTTGAACAAAGTGTGTCTGATTGGATTTTTTTCTGGTCTGTGTGTGTGTGTGTGTGTGTGTGTGTGTGTGTGTGTGTGTGTGTGTGTGTGTGGTGGTGTGTCTCTGTGTGTGAATGCGTGCATGCATGTGTGTGTTGCATGCTTGAGTAAAAAGGGTGCAAAAGTGGCCATTGATAGTAAATACAAATATCTTTTTTCTGCTCTGGAAAAATGACTCTAAACTAAAAACATTGTAAAACAATTTGAAATTGACTTTCTGAACATGCACAAAAATGTCCCCATCTCTTCATTATACATCTTTCTTTTCTCTCACACACTTTCTTCCTCCACAACACTTTGATCAGACAGGAACAGACGACTCTTTATTTCCAAGGGGCAGATCTGAGTGGGAGAGGGGGAGAAAGTATGTGATGCTACACCAGCCAGATTACTCCAGTATCAGCAGCAGCAGCAGCAGCAGGTCACACAAAGACTGCAGCACAAAGAAACCAGAAATCTTCA
>CM054150.1:49671868-49679368 GCA_028751875.1 Rapana venosa | reverse complement strand
ATTGACTCTGCCAGACCCCACCCACCTGGCAATCACTGTCACATTTTAAGCACAGGCTGGGTGAGAAGTTTGCCTTTGTGGCGTGTTTTTAAGTATCCTGCTCGCGTTTGTGGCGTACTTTTAAATATTTCGCTTGAGTTTATGGCGTGTTTTGAAGTATCTTGTTTGCGTTTATGGTGTGTTTTTAAGTATCTTGTTTGCGTTTATGGCGTGTTTTGAAGTATCTTGTTTGCGTTGTGGCGTGTTTTGAAGTATCTTGTGTGCGTTTATGGCGTGTTTTGAAGTATCTTGTTTGCGTTTATGGCGTGTTTTGAAGTATCTTGTGTGCGTTTATGGCGTGTTTTGAAGTATCTTGTGTGCGTTTATGGCGTGTTTTGAAGTATCTTGTTTGCGTTTGTGGCGTGTTTTTAAAGCCTTTTGTGTGCGTTTATGGCGTGTTTTGAAGTATCTTGTGTACGTTTATGGCGTGTTTTGAAGTATCTTGTGTGCGATCGGGGCGTGTTTTTAAGTATCTCGCTATAGTTGCAGGCAACACAACTCTTCTTCTTCTTCAAACGCTCAAACAGCAACTATTGTCATCTGTCATATGAGCGAAAATGCGTTTCACTGCCGTTAAGCGCGTGACAAGTCAGGCCCAGCGCATCTGACTTCGGTATGGGAGGAATAGTTATATTTAAAGTCTTTCTGGGGGGAAAAAGGCAGGAGAATGGACCAAGAAGGCAGAAAATAGACAAGGAGGAGGTGACAGGAAGAAAAGGAACAAGGCAGTAACAAAGAGAGGATAGAAAAGAGGGAATTCCTGGCACAGAATTTCCAGACCGTGGGGATGCTATTTATACTGACAGGCCTCCGGCATCCCCACGGGGGAACCAAACTCAGAACTCCAGAGGATTTTAAAAAAAAATTTCTTTAACAGGAGGATTCTCATTACAGCTTTCATTATACATCAGGATGAAATTTTAATGCTTCTTTTTGGGTTTTTTTTTTTAGCTGTTTTTTGTTTCAGTCTGTTTGTATTTGTTGTTGTTGTTGGTTGCTGTTATAATTCTTTAATTTGTTTGCGTCCTTGCAAAATGGCACCTCTATATTGATATCGTTGAAACCTAAGTGAGAAAGTGACAGCATTCTTTGTTGTTGTTGTTGTTGTTGTTGTAGTTGCTGCTGCTGCTGCTGCTCTTATTGTTGTTGTCGTTGTTGTTGTAGTTGCTGTTGCTGCTGCTGCTGCTGCTGTTGTTGTTTTTGTGTTGCCTTGCTTCTTATCTTCAGTGCCGATGCCAGGAGCTCTTTTAGTATATAGCAATTCTGTGCAAGCAATATCCACTTTTCTATCACTCTCTCTCTCTGTTTCTGTCTTTTCTTTTTACCTTACTTTTTCATTTCTTTCTCTTTTTGGTTCAATATCTATTCACTTTCTAGATGATTTAGAGAAG
Source organism: Rapana venosa (assembly GCA_028751875.1). NCBI lineage: Eukaryota > Metazoa > Mollusca > Gastropoda > Neogastropoda > Muricidae > Rapana > Rapana venosa. The sequence goes on along the minus strand of CM054150.1, from coordinate 49,677,938 downwards.
CCAATATTTATTAATAATAAAACTGTTGATTAAAGAAGACAGCAGTATGCAGGGTCCCGGTAAAGACTATAGCAACCTTTCTACTGTTGAATGATATCATATAACCACAACAATTGATGTTCTATATTGCCGAGATTCGTAAAATAATATACTTTGAACGACGTCCCCATATTTTGCACTTGGTATCTATTCTCTTCTTTGTGGACTATATATTCTTTAAGAATAGGACGCCGAAAAAGCACACGCTTGACTGCAAGAGAATGAGAACAGGAACACTTGACATTTTTGGAGCATTTTTGTGACATAAGCATTTTAGTGGTAATTTACCTTTTTATTCTCTTTCTTTACTTGCTCAATTCCCATTTTGGCCTTCCTAGTCAGTTCTCCTGGGGATTTTTGGGGGTGTTTTTCGAGCTAGTCTGTCTAGGTTTTTCTTTTCAGGCGTATCATGACATTTTGTCTGTGTTGTTTTATTCTGGCGTCAAGGCCTGGAATACATTATTGTAAACATGAGGATGGGCACAGGGTGTTCATCGTGCTGTGTCAGCTACTCACATGGCGTTTTTTGGTTTTGTTGTTCTTGTTGTTGTTACTTTGAAATGCTTATTTATTCTTCTTTCCTTCTTTCTTTCTTCTTTCCTTTCTTTCTTTCTTTTCTTTTCTTTTTTTTCCTTTCTGTCCTTTCTTTCTTTCCTTTCTTCTTTCTTTCCTTTAATTATCTTTCCTTATTATTTTCTTTCTTTCTTTCTTTTCTTTCCTTTCTTTCTTCTTTTTTTTTTCTTTTCTTTTTTTTTTTTTTTCCTTTCTTTCTTTTCTTTCTTCTTATTTTTTAAAACCTTTTTTGTAACATGGGGGATAGAATTATTAGCAGAATGACTGTGTCCATAGCATATGCCGTGTCATTTACCACACGACATTTTTTGTGTTTTTTCGTGTTACTGTGAAATGTTTGTTTATCTTTTGAATACACTTTTTTTTGGTAACATGGGGATGATTATATTATTGGATGAAGAAGAATGGCTAGTGTCCTTCGCACGGGCTGGTTGTATTAGCCTTAAGAAATGAGATGCATTTTTTATTTGTTTTTTTTAATCTTTCATTTCGAGGATAATGGAATAAACACTCTGGGGTATTTTGGCCTCCATTCCCCTTGTACATGCAGTTTTTGTAAATTTTGTGATCCGTTCCCACAGGCACACAATGGCCTACGCTTCCGAAAAGCGGAACAGGTTTTAAAGCATGTACAAGGTGTTCTGTGTGCGTTCGCACACGGGACCTCGGTTTATAGTCTCATCCATCCGAAGGACTTTTGGGGAGAGTGGAGTCGGCACTAAAGTTAATTCCAGAGGAAAAATATCCTCTTGAACGAGATTCAAACCGAGGTCAGCAGATCACGAGCGCATCACTCTAACCACCAGGCTATCCCGTCCCCTCAGGACTAGGTGGTTTCAGTTTAAAACTTGAAGTGAACGATACTAGAGCTTACTGAAACTTAGCGAGGTGACAGCCCTGATGTGGCTTTCGGGGGTCGGTAAAGGCTATGAACAATATGAAATGAATTGATCCTGTCTTTTAAAACGGTCCTGTTCTGTTGTTTCACGCCGTTCATTCCGATATCTCCACCCTAGCCATACCTACCTAGGCTAAGAAAGTTTGCATTCCCAAGTATATGCAGAGACGTCCATGAGAAAGCTTATCAATGTTAAGCCGTCGAGAGGCCACGAACCAGAAGGGCCCTGCCCTGTTGCTGGGTCCACATGTACGGGATCAGATTTTCTTACTGCATGATGGTCAATATACCTTGACCCTAACATTCTGAAGAATTATAGACCTGTTTCCAATCTACCTTTCATCTCTAAAGTCCTTGAAAAAGTAGTTCTAAAACAGCTCAATAACCACCTTCTCTCCAACAGTCTTCTTCCTGAGTTTCAGTCTGCCTATCGCGTCAACCATAGCACTGAAACTACCCTAGTCCATACCCTAAATACACTTCTACTTGCTTCTGACTCGGGGAAAATCTCCCTTCTCACTCTACTCGACTTATCTGCAGCCTTCGACACTATTGACCATTCAATTCTTCTCTCCCGTCTTCAAAAAACATTCGGTGTTACTGGCACAGCCCTCTCCTGGTTCAGTTCATACCTCACTAACCGATTCCAGACAGTCGCAGTAAACAAGATACAGTCAATACCTGCCAAACTGGAATGTGGTGTCCCGCAGGGATCAGTTCTCGGCCCTGTTCTTTTCACTCTCTATACTGCTCCACTATCACATATAATAAACCGTCATCATATCAACCATCACTTTTATGCAGATGACTCTCAGATTCAAAGTAGTGTTACACCTGAAAATCTGCCTTCTCTCTTGACAAAGATGGCCTACTGCTTTCAAGATATCCAAAACTGGATGATACAAAACAAGTTACAGTTAAACGCAGATAAAACCGAAGCCATGCTTGTAGGGACCAAACACAAACTCTCTTCCATTACAACAACTTCAATAGAACTCGGCAATACATCAGTCCCTCTATCCACTTCCGTGAAGTATCTAGGTGTCGTTATCGACAACACACTCTCTATGAAAAATTCATCACCCAGACCTGTCAGTCGTGCTACTATCAATTACGGCGTATTAGTGCAATTCGAAAGTACCTGTCCACTGATGCAACAGCCAAACTTGTCACTTCTCTCATTCTCTCACGTCTGGACTATTGCAATTCTCTTTTAGCTGGTCTGCCAGCAACATCTATCCACTCCCTTCAACGTATACAAAACTCTGCAGCTCGACTAGTTCTCAGAAAGAAAAAATCTGAGCACATTACCCCTCTCTTGCGATCTCTCCACTGGCTGCCTGTGCCACAGAGAGTAGATTATAAAATCAGTACCCTCTGTTACAAATGTCTCCACAAAACTGCACCCTCCTACCTATGTGAATGTCTTAACCTGTACACTCCTTCACGTTCCCTCCGATCTACTGCAGATACCTTGTGCCTACGAATACCTAGATTCAACCAATCCACTGTTGGCCTCCGCTCATTCTCTATTTCTGGTCCATCCATCTGGAACAACCTTCCTCTCTCTCTTCGCCAGAAAACCTAGTTATGACACTTTTAAATCCAGCCTCAAAACATATTTATTTCAAACCTAAGACTTCCCCCCTCCTGTTTCATATCTAACCCATGTTCTATCACCCTGCTAAAGTATACGGCCTGTGCGAGTGTATGTGTGCTTTTGAAAAACATTTGACTATCGAAATTTTATTTCATAGATTTTGTCTGCATCGCACCATGTTTGTAAATATCTGTTTGTTTAAACTATTGATTATTTATCATTGATTGCATGACTGTGTAAGATTAGGTTGAATGCATGCGCTTTGATTTGTCTTTGCAAGATTTAGCGCTATATAAGTTCCATTTATTATTATTATTATTATTATTATTATTATTATTATTATTATTATATTGATAATATTATACTTGTTCGTGTTTTACTTTTCTATTAATCTAAGTTGTTGTTGTTTTAAATCACTCACACTACAGTCAATCCTTTATGATTATACGCCTCTTGAATTCAATTCAATTCAATCTTCGAGAAAACTAAAACAAAATATTATTCAGATAAAAAGGAAAACAGCATGAATTCACAAGGACGAAAATATGAAAAGAGACCATGAACGCGTAGAAAAAAAGGAAAATAAACTAAAATAAACTAAAATAAAAAACAACACCAAGGTATAATAATAAAATAAAAACAGAAACAAGCCACATAGGTTACCTCGCGTCCACTCTCATTTTCGACACCAAGCTAATAATATTACTCCCGTCTGCTTCCTGGGTCACAATCTCAGGGGGTAATTATTCCAGTCTAGTACACCGATGAATCAACTGCAGTGACAGTTATCGCCGGGCCGACGGTGTCTCCCTCCCTTATTTCATCCCCCTCTGGGATTTTCGACCAGACGACAGCACATTTTTACCAACACCCCTCACTCTCTCCATTACTCCACGCCCTCCCTTACGCCAACTCTCTCACTTCCAAACTTTCCTCTCTCTGTCTCTGTCTCGTCTGTCTTGTCTGTCTGTCTGTCTGTCTGTCTTTCTGTCTGTCTGTCTGTCTGTCTCGTACACTATTTTCTGTCGGTTTTCGGTATGTACATTATTCTTATTGCTTAGTCTATGTTTGTTTGTATCTGTCTGTTTGACGATATCTGTATGTCAGTCTGTCTCTCTCTGTCACTGTACCTGTGTTTCTTACACACACACACACACACACACACACACACACACACACACACACCACACACACACACACACACACACACACACACACACACACACACACACACACACACACACGCGCGCGCGCGCGCGCTTTCCTGTGTCTGTGGCTCTGCCTGTCTGTGTCTCTGTCTGTCTTTCTGTCTCTCTGTCATTCATTACATTTTGTTGTGATGAATTTATTGTTAATTTGCGTTTGGTTATATAATTATTCTTTAAGATAATGCTTGATTGCGCTTTTCTCAAGCTGTCTGTACTTCTTGATATAATTCAGTGTCACACTTTTTCTCTTTTTTTGTCAGGATGCTGCGTTTCTTCTCTGTCTTGTGTTCAGCGTGTCTCATCTTTCCTGATTTGCATCAGCTTCTACATTCTGCAAGTTGTCTTGCACCTCGTTGATGATGCCAGATTTTTGTGAGGCAAAATCGCTTCCCCAGAGTCATGCAAAATATCATGCTAGTTATTTCATTCCTTTCTTTATTTTTTTAAAAATTCAGTTTCTTTCTTCTTTTTTTTTGGTTTTTACTCCGGAAGTTTGTAAATGAGGAGAAAGCTTATGAATAATACGAAAGGTGTCTCGAGTGTGTGTGTGTGTGTGTGTGTGTGTGTGTGTGTGTGTGTGTGTGTGTGTGTGTGTGTGTTCGTGCGTGCATGCATGCGTTTGTGCGTGTGTGCGTATGTCTGAGCGTTCGACGAAGAAGAAGAAAAGGAAAGCGCTGTATATATGACTGAAGGACGTGAAGAATTGGAAAATCTTTCTGAGAAAAGCACTATATATGAATGAAGGAAGTGAAGAATTGGATAATCTTTCTGAGAAAAGCACTATATATGAATGAAGGAAGTGAAGAATTGGACAATCTTTCTGAGAAAAGCACTATATATGAATGAAGGAAGTGAAGAATTGGATAATCTTTCTGAGAAAAGCGCTATATATGAATGAAGGAAGTGAAGAATTGGACAATCTTTCTGAGAAAAGCGTTATAGACGAATGAAGGACGTGAAGAATTGAAAAATCTTTCTGAGAAAAGCGTTATATATGAATGAAGGAAGTGAAGAATTGGAAAATCTTTCTGAGAAAAGCACTATATATGAATGAAGGACGTGAAGAATTGAAAAATCTCTCTGAGAAAGCACTATATATGAATGAAGGAAGTGAAGAATTGGATAATCTTTCTGAGAAAAGCGCTATATATGAATGAAGGACGTGAAGAATTGAAAAATCATTCTGAGAAAGCACTATATATGAATGAAGGACGTGAAGAATTGAAAAATCTTTCTGAGAAAGCACTATATATGAATGAAGGACGTGGAGAATTGGAAAACGTTTCAGAGTCAAGCTCTCCACGACAAAAGGATGTGAAGAATTGGGACCACTCAATGATGCAGCAAACTCTTCATATAGAGAAGCAAGGAGAACGATAGCAGAGTGTTGAGGAGTCAAGCCCTCTGTGTGACTGAATAACTTGAAGAATTACAAACGCGTCAGAAACAAACACCCTCCATGTTTGAAAGTCGTGGACAATAGGAAAGTTTGTTTTCTTGAAGAAAGAAAAGCACTCTGGACTTATCATATCAGGGGTCGGGGATAGCTCAGTGGTCAGAGCACTCACTTTCCCCTAGTCAATGTTAAGCAGCGTCGAGCGAGGTTACCAAGTGGATGGGTGACCGTTTGCGCGTCTTGGCTTCAGTACAGTCCCCCAGTTCACCCAGCTGTAAATCGGTACCTGCCTCTTTAGGGTCAGGGAAGGTAAAACAGCGAGGGAGAGGAGATGGGCGCCGACTGCGATAACGGCC
>CM054150.1:49666868-49669368 GCA_028751875.1 Rapana venosa | reverse complement strand
TTATATATATATATAGAGAGAGAGAGAGAGAGATAAAGATAAAATAAAGATAAAAGATAGCAGATAAAAAAGTGTTGTCCGGGCAATATTAGATAAGAACAGTAAGCAAATGTATCACATGTAGGCAGAAACCACAAGAAAAAAAATGTTGTTTAATAGAAAATATGCCTTAGCAATGAGGAAAGCAGCTCGGCGCTTTTGTTGTTGTTGTTGTGGTTGTCGTCGTTGTTGTAGTCATGTTATCCCTTGCGATGTAAAGATTATGCAATACATTAAGATAGGAAGGTTAGAATAACCTAAAGAGGATTGAATTGCAAGGAGGGTGAAAGAAAAACGCTTTCTTACCCAAAAGAAATATGAGGTCTTCTTTTCTTAAAGGGATGGTGGGGTTTTGTTTGTCACTTTTTTTAGTTTATAATGTGTGCATTACTCTGAAATAGACGTGGGGCACAGCAAAGGAGAGGCTGTATGAAATTGGCTTTCCCCACTCATGGAATTCCATTACAACTTAAGACTTAAGTGATCGACTATGACTCTCTGACTAGGAGGCTTGACTGCACAGTCCTTATGGCTGCATGCCCTGGGGGCTGGTTGGCCTTTGGAGAACATCTCCAACCTGACTGTCCTTATGCCCACTTGGCCGAGGAGTGGGGATGTACTGTGGGCAAGGCATCTCCCACTATAATCAAATTTCTGCCCATTTCCAAAACAGCAGCTGCCTCCTCTGCTGTTTTGGAGGTCATCGTCAGACACGACGGACAAAACATCATACATACACTCTGAAATATGTTCTTTATCCTTTGTGCGATGTGGTCCCTTTAGAGAACTTCCTCTGAAACTGTTTATAGCTTTTCTAGATCTTTAGTCATATAACAAGTGTTTGGGTTTTTTTAAAAACATCGACCAGAAAAAACTGGGAAGCAACAGCCCTTTGAAAGGTCAGCCTGGAGACAGACTGTGCAGAAAGGTCTCTTCAAGTTCGAAGAGTTACTTTTCTCAGCAGCAAAAGGCAGAAAAGAAAAGAGAGGAGAGAGAAGAGAGAGAGAGGAGAGAGAGGAGAGAGAGAGAGGAGAGGAGAGAGAGAGAGAAGAGAGAGAGAGAGAGAGAGAAAAGGGGAGAGAGGAGAGAGAGAGAGAGAGAGAAAGAGAGAGAGAGAGGGAGAGGTTGAGAGAGAGAGAGAGAGGGAAATTAGAACTGAAGAATGAAGAGAACTGAAATGTTATATTGAGAGGAAATGGATTTAGAGAGCTTTCCCTTTAAACCACTGAGAAAAAAAAAAAAACAGAAATGAAAAGAGAAAAAAAACGATAAAAAATAAGACCCCCCCCCCCCCACACACACACGGAGAGAAGAGAGAGAGGAGAGAAGAGAGAGATAGAGAGAGGAGAGAGAGAGAGAGAGAGAACATGAACACGAACACGAAATGATTTAATGTACTTGCCTGGACCCCAATACATTTGTTGGGCTTGGGATGGAACAATGGTTCATTCATCCATTTGGCAAAGCAAATGCACAAACAAATATATTATACTGATTAAAGAAAAAAAACATAAAAATAAACAACCGTGCAAAAAGATTATGTCAGTAACATTTAAGACTGATTAAAGAAAAAAACACCATTATTCATTTCGATTAAAACCTAAATTAACCATAACCCAATCATAGAAGAAGATGCTATCTAAGGAAAACTCCATATTGAGTTATCAACAGTAGCAGTTTTTCATTAAAGTATTTGACCAACCATTGTTTTCCTTTTGTTAATAGAATGAAAATGTATCTCGACAAACTGTGTTGTACATCATTCTTTCTTGAACAATCTGGCAAGTAAATGATACATTTGTTAAAAAACTTTTTTCTCTTAATTTGAGTACATGTAACTTCAATATAAAGGGCTCATTTCAATTTTCGTTTTAAAAAATGGACATAATTTTCTTGGATATTATCAAATATCTGTAAACATTAATGTTAAGAGTAAAAAATAAAATCTTGCTTGTGAATTGCTTACACGAAAGCATAGACATCTATAAGGGTTAAATACTGCCTTTTTAAAAAATACTCTTAAAAGATCTAAACAATCATACCTCTCTTTATCCTCGTAAGAGGGGGCCCCTCCATCTTGAATAAAATATCACTAATCTTTGTTTAAAATAATAAGAAAACTTTTATCATCCCCGACACTTGCTGCATCCAAACAATGTTTAAACCCTTTTTAACAACCCAAAAATTCTCTAATTTTTTAAATCCAGCAATATTACCACTCTTCTAGCTCTAACTGCATCAGTAAGCTTGATATGGTTCTTTCTTTGACCATTTGCAAAGTTTTGAACCAATACTTGATGGTGCTTGTACAGAGTTTACATAAAGTGGATATCTTCCTAAATCGCCATTTAAACATCTTATTAGTTCTTACAGGTACTAACATTAAAAAACTTTGCTGCCATCAATGAATTTCTCAATATGCCTAGTCTTTGTTATATCTTTTACAAAAATATCTAACTTA
>CM054150.1:49638610-49651110 GCA_028751875.1 Rapana venosa | reverse complement strand
CCACAACGCACACACACCACAACTCCTGCGCGCGCGCAGGCACGCACACACACACACACACACTACACACCACACACACACGAACAAACACGAAACAACTACACCACGAGAACACACTACACACACACCACACCCACACACACACACACACACCCACACACAACACACACACACACACCAAAACACACACACCCAGCCACACACACCACCCGCCACCACACACAAACACACACACACTACCAACGTACAACCAACCCACAACCACGCACGAACACACACACGTACACACCACACACGGCACACAAACCACACACATGACAAACACACACAACGTACACACCAACACACACACAAAAAAACACACGACACGTACACACGTACACACACGAACACGTTCCACAACATACAAACACACACCATACACACAAACACACACACACACGTACAACACAAACACACACACACACGCACACACACACACACGCGTACACACAAACACACACACACACACACACACACAACTAGACGCGCAACAACACACATACACACACACACACACACACCCACTCCACCCATCCACTCCACAACAACACACACAACATACACAGATCTGAATCTGAATCCACACACGCACACACACACCGTACCCACCCACTTCCACACCACCCACACAGACACACACACACACACACCCCCACACCCACCGCACCCACCCACAACACAAACAAACACGTTACAACAAACACACCATAACCACACAACACGTACCCACAGCCACCCACCCACACCCACACACACCGATCCCGCTCACACACGTACACACACACAAACACCACACCACACACACACACACAAGACGAACCGACCCACTCCCCACCCCCCCCCCCCCCCCACCCCCAACCCCAACCCCCCCCCCCCCCCCCACACCAAGCAACACCAACACCAAACGACAAAAACGCACCCCCAAACAATAACACCTGACCTTCGTGGGCGTTGACAGTGGTGTTAGACGGCTCATCGAACCTCAGCGCCGATCGGCCCCTGCCTGGATGAGCCCCGCCCTGCCCCCTTCCTGCTAGACTTCTTGCAGCACCCCCCACCCACCCTACCTCCCTCCACTCCCTCCCAGCTGAACCACCACACACCCACCACCTCCCCTCTGGCCGAGAGGGATCGGCCGACCCTTGTGGGGAAGGACGGCCCCGTGAACCTTCCACCGGGTCCTTTGTTTCTGCGCACGTGCAACGCGGACTGTGTCACGGGAAGCAGCCGCAGTTGTCAGGAGGGGTGGTCAGTAAGATGGACCTCGACTTGCCGATTATGTTGCACGCGGTCATGGCGCCAGAGGGGGGCTGGCGGGGGGGCTATCTGTCAGGGGTGTGGGGGAGGGGGTGCTCCATGAATGAATGATTGCAGGTGATGATGGTGAAGCCAGCTGCTGCTGGCTGCTGCCAGCATGGTACTGTTTATAAAGGGTAAGTCCACGGAGCGGGGGGCCATCTGCTCAGTCATCGTCGACGTTGTTGCGTGGAGGGTGAGCTATGTTTTTTCTCCAGCTGTTTTCTGCACTTGAATATTAACATGAGATAAAAAGACATGACTTCTAAACCTTTGGTAGTTAAAGAATTCCAGATTTAGTTGGGCTTCTGGTAGAAAACTCGTTTAAAAAAAAACATTCCCCCATACCAGACTTTTCTACCCCCCTCTCCTCTAAAAAAACACAAGCCAGGTCAATCAAAAACAAAGCCTACACATCGAGCAGTGACGGCATAAATTCGCCGAGCAAAAACTGCAGCAAAAAAAAAAAGAATAACCTTTGACAACTGAAGACAGAAGTCACTGGGCATTATCTTGTCAGGCGCCTAACGCAGCGCAACGCCATAGTCGCTCATTCATATGACGAGGCCACACTAATTGGCTGTATGGCGTAGCGTGCGTTTTCGACGATGACGAGACGAAGAATGTCAAGCAAAAGGGAGTTGCCATAAATGAAGTCCAGATAGCATCAAGAGCAATTTCAAAGATGCCAGAGATTTTTGTTTTTTGATTGGTTTAGTGGTGAAAGATGGCTAGGATCAATAGTGCAGAAGAAGGCAGCTATCAACAGCAAAACAAAAGACACATAAAACACAACAGTCCGGAAGGCGTTCAAGGAGATTGTGTGAACCGCATTTGAAATGATGGCCACGAACCGTTCTGCCCGTTTTGCTGGCAAAGACCTTGGAGAAGATGACTCATCCTATCTGCCGATGCTGAAGTGTGTGTGTGTGAGTGTGAGTGTGTGTGTGTGCGTGTGGTGTGTGTGTGAGTGTGAGTGTGTGTGATGTGTGTGTGTATGTTGTGTGTGTGTGTGAGTGTGTGTATATGTGTGTTGTGGAGTGTCGCGGTGTGTATTTATGTGTGTGTGTGTGTGTATGTGTGTGTGGTGTGTGTGTGTTTGGTGAGGTGTGTGTGTGTGCCGTGTGTGTGGTATGAATATCTAAAGTGTGAGTTGAAAGATGACACACACACCACACCTTGACACACACACACACACACACACAAAACATCCACACCACACAACAGACACACACACATAACAACCACCCCTCCCACTCCCACCCACACACAAACATCGCCTTCTTTACTACACACACCTACACACATCCTCGCGTCGGAAAAATTAAAAAATAATACTTCAAAAAAGAAAAGAAAAAAAACTCCGTTGTGCAACAAGAAAGCAAATGACTGTCTGTCTTTTTTTCCTTCTTAAAGTAAAGTTTTAAATTTGCGTGAGAGTAAAAACAACCCCGCAAAACAAAAATCAACGCGAGCACATGATATAGAACCAAAAGAAATCTCCAAAACGTAGTTTAGAAAGCAAAAAAAGAACGGAAATGCGAAAAGAGAGGCTGCAATTTTTCCAGTGTGAATAAACATTTGAATGAAGGCTACCCCCCAACAAAAAAAAAAAACAACACACAACAAACAACACCAAAAACAAACAACACCAAAAACAGGCAAACTTTCTATCAGATGGAGTTGAATAGTGAAATTGCTTTTGTCTGTTTGTTATGCGTTATAGTGGTTATAGCACACTTATTTCCTACCTGACTCAATCTACATCCCCTCGTATCCCCGTCCCTACTTTTCACAGCATCTTTCCTCTCCTAAGTGTTACGCGTGTGTGTGTGTTGTTGTAGTGATTCTCGTGTGGAAGTGTGATATGTAGCTGAGCGCGGTGTGTGTGTGCACGCGCGTGCATTAACTTTGAAATATGTATTTATTATTTTTGAGGAAAGTTGCATGCGGGTAAATGATTTTGAGTGCAAGCTCTTTCGATTTTGTTATGTTTACAAGATTCAGCGCTAAGCGTAAATTCCCACAACATTATTATAATATCATTATATCATCATCATCAATCATCATCATCATCATCATTATAATTAATTATTATTATCATTATTAAATTCTTAAAAATTATTATTATTAATATTATTATTATATTATATCATCATATGCACCAATGTCTTTGTGTGTGTGTCCATTCCTCCTCTCTCTCTTTCTTTCTTTTCTCTTTCTTTTCCTCTCTCCTCTCCATACTTCTCTTCTCCCTCTCACAAAAACCGCACAGAAGGCAGAAGACACTAACAACACATAGATAATTCCATCATACACACACATCCATACACACGCACGCGCGCGCGCGCGCGTGCGCAGCACACAAACACACAACTTCTGCCTAAAATCACTTTAATGGAAGACGTTAAAACGAACACACACATACAGCACAAACAATCGCACATACAACACACACACACACACACACACAGACCACACACAGACACCACGACAACACACACCACACACACACACACACACCCACAAACAACACACACAGACACACAACTCACGAACACAACACACACACACGACACAACAAACGCACGAGCTCTCTCTCTACTCACATCTCTCTATCTCTCTGGCAGGGAGGGGGGCATGTTCAAAATATTGTCACACACACAGCCCAAAAATCCGTATATATACATATACTCTACCCCACACCTATCATCTCTTATTGGATTCTCTCTGAAAAATACGATGGGAAGCGGGGGGGGGGAGAGCGAGCGGAGCTGTAAATCAAAAATATAGTCTCACTCACTCTCAAACATTCCGCAAACTAGCACTTTTTCTCTACTCTCACACATACGCCACACAACATACGCACAACCTCTCTCACCTCCACACTCATACACACAACACAAACAACACATAGACACTCATAAATCCATCCCCCGCCCATCCACACACACGCACGACACACACACACACACCACCACCACCACCTACCACCACACACCATCTTACACACCAACCACTACACACCACCTACCACACCACCACACACCACACCACCACCACCACCCCACACCACCCCCACCACCACCCCCCCAACACCACCCCCACCACCACCCCACCCCACCACCACACACACACAGACACACACATACACACACATAACCCCCCCCCCCCCCCCCACAACACACACACACCACCACCCACAACACTAACCACACCACCAACCACAAACCACCATCACCATCAACCACCACCAACCACCACCTCACCACCACCACACACCACCACCACATCACCCACACAACACACACACACCACACACAACACACAACACACACACCACACACCACCACCAACCACCACACACCACACCACAAACACCACCACCATCACCACCACCAAAACACACCCACCCCCACCACCACCCACCCACCAACACACAACACACAACACACCCAACACAACCACCAACCCCACCTACCACCACCAACCCACCACCACCACCACCACCACCACCACCACCACCACACACACACACACACACGACAACACACACACACACAACAAACCCACATCCTATTACACTCCATACACACAATACCCCCCCACCACAGGGGGGGACCCCACTACCCACCCCCACCACCATCACCACCACACACACACACCCACACACACACACACACACACACACCACACCCACACACACACCCCACCAAACAACCACACACACACACCCACAACACACAACACACACACCAACACACACCACCCACACACCACTCATACTACACTCAACACACATATACCCCCCTTCCAAACCCCACAAATCCCCCACCACCATCACCACCACGACCACCAACACCACCGACACACCACCACACACCACACACCACCACCAGCACCACCACCACACACACAACCACCACCTACCACACAATCACCATCCACCACTCACCACCACCACCACCCACCACCACCACCACCACCAACCTACCACCACCACCACACCAGCACCACCGAAAACGCCTTCCGTCCAACCACCATCCCCAACACACACACAAACTCACACACACACATACACACAACAACACACCCACAAACTCCTCACACACACACATACAACACATTACACACGCACTACCGACAAACTCACAACACACACATAATACACACACACACACCACACCAAACACACACACACACCCACAACCCACAGCCACACACACACACTTCCTACTTACACTCATACACACATATCCCACCCCCCCTCCAACCCCCACAACCCCCACCACCATCACCACCACACAACCCACCACCACACACCACGCCACCCCACACTCCACCACCACCACTCACCACCACCACCTACCCACCACACACCACCACCACCAACCGATAAACCACCACCACAACTCAACCCACCACCACTCCCCACCAACACACCACCACCCCACCACAAACACCACCACCACCAACACACCACCACCAACCGACCACCACCCACACCCACCACTGCAACCACCGACCACCCCCACCACCACACCACAACTTTCACCCAACCACTCCACCACCACCACCCACCCACCAGACCCACCACCACTCACCACCACCACCACCACCACCGACGGCACGCCACCACCCTCACCACAACACTACACAAACTCACACACACAACATACAACACACACACACAAAACACCCACACACACGAGTCGAGACACCACAGATACACAACAACACACCACACACACCACACTCAATACTTACACTCATACACACATATACCAATACCACCCCTCCCACATACTCCAAACAACCCCCACACCCCCACCACCACACCACGCACACAACACCACCACAACACCACCACCACCACCCCCAACCCCCCACCCCCCCCCCCCCCCACGCCCACCCCCCAACACACCACCACCCCCACCGCCCCACCCCAGCCAACCACCACCCCACCACCCACCACCAACCACCCCCACCCCCCCCCCCCACCCCCGCCCCCTCAACACCCCACCACCGACCCCCACCCCACACCGGTACCACACCCCCCCACCCACACACCCCCCCCCCCCCCATCCCCCACCAACAACCAACCCCCCACCACCGTCACCCCCCGGCCATCCCACGACCCCCCGCCCCCCCCACCCACCACCCCCCCGTACGACCCCCCCCCCCACCACCCCCCACCACCCCCCCCCACCCACCCCCACAACCCACACCCCACGCACACACCCACCACCACCACACAACCACCACCACCACACAGGTCACAACCACCACCACCAAACACCACCACACACCACCCCACCACACACCACCCACCACAACACCAGAAACACCCAATACAACCCCCACTCACTGACAACAACCACCAACCACCAGCCCCACACCACCCCTGGCCCGAACCCCACCAGTACACCACCTACACCACACCCCCCGGCCACCCCCACTACAACACACACCACCCACACCACGTCACCACCACACAACCGCCCGGGACCACCCCCGACACACCACCACCACAAGATACACCACACCCGCCACCCACCACTCACCACCACCACCCGACCACAGCACCACCACCACCGACACGGGCGACGCCGCTCCCCCAACACCACACACAGCACACACTCACACAGTTCACACCCATACACACGCCACACACACAGACACACACACCACACAACACACACACACCCCACCACGCACACACACACCACACCACACTACAACACACAACACACACACAACACCACACACACACACACACAACACACACCTCCCACATACACACACAACACACACAACACCTACCAAACCAAAAACCCCCAAACACTCATACTTACACTCATGACACACAATACCCCCCCTCCAACACCCCCCCCCCCCCCCCCCCTCCACACACACATCTCCACACATCACAGGACACACACACACCACCCAACCACCACACACCACCTACCACCACCACCACCACACACCTCCACTACCACCACCACCACCACCACACACCACCAACCACCCACCACCACACCACCACCACCCACCAACCAGGATGGCTAGCAGTCCAGCAAACGTAAACTCCCACGTCGTATTGTCCAGGTACGTAGGTCCAAGCAGCCATAAGAAAAAGTAAAATTCGTGAGAATGAATTATTCACCGACTCAATTTTCACGTCGGGTAAGGAACCAAAAAATCCTTTATATATTTGCGAATATGTGTGAATAAAGCTAGCAAGCAACCCACAGACACGGTGACAAGTGGCAAGCAAATGAGAGAGTAAACGAGAGAGAAAGAGAGAGAGAGAGAGAGATGTGGTGTGTGTGTGTGAAAGAGTGAGGGAGGGAGAGAGAGAGAGAGGAGAGAGAGAGATGAGAGAGAGATGAGAGAGAGAGAGAGTAGAGTAGAGAGAGAGACGTGAGAAGAGTGAGAGAGAGAGAGCGAGAGAGAGAGAGCGAGAGAGCGAGAGAGAGAGAGAAGAGAGAGAGAGAAGAAGAGAGGGAAAGGAGAGAGAGAGAGGGAGGAGGAGAGACTTCAGACTCAAGACTTCAGACTTTTTACTGTACATCGGCCTTAGGCCACAATACAAAGGGAATGAGGGTGGTGAGGAGTGGAACATTGACATGAGTGGATATAAACAAATACAATCAATGTATATAAATATGAAATGATATATCAAGCAATAATAAAGAAATTTACATCACCCATTTCTTGATATTCATCACAAATCAAATTCACGGTTCGTCAAATCGAACAATGGTTTTTTGAATGTAGTTTTCACTCAATATAAGGATCCATTTCTATAAAGATTATCTTACTTCTTCTTTGGTTGTGCATGGAAAATAAATCGTGATAAATTATGTCTATCAGGTAAGATATTTGTAAGCTTTGAGTAGCACGAGAAAAGGAAAGTCCTCCTTCGCATCTTTAAGAAACTTGTGTCACACAAAACTTCATAGAAACAGGCAATTAAATAAAAGATTCTGGTCAATCTCTATTTGGACCTTACAAAACACCAGGGCCACATTGCTTATCTACATTTGAACTACAGCTATTAGCGATGGTGTATTTTTGTTTAGGGTTGTAGCACATTTCACATCGAACTTACTCTTGAGTAACTGCAACGCGAAGCAATATGTATGATCCATTTTCACAATATACTTCTCGCCTCTTTCTAAAACAACTTAAAGTTTTCTGTAACTAACATAACACTGCATCTCTGAATGGTGCACAGCCATTCCTATTCCTAGGTAAACCAACTACAACTAGTCTTGATTAAAGGCACTTACGAACAATTTTATGTCTCCTACTCCTTGGTTATTAACCCAAAATATATTAAACCCAGTTAATGCAGAAATATTTCCCTGGATTTTTCGGAGAGAGACCCGCATTGTTTGCCCCTTTTTATCTAATGTCTAACAACATTACAATAAGCTTTAATGTGGCAATCTTTGCAGAATTCCATATGTAATAATTTAAACCAAAATCTTACGCCATGCAACATACGTATTTACTACATATAAGGGTACCTGCCCAGATCTCCATACACCATTTTATTTGGTTTCTTGACAGGACACCTAAAAATCTTTACATGAGAGCGAATTAAAATGTACTTTTACTAGATGCCCTATTCAATTCACTAAATCCCAAATTTCAGCTGAATAT
Organism: Rapana venosa; assembly: GCA_028751875.1. Classification (NCBI taxonomy): domain Eukaryota; kingdom Metazoa; phylum Mollusca; class Gastropoda; order Neogastropoda; family Muricidae; genus Rapana; species Rapana venosa. The sequence goes on along the minus strand of CM054150.1, from coordinate 49,642,098 downwards.
AACAAAGTAATTGGTTGGATTTTGGTATCAAAATTTTTAAAAAATTATTTACTGGTCATTTCCTTTACACTTCTGAAAAACGTTTGTTAAGAAGCTATTAACTGCTTTTTTACCTTTAGTGAACCATATGTGAATACCTCTCTTTGCGCAAAATCATAAGATGTAAAATTAAATCCTAAAATTACAATAACTGTAAATACTTCTAATCTGCGTTATTCAAAGAACCATTTTCCTCCCACTCCACATTAACCACGTTTTCCCAAGTGCCTCCCCCCCCCCCCCCCCCCGCGCCGCCTGCCCCCCTCCGGCCCCCCTTACCTAAAAGGATATCGTGACATACTCTTAGTTTTCGTCTAATGTATTACACTAAATTTCATATTATCATCAACAAGTTTCTATCTAAGACCATTAAATTGATATTTGAGTAAACCAGTAGGTTGTAGTTTACAATTATTGCAACATCATCAGCAAAATAACAAGAATAAACACTTCGAAAAATAACTGGAAACAGTTTGTGCACCATGCTTACACCAACCTATTTACATTCATAACCGTTTGCTAACTGATTCATTAACATAGAAAAAAATAATGGAGGGCTTAGAACACATACCCTGTCTCCCCCCATGGGGGTTAGAAAACATATTAGTTAATTCAGAATAATATGCTCGTATGCAATGCTGATAATGAGCACTCATACAAGCCCCAAGTGATGCAAAAATTTTACCCTTTAAAACTTGCTGTTTGATATAACTTAAATAACCGGTCCCATGTTCAAGACCAACTGTGTCGACGGGGGGGGGCCTTTTTTATTAAAATCTACAAAGGCAACATACAATTTTCCTTTCATTCTATCTTTTTTAAGGTCATATAGTTCTGAATAGTGGCATACAAAGTAAATTTATCTGATCAACTGAAGAAATATGATTGACGAAAACCTGCCTGACATACTGAGATTAGGGTTATTTACTTCTACTTTCTAACCATCATAAATGAAGACATTCAATATGGAAGTAGAAAAATTTAGATACCTAAAACTATTAAGATAGAAACTCCTCTATAATTATCAACATTCATCAGTGAGAGAGAGAGAGAGAGAGAGGAGTAGAGAGAGAGAGAGAGAGAGAGAGAGAAGAGAGAGAGAATGAGAGAGAGAGGAGGTAGGAGAGAGAGAAGAGAGAGAGAGAGAAAAAGGAGAGAAAGAAAGAGGTGGGTGGGAGAAATAAATAAAGAGAGAAGATGGGTAGAGAGAACGAAATACAGACAAGAGATACAGACAAGACAGACAGACAGAGAGAAAAGGTCAAGAAAGACAAAAAAAAGCAACAACAAACAACAACAAAACAATAAAAACTTGTGAAGAGAATGAAAGAAAAAAAAATTCAAACAAGAAGGCCGGGCCATGAGTGAGAAGAACCAGGAAGACAAGATACACATGATCATTAGTTGTTTTCCCTCCTTTTTTTTTTTTTTATTATACAGTGAAACATATACAGGCTCGAAAGAGTAAGGGACACAAACAAAAATAAATTTAAAAAAAAAGGAGAGAGATGATGAGAGGGGAGGAGGAGGGGGCAGCAAGAAGACCCGATAAAAAAGCATGATTCATTTGTCCAAACCTATTTTTCATGAGTGAAAAGATCCAAATTCGAAAGAGTAACGGGGGGCTTGAAAAAGAAAATCATGGAGAGAAGAGGAGGATGAGGGGAGGGCGGATGGAAAAGTAGGGAGGAAGAGGAGAGGTGGAGATGAGATGGTTGGGGAAAGGGAGAGGAGGGGGAAGAGGAAGAGGGGGAGGGAGGAGGGGGGGGGGTGGGCAGGAGGAGAAAAGGGGGGGGGGGGGGGGGGGGGGGGGGGGGGGGGGGGGGGGGGGGGGGGGGGGGGGGGGGGGGGGGAGGAGGATGCGGGAGGAGGGAGGAGGAGGAGGACTCGGCCGCGGCGTCCTCGTCTTCAGCGGTTAGTTCGCTCTTCCTCTTCGTCATCTTATTCCTCTATCGCTCTTCGCCCCTCTTGCTTAGCTTCTTATTCCTCCTCTTCCCTCTTCTTCCTCCGTAGTCTTTCCTCTTCCACTGCTTCTGTCCTCCTGCCTTCCCCCACATTCCCACCTCCCCCCCCCACGTGCTCCCCCAACTCCACTCCAAACCCTCACACTGCTCCTTCCCCTCTTTGTCCCCACCCCCCCCCCCCCCCACCCCTTCCCACTCCCCACCCCCTGCTGATTCCCTTCGTCCCTCCTAAATCGTCGCCATATTTGTCCTCGTCGTTCCTCCGCCAATCTTCCTTGACCCCCCCTCCCCCTTTTCTTTCCTCCCCTCCCTTGGTTCCGCCCTCTTTGACCTCTGCTTTTTCCTGTCTTTCCTCCTCCTCCCCGCCTCCCTCCTGCCTCACTTCCCTCCGCCGCCAAACCCGCCGCCACCAAACCCTCCTCAGATCCGTTCATCATCCCCTCCCCCAGCCACATCTCCTCATCCATCCAAATCCTCCCCCCTCTAAAATCCCTCTCCCCCAAATCCCTCCTCCATATCCTTCCTTCCTCCAACTCCCTCGTCCCTCCGCCAAATCCCAGAAACAACTACTCCCCCCCCCCCCCCCCCAATTCTTCATCCCCAAAAAAATCCTTCCTGCCCCGAACTCCTGCCCCAAATCCCCAACCAAACCCCAGCCACCAAATCCTCCGCGTCCAAAAGACACAACTGACTCAAAACTGAAACTTGCCCCCTAAACTCTCTCCTCCAAAAAAAAAAACAATAACAAAAAACAAAGAAGATAACAGATCTGTCCTCCTCGCCTCCTCCATTCTCCTCCGACTCCTGTCCGCTGGCACCCCTCCGCCTCACGAGCCCGCCTCCCCAACTCCTCCTCCCAACTCCGCCTCACTCCGCCCCCAACTCCTCCTCAGCCGCCGCTGCGCGAACCGAAGTCCCAACTCCGCCGACCGCATGACGCCTCCACCCACCGCCTCACCCGCACCCCCTCCTCCCCGTGGCCCCCGCCACAAATCTCCTCCTCATCCTCCCCCGCCACCCCTCCTCACCCCCCCCCACCCGTGCCTCCGCCCCCTCCAAATCCTGGGGGCCTAATCCTCCTCCCTCGCTGCTCCCCGCCCGCCCCGCCCCCCCCCCCCTACCCACCACACCTGGACCTCCTGACCCCGCTCCAAGCCCCCCCACCTAACCTACCACCGCACCAGCCGCAACCACTCACACCCAGTCACGACTAACGAAACAACCCCTCACCCCTGGCCAGACCACACAGAAACAGAGACTCCTCGCACAAATAACGAATTAGGCCCTACCTCGATAAAATAATATTATGTTTTATTATTTTTATCCTTTTCCCTGCTGTAATCACGGTCTAAATCCCCACATTGGCTTATATTTCTCCTGGAAGAAAATGTCAGATATGAAGCATGCCAGAACATTAGCACAAAAGTGGTCCCAGTTTAAGGGTTGTTATGGAATTTTTTTTTTTCGTTGATTATCACATTGTTC
>CM054150.1:49633610-49636110 GCA_028751875.1 Rapana venosa | reverse complement strand
CCGCGCCAAACCCCTTTTTTTTTTTTTTTTTTTTATTTTTGTCTGCAAAACTGTATTTCTTTCCCTATCAAGTGGCTTTTTTTCTAAGAATTTTGCAGGACAAAAACTCTCTTGTTGCCGTTGGGTTCTTTTTCCGTGCGCTCAAATTTTTCTTTAACACACGGACCTCGGTTTATCGTCCTCATCCCGAAAGACAGCGCCCAGACCACCACTCATGGTCTAAAGGATGGTGGAAAAGTTTCGGGCCCAGAACGGGATACGAACCCGGACTTAACGCTTCTAGACAGGCGCGTTACCTCTAGACCCTACCATCCATTCCCAAGTGTCTGTGTATGAGATAAAAGAAAAAAAATACAAAAGAAAATTATGGAGAGGACGGGGATAGGGTTCATGAACAGCTTAAACTGTAGCAAGAACAAATACAAAATTTTCCATCAGGGCTTCTAACAAAACCACTATCACCAACAAACCACATTATCGGCCAATAACTGTTCAATGACATATTGAAAATCTTAGCTTACAACAGTACCAGAAATAAAATAATGGATCGAAGTAGTTTCACAATGAAGAATGACAATGCTTAGGTGATAAGTCAGAACCCAACCTAGGCAAGTTATTTGTTTAAAAATTTAGTCCTAAATGCATCCAATACTGAACCTGTAGATCATACTACCCACCAGTCAGTTATGAAGGAGGTGATAGGTCTGTTGGGAGTCATTTCATTGTTTATTAACAAGTAACGACTGACCTACTTAATGAAATGTTCACCTAAAGAATCTTTCGTAGGCTGTAGACACGGTATTCCCAAGAAGCTTTTTTTATTCAGGCAGAAGTATGCCCTCCAGGAAGTCCTGTGTGTGTGTGTGTGTGTGTGTGTGAGTGTGGTGTGTGTGTGTGTGTGTGTGTTGTGTGTGAGGGTTGTGTGCCTACGTGTGTGTGTGTTAAGGTTTCAAGTCTGTTTTCGTTTGTTGTGTGTATCGTGGTGAGTGTTTGAGTGTATGTGGTGTGTGGTGATGTGTGTGGTGTTTTGAAAACTTTCGATCCAAAGCCATTTTTTCGGAAAATAAATACTGTAAATAAACAATATACCAACACTATCATCTAAAATGAATTTTAAAATCTTATGACAGCAAATAACACAGTCAAGAACTTCGCGAAAGACAATTAGCATGCAAAGAAGATCACCCCTTGTAAACGGAAATAATCCTCCTTCTATAAAAAAAAAAACCCACACTTTTGTCAATAAATTAATGATGTAGACCTGTTCATGATGATAAAGTGCCTTCCATATTTCTTTTCTTTCATTCCTTCTTTAGAAGGTAGGATAAGGGGTGGGGGGGGAAATTGCAAGCACACACGGAGCACTGACAGCAAAACAATACAACCACAACGCACACACACCACAACTCCTGCGCGCGCGCAGGCACGCACACACACACACACACACTACACACCACACACACACGAACAAACACGAAACAACTACACCACGAGAACACACTACACACACACCACACCCACACACACACACACACACCCACACACAACACACACACACACACCAAAACACACACACCCAGCCACACACACCACCCGCCACCACACACAAACACACACACACTACCAACGTACAACCAACCCACAACCACGCACGAACACACACACGTACACACCACACACGGCACACAAACCACACACATGACAAACACACACAACGTACACACCAACACACACACAAAAAAACACACGACACGTACACACGTACACACACGAACACGTTCCACAACATACAAACACACACCATACACACAAACACACACACACACGTACAACACAAACACACACACACACGCACACACACACACACGCGTACACACAAACACACACACACACACACACACACAACTAGACGCGCAACAACACACATACACACACACACACACACACCCACTCCACCCATCCACTCCACAACAACACACACAACATACACAGATCTGAATCTGAATCCACACACGCACACACACACCGTACCCACCCACTTCCACACCACCCACACAGACACACACACACACACACCCCCACACCCACCGCACCCACCCACAACACAAACAAACACGTTACAACAAACACACCATAACCACACAACACGTACCCACAGCCACCCACCCACACCCACACACACCGATCCCGCTCACACACGTACACACACACAAACACCACACCACACACACACACACAAGACGAACCGACCCACTCCCCACCCCCCCCCCCCCCCCACCCCCAACCCCAACCCCCCCCCCCCCCCCCACACCAAGCAACACCAACACCAAACGACAAAAACGCACCCCCAAACAATAACACCTGACCTTCGTGGGCGTTGACAGTGGTGTTAGACGGCTCATCGAACCTCAGCGCCGATCGGCCCCTGCCTGGATGAGCCCCGCCCTGCCCCCTTCCTGCTAGACTTCTTGCAGCACCCCCCACCCACCCTACCTCCCTC
>CM054150.1:49623969-49625610 GCA_028751875.1 Rapana venosa | reverse complement strand
AAACATCACACAGGAAGAAGCTAGACCTACGCTTGATCAGCGTATTATTTTGTTGTCATTGTTGATGTTGTTGTTTTAAGTGTTGTTGGTGTTGTTGATGTCGTTATTGTTGTTAGGACTGATGCAGATTTCCCAGCATAAAACCCCGGAGCTCTTGCATAATAGTTATTGACTCTGCCAGACCCAACCCACCTAGCAATCACTGTCACATTCCAAGCACAGGCTGGGTGAGAAGTATGCCTTTGTGGCGTGTTTTTAAGTACCGCGCTCGCCTTTGTGGCGTGCTTTTAAATATTTCGCTTGCGTTTATGGCGTGTTTTGAAGTATCTTGTTTGCGTTTGTGGCGTGTTTTGAAGCATCTTGTTTGCGTTTGTGGCGTGTTTTGAAGCATCTTGTTTGCGTTTATGGCGTGTTTTGAAGTATCTTGTTTGCGTTTATGGCGTGTTTTGAAGTATTTCGCTTGCGTTTGTGGCGTGTTTTGAAGTATCTTGTTTGCGTTTGTGGCGTGTTTTGAAGTATCTCGTTTGCGTTTATGGCGTGTTTTGAAGTACCTTGTTTGCGTTTGTGGCGTGTTTTGAAGTATCTTGTTTGCGTTTGTGGCGTGTTTTTAAGTATATTGTTTGCGTTTATGGCGTGATTTCAGGTATCTCGCTTGCGTTCGTGGCGTGTTTTTAAGTATCTCGCTATAGTTGCAGGCAACCACACTCTTCTTCTTCTTCTTCTTCTTCAAACGTTCAGACAACTATTGTCATCTGTCATATGAGCGAAAATGCGTTTCACTGCCGTTAAGCGCGTGACAAGTCAGGCCCAGCGCATCTGACTTTGATATGTGAGGAATAGTTATATTTAAAGTCTTTCTGGGGGGGGGGGGGGGGGGGGGGGGGGGGGGAGGCAGGAGAATGGACCAAGAAGGCAGAAAATAGACAAGAAGGTGATGACAGGAAGAAAAGGAACAAGGCAGAAACAAAGAGAGGATAGAAAAGAGGGAATTCCTGGCACAGAATTTCCAGACCGTGGGGATGCTATTTATACTGACAGGCCTCCGGCATCCCCACGGGGGAACCAAACTCAGAACTCCAGAGGATTAAAAAAAAAAAAATTCTTTAACAGGAGGATTCTCATTACAGCTTTCATTATACATCAGGATGAAATTTTAATGCTTCTTTTTGGTGTTTTTTTAGCTGTTTTTTGTTTCAGTCTGTTTGTTATTGTTGTTGTTGTTGGTTGCTGTTATAATTCTTTAATTTGTTTGCGTCCTTGCAAAATGGCACCTCTATATTGATATCGTTGAAACCTAAGTGAGAAAGTGACAGCATTCTTTGTTGTTGTTGTTGTTGTTGTTGTAGTTGCTGCTGCTGCTGCTGCTGCTGTTGTTGTCGTTTGTGTTACCTCGCTTCCTATCTACTGTGGAGATGCCAGGAGCTCTTTTAATATATAGCAATTTTGTGCAAGCAATATCCCCTTTTCTATTACTCTCTCTGTGTTTGTGTCTTTTTTTACCTTACCTTTTTTCTTCTTTCTCTCCGTGGTTCAATATCTATTCACTTTCTAGGTGATTTAGACAAGCCAACATGTATTAATAATAAAACTATTGACTAAACGCGTGTGCAAGATATTCTGCGTGTGTTCACACACGGGACC
>CM054150.1:49616469-49618969 GCA_028751875.1 Rapana venosa | reverse complement strand
ATACATACACTCTGAAATATGTTCTTATCCTTTGTGCGATGTGGTCATTCAGAGAACTTCCTCTGAAACTGTTTATAGCTCTTCTAGATCTTTAGTCATATAACAAGTGTTGGATTTTTTTAAACAAACATCGACCAGAACAACTGGGAAGCAACAGCCCTTGAAAGGTCAGCCTGGAGACAGACTGTGCAGAAAGGTCTCTTCAAGTTCGAAGAGTTACTTGCTCAGCAGCACGAGGCAGAAAGAGAGAGAGAGAGAGAGAGAGAGAGAGAGAGAGAGAGAGAGAGAGAGAGAGAGAGAGAGAGAGAGAGAGAGAGAGAGAGAGAGAGAGAGAGAGAGAGAGAACTCGAACTCGAACTCGAACTCGAACTCGAACTCGAAATGTTTATTGAGAGCAAATGGATAAGCACAGAGCTTCTTTACACCATGCTCTTGCAAAAAACAGAAAAAAAAACAGAAAAAAGAAAAGAGAAAAAAAACCGAGTAAAAAAGTCAAGACCCCCCCCCCCCCCCCCACACACACACACGTGAGAGAGAGAGAGAGAGAGAGAGAGAGAGAGAGAGAGAGAGAGAGAGAGAGAGAGAGAGAGAGAGAGAGAGAGAGAGAGAGAGAGAGAGAGAGAAGAAAGGCTGCAGCCCAGGCAGACAGACTAACCCTCTGCCCATCTGTGCCTTCCTCTGCTATAGGCACTGTCTGTCATTGCCGCGTTGGACTGGCCAGCCACAGCCGACGCTGTACCTTAGTAAACACCTAGAGCACAACTCCATAGTCTTCTGAGACTGGAGGAGGCCTACACTAGCAAATCTTTGTCAAATGTTTTCGAAAACCTTCAGCATTATTAAGAGCTTTCCCTTGAAACGTTTTTATTTCTTTGAGTCTGAAAAAGGGAGCGGTGGGGGGGGGGGGGGGGGATATCCTCTGAAATGGTTTCCGATTTTTCACACCCTGTAGTCAAAAATATATTTAGGAAAAAACCCCAACACAAACAAACGTATTCTAATCACATCCATGGATCATGCTTTGTTGGCTCTTTGGAAACGTTTTCCATTTCTTCACTTGCTTCAGTCATCCAGAGTAAAAATGTAAATAAAGGTGTTCCCATAACCTAGGTGGTTAAGGGAGCGAGGTGTCAGAAACACCAGCTTTTCTAGGAGCCAGCATATTGAGGGCGGCGCTCATCTCCTCTCCCTCGCTGCTTTACCTTCCCTGCTAATCCTAAAGATGGCAGGTACCCGTTTACAGCTGGGTGAACTGGGGGACTGTACTGAAGCCAAGGCGTGCAAACGGTCACCCATCCACATAGTAACCACGCTCGACGCTGCTTAACATTGGCTGGGGGAAAGCGAGTGTTCTGACCACTGAGCCTCCCTGTCCCCTATTCCTACCCTTCTCTTCTGTAAAAGATAGCTGGGGGGTTTTTCTTTGACGTTTGAGTATCATGGGTCCAGGTCATACATAGCCCCATCTGAAGAAATTGAAGAGGAATAAAGCTGGAACGAAAGTTTCAATGTTATTCATTTTATTGTCATACTTATTTGTGGTTAGCTCAACACCGTGGGATGGTCACCCAGACTATGCACTCTCTCACTACACCACGCCTGTGAACCAGTCACTCACCTGTCCCAGTACACCTGTCGGCATCACTGGGGGGCGATGTTAGCCGCCGCGCTTTTTTTTTTAAAATATCGAGGATAATGGAATAAGCACTCATGTGCTTTTTTACATCTAGTCCCCGTGTGTATGCGGTTTTGTAAATTTTGTCATCTGTTCCCACCCGCACACAATGGCCTACTCTTTCGAAAAGCGGAACAGGATTTAACGTGTGCGCAAGATGTTCTGCATGTGTTCGCACACGGGGCCTCGGTTTATAGTCTCATCCGAAGGACTTTGACATTCTTAATGACACTAAGGTGATCCTTCTTCTCCATATGTTCCGGTCTTCGCTGGCCCCTGCTGACTTCGTGGATTCTTCCTCAGGCGGCTTGATTTTGGTCATGTTGCCAATGAGAGAAGCTGGGGGTCTGCCCTTTGTTTTATTCTTCGGTGGATCGGTGGTCTGAGATAACGTACCTGCCTAGAAAGCGAAAAGTTCGGGTTTCAAGTGTGTGAAGGTTCGATCCCCGTTTGTGCCGGACACTTTTTCACCATCCACTTGACCGCGAGTGGTGGTCTGGCTGATAGTCTTTCGGATGAGATGATAAACTGAGGTCCTGTGTGTACTACTCACATAGTGCACGTAAAAGAACCCACGGCAAGTAGAGAGTTGTCCTTGGCAAAATTATGGAGAAAAAAAGCCACTCTAATAGGAAATGAAATAAATATATATGCAGACAGGAAAAGAATTTTAAAAAATGGGTGGCGCTGCTCTTGTGGCGACATGCTCTCAGCGACGGGAGAGCAGCCCGAATTTCATGCAGATAAATTTGCCGTGACTTAAAGTGGTAAACAATATTTGCCACGGTCTTGTCTTGGAAGAGAGTCGTGGAGAACACACATACA
>CM054150.1:49593969-49611469 GCA_028751875.1 Rapana venosa | reverse complement strand
AGAGAGAGAGAGAGAGAGAGAGAGAGAGAGAGAGAGAGAGAGAGAGAGAGAGAGAGAGAGAGAGAGAGAGAGAGAGAGAGAGAGAGAGAGAGAGAGAGATGTAATGATTATAATGAAGCATGTGTCGTCTCCTGCATACAGAAATCAATTACCTGGTGGGCATCATTACATTCAACACTGATATTCTATGATGTAATGAATGAAGTAGGAAGGAGACTTTTTTTTGGCTTGTTGTAGAAGTATCACACGCATACTCATGAACATGAAAAACTTGCGCGCGAACACATATGCACACACATACACACACTCACACACGCGTGGTCATACACACTCACACATGAACGCAGTCACGCGCGCGCTTGCGCGCGCACACACACAGTCACAGAGTTACACACATATATACATACATGCACGCATGCATACATGCTTGCACGCACACACATAAACAAATGAACGAGTATGCACGAACAGAGTGGTAGATCGAGAAAGAATGAATAATGACAATGACAATGACAATGACAAATTCTTTTATTTCGAGGATAATGAATAATCACCCATGTCCTTTTTTACATCCGGTCCTCGCCCTTAGGGATATATATAATAATACAATAAAATAAAGCCCATACCAATACACTAGAGAGAGAGAGAGAGAGAGAGAGAGAGAGAGAGAGAGAGAGAGAGAGAGAGAGAGAGAGAGAGAGAGAGAGAGACAGACAGACAGACAGACAGACAGACAGACAGACAGACAGACAGGCAGACAGAAAGAAAGAAAGAGACAGACAGACAAAAAGTCAGACAAACTGTGACAAAAATAGATATAGAGACAAAAAGACAGTGAGACAGACAGACAGACAAAACATGCAGTCAAAGAGATATATGAACGAAAAGATAGGAACACACACCCGACAGTCAAACCTACCAACAGACCACGAGACACAGACAGCAAACAGAAATATCAGACTATTCTCTGAAGTTGGATTGCGGCCACCTTAAGGATAGCCTACCCTCCGCCCCCCCCCCCAACAACAACAACAACAACAACAACATCAACAACAACCATAGACTATTAGGAAAAAAAACCATCTTCAGAAAACAACTTAAGTCATGCCGTAATGATAAATGATATTCCTTTCATCAGGCATTACCGCGGAATTCTTGATTATAAATAATATTGTCAACTAGATAACATTTTTTGACATGGGATAGATGACTAACGAGATATCATACTAGAAAAGAAGAAGAAGAAGAAGAAGAAGAAGAAGAAGAAGAAGAAGAAGAAGAAGAAGAAGAAGAACATGAACAAGAACAAGAACAAGAACAAGAACGAGGAGAACAAGAACAAGAACGAGGAGAACAACAACAAGAAGAAGAACAAGAAGAACAAGAAGAAACCAATGTGTATTTTTCAGTTCAGGACAACACTGCTGACTGATATATTTTATTGTTGGAAAAAGACATTTGTTTTCTTTAATATTTTAAGACGATGCTGGGCTGCAATTAATGATAGGAATGAAGAATCTTAATCGATAAGAGCTTGATATCTCAAACTGAGTCCTTGTTTGTGACACTGAAAGAACAATTATTGGGTCATTTTCAGTATATGTTTGGATAGCAAAAGGAATTTTTAAACTTGACAATTTGTTAGAAAGAGAGAGAGAGAGAGAGAGAGAGAGAGAGAGAGAGAGAGAGAGAGAGAGAGAGAGAGAGATATGGAGAGAGAGATAGATTGATAGAGAGAGAGAGAGAGAAAGAGAAAAAGAGAGACAGAGGGTGTACCAAAAAATGGAAAAGAACAAAAATCCACAGAAAGAAGGAGATATTGAAGAAAATTAATAGAGGTAGAAAAAAACAACAACAACAAACAAAACCAGTATGAGACAGAAAAAAACAGAAGGAAGAAAAAAAAAGGAAAGAGGAATACAAGAAATGACGGCCAAAAGGAAAGCAGTAAGGAAATAAAGAGAATGAGTTAGGGGTGTCCCCTGAGACAGAAAATTGGGTGGAATTCCCAGACAGATGTTACTAGTAAACCAATATCATTTTATGTAATTTATCTCTATCTCTGATGTTGCCTAAGAGTGTACGCGTTTACCTTTTAACCTTCCAAGAAAGCGATACACAGTACGGGTTGGAAGTGTGCGGCGGTTTGATCCCCGTTTGTGCCCGAAACTTTTCCCTCATTCACTAGACCGTGAGTGGTGGTCTGGGTGCTAGTCTTTCGGATGAGACGAAAAACCGAGGTCCCGTGCGCAACACGCATTGTGCGCGCGTAAAAGAACCCACAACATCAAGAGAGTTGTCCCTGGCAACGGTCTGTAGAAAGAAAGCTACTTTGATAGGGAAAAACACACACATGCAGACAGGAAAAGAACAAGCGAACAACAACAAAAAGGGTGGCGCTGCGGTTGTGGCAACGCGCTTTCCCCGTGGAGAGCAGCCCGAATTTCACGCAGAGAAATCTGCCGTGACTTAAAGTGGTATACGATACAATACCATACAATACAATACAATACAATTCAATACAATACAATACAATATATGCTGGCAATTTCTCATTAAAAAAAATTCCTACGTCAAAGTGCTAATGCTTTCACTGTTGTTGTTGCTATTGTTGTTGTTGTTGTTGTTGCTGCCGCTGCTGCTGCTTCTGCTGCTACTGCTTCTGCTGCTGCTGCTGGTACTTCCACTTTTTGCTTTTGATATTCTTTTTTCAGCGTGTGCAGTTTCGATCATTTTACTTTTGGCTACAGTAACCAAAACCAAAAAGAAAGAAAAATCAAATCCCCCATTTTGACCGTGATGTCACGCCATCAGTTTCTTTGAAGCGGAAGGAAGTCAACATCAAAGCAGCCAGGTGAAAAACAGTCACGCACGACACTGCGGCCATAAAGGTGGATTAGATTGGATTGGATTGGGTTGGATTGGATTGGGTTGGGTTGGATTGGATTAGGTTGGATTGGATTGGATTGGATCAGGTTGTGTTGTATAGTATTGTATTGTATTGTATTGTATTAGATTGGGTTGGGTTTGATTGGATGGTGTGTTGTAATGTGTTGTGTGGTATTGTATTGTGTTGTGCTGTGTTGTGTTGCAGTGTGTTGTTGTGTTGTGTTGTTTAGTATACTGTTGTATTGTGTTGTATTGTTTTGTATTGTGTTGTATTGTATTGATTGTATTCATTTTATTGGATTGGACTGGATTGGATTGGATGGTGTGTTGTGATGTGCTGTGTTGTATTGTGTTGTGCTGTGTTGTGTTGTGTTGTCGTGTTTTGTTGTATTGTGTCGTATGGTATACTGTTATATTGTGTTATATTGTGCTGTATTGTGTTGCATTTTGTTGTACTGTGTTGTTTTGTGTTGTTTTGTATTCTGTTTAGCGTGTTGTGTTGTGTTGTGTTGCATTGCATATTGTATTATACTGTATTGTATTGTGTATTGTATTGTACTGCATTGCGTATTAATTATTGTATTGTATGATACATTATATTGTATTGTATTGTACAGTGTTGTAATGTATTGTGTTGCATTGTGTTGTATTGTATTGTATTGTGTAGTGTTGCATTGTATGTTTGGTATTGTATAGTATTGCATTGTCTTGTATTGTCTTGTGTTGTGTTGTATTGTGTTGTATAGTGTATTGTATAGTGTATTGCATATTTTACTGTATATTGTATTGTATTGCATTGTATATTTATTGGATTGTACTGTATTATAATGCATTGTATTTTATTACATTGTACTGCGCTGTGTATTGTATTGTATATTGCGTTTTAGATTGTATATTGTATTGTATATTGCATTGTATTGAACATTGTATTGTATATTGTATTATATTGTATTGATTACCACTTTAATTCACGGCAGATTTCTATGCATAAAGTTCAGGCTGCTCTCACCGGAGAGAGCGCATATCTACAAGAGCAGCACTACCCATTTCTTTGTTTTCCTGTCTGCAGCTGTACTTGTTACCCTAACACAGTGACTTTTTTCTACAGAATGCTGTCAGGTACAACTCTCTTGTTGCCATGGGTTCTTTTACGTGCACTAGATGAGAATTACACACGGGACATCGGTTTATCGTCTTATCCGAAAGACTAGCACCGAGACCACCTCTCACGGTCTATCGTGAATGGATGGGTGGGGGGGGGGGGGGGAGAGGGAAGTTTCGGGCACAAACGGGGATCGAACCACCACACACTGTTCGCGTTCTAGGCGGGTGAGTTATCTCTGGACCACTGGAGCGAGGTAATGGAAACGATGCAGACAGCAGCTGGCATGGAAGGTGTGGTGTGATTCTGGCACTGTCAGAGAAAAACAGCAACAACGTCCCTTTCCTGCAGAGTGTGTCGTAGTTTTAAACTGTTATGTATGCCATGAATAATTATTTCAAAGCCCCAACCAAGCCTTCGTTTCCTCATCTTTCCTGGCATCAATATACCAGGCAGGGCAAAAAGCCAAGCATTTCCTCTCCATTCCTCACGCATTACAATTGATGCTGTTGCCAGTTCCGTATCTATATGTAACAGTGGCAAAGTGTTTGGAGTTTAAAGGCGAACGGTAGTCTAGTTTTAAAGAGCGAATTTTAATAGCAGAGTTTGGATTTGGCTTACATACGCTTTTGTTGTTAATAGTTGTTTTCTGAGTGTGTTTTGCATAAAATCTTCATTTATTACTTTATTCAAAAAGATAAGCATTTACTCATAGTTAAACTATAGTTATATGGAGACAGCATGGTTTTTAGACCAGGTTTAAAATAATATCATATATTTCTAGTTTCTTGGAAGAACATGTTTGTCTTCTGGATGCTAATTCACAAGGCACCCTTCCCCCTAAAACACTCCGTTAACATTATTTTCAATAGCTTACATCTGCGACAACCCCAGCCAAAGCATAGTTGTAGATCGAGGTTCTTAATTTGTGTTGGTGCAAATAAAGCAAGACACCTTTTACATTGTGATTTGATATGTTCATAAATAAGAAGTTTCAAGTCAGCAATATTTCATTCGAATAAAGGTAGTGCCATCTGTTTTCTCTTCGAATTTGCAACTGCAATACCACCTCAACCATCAATCAATTCTGCTGACAGTGTTGAATGCCACTGATGTCAGTATTTACTCTAACAGCCCTTAGTGTCTCCTTTAAGTCATTGTTCATCTGTGAAAAGCTGTCACTATTAGGATTGTTAAATTTATTTTCTAGTAGATTTGATATTGATACATTGTTTGGTGAAGTTTCAATTTCCCTCTGTATCTCTATGTCTGTCTTTGTATCTGTCTGTCTATCTTCTTTCTTTTCAATCAAACCTTTATATCACTTGTTTTATATCTGTTTCTCTCTCTCTCTCTCTCTCTCTCTCTCTCTCTCTCTCCATCTGTCTCTGTTTCTCTTTCTCTATACTCAGCCGTCTCTCCATTTCTTCTTCCTCTTTTCTATCAATCTTTTTCTATCTCTGCCTGTCCGCATACCTGTCTGTCTGTCTCTGTGGGTCTCTTTGTCTCTCTCATTCTCTCTCTGAAACTGTCTGTCTGTCTGTCTGTCTGTCTCTGTCTCTCTCTCTCTCTCTCTCTCTCTCTCTCTCTCTTCCCCCCCTTTGTTATTCTCCCTAACTCCATCTTGTCTTTTCTGTTAGTGTTTATATGTTTATTTTATAGTTTCATTGTACCCTTTCCTGTTTGGATTCTTTTGTTGTTGTTGTTGTTGTTGCTGCTGCTGTTGTTGAGATGGTGGTTCTACTCATACTATCACTAACTAATTCTTCTACCATTACCGTGTACTTGAAACCAACGCTGGTGTTTTATTCAGGATCTGCGGTGCTGCTGGTGGCATCAAGGGGATGTAACTCTTAACCTATCCTTTAGCTTTGTAGCGAATGCAAAAATCATGAGACACCATGTCCGTTAAAGTTGCTGTGGGGAGCGGAGTCTGGCATCAGAACAGCCTGCTGAGAACCCGAGTCACGACAATACAGCCCACAAGGCGTGACGTGTCGCGTGCAGCGTGGTCACGATCAGTGGAGCAGAGAGGGGAGACAATTCAGACTGCTGCAGGCATGGAAGCTGTGTTTTGATCCTGGCACCGACAGAAATACATAAAACTCATTTCCTGCAGGGCTGGCAGCATTGCTGGAACGTTGTTTATGGCATGAATATTTCAAAATCTTGATATTTGTTGTTGTTGTTGTTTCTGTTGTCAGTGGGTTGGAATGATGAAAGCGAGTTATTGTTTTGGTTGTTAATGCTTTAATAGCAGCGAGGGAGAGGAGATGGGCGCCACCCTCAATATGCTGGTCCCTTGAGAAGTTGAGGTCTCTGATGCCTCGCTTCCCTACCTTTGCCTATTTATGCTTTAATAGCCTTCTTCTCTGTCGTACTACTATTACATTATGAATATTCTCTTGAAACAGTTGTTACTTGACAGGGGCCAAGGGCCTATTACATCATGTATAATGACAAGAATAATGATTATTGAAAGCAATTTTATCGACAGAAATTGAGAAAACTGCACTTTCTTCCTTGTGCATTAAAAACAGTTTTAGATATGTTGCCACATGTTGATTTTTGTTGTTGTTGCTGTCTCATCCTCTGTCTCTGTTTCTTTCTCTCTCTGTTTCTTTCTCTCTCTCATGCCTTTTCTTTTACTGTGGTTTGTAAATGTCTAAGTGCTTCAAGCTTTATTTTTCTTTCTCTTACTACTTTTATTTTTTTCACCAATTCATTGATATATCTATCTATTCATTCATTCATTCATTCATTCATTCATTCATTCATTTTATTCTTTGGTGGTATTAGTGTTGCTACCTCTACTTACTTTGGCTGTTACAACAAGCTTTTATACATTCTCTGCGGGGTTTAAAATGAAGCAGATTAAAAACCTTAAGCCCGTTTAAATTAAATTGTTCAAGGCAAAAGATGATGACTGTGATAACGCACCTAGAGAAAACTTGATGTGTCTAGATCTGACAGCCAACACACATCAAAGCAGTCAGCTGAGAACCAAAGTCACGACACTTCAATGCGATTCAATTCAGCCCAGAAGGCGTGACATGTGGTGATGGTGGTGGTGGTGGTGGTGGTGGTGGTGGTGGTGGTGGTGGTGGTGGTAAGGTGGTGGTGGTGGTGGTGGTAGGTGGTGGTGGTGGTGGTGGTGGTGGGGGTGGTGGTGGTGGTGGTGGTGGTGGTGGTGGTGGTGGTTGGTGGGTGGTGGTGGTGGTGGTGTGTGGTGGTGGTGGTGGTGGTGGTGGTGGTGGTGTGGTGGTGGTGGTGGTGGTGGTGGTGGTGTGGTGGTGGTGGTGGTGGTGGTGGGGGTGTGGTGGTGGTGGTGGGTGGTGGTGGTGGTGGTGGGTGGTGGTGGTGGTGGTGGTGGTGGTGGTAGTGGTGGTGGTAGTGGTGGCGGTGGTGGTGGTGGTGGTGGTGGTGGTGGTGGTGGTGGTGGTGGGTGGTGGTGGTGGTGGTGCTGGTGATGATGGTGTTGGTGTTGGTGGTGGTGGTCACTGAAGCAGAGAATGGAAACGGTGCAGATAGCTGGCTGATGGCTTGGAAGATGGATTAAAATCAAAGTGAATTGAATTGAATAGAATAGCACTTTCAATCAGTCATGGCAGAGTTCTCTGCGTGAAATTCCGGCTGCTCTCTATCTGTCTGGCTGTCTCTGTCTGTCTGTCTGTCTGTCTGTTTGTCTGTCTGTCTCTGTCTCTGTCCCCCACCCCCTCTCTCTCTCTGTGGAAAAAATGCTTTGCCGCAAGAGCAGCTTGATCCATATTTCCCCCCCATACTTTTCCTCTTTTTGCAAGTGTATGTGCTTCTCTATGAGAGTTAGACATTTTTTATTTTGACAGAAATTTGCCGGGGACTATATCATCTTCTTGCCAGTAGAATGTTTTTTTTACATGTGTTGAATTGCATGCTGCACACAAATTCTGGGTTTATCATCTCATCTAAAAGGTGGAACCTGATTCTTGGCACTGAAGGATGGCTTAGACAACAGTCCAGCTTTCCCTACACATCCAGTGATAGTTCTGAAACGGTGTTCAAGGTCTGAATATTTCAATAACCTTCCATTCTTTTTGTCTTTACTAGACTGGCATTGCATGGAGAAGATGGAATCATGGTGACACAACTAGTTTCCAAAGAGAACGGTTTCAATTTTACGCAGAGAAATATATTAAATTGAATTGAACTCAATATCACTCTCTATCACGGAAGAGATATGTGCGTGAAATTCGGCCTGGTCTGCCCAGAGAGAGAGAGGGAGCCAGTCTCCACAAGAGCAGCGCCACCAATTTATTTGCTATGACGGTGGATTTCGATTTTTTGTTTATATTTGCATGACTGTGTATTTATTTTTCCTATGACAGTGAATTTCGATTTTTATGGTTTATATTTGCATGACTGTGTTTTTTTTGCTATGCAGGGGATTTCGGTTGTTTTTTTAATTTGCATGACTGTGTTTTGTTTTGCTTTGAAGGGGGTTTTTCGAGTTTTTTGTTTATTTTGCATGATGTGTATTTGTTTTGCTATGACAGTGGATTTCGATTTTTTTTGTTTATACTTTCATGACTGTGTTTGTTTTGCCATGACAATGGATTTCGATTTTTTGGGGTGTTTTTTTTACAGAATTTTGTCAAGGACAACTCAATTGTTGCCGTGGGTTGTTTTACGTGCGCTAAATAAATGTGTGTTGAGCGTGGGACCTCGGTTTATCATCCTATCCCAGAAAGACTACAGTCAGATTACACTCAGACCAGTATAAATGTCTAAATCTTTGAGGGATGGGTGGTGATCCGTATCTCTCTTTAGACCACCAGGTCAGTGACCAGGTGATTCACTATCAGTTAATGCTACAACTGACGTATTTCGCAGTAAAATTGCTACTGTCTTCTGGCATTATAAGGTCTTTATTTTTGTTTTTTTGAAAAACAACATAGAAAAAAATTTCTTTTCTTCAGTTTAAAATTAGAAATAGTTCCTTAATTGTGAGGGTACCTTTCCCTTCAAATTTTTTTTTAGATGCATTATAAATTCAATTCATTTAAATTTCAGTCACTGTATCATTCACAAACAGAGAAATTCATGTGGGTTACAAGCGTACTAAAAAAATAAAAAAGATAAAACATCATCACAGAAGATAACACAGCATTTAACGAACACGCCTCGCTTCCGTGACATTAAAACAACAGACAATAGCTATCAATGCTCCGTTTACAGTGAAATCGCGTTATATTATTGTCTGCATTCAGGGTATCAGCATCTTGAAAATGTCGCCGTCTTCTCTCTCTCCCTTCTCTTGCGCTTTTTCTCTTCTCCCTCCCCCTCTCTCTCTTGATCTTCCTCTCTCTCTCTCCCTTTTCTCTCTCTCTCTTCTCTCTCTCTTCTCTCTCCTCTCTCTCTCTCCTCTCCCTTTTTTCTTAAAAAAGTAGCATTGATTTTGTGAAAGGGGGAAAACCTACAATTCTTTTACGGGGTTCTTTATTTGTGGGTTTCTGCGAAACCTATGTTCAAAAAAGGGGTGTTTATATTTTAGTGTTAGGTTATTGGGGGAAATATGTGAATGCTTACCTTTTCCCTAAAAAAAAAAATACGTTACGTCTCACATCTCATCATACATCCAAACACCTAGCAGCAGCAAGTCATCATCACCATTTAATCTGTAGTTATTGTTTTCTTTCATCATTTCCTCATCTCTCCTAATCATTCACATCTCATCACATCATCATCACATCATCGTCGTCGTCGTGTCGTCATCTTTATCTTATTATCTCATCATCATCATCTCATATCATCTCATTCATTATCCCGTCCCCCTCCTCCTCATCTCTCTCTCTTCTCTCTCTCCTCTCCTCCTCTCTCTCTCTCTCTCTCTCTTTCTCTCCCTTCTCTTCTCCCTCTCTCTCTCTCTCTCTCTCTCTCTCTCTCCTCTCTCTCCTCTCTCTCTCTTTTTTTTTTCTTTTTTTCTTTCTTTTGATTTACCCCTTTTTTCTCTCTCTGCAATTTTTTAATTGTAGTTTTTCCAGTTTCACTTTTGGTATGGCTAATGTAATTTCTTTTTGTGTATTTATGGTGTCAATATCGCAAAGTCAAAACATCACTGCCTTTAATTTTGAAGATCAAGAGTTTTTTCATTCCATGCCAATCCAGTTTTAGCGGACCTGCTTGGAAGTGTAAGCCAAAATGAGCCTGCAGAGAGAGAGAGAGAGAAGAGAGAGAGAGTGAGAGAGAAGGAGAGAGAGAGAGAGAGAAGAGAGAGAGAAGAGAGAGAGAGAGAGAGAGAGAGAGAGAGAGAGAGAGAGAGAGAGAGAGAGAGAAATTTATTCTTTTATATCGAGGATAATGGAATAAGCACTTATGTGCTTTCTTACATCCAGTCCCCGTGTGTATGCGGTTTTGTAAATTCTGTCATCTGTTCCCACCCGTACGCAATGGCCTACTCTTTCGAAAAGCGGAACAGGATTTATCGTGTGCGCAAGATGTTCTGCATGTTTTCGAACACGGGGCCTCGGTTTATAGGCTCATCCGAAGGACAGGGACAGGATAGAGACTGCTGGCTGCAGGCAGGATAGAGACTGTTAGCTGCAGGCAGGATAGAGACTGTTAGCTGCAGGCAGGTTAGAGACTGTTAGCTGCAGGCAGGATAGAGACTGCTAGCTGCAGGCAGGATAGAGACTGTTAGCTGCAGGCAGGATAGAGACTGTTAGCTGCAGGCAGGATAGAGACTGTTAGCTGCAGGCAGGATAGAGACTGCTAGCTGCAGGCAGGATAGAGACTGTTAGCTGCAGGCAGGATAGAGACTGCACTGTTAGCTGCAGGAAGGATAGAGACTGTTAGCTGCAGGCAGGATAGAGACTGCTAGCTGCAGGCAGGATAGAGACTGTTAGCTGCAGTCAGGATAGAGACTGTTAGCTGCAGGCAGGATAGAGACTGTTAGCTGCAGGCAGGATAGAGACTGTTAGCTGCAGGCAGGATAGAGACTGTTAGCTGCAGGCAGGATAGAGACTGTTAGCTGCAGGCAGGATAGAGACTGTTAGCTGCAGGCAGGATAGAGACTGCACTGTTAGCTGCAGGCAGAATAGAGACTGTTAGCTGCAGGCAGGATAGAGACTGCACTGTTAGCTGCAGGCAGGATAGAGACTGCATTGCTAGCTGCAGGCAGGATAGAGACTGTTAGCTGCAGGCAGGATACAGACTGTTAGCTGCAGGCAGGATACAGACTGCACTGTTAGCTGCAGGCAGGATAGAGACTGCACTGTTAGCTGCAGGCAGGATAGAGACTGTTAGCTGCAGGCAGGATAGAGACTATTAACTGCAGGCAGAATAGAGACTATTAACTGCAGGCAGGATAGAGACTATTAACTGCAGGCAGGATAGAGACTATTAACTGCAGGCAGGATAGAGACTATTAACTGCAGGCAGGATAGAGACTGTTAGCTGCAGGCAGGATAGAGACTGTTAGCTGCAGGCAGGATAGAGACTGTTAGCTGCAGGCAGGATAGAGACTGTTAGCTCCAGGCAGGATAGAGACTGCACTGTTTGCTGCAGGCAGGATAGAGACTGTTAGCTGCAGGCAGGATAGAGACTGTTAGCTGCAGGCAGGATAGAGACTGTTAGCTGCAGGCAGGATAGAGACTATTAGCTGCAGGCAGGATAGAGACTGTTAGCTGCAGGCAGGATAGAGACTGTTAGCTGCAGGCAGGATAGAGACTGTTAGCTGCAGGCAGGATAGAGACTGTTAGCTGCAGGCAGGATAGAGATTGCACTGTTAGCTGCAGGCAGGATAGAGACTGTTAGCTGCAGGCAGGATAGAGACTGTTAGCTGCAGGCAGGATAGAGACTTCACTGTTAGCTGCAGGCAGGATAGAGACTGCACTGTTAGCTGCAGGCAGGATAGAGACGTTAGCTGCAGGCAGCATAGAGACTGTTAGCTGCAGGCAGGATGGAGACTGCACTGTTAGCTGCAGGCAGGATAGAGACCATTAGCTGCAGGCAGGATAGAGACTGTTAGCTGCAGGCAGGATAGAGACTGTTAGCTGCAGGCAGCATAGAGACTGTTAGCTGCAGGCAGGATAGAGACTGTTAGCTGCAGGCAGGATAGTGACCATTAGCTGCAGGCAGGATAGAGACTGTTAGCTGCAGGCAGGATAGAGACTGCACTGTTAGCTGCAAGCAGGATAGAGACTGCACTGTTAGCTGCAGGCAGGATAGAGACGTTAGCTGCAGGCAGGATAGAGACTGTTAGCTGCAGGCAGGATGGAGACTGCACTGTTAGCTGCAGGCAGGATAGAGACCATTAGCTGCAGGCAGGATAAAGACTGTTAGCTGCAGGCAGGATAGAGACTGTTAGCTGCAGGCAGCATAGAGACTGTTAGCTGCAGGCAGGATAGAGACTGTTAGCTGCAGGCAGGATAGTGACCATTAGCTGCAGGCAGGATAGAGACTATTAGCTGCAGGCAGGATAGAGACTGTTAGCTGCAGGCAGGATAGACTGTTAGCTGCAGGCAGGATAGAGACTGCACTGTTAGCTCCAGGCAGGATAGAGACTGTTAGCTGCAGGCAGGATAGAGACTGCACTGTTAGTTCCAGGCAGGATAGAGACTGTTAGCTGCAGGCAGGATAGAGACTGTTAGCTGCAGGCAGGATAGAGACTGTTAGCTGCAGGCAGGATAGAGACTGTTAGCTGCAGGCAGGATAGAGACTGTTAGCTGCAGGCAGGATAGAGACTGTTAGCTGCAGGCAGGATGGAGACTGCACTGTTAGCTGCAGGCAGGCTAGAGACAATTAGCTGCAGGCAGGATAAAGACTGTTAGCTGCAGGCAGGATAGAGACTGTTAGCTGCAGGCAGCATAGAGACTGTTAGCTGCAGGCAGGATAGAGACTGTTAGCTGCAGGCAGGATAGAGACTGTTAGCTGCAGGCAGGATAGCGACTGCACTGTTAGCTGCAGGCAGGATAGAGACAATTAGCTGCAGGCAGGATAAAGACTGTTAGCTGCAGGCAGGATAGAGACTGTTAGCTGCAGGCAGCATAGAGACTGTTAGCTGCAGGCAGGATAGAGACTGTTAGCTGCAGGCAGGATAGAGACTGTTAGCTGCAGGCAGGATAGAGACTGCACTGTTAGCTGCAGGCAGGATAGAGACTGCACTGCTAGCTGCAGGCAGGATAGAGACTGTTAGCTGCAGGCAGGATAGAGACTGTTAGCTGCATGCAGGTTAGAGACTGTTAGCTGCAGGCAGGATAGAGACCATTATCTGCAGGCAGGATAGAGACTGCTAGCTGCAGGCAGGAGAGAGACTGTTAGCTGCAGGCAGGATAGAGACTGTTAGCTGCAGGCAGGATAGAGACTGTTAGCTGCAAGCAGCATAGAGACTGCACTGCTAGCTGCAGGCAGGATAGAGACTGCACTGCTAGCTGCAGGCAGGATAGAGACTGTTAGCTGCAGGCAGGATAGAGACTGCTAGCTGCAGGCAGGATAGAGACTATTAGCTGCAGGCAGGATAGAGACTGTTAGCTGCAGGCAGGATAGAGACTGTTAGCTGCAGGCAGGATAGAGACTGTTAGCTGCAGGCAGGATAGAGACTGTTAGCTGCAGGCAGGATAGAGACTGGACTGTTAGCTGCAGGCAGGATAGAGACTGCACTGTTAGCTGCAGGCAGGATAGAGACTGTTAGCTGCAGGCAGGATAGAGACTGTTAGCTGCAGGCAGGTTAGAGACTGTTAGCTGCAGGCAGGATAGAGACCATTAGCTGCAGGCAGGATAGAGACTGCTAGCTGCAGGCAGGATAGAGACTGTTAGCTGCAGGCAGGATAGAGACTGTTAGCTGCAGGCAGGATAGAGACTGTTAGCTGCAAGCAGCATAGAGACTGCACTGCTAGCTGCAGGCAGGATAGAGACTGCACTGCTAGCTGCAGGCAGGATAGAGACTGTTAGCTGCAGGCAGGATAGAGACTGTTAGCTGCAGGCAGGATGGAGACTGCACTGTTAGCTGCAGGCAGGATAGAGACCATTAGCTGCAGGCAGGATAAAGACCGTTAGCTGCAGGCAGGATAGAGACTGTTAGCTGCAGGCAGCATAGAGACTGTTAGCTGCAGGCAGGATAGAGACTGTTAGCTGCAGGCAGGATAGAGACTGTTAGCTGCAGGGACAGGATAGAGACTGCTGGCTGCAGGCAGGATAGAGACTGTTAGCTGCAGGCAGGATAGAGACTGTTATTTGCAGGCAGGGTAGAGACTGTTAGCTGCAGGCAGGATAGAGACTGTTAGCTGCAGGCAGGATAGAGACTGTTAGCTGCAGGCAGGATAGAGACTGCACTGTTAGCTGCAGGCAGGATAGAGACTGCACTGTTAGCTGCAGGCAGGATAGAGACTGCTAGCTGCAGGCTGGATAGAGACTGTTAGCTGCAGGCAGGATAGAGACTGCACTGTTAGCTGCAGGCAGGATAGAGACTGCTAGCTGCAGGCAGGATAGAGACTGTTAGCTGCAGGCAGGATAGAGACTGCACTGTTAGCTGCAGGCAGGATAGAGACTGTTAGCTGCAGGCAGGATAGAGACTGTTAGCTGCAGGCAGGATAGAGACTGCACTGTTAGCTGCAGGCAGGATAGAGACTGTTAGCTGCAGGCAGGATAGAGACTGTTAGCTGCAGGCAGGATAGAGACTGTTAGCTGCAGGAAGGATAGAGACAGTTAGCTGCAGGCAGGATAGAGACTGCACTGCTAGCTGCAGGCAGGATAGAGACCTTATTGCTAGCTGCAGGCAGGATAGAGACTGTTAGCTGCAGGCAGGATACAGACTGTTAGCTGCAGGCAGGATACAGACTGCACTGTTAGCTGCAGGCAGGATACAGACTGCACTGTTAGCTGCAGGCAGGATAGAGACTGTTAGCTGCAGGCAGGATAGAGACTATTAACTGCAGGCAGAATAGAGACTATTAACTGCAGGCAGGATAGAGACTATTAACTGCAGGCAGGATAGAGACTATTAACTGCAGGCAGGATAGAGACTATTAACTGCAGGCAGGATAGAGACTGTTAGCTGCAGGCAGGATAGAGACTGTTAGCTGCAGGCAGGATAGAGACTGTTAGCTGCAGGCAGGATAGAGACTGTTAGCTCCAGGCAGGGTAGAGACTGCACTGTTTGCTGCAGGCAGGGTAGAGACTGTTAGCTGCAGGCAGGATAGAGACTGTTAGCTGCAGGCAGGATAGAGACTATTAGCTGCAGGCAGATAGAGACTGTTAGCTGCAGGCAGGATAGAGACTGTTAGCTGCAGCAGGATAGAGACTGTTAGCTGCAGGCAGGATAGAGACTGTTAGCTGCAGGCAGGATAGAGATTGCACTGTTAGCTGCAGGCAGGATAGAGACTGTTAGCTGCAGGCAGGATAGAGACTGTTAGCTGCAGGCAGGATAGAGACTGCACTGTTAGCTGCAGGCAGGATAGAGACTGCACTGTTAGCTGCAGGCAGGATAGAGACGTTAGCTGCAGGCAGGATAGAGACTGTTAGCTGCAGGCAGGATGGAGACTGCACTGTTAGCTGCAGGCAGGATAGAGACCATTAGCTGCAGGCAGGATAGAGACTGTTAGCTGCAGGCAGGATAGAGACTGTTAGCTGCAGGCAGCATAGAGACTGTTAGCTGCAGGCAGGATAGAGACTGTTAGCTGCAGGCAGGATAGTGACCATTACTGCAGGCAGGATAGAGACTGTTAGCTGCAGGCAGATAGAGACTGCACTGTTAGCTGCAGGCAGGAAAGACTGCACTGTTAGCTGCAGGCAGGATAGAGCGTTAGCTGCAGGCAGGATAGAGACTGTTAGCTGCAGGCAGGATGGAGACTGCACTGTTAGCTGCAGGCAGGATAGAGACCATTAGCTGCAGGCAGGATAAAGACTGTTAGCTGCAGGCAGGATAGAGACTGTTAGCTGCAGGCAGCATAGAGACTGTTAGCTGCAGGCAGGATAGAGACTGTTAGCTGCAGGCAGGATAGTGACCATTAGCTGCAGGCAGGATAGAGACTATTAGCTGCAGGCAGGATAGAGACTGTTAGCTGCAGGCAGGATAGACTGTTAGCTGCAGGCAGGATAGAGACTGCACTGTTAGCTCCAGGCAGGATAGAGACTGTTAGCTGCAGGCAGGATAGAGACTGCACTGTTAGTTCCAGGCAGGATAGAGACTGTTAGCTGCAGGCAGGATAGAGACTGTTAGCTGCAGGCAGGATAGAGACTGTTAGCTGCAGGCAGGATAGAGACTGTTAGCTGCAGGCAGGATAGAGACTGTTAGCTGCAGGCAGGATAGAGACTGTTAGCTGCAGGCAGGATGGAGACTGCACTGTTAGCTGCAGGCAGGATAGAGACAATTAGCTGCAGGCAGGATAAAGACTGTTAGCTGCAGGCAGGATAGAGACTGTTAGCTGCAGGCAGCATAGAGACTGTTAGCTGCAGGCAGGATAGAGACTGCACTGTTAGCTGCAGGCAGGATAGAGACTGTTAGCTGCAGGCAGGATAGAGACTGTTAGCTGCAGGCAGGATAGAGACTGTTAGCTGCAGGCAGGATAGAGACTGTTAGCTGCAGGCAGGATAGAGACTGTTAGCTGCAGGCAGGATAGAGACTGTTAGCTGCAGGCAGGATAGAGACTGCTAGCTGCAGGCAGGATAGAGACTGTTAGCTGCAGGCAGGATAGAGACTTTAGCTGCAGGCAGGATAGAGACTGTTAGCTGCAGGCAGGATAGAGACTGTTAGCTGCAGGCAGGATAGAGACTTTAGCTGCAGGCAGGATAGAGACTTTTAGCTGCAGGCAGGATAGAGACTTTAGCTGCAGGCAGGATAGAGACTGTTAGCTGCAGGCAGGATAGAGACTGCACTGTTAGCTGCAGGCAGGATAGAGACTGTTAGCTGCAGGCAGGATAGAGACTGCTAGCTGCAGGCAGGATAGAGACTGCACTGCTAGCTGCAGGCAGGATAGAGACTGTTAGCTGCAGGCAGGATAGAGACTGTTAGCTGCAGGCAGGATAGAGACTGCACTGCTAGCTGCAGGCAGGATAGAGACTGTTAGCTGCAGGCAGGATACAGACTGCACTGTTAGCTGCAGGCAGGATAGAGACTGCTAGCTGCAGGCAGGATAAAGACTGTTAGCTGCAGGCAGGATAGAGACTGTTAGCTGCAGGCAGGATAAAGACTGTTAGCTGCAGGCAGGATAGAGACTGTTAGCTGCAGGCAGGATAGAGACTGCTACCTGCAGGCAGGATAGAGACTGCACTGCTAGCTGCAGGAAGGATAGAGACTGCACTGCTAGCTGCAGGCAGGATAGAGACTGTTAGCTGCAGGCAGGATAGAGACTGCACTGTTAGCTGCAGGCAGGATAGAGACTGCACTGTTACCTGCAGGCAGGATAGAGACTGTTAGCTGCAGGCAGGATAGACACTACTAGCTGCAGGCAGGATAGAGACTGTTAGCTGCAGGCAGGATGGAGACTGTTAGCTGCAGGCAGGACAGAGACTGCACTGCTAGCTGCAGGCAGGATA
>CM054150.1:49586469-49588969 GCA_028751875.1 Rapana venosa | reverse complement strand
CGCTTTTCGTAAGAGTAGGCCATTGTGTGCCTGTGGGAACAGATGACATAATTTACAAAACCGCATACACACGGGGACTGGATGCGAAAAGCACATAAGTGCTTATTTCATTATCCTCCATACACAAGAATTTTTACAAAATGAAATAAAGTTTACCAATGGTGATATTTGTGTGTGTGTGTGTGTGTGTGTGTGTGTGTGTGTGTGTGTGGTGTGTGTGTGTGTGTGTGTGTGTGTGTGTGTGTGTGTGTGTGTGTGCGACCGTTTTTGCCCACCATCACCACAATCACTATCCCAACCACCACCGCCACCACTGTCACCACCCCACCACTATAAACAACAACATTATCACAGCAATAGCAACAACAACAACATCAACACTATGTCCAAGAACATCAAAGCGATAAAAATGACCATGGTGACACACTAGAAAAAGGGGGAAAAGTGCAAAAATCACCACAACAACAATAACACCACAGCAAATAGCAACAACAACAACATCAACACCTTGTGCACAGGAATATCAAACCAAAAAAATGACGAAGACCACTGCAGTAAAAACAAACAAGTAAAAAACACCAAAAATGACAACAACAACAATAATACCACAGCCAATAGCAACTACAACAACATCAACACTATGTACAGGAATATTAAAGCCAAAGAAATGACCATATTCACAGCACTAGAAACAACAAAAAGAAAAAACAATAGCTCACTCACTCATCCCTTGGTCGGGACGACCGTTGGGGTACCCGCACGGACGTTGCAAGTGGACCGCCAAATGGTTCTGTCCTGGGCTGTTTTCAGGAGGTTTGGTACAGTGAGGCCGGTCCACTCCTTGATGTTGGATATCCAGCTTTTGCGTGGTCGTCCCTGCCTCCTTGCTCCTTCCACCATTCCCTGCAGGACTGTCTTTGACAGGCTGTTATGCCTTGTTGTGTGGCCAAACCATTTCAGTTTCCTCCGTTTTGACTGTATCTAGCAATGGTTCTTGTTTGCCAGCCAGTGCCTCGATCTGCTGCCAGACGTAGTCATTGGTTTTGCTGTCTCTGTAGGTGATGTTCAGGATCCGCCTGAGGCACTTCATCTCAAAGGCTATGAATGCGACGTTTCTAAATCGGCAGTAAGTGTCCATGCTTCACAGCTGTACAAGGCAATGGATGTGACGAGTGCCTTGTAGAGTCTGACCTTAGTGTGGGTTCTGATGTTGTGTGTTTCTCCACACTTTCGCCACTTAGTCATGGAGGAGAGTGCCACAGCAAGTCTGATCTTCACCTCTTGTGTGCTCGTGCCTTCTTTGGTGATGACTGCTCCAAGGTACTTGAAAGTTTTCCACCTCCTCTAGTGTCTCGCCACTCATCTTGATGCTGTGGGAGTGGTCGGTGTGGTACTGTTCAGTAGGATCTTGCTCTTTTCCGTGCTGATCTCCATACCGTGGGCATTGGCTGATGTTTCCAGTCTGGTGGTGAGATCCTGGAGTTCTTCTTCACTGCGGCCCATGAGATCAATATCGTCTGCGAATCGAAGATTGCAGACTGGCCTTCCTCCTATTGTGATTGTGGTCTTGAAGTCAAGGAGGCCTCCTGCATGATGTTCTCCAGGAACACGTTGAAAAGAACGGGGGATAGCGGGCAGCCTTGTCGAACTCCAACTGAAGTCCGGAAGAACTCCCCGATTTCTCCACCCATGAGGACTGCACTGTGGGAGCTGTCATACAGCGCCTTGGATGACTTGAATCAGGTCCTCGTCGAAGATATAGTCTCTCATGACTTGCCACAGAGCTTCTTGCCACACTCGGTCGAAGGCCTTCTTGAAGTCAATGAAGTTGTTGTAGAGCTGTAGCTGATGTTGGAGATGCTTCTCTATGAGCATTCTGATGTTGAAGATCTGCTCGACAGTGCTTCGACCTGGTCTGAATCCTGCCTGTTCTTCTGATAGAATTTCTTCTGCTTGTGGTTTCAGTCTGTTCAAGGTAATGCGTAGCATAACTTTGCTTGGATGGCTTATCAGACTGATTGTTCTGTAATTTTGGCACTTCTTCAGGTCTCCCATCTTTGGAAGTGGAACTATGATGGATTGGGTCCACTGTTCAGGCCACTCTTTGCTGGTCCAGATGCGTTGGCAGATGATTGTTAATGCCTTGATAATCTCTGGGCCTCCGTTCTTGATGAGCTCAGCCGGGATGTTGTCAATCCCTGGTGACTTGCCTCCTTTCAGGGATCTTACTGCTTCTTCTACTTCTTCCTCCAGCACCTGTGTGCTTTCAGGATCTGATGGTCTGGGATCTTGCTCGTGAAGTTTGTTCGGATCAGCCTTCAGCTTGTAGTTGTACAGGTCTCTGCAATATTCTGTCCATCTCTTCATGATAGTGGCGCTCTCTGTAAGGACTGACCCCTCTTTGTCTTCAATAACGGAGGTCTTTGGCTGCTGGGACTTGGTTAGTACCTTGATGGTCTGGTACGTCTCCTTTCGCCATTGCCTTCTCAACCTTGGAGCA
>CM054150.1:49571469-49583969 GCA_028751875.1 Rapana venosa | reverse complement strand
CACGGGACAAACACAACAACAACCCCACACCAAACACCACACAAAACAACACACAACACACCAACACACCCACAAAACACACAACACACAAAACCCACCACAGCGCGGCACAAACACACAACACACACACACACAAAAACACACAACAAAACCCCAAAAAAAACGACGACACACACACACACACAACGACACACACACACACAACGAAAACAAGCAACAACACACAAAACGCACACCACACACACACACATCACTTGATAACCTTGAAAAATGGAACCTCTCTCGCGGGTTTCCCTTTGTCTTTCTCTTTCCTTGTTCCTTTACCTCGCGGGAAGTCTGTCGCCTGCCTGCCTCACTCTCTTTTGTCTGTCATTTTCTCTGTCTGTATGTCTGTCTCTCTGTCTGTCTGTCTGCCTCATTCTCTATCTCTCATTTCTCGGTCTGTCTCTCTGTCTGCCTGTCTGTCTGCCTCACTCTGACTGTCTGTCTCATTCTGTCTGTCTGTCTCTCTCTCTGTCTCTCTGTCTCTCTCTCTCTCTCTCTCTCTCCTGTTTTGTATAAGCTTATATGAATTATATGCTCAAACAATAAAACCTACGGCATCTATAGAAACTTTTAAAACCACCAATACCACAACCACCATCACAACAACAACAACACTAACATTCACAAAGTGGTTTTTCTTCCAATCACTTATAAGCACAAAACAATGGCATAATCTAAAGTCACTGTTCATTTCCGCAGCATCCAGAATGTTTAAGAGATCTGACCGTTTATTTATGTAGGCTACCCCCCCCCCCCCCCCCTCCAAAAAAAAATCGATAGTCTGGGCAGGAAATGACCCCCTTTATCCTTCAAGCCCTTTTTAATTGTGAACCTTTGTATTATTATCAACATCAATTTGTATGTGTGTGTGTGTGTGTGTGTGTGTGTGTGTGTGTGTGTGTGTGTGTGTGTGTGTGTGTGTGTGTGTGTGTGTGTGTGTGTGTGAGTGTGTGTGGTGTGTGGTGTGTTGTGTGTGTTGTGTTGTGGTGTGTGTGTGTGTGTGTGAGTGTGTGAGTGTGTGTGGTGTGTGGTGTGTGGGTGTGTTGTGTGTGTTGTGTTGTGGTGTGTGTGTGTGTTGTGTTGTGTGTCTGTGTGTATTGTGTGTGTTGTGTGTGTGTGCTGTGTTGTGTGTCTCTGTGTTTATTGTGTGTGTTGTGTTGTGTTGTGGTGTGTTGTGGTATGTGTGTGTGTTGTGTTGTGTTGTGGTGTGTGTGTTGTGGTGTGTATCTGTATGTATTGTGTGTGTGTTGTGTTGTGTCTGTATGTATTGTGGTGTGTTTGTGTTGTGGTGGGTGTGGTTGTTGTGTTGTGGTGTGTGTGAGCGCGTGTGTGTGTGAAATGTAGTGCAGTGTGTGTTTGTTTGTTTGTTTGCTCGTGCGTGCGTGCGTGTTTGTGTGTGTATGTGTGTGTATGTGTGTAGGTAGGTACAGTGCGTGCGTGCACTTACTATGTATGTGCGAGCGAGCACGCTTAAACATAATAATATGCATCTGTGAATTTTTTGTAGCACATTGGAAGAAATAAATTCGGTATTCCTTTTCATGAATATTTATCATTCAGATGGTTAAATGTTTCCTTAAAAATTCAAACTGCTTTAACTTACCATCAATCAACTCGTGGAGTGAATGATAGAAGTTCATACACATTAGTTTATGTTTAAAAGCAAATTCAGCACTGGGTTTAACCCCCCCCCCCCCCCCCCCCCCACCTTCCCCAAACCAACAACTTGTTTCCAAAGTCAGTGACACCAACTAGAATATCCACAGCAAAAGCTGTGGACAGAAAGAGAGACAGAGACAGACAGAAAGACTGAGAGACAGAGAGGGATAGAGAGGGACAGAGAGAGAGAGACAGACAGACAGACAGACAGACAGTCAAACAGACAGACAGACAGACAGACAGACAGACTGACAGGTGGATTCTAACAAAAGTTTTTTGATGTTTCCAGGAAATTCAATCTTTAGATAGCCGAGCCACATGTTATCGACTTTGGGCTCCTTCTTGAGCACTAAACAAAATGGATTGTATCGTGCTTCTGTGACTGAGAACAAAACCTGACCTCGCTGAGGCCTCTACAAGAGAGAATAGACCTTTGTTTTGTTGTGTGGTTTTTCTTCTTCTGGGTTTCTTAGCAAAAGACACAAAGAGAGGTAGAGAGGGAGAGAGAGGGAGAGAGAGAGAGAGAGAGAGAGGGTGAGAGGGGGGGGGGGTGAGGGAGAGAGAGAGTGAGGGTGAGAGTGAGAGATAGATAGATAGATAGATAGGTAGGTAGGTAGATAGGTAGGTAGATATGTAGAGAGATAGGTAGGTAGGTGGATAGGTAGGTAGATAGGTAGATAGATAGGTAGATAGGTAAATAGATAGATAGATAGATAGATAGGTAGATAGATAGATTATAGGTATATAGGTAGATATATAAATAGGTAGATACATAGATAGATAGGTAGATAGATAGATGAATAGGTGGATACGTAGGTAAATAGATAGATAGATAGATAGGTAGATATGTAGATAGATAGATAGATAGGTAGATAGGTAGAAAAGTAGATAGATAGGTAGATAGGTGATAGATTAGATAGATAGATAGATAGATAGATAGATAGATAGATAGATAGATAGATTGATTGATTGATTGATTGGTTGATTGATTGATTGATTGATATTTATAATGTGTTTAATTTACTTTATTCAGTCAGTCGCTCACACCTACACGTAGACATTTATAAGGGCATATAATTATCATATTTCTTTTCTCTTTGCTTCTTGTCCGTCTGTCTGTCTGTCTGTGTGCCTGCCTGCCTATCTATCTATCTATCTATCTATCTATCTATCTATCTATCTGTCTGTCTGTCTGTCTGTCTATCCGTCGGTTCGTCCGTCCGTCCGTCCGTCTATCTATCTATCTATCTATCTATCTATCTATCTATCTATCTATCTATCTTTCTATCTATCTATCTATCTATCTATCTTTCTTTCTATCTATCTTTCTATCTATCTATCTATCTATCTATCTATCTATCTATCTATCTATCTATCCATCTATCTATCTGTCTATCTATCTATCTATCTGTCTGTCTGTCTGTCTATCCGTCCTTCCGTACGTCCGTCTATCTATCTATGTATTTATCTATGTATTTATCTATCTATCTATTTATCTATCTATCTATCTATCTATCTATCTATTCTTCTTCTTAATACCATCCACCTCCTATCCGCATCCTGATCTTTGTCTCTCTTTATCTTTTTTTGCCCCCATTCCCCCTCCCCCCACACCCCTCTCTCTTTCTGCTCTTCGTTATCTCTCCGTTCTAAATGTTTCAGAACTTGCACAATTACATGCAAAAATCCATTGTCGTTGAAAGGTCACATAGAATAATTATGAAGTCAGCTTGTGTGGAGAAACCATAAATATAAATAAACCAACCAGCTATCACTTAAGCGCGCACCCATTGGTGTAAATATTTCTTAGCACATGTATATCAACCCATGAAAGTCGATAGTTAAATTGCGGAGAATACTGACAGGAATAAAGAAGACCCTTTCTGTCTGTCTGTCTGTCTGTCTGTCTGTCTGTCTGTCTCTGTCTCTCTGTATCTCAATCTGTATCTTTGTTTGTCTGTATCTCTGTCTCTTTATCTGTGTTTCTTTGTGTGTGTGTCTCTGTGTCCGTCTCTGTTGCTCTCTTTCTTTATAGTCATTTCTCTCTTTCTCTGTCTCTCTCTCTCTACTTATCTGTTTCCTGTCTATCTGTGTCTCTTTCTTTCCCCTTTAGTCCTCTCTCTGTTTCTCTGTCTCTCTCTGTCTATCTCCGTCTCTCTGTCTCTCTTTCACTCTCTCTCTGTTTCTCTGTCTGTCTCTCTCTCTCTCTGTCTCTCTGTTCTGTGTTTCTGTGTCTGTATCTCTGTCTCTCTCTGTCTCTCAGTCTCTCTCTATGTCTTTCTCTGTCTGTCTGCCTGTCTGTCTCCTCTCTCTCTCTTTCTCTCTCTATGGGATTTGTGTGACGTAGCAAGAAGCAACAGGGCGTGTCGTTAATAAGCTACAGTAAAATCAGCTAAGGTCTACCTTATATTTTCAAAATGCCAGCTACTGTTCTCATGACTGGAGAGAAAACCCTGACTTCCCTGTTAACGGACAACAGTATTTATTTCATCTCGGACGATTATTTTGGGTAAAGGGAAAACTACTGTATTCGTTATGTACCTGAAACCAGTTAGCATGCCAGTGTAAAAAAACAACAAAACCCCCAACACACTTAACATGGTAAATCATGCGCTGAAGCTTAAACACACAGATGTAGTATCGCAGAAAAAAACCACCTGTCCAGTTTGTTGGGACAAGAGAAGGAGCAGGACAGCAGAAGAAACAAAGGCACGTTCGTTGTTAACGTGATAGCAAGTGTGCTGTCAGTGCGAAACCGTTGACTGATAGCGTGAAAAGTAAACACAAAGTTAAAGATGTCCCATAACCTTTTGTGGTCGTAAGGGAGCTGGGGCGTCAGAGACCTCACTTTTCCAGGGGCCAGCCTATCGAGGGTAGCGCCCATCTCCTCTCCCTCGCTACTTTACCTTTTCTGAACCTAAAGAGGGCAGGTACCCATTTACAGCTGGGTGAACTGGGGGACTGTACTGAAGCAAACGGACACCCATCCAAGTGTTAACCGCGCTTGATGGTGATTAACATTGGCTTGGGGGAAGTGAGTGCTCTGACCACTGAGCTATCCCATCCCCCTGATAGTGTAGTGGAACGTAAAAGTTCGGTAGAGGTATGTAAAGAGGAGGCAGGAAACTTAACGCATTCACAGCAAGTGTGTCAGCCACCGTACCCCTGATCAGTGTGATCTTCCTGCGTGTGTCAACATGTGTATGTTAGATCGACCTTCTGAAGCGTGGACAAGCTTGAACTGAATGAGGAACCCAGTGACTAGTAGTGCAGTTGATGGGTTTCTCTATGTTTCTTTATTTTCTTTCTTTATTTATTCTTTTACTTTGAGGATAATGGAATAAAAACTGTTGTGCTTTTTTACAACTAGTCCCCGTGTGTATGCAGTTTTGTAATTTGTCATATGTTCCCACCGGCACACAATGGCCTACTCTTCCAAAAAGCAAAACAGGTTTTAACGTGTGCACAAGATGTTCTGCTTGCGTTCGCACATGGGACCTCGGTTTATAGTCTCATCCGAAGGACTTTGGGGGGAAAATAAAGTGACGTAGGCACTGACTTTGACTTAAGGGAAAATATCCCCTTGAGCGGGATTCGAACCCGGATTAGTAGATCACAAGCGCAATGCGCAACCCTATAACCGACAAGGCTATCCCGTCTCCCTGTTTAATAATAATAATTTATAGAATTTATATAGCGCTGAATCTTGTAAAGCAACAAATCAAAGCGCTCAGATTACTTTTTTATGTGTGTGTATGCGGTTGTTTTTGACACCAATAACATGGCGAAGCAGTATGCTACCACTTTGACTGACAGATTATGCCACGGCGATTTTGGGGGCAGTGGGACGAACATACATTTCCGGACATTCGGTTTCAGTACATCAGATTAAGACGGAGTGCAGATGTGTGAATCAGACCATATTTTTGTTCTGGAATATTCTGACACTGATGGTGGATGTGTATGCTGGTACCTAAATTAAACGAGAAGACAGACAGACACATGTTACTAGAGGAATGTGTGAAACTCTCAAGGCTGAAGAAAAGTGAAATAGCACACCTCATTACACGGTAATCCAGGCACAATAGTTAAATTGCGGAGAATACTGACAGGAATAAAGAAGACTCTGTCTGTCTGTCTGTCTGTTTCTGTCTCTCTGTATCTCAATCTGTATCTTTGTTTGTCTGTATCTCTGTCTCTTTATCTGTGTTTCTTTGTGTGTGTGTGTGTCTCTGTGTCCGTCTCTGTTGCTCTCTTTCTTTATAGTCATTTCTCTCTTTCTCTGTCTGTCTCTCTCTGTCTCTACTTATCTGTTTCCTGTCTATCTATGTCTCTTTCTTTCCCTTTAGTCTCTCTCTGTGTCTCTCTTTCCTTCTCTGTATCTCTGTCTCTCTGTCTGTCTCTCTGTCTGTCTCTCTTTCTGTCTCTGTGTTTCTGTGTCTGTATCTCTGTCTCTCTCTGTCTCTCAGTCTCTCTCTATGTTTGTCTCTGTCTGTCTGCCTGTCTGTCTCCTCTCTCTCTCTCTTTCTCTCTCTCTCTCTCTCTCTCTCTCTCTCTCTTCTCTTCTCTCTCTCTCTCTCTCTCTCTCTCTCTCTCTCTCTCTCTCTGGATTTGTGTGACGTAGCAAGAAGCAACAGGGCGTGTCGTTAATAAGCTACAGTAAAATCAGCTAAGGTCTACCTTATATTTTCAAAATGCCAGCTACTGTTCACATGACTGGAGAGAAAACCCTGACTTCCCTGTTAACGGACAACATTATTTCATCTCGGACGATTATTTTGGGTAAAGGGAAAACTACTGTATTCGTTATGTACCTAAAACCAGTTAGCATGCCAGTGTAAAAAAACAACAAAACCCCCAACACACTTAACATGGTAAATCATGCGCTGAAGCTTAACACACAGATGTAGTATCGCAGAAAAACCACCCTGTCCAGTTTGTTGGGACAAGAAGAGAGCAGGACAGCAGAAACAAAGGCACGTTCGTTGTTAACGTGATAGCAAGTGTGCTGTCAGTGCGAAACCGTTGACTGATAGCGTAAAAGGTAAACACAAAGTTAAAGATGTCCCATAACCTTTTGTGGTCGTAAGGGAGCTGGGGCGTCAGAGACCTCACTTTTCCAGGGGCCAGCCTATCGAGGGTAGCGCCCATCTCCTCTCCCTCGCTACTTTACCTTCCCTGACTCTAAAGAGGGAAGGTATCCATTTACAGCTGGGTGAACTAGGGGACTGTACTAAAGCCAAGGTGTGTAAACGGACACCCATTCAAGTGTTAACCGCGCTTGATGGTGATTAATATTGGCTTGTGGGGAAGCGAGTGCTCTGACCACTGAGCTATCCCATCCTCCTGATAGTGTAGTGGAACGTTAAAGTTCGGTAGAGGTATGTAGAGAGGAGGCAGGAAACTTGACACATTCACAGCAAGTGCGTTAGCCACCGTACCCCTGATCAGTGTGATCTTCCTGCGTGTGTCAACATGTGTATGTTAGATTGACCTTCTAAAACGTGGACAAGGTGGAACTGGATGAGGAACCCAGTGACTAGTAGTGCAGTTGATGGGTTTCTTTATTTTTCTTCTTTCTTTCTTTATTCTTTTACTTTGAGGATAATGGAATAGAAACTCTGTGCTTTTTACAACCAGTCCCCGTGTGTATGCAGTGTTGTAATTTGTCTTATGTTCCCACCGGCACACAATGACCTACTCTTCCAAAAAGCAAAACAGGTTTTAACGTGTCCACAAGATGTTCTGCTTGCGTTCGCACATGGGACCTCGGTTTATAGTCTCATCCGAAGGACTTTGGGGGGAAAGTAAAGTGACGTAGGCACTGACTTTGACTTAAGGGAAAATATCTCCTTGAGCGGGATTCGAACCCGGATTAGTAGATCACAAGCGCAATGCGCAACCCTATAACCGACAAGGCTATCCCGTCTCCCTGTTTAATAATAATAATTTATAGAATTTATACAGCGCTGAATCTTGTAAAGCAACAAATCAAAGCGCTCAGATGACTTTTTTTATGTGTGTGTATGCGGTTGTTTTTGACACCAATAACATGGCGAAGCAGTATGCTACCACTCTGACTGACAGATTATGCCACGGCGATTTTGGGGGCAGTGGGACCAACATACATTTCCGGACAATCGGTTTCAGTACATAAGGTTAAGCCGGTGTGCAGATGTGTGAATCAGACCGTACTTCTGTTCCAGAATACTCTGACACTATTGGTGAATGTGTGTGCTGGTACCTAAATTAAACGAGAAGACAGACAGACACATGTTACTGGAGGAATGTGTGAAACTCTCAAGGCTGAAGAAAAGTGAAAAAGCACACCCCATTACACGGTAATCCAGGCACATACTGAAGGGGAGAGGATAGCCTGGTGGTTAGAGTGATGCGCATTGCGTTCGTGATCTGCTGACCCGGATTCGAATCTCGTTCAAGAGGATTTTTTTTCTCTGGAGTTAACATCGGTGCCGACTCCACTTCCCCCCAAAAAGTCCTTCGGATGACACTATAAACCGAGGTCCCGTGTGCGAACGCACGCAGAAAATCTTGCACACGCGTTAAACCCGTTCCGCCATTCTGAAAAGTAGGCCATTGTGTGCGGGTGGGAACGGATGATAAAATGTACAAAGCTGCATACACATTGGGGCTGGATGTAAAAGAAGCACATGAGGGATTGTTGCATTATTCTCGAAATAAAAGGAGAAATCAATAAAGAATAACTAACTGAATGAATGAATTGAATGAATGAATGAATGAATGAATGAATGAATGAATGAATGAATAAATAAATAAAGGGAACACATCACGCAAATCCAGCATAATTTAGTTAAGGGTCCAAGCCCCAGTGCTAAAATTAGCCCTCCCTTCATTTTTACCCAAGTCCAAGTGGGGGTCAGTTTCTGTTATAATAATCAGCACCAGCTGGGATGGAATGGATGGCAGCTGGGGGGAGCTGAAAGTGGGGGAAACAGACAGCTGTGGAAACTAGCCTACAACGTCTACGTGGGCTGATTGGTGAGCTTTGACCTTAACAAGCTGCAGAGACAGAACACGAGAACGGCTGTTCGCGCCAACTGAATACATTGAATGATGAACAATAAGAACCAATACATGTTCTAGTGTGTATTTTTGAAGAGCACTGATTGGGTTTCCATGTACATGTCAATATACTGGCACCACGTTCAATATCGATGATCGCGTCATGTTGCTAATGGCCAGGACAGCTTGTATCAATACATTTCATTCATTCATTTGCTGTCGCTGTCTGTCTGTCTATCTGTCTGTCTGTCTATCGGTCTGTGTCTTGTCTGTCTGTCTGTCTGTCTGTCTGTCTGCCTGCCTGTCTGTCTCTTTCTCTCTATTATACTGTGTTTTGTTTTGTTTTGATTATTTTTTGTATTGTTTTGATAATTCCTAATCAGGGCAAAGGCCGCATGATGAAAAAAAGTGTGTGAATGCTTATCTCTAACCTTTGAAAAATAAAGATCATTCATTCATTCATTCTCTCTGTCTTTCTCTCTCTCTATGTCTGTCTGTCTATCTATGTAACTATTTGTCTGTCTGTCTGTCTGTCTGTCCTCTCTCTGTGTCTCTCTCTGTGTCTCTTTCTCTCTCTCTCACACACTCTCTCTCTCTCCCTCCCTCTCTCTCTCTCCTCTCATCTTCTCTCTCTCTCTCTCTCTCTCTCTCTCTCTCTCTCTCTCTCTCTCTCTCTCACTCTCTCTTTCAAGAATGATTCAGAGACGGAGAAGGAGGAGGCAAGAGGAGGAGGAGCAGCAGCAGCAGAAAGAAATGAAAACGAAAAAAAACACAAGGAAAGAAAGTTAATCAACATCACCATCATCATCCCCACGACCAAGAGGATGGAGGTGGGTGGTAGTTAGTGGTGGTGGTGGTGGTAGTTACTGGTGGTGGTGGTGGTGGTGGTGGTGGGTGTGTGGGTGGGGGGTAGGGCATAAAAGATATGTCGATGGCACAGAGTTCCCATTGCTGGACAGTCTTCATTCTTTCACAGTAACATAGCAAGCCATGTGAAGGCTCCAATCCAATCCAATCCAATCCAGTCCAATCCTGTTGTTGTTAGCCCCGCCGACCACAGAGGCCATATCAGGGCTGTCACCTCGTATGTTTTGTCAAGGCTGGGCAAGTGTTGGATAGATATAGAAACAAAAGGAAATAAGGGGGAGAAAAAGCCATCTCAAACTTGTTATCAGAAGTTTCTTATCAGATGTGACGGACACTTTAATGACTTTGTCGTTATATGATATTACACGTCCAAATCTTCTTGACGAACTTTGGGAATATTTTCATATTTTGTGTGCGTGTGCGTGCGTGCGTGCGTGCGTGTGGTGCTGTGTTGTGTGTTGGTGTTGTGTGTGTGTGTGTGTGTGTGGTGTGTGTGTGTGGTGTGTGTGGTGTGTGTGTGTGCGTGTGTGTGTGTGGTGTGTGTGTGTTTGTGTGTGTGTGTGTCTGTGGTGTTGTGTGTTTTGTGTGTGTGTGTGTGTGTGTGTGTGTGTGTGGTACAAACGTCAACATGTCTGAAACCTTTTTAGGCACTGTGTATAATACTTTTTCTTGTTATATAAGACATAGCCTTGACCAACGGGATAGTTATTGACCACAACGGAATAACTATTGACCACAGTGGGATAATCATTGACCACAACGGGATAATTATTGACCGTTTAATGTCGAGCTCGATGACAACCAGAAACCATGATTATCAACAATTCAGCACAGACACTACAATAAGTCAAGTCAGGTCAAGTCAAAGTTATAAAAACAAAACAAAACACGTTAATCATCCCATGAAGGGCAATCACAATACTGACAGGCGCATTGATACGTATCATAATCTCGAAAGACACAAGAAAGCTATATTTTATATTGGTTTGAAGATTTCAAAATAGCTTTCAATAAAAATATAAATGACAAAAAAACCCACACACGATACATCTGTATGGACAGCAAAATAATGGCTTTTGTGAGAAAACAACAAGACGGGTTCTCGGCAAGTTGCTGTATTAACAAACAAAGCATCTTTGTTTTGATGTTTAAACAGCTAGGTATTCATTTCTTTGTTGGTGGCAAAGCCTATTTTGAAGTATGCTTGCGGAAATCACTTCTGTGCTTTTCGCAAAGCAAAACAAAAGTGGAGATCTATTTTGCAAGAAAGGATTTCTTGTGGTTTTATGTTGCATTTGTTTGTTTGTTTGTTTGAATGTGAGGCTGTTTTTCTAACAGTTGATTGATTCATGGAAGTGTACAAC
The DNA here is from genome assembly GCA_028751875.1 of Rapana venosa. Classification (NCBI taxonomy): domain Eukaryota; kingdom Metazoa; phylum Mollusca; class Gastropoda; order Neogastropoda; family Muricidae; genus Rapana; species Rapana venosa. The sequence goes on along the minus strand of CM054150.1, from coordinate 49,572,990 downwards.
CTTGAGATTTTACGGTCAAGCTGGGGGGTTTTCAAGACAGCACTTTGGTTTCAGCTGTTTCTTATTCTTGCTTGGCTGCTGTCTACATTTGACTTGATGCGTTAAGTGCTTTATGCTGTGTTCATGCCCATCGTTTTCCTCTGCGGTTGCCTGTAGACGGTGCTAATTCTAAAGCAGTACAAATCCCCCCCTGTGGGGATGCCGGGGGCCTGTCAGTATAAACAGCATCCCCACCTTCTGGAAATTCTGTGCTCGAAATTTCCTCTTTTCAATCAATCTCTTTCTTTCTGCCTTCTTTCTTTTCGTCCTGTCACCTCCTTTTTGTCTAATTTCTTGTATTCTTGGCCCATTCTCCTGCATTTTTTCCCCTAGAAAGGTTTAAAAAGATAACAATTTCTCTTATGCCGAAGTCGGATTCGCTGGGACTGACTTGTCAGGCACTTAACGGCAACGGCAACGGGGGACGGGATAGCCTAGTGGTTAGAACATTGCGCTCGCAATCTGACAACCCGGGTTCGATTCCCGTTCAAGGGGATATTTTCCCCTGGAGTTATCATTAGTGCAGACTCCACTCTCCCCAAAACTCCTTCGGATGAGACTATAAACCGAGGCCCCGTGTGCGAACGCACGCAGAACATCTTGAGCACACGTTAAAATCCTGTTCCGCTTTTCGTAAGAGTAGGCCATTGTGTGCTGGTGGGAACAGATGACAATTTACAAAACCGCATACACACGGGGACTGGATGTAAAAAAGCACATAAGTGCTTATTCCATTATCCCCGATATAAAAGAATGAATTAAAAAAAACCTTGACGCATTTTCGCTTATATAACAGACAATAGTTGCTGTCATAGCGTTTGATGGAGAAGAAGTATAACTCTTCTGGGGGCTAGTGTTCTTTTCTTCCTGTTGCCATTCTGGTTTAATTATTCACGTCTACGAGTGTACGGCTGGCTGTCCTTCTGCTATCCCATTCTGATTTGATCGATCTGCCTGCCTGCTTCTCTCCATCTCTTTCTTTCTGTCTGTCTGTCTCTCTGATTCTTTGTCTGTCTGTCTGTTTGTTTGTGTTTGTGTTTGTCTTGTCTGTCGTTTTGTCTGTATGTATGTCTGTCTTTCTGCCTGTCTGTCTGTATGTTTGTCTGTTTATGACTGTCTGTCTATGTCTCTCTCTTTCTCTCTTTCTTTTTCTTTCTGTCCTTTCGTGTATTTCTGTGTCTGTCTGTTTCTAATGCTGTTTCTGTCTCTGTCTCTCTGTCTCTTTGTCTCCCTGTCTCTGTCTCTCTCTATGACTCTGTCTCTCTGTACTTCAAGTGCAGGTAAAATCTGAAAAGGGCGTTAGAAAAAGAGAGAGGGCGTGTGTGTGGGAGAGAAAGAGACAAAGGGATAGGGATAGACAGAGAGACAGACAGACAAAGAGAGTGCTGTACATACATGTAAGTAGGCAGACAAAACATAGAGGCAGCAGCAGAGGAACAAAGAATCACAAAAATACCACACAGATAATAATAATAATAATAA
>CM054150.1:49558969-49566469 GCA_028751875.1 Rapana venosa | reverse complement strand
TGATAGAAGCAATATTATCATCAACATCAACAACAACAATAACAACTACAACAACTACAGCAACAATAACAACAACAGTAACAACAACAGCAACAACAACAACAGCAATAACTATTTCTATAGCAAAATAAACAATATAAAAAAATGAAAGGACATGATAACAAACCCCAACGTCAGTTTTGCTGGAGTACTATGATATTATATACTTGTGATACAGTTGCGATTCCAGAACTGTTTGGAGAGCAATGGTGCCACCAGGAGAGAGGACCACAGGAACGTTATGAATGCCGCCATAGGGGCAGTAGTTCTACTCATCAAAAACTAATCCAGTTCAGCAGCCGTGTGGGAATTACAATGGATATTGGTTGGGTTTTTTGTTTTTTTGGGAGTGGGGTAGTGTTTTGTTTCTGTGTTCCTTACACAATGCAGACAGGCTGAAAAATAATTCCTTTTTTTAAAGTCCAGCTGCTGTTATTTTGTGTTATTTTAATTGTGTGTGTGTGTGTTTGTGTGTTTTGTGTGTGGTGTGTGTGTTTGTGTGTGTGTGTGTGTGTGTGTGTGTGTGTGTGTGTGTGTGTGTGTGTGTGTGTGTGTGTGTGTGTGGTCTGTGTCTGTGTCTGTGTCTGTGTCTGGGTGTCTGTGTCTGTGTTTGTCCATCTCTTTATTTGTATGTTTCTCTCTATTCATCTGTCTGTCTGTCTGTCTGTTTGTCTCTGTCTCTCTGTCTGCCCCCTCCTCTCTCTCTCTCTCACACACACAAGGGGGGAGAGAGAGAGAGAGAGAGAGAGAGAGAGAGAGAGAGAGAGAGAGAGAGACAGAGAGAGAGAGAGAGAGACAGAGAGAGAGAGAGAAAGGGAGGGAGATGTGCAGGCAGACAGACACGCAGTGCAGGTGTATAAGGCAGACAGACAAACTAAAATCATCACCAAAAACCACACCAAAAAATATCAGGCAGAAACTATCAATCTAGATTACAACAGAAGAACAGAAAAAACCTCTCTCAAAACATGTTAGAACGAGCCTAAGAATCACATTTTACTTACAGGAAACCACAGAAGAAGGCAACGAGGACATTAAACCAACCAAATTAACCCATTCCATGCCTCCGTTAAAAGGTGAAATCAGCCGAATAACAGTCAGACGACTGACATGAAATAAAACTGCTTTCCAAAACCCTACTGGCTGTAAATCCCCCAATGTTCTATAGAGTGCTTTGTTCCATCACTGTTAGAGAATGATTTCACGAACATCGGGGATTTTTTGGAGGACATTCCAGACATGTACAGACCTCACCATCCGCATGAAAACAAAGACACTGTCTGTAAGTAGTGTAATCTATCTATCTATCTATCTATCTATCTATCTATCTATCTATCTATCTATCTATCTATCTATCTATCTATCTATCTATCTATCTATCTATTTATCTATCTATATATCTTTATATCTATCTATCTATCTCTTTTTTTTTTTGCATGACTGTGTAAGAGTGAGTTGAGTGCAAGCGCTTTGATTTGTCTCTGCAAGATATAGCGCTATATAAATTCCATTTATTATTATTATTATTATTATTATTATTATTATTATTATTATTTCAATAATAATGGAATAAGCCTTTTTTTACATCCAATCCCTGTGTGTATGCAATTTTGTAAATTTTGACATTCGTTCCCACTAGCACACAATGGCCTACTCTTCCGAAAAGCGGAACGGGCTTTAATATGTGCACTAGATGTTTAGGAGAACTAGACTTTGTTTTCTTTTAAAATACCGACAAAGCAATGTACACTGTTTGAAAACTCAGCCTTTTTGCCGACAAGAAAACGAAAAGAAACGTACACTGTTAACTTACTCTAAAGTACTCGGAATCCGTAAAAAAAAGTTTTTAGCGAAGGTAGGTTGTAGTCTGTTAATACATACACACTTTGGGAAAACTGCCAGTGTTGTATTTTTTTTCTTTTTAAAGATAGCACAAGCACACAGACTAAAACAATATCTTAAAGGAACGCATATCATTGTTGGGTTTCAAAAAGCGCATGAATACTGGTACTTGTCAGCGGAATCAGTTCTTGAAGCCTCAGACGATGAGCTCTCTTCCATGATGAAGACAATGATCATGAAGCTGTTGGAGTCTGCACAGGATCCTGACAATAAATGTTTCGTTTCTACGCTTCCTGGGGGTTCGTTTTGTTTCCTGCTTGCTGTGGTCTGTTTCCAGACCGTGGTTTTTCAAAACAAATTTTGTTCTATAAAAAATTATATATATATCTCTCTGTCTTTGTCTCTGTTCTTCTCTCTCTCTCTCTGTCTCTCTCTCTCTCTGTCTCTCTCTCTCTCTGTCTCTGTCTCTGTCCCGGGTGGACAGGGGGGTGGGGACGAGGGACGGGATAGCCTAGTGGTCAGAACATTGCGCTCGCAATCTGACGACCCGGGTTCGATTCCCGCTCAAGAGGATGTTTTCCCCTGGAGTTCACATCAGTGCCGACTCCACTCTCCCCAAAAGTCCTTCGGATGAGACTATAAACAGAGGCTCTGTGTCCGAACGCACGCAGAACATCTTACGCCCACGTTAAATCCTGTTCCGCTTTTCGTAAGAGTAGGGCATTGTGTGCCGGTGGGAACAGATAACAGAATTAATAAAACCGCACACACACGGGGACTGGATGTAAGAAAAGCGCATAAGTGCTTATTCCATTATCCTCGATATAAAAGAGTAAAATAAAATAAAAATGTCTGTCTCTGTTTCTGTTTGTTTCTCTCTGTTTGTCTGTCTCTCTGTCTCTCTTCATCTCTGTTTCCGATCGTTTCTGTGTCTTTATTTCTATGTCTCTGCTCCTTCTCTATTTCTTTCTCAAGCACACTCTCTTAATGGAAAAACGCACACACATACATACACATACACACATATACACACACCACTCCACACTACAACACAATACAACATAACACAACACAACACACACACATCACACATACACACCACACACATACACACATACACACACATATACACACACCACATCACACCACATTACAACACAACACAACATAACACACACAAACCTACATATACACACACCACACCACATATACACACACCACACCACACTACAACACAACACAACACACACACATACACACATATACACACACACACACCACACCACACTACAACACAACACACACACACACACACACAATACACACACACCACACACATACACACACACACACCACACCAACACAACACACACACACTACACACACACACACACACACACACACAACATACACAAACAACACACACAAACACACACAACACACACACACACACACACACACACACACACACACACACACACACACACACACACACACACACTTTTCTGTATTCTCCATTTCATAATAAACAAACAAACTAACTAACAAGCAAAACATCGGAACACGATATTGGTTTTGAACCCTTCCTTCAGCTATTGATATTCTCAGCTAAACACGCCAGGCTCCATCAAAGAGACTGATGCTCACTGAAATTTATCCCCTGCCCCTGAGAAACTATGTCTCCTCTAACAAGATTTCAGCATAATATAGGGCCAAAGAAATATCGGTTTTCCATGGTAGCTGTTCATGAAAAAAAGTTGTAAGTTCAACATGTGACAGAAATAATTATTCGGGTCTAAACAGACGGAATAGGATTATGGTGGAGGCGGTGGTGGTAATGGTGAAAATGATGACGATGACGATGACGATGACGATGACGATGACGATGACGAGACGACGACGACGACGACGACGATGATGATGATGATGATGATGATGATGATGATGATGATGATGATGATGATGATATGATGAAGACAGGAAGCTGAGGAGAAGAAAAAAGAAGAAGACAATGATGGTGATGATGGTGATAACAAGCAAACCATCATGACGATGACGACAACAACCAGAATAAAAATCGATGACAACAACAAACAAAGACAAGAATGAGGCTAATAACAATAAAGGATACCATGATGAGACAGCAAAAATCATAACAATCTTAAAAGCAAATAACAACTATAACAAACAGAAACGACAAGGGGAAAAAAGGACATACTAGTAACATGCAAGATCAGCTTTGCCGGAGTAATATAATTGATTTGTGATACCGTTGAGATTCCAGAACTCTGTTCAGAACAGTTGTGCCTCAGGAAATGATGGCAGGAGCCATGTGAACGCTACCATAGGGAATGTGGTTCCAGTAATCGAAAACTAATACAATTTAACAGACGCGTGGGAATCACAATGGCATTTTCTGGTCTTTTTTTTCTTCCTTCATAAACAATGCCGACAAAATGACATTCTGACATTTCAGTTTTGTTTTTGTTTTTGGTCTTTGTCTGTCTTGTCTGTGTGCTTGTCCCTCTGTTTGCTTGTCTCTCTCTGTCTCTCTGTCTCTGTCTCTGTTTCTGTCTGTCTCTGTCTCTCTCTCTCTCTGCTTAAACTTACACATATGGAGAGAGACAGACAGACAGAGACAGAGACAGATAGAGAGACAGATACCAAGACATGAACAAACTTTCAAACACATGAGCAAGCAGATGGTCTGGTCACATCAATGGTAAAAAGGTAAAGGAGTCCCATAACCTATAAGGTCGTAAGAGAGCGAGGCGTCAGAGACATCACTTCTCTAGGGCCAGCATATTGAGGGCGGCGCCCATCTCCTCTCCCTCGCTGCTTTACCTTCCCTGACCCTAAAGAGGGCAGGTACCCATTTACAGCTGGGTGAACTGAGGGAACTGTACTGAAGCCAAGGCGCGAAAACGGTCACCCATCCAAGTGGTAACCACGCTCGACGCTGCTTAACTTGGCTGGGGGAAAGCGAGTGCTCCGATCACTGAGCTATACCGTCACATCATACAGACAGACAAAAAGTCAGACAGAAACCATCCATCTGAATTACAACATGCAGGAAAAAAGAAAGAAAATTTGTCGCAGGAGAATTTGAATTAGCTCACAATTTACAGGAAACCACAGACCAAAAAGAAAACTGAAGACATTAAAGCAACATTATCCATTAAATGATGTCAGTAGAAACAAAAACAATCGCAATCCATTTCATGTGCAAGTTGAAACGTAGTCAGCGGAATGACAGTCACACAAATGGCGTGGAATAAAATTACAATCCAAAACCCCCTACCTACTGTAAAAAAACACATCCAAGTTTTAAAATCCGTTGATCCATCATTGCAAGAGAGTCCCACTTCATGACAACCTTTTTCCTGACAATCTCCAGACAACACAGAACCTCCAGACAACACAGAATCTCCAGACAACACAGAAACACCAGAGAACACAGAATCTCCAGACAACACAGAATCTCCATAAAAATACACAACACAGAATCTCTAGACAACACAGAATGTCTAGACAACACAGAATCTCCAGACAACACGTAATCTCCAGACAACACAGAATCTCCAGACAACACATAATCTCCAGGCAACACAGAAACTCCAGACAACACAGAATCTCCAGACAACACAGAATCTCCAGACAACACAGAATCTCCAGACAAACAGAATCTCCAGACAACACAGAATCTCCAGAAAAAAGCACACAACACAGAATCTCTAGGCAACTCAGAATCTCTAGACAACACAGAATCTCCATACAACCAGACAACACAGAATCTTCATACAACATGACAACACAGAACCTCCTGACTAAACAGAATCTCCAGACGACCAGACAACACAGAACCTCCAGACAACACAGAATCTCCAGACAGCCAGACAACACAGAATCTCCAGACGACACAGAACCTCCCTCCAGACAACAAAGTAACACAAGACAACGCAGACCCCTATATCTGTACAGAAACAAGGACATTGTCCATAACTACTTGCAAAAAAAAAGTATACCTTCCCCCCACTTTCCTCTTTCCAAAGGAGTACACTCTACATACTTACTCCAAAAGTACTGAGCATCTTCTTAGCATAGACAGATTGTCTTTCAACACGCAGCTTTCTAAAGAACCACTGCTGTTTTCTTTTTTTTCTCACAGAGACCAACACACACAATCCAAACAAAGTCTGAAAGGGACGCAGATGTTTTGTAGTTCAAAAACATGAATAGCGTTACAGTACAGTACAGTAACAGTACAGTACAGTCTACAGCATCAGTCTAGCCGAATCAGATGTACGAAGCTTGCATGATAATGATGAAGACATGGATGTAATGTAATGTAACTGGTGGGTGTCACACACACACACACACACACACACACACACACACACACACACACACACACACAACTTACACACACACTACCACACACACACACACACACACACACACACACACACACACACACACACACACACACACACACACACACACACACCATCCTGATGATCAGGTTTGTTGCCACGCTTCCAGTCTCATGCCTGTTTATAATAGTCTGTTTCCTGATGGTCATTCCAAAACAAAAGACGTTGACTTCGATTTTTTGTTATTCCTGCTTTTGTCTGTCTGTATGTCTGTCAGTCTGTCTGTCAGTCTGTCTTTGTATCTGTCGCTCTGTCTCTGTCTGTTTCTCTCTCTGTCTCTCTCTCTGTGTCTCTCTCTTTTCTGTCTCTCTTCGTCTCTGTCTCTGTCTCTCTATGTCTCTCTGTCTCTGTCTCTGTCTGTCTCTGTCTCTCTCTCGCTCTCTCGCTCTAAATCATGAGAGAAAATAAGATAAAGAGAGAGAGAGCGACAGAGACAGAGACAAGAAAAACAGAGAGGCAGACGAATGGAGAGACAGGCACATAAACAATATCCAGGCCCGTGAATAAACAGATAGACATTCACACATACAGACACACACAAAAATGCCAGACACAAACCATCGATCTAAATTGCAGAAGAAGGAGAAAAAACCCAGAAAATCCTTATCCCAGAAGAGTAGAATTAGCTTAGGAATTACACAATACAGGAACCCACAGACGACACAGAGGACATTAAACCAACGTAACCCATTTAAAGCATCACTTTCTAATTTTAAGTCAATTTCTAATTTTAAGTCAATTCAACATGTACAATTTATTTAGTATATTTGATGTCTATACACTCAATGTTTGACTAACCTTTGAAACATTTCTCTACCTGCTCCAACTAATCGAAGGAAGGTGGCAGGATGGTTAAGACGTTCGCCTGCCAACAAGTAGACCGTGAGGTTGTGGGTTCGATTCCCAGCCTCGCCCTTTCTTCCCAGTTTGACAAAAACTCGAACTGAGTGTCAAAGTCCTTCGGATGAGACTATAAACCGAGGCCCCGTGTGCGAACGCATGCAGAACATCTTGCGCACACGTTAAATCCTGTTCCGCTTTTCGAAAGAGTAGGCCATTGTGTGCCGGTGGAAACAGATGACAAAATTGACAAAACTGCATACACACGGGGACTGGATGTAAAAAAGCACATGAGTGCTTATTCCATTATCCTCGATATAAAAGAGTAAATAATAAATAAAAATAA
>CM054150.1:49551469-49553969 GCA_028751875.1 Rapana venosa | reverse complement strand
TGTTCAGGCTTCAGCACCGTGATGAAACCAAACAATGGTGCCGCTAGAAATGACCACAGGAGCAGTAGTAGTACCGCGGGGAATGGTGTGCCAGTAATGGAACAGTGATACACTGTTAAAGAGCTGTGGGAATCTGATAGGTTCTTTTGTTTGTTTCATAAACAATGCAGACAGAGTGAGCTCCCCCATCCCCCCCCCCCCCCACCCCTATTAATTTTTGCGACAGGATTTTGTAGTATAATTTTTGGGGGGTTTGGCATTTGTTTATATGTATGTCTTTGAATTTGAATGTTCTTTTCTCCATATTTTTCAATCATCATCATCATCATCATCATCATCATCATCATCATCATCATCATCATCATCATCATCATCATCATTTATTATGATCTGGATCGGTGGTCTAGAGGTAACGCGCCTGTCTAGAACGCGAAAAGTCCGGGTCGGAAGTGTGCGATGGTTCGAATCCCGTTTGGGCCCAAACATTTTTCCCCATCCACTAGACCATGGGTGGTGGTCTGGGCGCTAGTCTTTCGGATGAGACGATAAACCGAGGTCCCGTGTGTTACGCAAAATTATTCAGCGCACGTAAAAGAACCCACGGCAACAAGAGAGTTATCCCTGGCAAAGTTCTTAGAAACAAGTCACTCTGATAGGGGAAATAAATAGTTGCAGACAAAAACAAACAAATGAACAAAAACAACAAAAAAGTGTGGCGCTGCTTTTGTGGCCACGCGCTCTCCCCGGGGAGAGCAGCTCGGATTTTACGCAGAGAAATCTCGTGACTTAATTAAAGTGATATAAAATAAATCATCATCATTAGCAGCAGTAGCAGCAGCAGCATCGTCGTTGTCGTTGTTGTCATCATCATAATTGGCTCAGGCCAAACGTGTTGTCAGCTGCTACTGCTTGTTAGCTAAGTGCCAAGACTTACTCTAAAATGTTGGTATGCTTTCAAATATTATATTGAGGTTGTCTGCAGCCATAACATGCTCTTAACATAACAACCTGCACCCTCTTTTAAAAGATAAAAAGTTCTGAAGGTTTATGTAGGTTAGTAATTTTCACTTCTGAACAATTCTACTGTGGTTCATTTTGTATGGAGAAAGATCTGCATTGTCTCTGTGGTGCGTGCGTGCGTGCGTGCGTGCGTGCGTGCGTGTGTGTGTGCGCGTGTGTGCGTGTGTATATGTGTGTGTATGGGCGTGCGTGTTGGTATGTGTGTATGTGTGTGTGTGTATGTGTGTGTGCACGCTCGTGCGTGCGTGCATGTGTAGGTGTTCCTATGTGTGTGAGCACATGTGTGCGCAAGTGCGAGAGTGTGCCTTCACGGGCATGTATGTATGCATGCTGGCACATGTGTGTATGTGTGTGTGAGTGTGTGTGCGTGCGTGTGTGTGTGTGTGTGTGTGTGAGTGTGTGTGTGTGCGCGCGTGTGTGTGTGTGTGTCCTTGATACCATCATTACTCAACCCGTTTTTAGACCCGGCCTGTGAGTGATATTTCCTGCTGTATATCAGGCAGATTGTATCATCAAGCGTTGCCGGCCCGGAGTGTCGCTGTCACACAGCCCACCCATCTGTCCGCACAGACCCCGGGTGTGACCCATCCCTACCCACCCTTCAGCAATGAAAATAAGGATGCTGGAGGCGTTATCAGCACCCGAGTGAACTTAGCGTTGGCGTAGATAGCTCTCTGTCTCTGTGGCTCTGTGGCTCTGTCAATACCTTTCTGTCTCTATGTTTCTGTTTTTGTCTCTCTGTCTGTGTTTCTGTCTCTGTCTGTCTGTCTTTTCTCTCTCTGTCTCTGTCTATGTCTCTCTGTACCTCTGTCTATGTCTCTCTGTCTCTGTCTATGTCTCTCTGTACCTCTGTCTATGTCTATGGGGGACGGGATAGCCTAGTGGTCAGAACATTGCGCTCGCAATATGACGACCCGGGTTCGATTCCCCTTCAAGGGGGATATTTTCCCCTGGAGTTAACATCAGTGCCGACTCCGCTCTCACCAGAAGTCCTTCGGATGAGACTGTAAACCGAGGCCACGTGTGCAAACGCACGCAGAAAACCTTGCGCACACGTTAAATCCTGTTCCGCTTTTCGTAAGAGTAGGTCATTGTGTGCCGGTGGGAACAGATGTCAGAATTTACAAAACCGCATACACACGGGGACTAGATGTAAAAAGCACGTGAGTGCTTATTCCATTACCCTCGATATAAAAGAATAAATAAACAAATAAATAAAATATGTCTCTGTCTATGTCTCTCTGTCTTTCTCTCTCTCTCTCTCTCTCTCTCTCTCTCTCTCTCTCTCTCTCTCTCTCTCTCTCTCTCTCTCTGTCTCTGTCTGTGTTCTGCGAGTATAGTTTGTCGATAGTTCTGTCATTCTACAGACTGTTGGCGTTATGTTAGAATAATGATACATATAAGCGATTCCAGACAAAGCCGTAGAAATAATTTTTCCTTCCACCAGCCCCCCTTCCCCCCTCCATTCCTCCCCCCCCCC
>CM054150.1:49531469-49548969 GCA_028751875.1 Rapana venosa | reverse complement strand
ATATATATATATATATATATATATATATATATATATATATATATAATTTGTCTCTGTTCTTACCAGCACGAATGGCCTATTCTTACAAAAGGTGGAGGGGGTCTGCAAGATGTTCTGCATGCGTTTACAAACGGGGCATCAGTTTATAGTCTCATCCAAAGGACTGCAGGAGGAGTGGAGTCTGCATCTGTACTGATATCAGTTTGCAGGCCAGCGTTGTTGGGAAGGGCCATAGAAAGATGACAAGATGTGTATTCTACGCCACTGTAAAGAAAACAAGTGTCTTCCCCAAAAAATTCAAATTTGGCATGGCAACATTTCATGATTGTAAAATCGGACGGCATTAACACTCACCCTTACCAATACCGACACCAATACTTTTGTTATTTCGATTAATAGAGAAATTCATAAAATAAACTATATTCAGATCTGATTTTTTCATATTATTGGCTGTTCTGATTCCAGAATAAATACTTAGAACCAGATTATGACCTAGTGAAGAAGTGATGATGGTTACAATGGTGAATATCAAACTTTTACACAGAACCAGATTTTACAGTAGTGAAGAAGTAATGATGGTTACAATGGTGAATATTAAACTTTTGCACAGAACCAGATTTTACAGTAGTGAAGAAGTGATGATGGTTACAATGGTGAATATCAAACTTTTACGCAGAACCAGATTATGACGTAGTGAAGAAGTGATGATGGTTACAATGGTGAATATCAAACTTTTACACAGAACCAGATTCTATATTTAATGAGGAAGTGATGATGGTTACAATGGTGAATATCATACTTTTAGATAGAACTAGATTCCACAGTAGTGAAAAAGTGATGATGGCTTTAACGATGTTTATACGGTCCCAAGATTGAGACCATCATGCCCTAAAGGGATTTAGAGCTGTCATAAGCATGTACAGTGGTTTGGGGCCTTATCAGGAGAGTAGGTCTTGAGTGGAACGATTTGCTATGGACAGCAGAGAACCGTAGGGAGTGGAGGAAGCTGGTTTCAAAATCTTCAGTGGTGCCCCCCACGATCTACAGGACTACGGGATAGGTGAGGTGAAGTGAGGTGAAGATGAAGGTAAGAAAAGCACATCACCTAATAGCATTGTTTTCATATGGTGACTACGGACTTATCTTATAACCTTGGAGTATGTCTCATGTCAAGTCAAGTCAAATTTTTATTTCCAGATGGTACATTGAATAAGCAATGCATTTGCTTTCTTTCATCAAGCCATCTATCTAAGAACAAATTTATTATATGATAATACTGAAATACTACATTATTGCAACCTTTACCAGTAAATTGTACCAGTAAAAAAGAGAAAAATCAATAAAATAATACACTGGAAATTACAAATTACACACACATACATACATACATACATACATACATACATACATACATACATACATACATACATACATACATACATACATACATACACACACATGTCTAGAGTTGTGTGTTGTTCTTCTCTCGTTTATTAGCTCAGAAATTCAGCATGTGTGTGTGTGTGCTCGCGCGCACGAATGCGTGTGCTTTGTGCACATATATGATGCGCGTTCATGTGTGTTTTAATGCGCGAGCGCATGCATGCATGCTTGCAATGTGAACACTCTTCATGGCTCTTAGTTGAGAGAGAGAGAGAGAGAGAGAGAGAGAGAGAGAGAGAGAGAGAGAGAGAGAGAGAGAGAGAGAGAGAGCGAGCAAGAGGATGGGATGAGAAAGAGGTAGAAAAAGAGGATGTTTTCTGGAGTGAGAGAGAGAGAGAGAAAGACAGACAGAGACACAGAGACAGAGACAGGCAGACAGACAGAGACAGACAGACACAGAATCTGAAACAGAGACAGAAGCAGTAAAAAAACACCCAGATACAGATCCATGGAGTGGGGGCAGAGAGAGACACACACACAGACACAGAGACAGAGTCAGAGAGACAGACAGACACACACACACACACAGACAGAGACAGACAGACACACACACACACACACACACACACACACACACACGTAGACACGTAGACACACAGACACAGAAAGACACACAGAAAGACAGAGACAAAGAGACAGAGAGAGACACACACTCACTGAGACAGAGATAGAGAGAGACACACACTCACAGACACAGAGATAGAGACAGAGAGACAGACAGATTAATACACACACATAGACGCACAGACACACAGACACAGAAAGACAGAGACAGAGAGAGACACACACTCACTGAGACAGAGATAGAGAGAGACACACACTCACAGACACAGACACAGAGACAGAGACAGAGAGATAGACAGACTAACACACACACATAGGCAAGACAGACTGTTAAAACAGTGACACAGACAGAGACGGAGACAGAGAGGAAAGGCAGACTAGACTCCACTAAAAACAGGTAGCTAGGTTGATTCCATTAGCAGAAGGCCAGTAATCACACCAGGTAATCATTCGCTTTTCCAAGCCTAATGAGCAAACAATAGCTCACAGAACCAGAACACAATTCAACATAATGAATGCACGTGTGTGCGCGCACGCGAGATACAGAGAGAGAGAAAAAGAAAGAGAGAGAGGGAGGAGAGATATTTTATTTAGTTATTTATTTATTCTTTTGTATGTGGGATAATAGAATAAGCACTTATGTGTTTTTTTGCATCAAGTCCCCGTGTGTATGCAGTTTTTGTAAATTTTGAGAGACAGAGGCAGAGAGAGAGAGAGAGAGAGAGAGAGAGAGAGAGAGAGAGAGAGAGAGAGAGAGAGAGAGAGGGAGACAGAGAGAGAGAAAGAGGGGAAGAGAGAGAGAGAGACAGAGAGACAAAGAGAGAGAGGTAGAGAGAGAGAGAGACAGAGGCAGAAACAGGGAGACAGAGAGACATAATAAGAGAGACAGAGACTGAGACAGAGAAACAGTGGAGAGAGACACAGAGAGAGACACACATAGAGGCACACAGATACACAGACACACAGACACACAGACAGACAGATAAACAAGCAGGTAGACAGACAGACAGACAGATAAATTTACAGGTAAGTAGGCAAGACAGCCTGTTAAAACAGTGACACATAGAGAGAGAGAGACACACACACACACGCACAGAGGAAAGGCAGACTAGACTCCACTAAAAACAGGTAGCTAGGTTGATTCCATTAGCAGAAGGCCAGTAATCACACCAGGTAATCATTCGCTTTTCCAAGCCTAATGAGCAAACAATAGCTCACAGAACCAGAACACAATTCAAAATAATGAATGCATGTGTGTGCGCGCACGCGAGATACAGACAGACAGACAGAGACAGGGACAGGGACAGAGACAGAGACAGATAGACAGACAGAGAGAGACACACACAGAGACAGAGAGACAGACAGACAGACAGACATATACAGATACAGAGACAGAGACATAAACAGAGAGACAGAAAGAGACAAACAGACGGACAAACAGATAGACAGACAGACAAAACAGACACAAAAAGAGAAAAAAGACAGAGACATTCAGAGGCATACAAACCACATTTTTAGCATAGGCTTGTTGTTGTTTTTTCCTGCTTTACTTTTGAATGGGGGACGGGATAGCTAGCTCAGTGGTCAGAGCACTCGCTTTCCCCCAGCCAAGGTTAAGCAGCATCGAGCATGGTTACCAGTTAGATGGGTGACCGTTTGCGCGCCTTGGCTTTAGTACAGTTCCCCCAGTTCACCCAGCTGAAAATGGGTACCTGCCTCTTTAGGATCAGGGAAGGTAAAGCAGCGAGGGAGGGGAAATGGGCGCCGCCCTCAATATGCTGGCCCTTAGAGAGGCTGAGGTCTCTGATGCCTCGCTCCTCTTCGATCTTATAGATTATAATGATAATAATAATAA
This sequence comes from Rapana venosa, assembly GCA_028751875.1. Lineage (NCBI taxonomy): Eukaryota > Metazoa > Mollusca > Gastropoda > Neogastropoda > Muricidae > Rapana > Rapana venosa. The sequence continues at coordinate 49,545,107 of CM054150.1, read as the reverse complement.
TGTATGGAATTTATATAGCGCTGAATCTTGTAAAGCAACAAATGAAAGTGCTCAGATTATGGGACATCTTTACCTTTTCTTTAAACTTTTGAATGACTGAAATATACTAACATACACAGAGTAGTGGGTTTGTGTTTTGTGCTGAAAATGGTGGATTTCAAATTGGTAACATACCCTGTGGGGATGCTGGGAGGTCGGTCAGTCAATATAAACAGCATCCCAACCTTCTGGAAATTCTGTGCTAGGAATTCCCTCTTTCCTATCCCTCTATTTGTTTCGACCTTGTTCTTTTACTTTCAGTCACCTCATTCGTGTCTATTTTCTGCCTTCTTGGTCCATTCTCCTGCCCTGTTTTTTCTCAGGAACACTTAAAAAAAATAAAAATTCTCTTCCACACCATAGTCAGATGTGCTGGGCCTCTGACTTGTGAGGTGCCTAACGGCAGCGAAACGAATTTTCGCTCATATGACACTCAACGATAGCTGCTGTCTGAGCGTACGTTGAACGACGACGAAGTATTGGTAATCGGCTCGTTAGCAAGCAAACACGAGTCAACGGTTAAGCCAAAGTAAATTGAACCTACCTTTCCCTTCTTATTGACTGAACCACATAACAAGGCGAATCAATAAGGAATTGTAAGTAAGAGGGCGCTCCAGTCTCTCTACGTGATGTGTGTCGGTTGTTAAGAGAGAGAGAGAGAGAGAGAGAGAGAGAGAGAGAGAGAGAGAGAGAGAGAGAGAGAGAGAGAGAGACAGAGAGACAGAGAGACAGAGAGAGAGTGAGAGACAGACAGACAGATAGATATATAGATAGATAGATATATAGATAGATAGATAGATAGATAGATAGATAGATAGATAGATAGATAGATAGATAGATAGATAGATAGATAGATAGATAGATAGATAGACAGACAGACAGACAGGCAGACAGGCAGACAGACAGACAGAGACATACAGGGAGACAAACAGACATGTAAAGGTAAAAAAGGTAAAGGTGTTCCATAACTGATATGGTTGTAGGGGAGCGAGGCATCAGAGACCTCAGCTTCTCCAGGGGCCAGCATATCGAGGGTGGCGCCCATCTCCTCTCCCTCGCTGCTTTACCTTCCCTGACCCTAAAGTGGGCAGGTACCCGTTTACAACTTGGTGAACTGGGGGAACTGTACCGAAGCCAAGGCGCACAAACAGTCACTTATTCACTTGGTAACCACACTCGATGCTACTTAACATTGACTGGGGGAAAGTGAGTGCTCTAACTACTGAGCTATCCCGTCCCCTAGACAGACAGGCAGAAACAGAGACAAACAGAGAGAAAGTCAGACGGAACAAGACAGAGAGTTGTCAAATGACAAAAAGACAATAAACAGACGGACCGACTGAAGAGCTGAAGAGAATCACAACACAAACACAATCACAAACAAATTATTTCCAAAATATTTTTCAGCTAAAATTCAATACAAAAGAACCCCCAAACACTCATGATTTTTAGCCTAACCAGTTGAGCAGGACTGGTTCCACACACACACACACACACACACACACACACACAAACATACACACACACATACACACACACACACACACACACACACATCTATTAACAGGGAGGAAAACTGACTCCCTAGTTCATTTATTTTACCTCTGTACAATTCCAGCACACTATAATATGTATATATATATATATATTGGTTGTGGATCTCTTCATTCATGACGAGCTCATAGCATAACAACCTGTAGCCTGCCTCTCTCTGTCTCTGTCTCTGTCTCTGTCACTGTCTCTCTCTCTCTCTCTCTCTCTCTCTCTCTCTCTCTCTCTCTCTCTCTCTCTCTTTCTCTGTTTTTACTTATTGCTTAATATGGGTTTGTGCCCAGTCCTATTCCCACTGTCCCCTTGCGAATGGGCTAGTAAGCTTACCACAATAAACCATTGTCATTATCTGTCTGTCTGTCTATCTGTCTGTCTGTCTGCCTCTCTCTCTCTTTCTATCTGTTTTTACATATTGGTTAATATGCGTTCGTGCCCAGTCCTATTCCCACTGTCCCCTTGTGAATGGGCTAGTAGGCTTACCACAATAAACCATTGTCAGTGTCTGTCTGTCTGTCTGTTTGTCTCTCTCTCTCTTTCTCTCTGTTTTTACATATTGGTTAATATGCGTTCGTGCCCAGTCCTATTCCCACTGTCCCCTTGTGAATGGGCTAGTAAGCTTACCACAATAAACCATTGTCATTGTCTCTCTCTCTCTCTCTCTCTCTCTCTCTCTCTCTGTAAATTGTAAGTGTGTGGACATTGCTCATTTGAATCATACTATGTTGTGTGGCAGTAACCAGCAGGATGGCTTCAGCGCCATTCATTGTCTTAAAACTGCTGGATATCATTTACGACAAAAAACACACGCACACACACATACACACGCACGCACGCACACACACACTCACACTCACACACAGAGCGACAAGAACTCATGGACTTAAGCATGGGTGTATGCATGCAAGTAGGCACGTGCGCGTGCGTGAGCACACACACACACACACACACACACTCATTGAAGTTGACAGCAGTGTCGGCTCTACTCTCCCCGAAAGTTCATTGAATGAGACAATAACCCAGGGCCGTGTGTACACGCACAGAGAATATCTTGTAAACACCTTACAACCTGTTTCGCTTTTCGGAAGAGTAGGTTATTGCGTGCCTGTCGGAACAGATGACAAAAATTTATAATTATTAACTGTTTGCATACAGAGACTGTCTGTCCGTCTCTCTGTCTCTAAGTCTCTCCCTGTCTGTCTGTCTCTCTCTGTCTCTGTCTCTCTCTCTACGTCTCTGTCTGTCTCTCTACGTCTCTGTCTGTCTCTCTCTCTTTCTCTCTCTCTATCTCTAATCTCTATTGGGCTCTGCGAAGTCAGGTGGAAAAACATGGGAGAAACAACGACCCAGGAAGACCACAAATTATACTACAGTGGAAAGCAGGATAAACATGAACACGGCGTGGGGTTTCTCGTTCACAAAGACACCGTGAACACCGTCATGAGCTGTCAGCCTGTGTCCAGCAGACTTATTACCATCCGCCTGAGAGCAACCCCCTTTAACACAACTATAGTACAGGCATACCCCCCTACATCAGACTGCACAGATGAAGCCGTAGAAGAATTTTATGACCAGCTACAAGAGGTTCTGAATCAAACACCCAAGAAAGACATCCTCGTTGTGCAAGGCGACTGGAACGCCAAGGTAGGAGAAGATGCATGGAAAGACTGGGAGGGCGTTTGTGGGCCACATTGTAATAACCAATCAAATGAAAGAGGCTTGAGACTCCTGGAGTTTGCCAGTAACAACCACCTCCAGCTAGTGAATACACTTGGCCCACACAAGAAATCCAGAAAATGGACATGGCATAGCCCAAATGGAGAACACCACAACCAAATAGATTACATCATGGTGAAAAGACGGTTTCAGTCTAGCGTTAACATCGCACAGACACGAAGTTTTCCAGGAGCAGACATAGGGAGTGATCATGATCTTGTGATGATGACTTTCCGACTACGTCTAAAGAAAATCCACAAGCGGAACAACATCAGGATCAAATTTGACCTCGAGAAGCTGAAGGACCCAGAGGTATTAGAAATTTTTCAAGCAAGGATAGGTGGAAAGTTTGCAGCACTCACTGTGTTAGACTCAGACATAGACACACTGACGAATAGTTTCAATACAGCAGTGACTGAAACAGCAAACGAGCTTCTTGGCAAACGCCGACCAGTCAAAAAACCATGGGTCACACCTAACATCCTACAACTATGCGACAAGCGTAGAGAGTTGAAGAAAAAGAAAAATGAAACAAAAGAAAGAGCAGAACAATATAGGGAAGTCAACAAAAGAATCAGGAAGTCCATGACGGAGGCAAAAGAGAAATGGATCGGTGAACAGTGCCAAGACATTGAAGAGAACATCAAGAAAAACAATAGCAAGAAAGTATATCAGCTGGTGAAAGACCTGACTAGCACGAAACAGAGAAAAGGTTTAACAATCCAAGACAAAAATGGGAAGTGTCTCACTGACGACCAGGATATTCTGAACAGATGGACAGAATACTGCTCCGACCTGTATAACTATAGAACCGCAGGAGATCCAGAAGTCCTTAATGTACCCGAAAGCAAAGACACAGACAGTCACCCTATCCTCCGAGAAGAAGTGGAAACAGCAGTCAGATCGCTGAAAAAGGGAAGTCAGCAGGGCTGACAACATTCCAGCTGAGTTGGTCCAAGCTGGAGGGAAGCCATGATCACGCGCCTACTAAGAATCTGCAACAAGATCTGGCAGACAGGAAAATGGCCAACACCATGGACGCAGTCACTCATCATCACCCTCCCCAAGAAAGGAAATCTACAACAATGCCATAATTACCGCACAATCAGCCTCATATGTCACCCAAGCAAGGTCATGCTGCAGATAATATTGAATAGACTGAAGCCACAAGCAGAGACCATCATTGCTGAGGAACAAGCAGGTTTCAGAGCAGGGCGCAGCACAACAGAACAGATATTCAACCTCAGAATACTATGTGAGCGGTACCTTCAACATCAACAAGACCTATACCACGTATTTATCGATTTTAAGAAGGCATTTGACAGGGTGTGGCATGCAGCTTTGTGGGCAACCATGAACTTGTACAGCATCAATGCAAACCTGATCAGAGTCATCAAACAGCTGTACAGCGAGGCCACCAGTGCAGTGTACTACAACAACAACATTGGAGAATGGTTTCGAACAACAGTTGGAGTAAGGCAGGGCTGTCTACTCTCACCCACTCTTTTCAACATCTTCCTTGAGAGAATCATGGCTGATGCACTGGAACATCATGAAGGATCAGTCAGCATTGGTGGCAGAAACGATCACAAACCTCCGCTTCGCAGATGACATTGATGGAATAGCAGGATCAGAAAAAGAGCTTGCCAGCCTAACAGAACACTTGGATAAGGCCTCCAAAACATACGGCATGGAAATCAGTGCAGAGAAGACCAAACTGATGACTAATAACACCAACGGCATTAGCACTGATATCAGGGTGAATGACCAGAAGCTGGAAACAGTTCAAAGCTTCAAGTACCTGGGAGCCATTGTATCCGACCAGGGATCCAAGCCAGAAGTAGTATGCAGGACTGCACAGACAATAACAGCTTTGTCAAAACTAAACACCATCTGGAGAGATAAGAATATCTCACTTATCTCCAAGATCAGACTAATGCGCTCCCTTGTCATATCCATATTTCTGTATGCCTGTGAATCATGGACCCTGACTGCAGATTTGGAGAGAAGAGTACAGGCAGTGGAGATGAGATGCTTTCGGAGACTCCTTGGCATCTCCTACAAAGACCACATAAGCAACGAAAGCGTGCATAACAGAATCCAGCAAACCATTGGACCCTATGAGAACCTTCTAACGATCGTGAAAAAGCGTAAACTTAAGTGGTATGGGCATGTCACAAGATCCCAAGGAATTACAAAGACAGTTTTGCAAGGCACTGTCCAAGGAGGAAGAAGAAGAGGCAGACCAAGGAAGAGCTGGGAGGATAACATCAGTGAATGGACAGGCCTAGAACTCAACAAAACCCTGAGAAAGGCAGAACAGAGAGAAGAATGGAGGGAACTGGTTGCTGAGTCTTTGAGGGTGCCCCCACGGTCGTCAGACTACGGGACAGATAGATAGATAGATAGATCTCTAATCTCCCTCCTTCTCTCTCTCTCTCTCTCTCTCTCTCTCTCTCTCTCTCTCTCTCTCCTCTCTCTCTCTCTCTCTCTCTCTCTCTCTCTTTCTCCAAGTCTCTGTCTGTCTGTCTCTCTGTCTGCCTCTCTCTCTTTCTCTGTCTCTCTCTCTAAGTCTCTGTCTGTCAGTCAGTCAGTCAGTCAGTCTGTCTGTCTGTCTCTCTTTCTACATTTTAAATGTGTGGTAACTGCTCATTTCAATCACGCTGCTTTGCCTTGGATGTCAGTGATCAGTGGGGTCGTTTCAGGGCCATACATTTTGTTAAAGACTGCTGAGTGTAACTTAGGACACAAAGCCACATCTATACACGCACGCAATTACGAAAGCAGTTACGCTTGCATTTAAGCATCTACGTGCACTTCTACACCTGCACACACACAAACACATACAAGCACTTACATACACACACACACAAACCCATGCCTACACACACACACACACACACACACACACACACGAATTCTCTTTGTTTTTCTCTCTCTGCCTCTGTCTGTCCATCTGTCTGTCTCTGCCTCTGTCTGTTGTTGTGTGTGTCTCTCTCTCTCTGTCTCGTCTCTCTCTCTCCATCTCTCTCTCTCTCCTCTCTCTCTCTCTCTCTCTCTCTCTCTCCTCTCTCTCTCTCTGTCTGCATTTTAAGTGTGTGGAAATTGCTCATTTAAATCACACTGGGTTGCTGTCAGTGACCAGCGGGGTCGTTTCGGGGCCACACATTTTGTTAAAACTGCTGAGTATAAATTAGGACACACAAAACAAACCCATAGGCATACACGCACGCATGCAAGCACACATGCACGTATGCACGTGCACTTCTCCATCTGCACACACACACACACAGGTGCACACATACACACACACGCACAAAAAAGTCTCTCTCCTTTTCTCTCTCTTCCCTCTCTCCATCTATTCTCATCCCCCCCCCCTCTCTCTCTCTCTCTCTCCCTCACTCTCTTCTTTTTTTGTGTTTGCCTTATCGTTTTCTTTTCATCTCTCTCTCTCTCTCTCTCTCTCTCTCTCTCTCCCTCTCTCTCTCCTCTCCCCCTCTCTCTCTTCCCATTTTTCTTTCTTGCCTTATTGTTTCTTTCTCTCTCTCTTCTTCTCTCTTCTCTCTCTCTCTCTCTCTCTCTCTCTCTCTCTCTCTCTCTCTCTCTCTCTCCCCTATCTCTACTCTCTCTCCCTCTCCCCTCTCTCTCTCCCTCTCCTCTATCTCTCCCTCCCTCTCTCTCTCTCTATCTCTCTCTCTCCCTCCCCTCTCTCTCTTCATTTATTTTGCTTGCATTATCATTTTCATTTCATCTCTCTCTCCCTCTCTCTCTTCCCTCTCTTGCTCTCTCTCTCACTCACTCTCTTCATATTTTTTTGCTTGCCTTATCGTTTTCTTTCATCTCTTCTCTCCTCTCTCTCTCTTCTCTCTCTCTCTCTCTCTCTCTCTCTCTCTTCTCTCTCTCTCTCTCTCTCTCTCTCTCTCTCTCTCTCTCTCTCTCTCTCTCTCTCTTTCTCCCTCCCTCTCTCTCTCTCTATTGCTCTCTCTCCCTCTCTCTCTCTCTCTTCATATTATTTTGCTTGCCTTATCATTTTCATTTCATCTCTCTCTCTCCTCTCTCTCTCTCTCCTCTCTCTCTCTCTCTCTCTCTCTCTCTCTCCCTCTCTCTCTCTCTCTCCCTCCCTCCCTCCTCTCTCTCTCTCCATATTTTGTTTGCTTGCTTTATCGTTTTCTTTTCATCTCTCTCTCTCTCTCCTCTCTCTCTCTCTCTCTCTCTCTTCTCTCTCTCTCATCTCTCTCTCTCTCTCTCCTCCTCTCTCTCTCTCTCTCTCTCTCTGTCTCTCTCTCTCTCTGTGCATTTGAAGTGTGTGGAAATTGCTCATTTAGATCACACTGGGTTGCGTGTCATTGGCGGCGGGATGGTTTCAGAGCCATCAATTGTGTCAAAACAAAATGGCTCGGCACAAATCAGGACCCAAACTGCATGCACTCATGCACGCACACAGGGGGAAAATACGCACTTCAGCAGGCATGCGTGCGCGCACCTATGTGTGCGCGCCAACGTGCACACACACAGACACAGACAGGCATGCGTGTGTGCACTCCTGAACATGATCACACACATGCACACACGCACACACCGAAAGCACACACACACGCATACACCACCGAACGAACAACACACCACACACCACACACACACACGAACGAACACACACACACACACACCGAACACACACACACGAACACACACACACACACACACACACCGAACACACACACACACACAACACACACACCACAACGAACGAACACACACATACACACAGACCGAAAACACACTCACACATACACACCGAACACACACACACACCACATATACACACACACGCACGCATACACTTTAAGTGAACAGACGTAAAATTGAACACACACACACATTGACGGACGTATACACAGTCAGTCACAGAAGAAGAGCAATCCCTTAACGAATAATAATTATTGTTATAGCAACCGCGATGTCGACCCAAAAAATTAACATCAACGACGATGATAATTGCAATGATGATCATGACAATGACGACGACAATGACGATGATAACAATAAACGCCAAAGTGAGCATAGGATAAACTTCTTCAACAGTGAGGTTTGTCAAAGAATAAAGATGATAATTATAGACGCTAAATTGAATACTTTTATTCATTCAATATATACATTACAGGAAATCTGTGCGGAAAGAATTATCAAATTTTATTTACCAAGAGTTATTTATTTACTTATTCATTCTTTTATTTCGAGGATAGTGAAATAAGCATTCATGTGCATTTTTTCACATCCAGTCCCTGTGTGAATGCAGTTTTGTAATTTTTGTCATCCGTCCCCACCGGCGAACAATGGCCTACTCTTTTGAAAGCGGAACGGGTTCTAACTTGTGTGGAAGATGTTCTGCGTGCGTTCGCACACGGGACCTCGGTTTATAGCCTCATCCGAAGGACTTTTTGGGGGGTGGGGGGGTGGGGGGGCGGTGAGTGGAGTCGGCACTGATGTGAACTCCAGGACATCAAGAGCGATGGAAATAACTACAAATAGCTTTTTTTCCCCACGAAACTAGAGAAAGAAAATAAAAAGGAGGAATAAGAGTGGAACGAAAAGTCTACAAGAATAAAAGGAAAAGTACAGGAAATTGGATGAAGAATAACTGAAATCTAAACCATAAGCACTTAACAATTCACCAACAAACATCAAAAACAACAACACTAAACCAACACAAAAAAGACAGAAAAGGGAAAAACCAGAGGGAAAAAACCCTGAAAGAGGCCATGGGATCAGATTGGTGACACAGCTCCCTGAAAGCTAAACTGTAAACTAATACTGGCTAACCAGGAAGCCAGGAAAAAAACAAACCAGTCAGTGTCCTCCTGTTGCCTGTTAGATTGTTTGTCTGGCTGGCTGGCTGGCTGACTATCTGTCTGTCTGACTGTCTGTCTGGCTGGCTGACTGTCTGTCTGACTGTCTGTCTGACTGTCTGTCTGTCTGCCTAGCTGGCTGACTGTCCGACTGTCTGTCTGTCTGGCTGGCTAGCTGGCTGACTTTCTGTCTGGCTGTCTGTCTGACTGTCTGTCTGTCTGTCTAGCTGGCTGACTGTCCGACTGTCTGTCTGGCTGGCTGGCTGACTTTCTGCCTGGCTGGCTGGCTGGCTCTCTCTTTCTGTCTGTCTGTTTCTCTCTGTCTCTGTCTCTATGTCTCTCTCTGTCTCTGTCTCTCTCTGTCTGTCTGTGTGTCTGTCTGTCTTTGTCTGTCTGTTTCTCTGAGTGTGTGTGTGTGGAGGGGGGGGGGGGGTGCGCGGTGCAGACACATCACTTTAAAATCGATCATTTCTTTCCAATTTACTTCTGTTCTTTTCTTACCTTCTACCCACCCCACCTCACCCCACCCTACTTTTCCCTAGCACGCAATAAAAACAAAAAACAAAAACTGAAAAAAAAAATCAACCCAACTCCACTTCCTTCATTCACTCCTCTCCACCCTCACCCCCTCTTTACTTCCCCCCTCCCCCCAACACACCTTCTCCCTCACCTGTTCCACCCCCACCCCTACCTCTACCCTACCCCTTCCTACTCCATACCATTAGTGGCAGAAAAAAAAAGCCGAGCTGAAGCCAGCTAAAGTACAGTGCCATGTACCTATATATAAGCTGACCTGCCTGCCTTGCCTGCTTGTAGATATTTATAGCAGTGATTTTTGTGGGTAGTCTTCTACAGTGAGAAGGAAGACGGCTTGGGTGTAGAAAGAAAGGGGTGGAGGGGGAAGACAGGGGGTGGGGAAAAGGGAATAGAAGGGAAGTGGGGGTGGGGGGGGGGTAAGCAAAGATGAGGACAAGGAGGAATTTGGGAAAAAGCTGGATGTGGAAGCAGGAAAGAGAGAGAGAGAGAGAGAGAGAGAGAGAGAGAGAGAGAGAGAGAGAGAGAGAGAGAAGAGAGAGAGAGAGAGGAGAGAGAGAGGAGAGAAGAGAGAGAGAGAGAGAGAGAGAGAGCAACAATTAAGAATGACAACAATAACATGATGAAGAAGAAGAGAAGAAGAAGAAGAAGAAGAAGAGAAGAAGAACTTTGATTAATAAGAATGACAACGATGATGATGATGATTATGTGGTGGTGGTGGTGGTGGTGGTGGTGGTGGTGGTGGTGGCGGTGATGATGGTGATGGTGATAATGTGCTGCTGCTGCTGCTGCTGTTGTTGTTGGTGGTGGTGGTGGTGGTGGTAGTGATGGTGATGATGATGGTGATGATGATGGTGATGCTGCTGTTGCTGCTGTTGCTGCTGATGGTGGTGGTGGTAGTGGTGATGATGATGATGGTGATGGTGGTAGTGGTGGTGATGAGGATGGTGATGATGATTGTTATGCTGCTGCTGCTGATCATGGTGGTGGTGGTGCTGGGGGTGTGATGGGGTTGGGGGTGGTGGTGAAAGTAATGCCAGTGAGGTGAAAACGCAAATGTAAACGCTGATATAGGTCGTGAGTTGCAAGAAATTGTATACGGAGTTTTTAAAAAACTGAGAAGTTGATAGATTGATTATTTGGATTGACTGACTGATTGGATAAATGATTGACTGACTGATTGATTGACTGATTGATGGAATGATCGATTGATTAATTGATTTATTGACTGAATGTTTGATTGATTGATTGGTCGGCCGATTGATCGATTGATTGATTTTGTTTTTGTTTTTTTATGCATTTGTACATTCATATAAACACAGAAAATTAGAGTAAAAAGAATTATCATCAATAATTTTGGCAAAACAAAACAAAAACCACGCAAAACGTTAACCTACAATAACTTAACACGAAACCAGCGTAAGAGAAAAAGCAATTACGAAGAGTGGTGGTGAAAAGTGCGTAATAAAAGAAAAAGAAAAACACAGAGAAAATCAGAATAAAGAAGACCCATTGAACCGTTGATCTTAATTACTTAAAGATGAACAAAGCAAAAGAAAGCTAAACAAGAACCAAAGACAGAGACAAAGAAAAGAAAGGGAATGAAAGTAAAGAGTCAACTTCGTGATACAGATCTCTCACACCTGAAGTGCAAACTGATGGTGGACCGGGAAGAAAGAAAAAAGAAACGAAAGAAAGAGTCAATAGATTTTCTGAACTTTCTCTTTCTCTCTCTTTTTCTCTCTGTCTCTGTTTCTCTGTTTCTCTCTCTCTCTCTCTCTCTCTTCTCTCTTCTCTCTCTCTCTCTCTCTCTCTCTCTCTCTCTCTCTCTCTCTCTCTCTCTTTCTTTCTCTCTCCTCTCTCTCTCTCCCTCTCTGTCTGTCTGCCTCTGTCTGTCTGTCTTTCTCTCTTCTCTCTCTCTCTCTCTCTCTCTCTCTCTCTCTCTCTCTCTCTCTCTCTCTCTCTCTCTCTCTCTCTCTCCTCTCTCCCCCCTACACACAGACCACATACATCTATTCAAAATCGACATTTCCTGTCCAATTCATTTTTTACACCTTCAAACCATCCCCACACCACCCCCACCCCCACCTTTCCCCCAGTATGCCATAAAAAAAAAACCCACTCACATCATTCAACTCCCCCTCCTCTTGTCCCTTCTTCCCTACCACCACCTCCATCCCCAATTTCCCCTGCCCCTCCGCCCCTCCCTTCCCTTCCCCACCTCATTCCACCCTTCCTCCCCTCCCTTATTCACTTCATGTTATTTGTGGCAGCAGAAAAGAAAAGCTGAACTGAAGCCAGCAAAGCTACAGTGCCATGTACATATAAGACCACCTGCCTGCCTGTCTGCCTGCCTGCCTGTCTGCCTGCCTGCCTGTCTGCCTGCCTGCCTGCCTGCCTGTCTGCCTGCCTGCCTGTCTGCCTGCCTGCCTGCCTGCGGATATTTATTTACAGTATTGGTTTTTGTGGGTATTCTTCTGCGAAGAGAAAGAAGACAGTTTTGTTAGAGAAGGGGGAGAAGGAGGAGGAGAGGAGGAGGAGAAGGAGGAGAGAAGTAAGAATAGGAGGCAGGAGTGGAGAAGGGGGGAGAAGAGAAAGAGAGAGAGAGAGGGGGGGGGGAGCAGACGGAGAGAGAGGGGAGGGGGGGCAAACAGAGAGAGAGAGAGAGAGAGGGGGGGGGGGGGGGGGGGGGGAGACAGACAGACAGAGAGAAAGGCAGGCAGACAGAGAGACACAGAGAGAAAGAGACAGAGACAGACAGACAGAGAGATAGAGATACAGATAGACATACAGAGAGACACATAGACAGACAGACAGACAGACAGACAGAAACAGAGACAGACAGAGACACAGAAACAGAGAGAGGGAAAGAGACAGAGAGAGAGAGGGGGGGAAAGAGACAGACGGAGAGAAAAAGAGAGACAGAGACACAGACAGATAGAGAGAGAGACAAACAGACAGTAAAACAGTACAGACAGATACACAGGTAGCAGAGACAATCAGAAAGATAGAGACAATCAGACAGACAATCAGACAGACAGACAGATAGGCAAACAGACAGTAAAACAGCACAGACAGACAGATACACAGGTAGCAGGGACAATCAGATAGAGACAATCAAACATTCAGACAGACAGACAGATAGACAGACAGAAAAAGAAAAAAGACAGACAGACAGACAGACAGACAGACAGATAAATGCAACAATAGTTGCACGCAGAAGAGGTAATTATAGACGTTTACTTTTTTACACCCTGATAAAAAGAAACACATTGTCTCCATCCCGAAGACATTATACTGCTGACAGTGTACCCTCGGGAGTCTGAATTGTGAAACCCATGCGTGACACCAAGCCATCTATATCTCGGGCGATTTTCGGATTTTTTTGGTTGTTGTTTATTTTTCTTTCTTCGTTATTTTTTGTCGTCTGTCTGTATTACATTTTACCCTAGAGGAGAGATTCAGGGTCGAGTGTTGATACATGTATGCATACTGGAATCATATTATGTTCAAGCAGACTTTTAATATTTTTTAAATTCTTTTATATCGAGGATAATGGAATACGCACTAATGTGCCTTTTTTTACATCCAGTCCCCGTGTGTATGCAGTTTTGTAAATTCTGTCATCTGTTCCCACCAGCACACAATGGCCTACTCTTACGAAAGGCGGAACAGGATTTAACGTGTGCGCAAGATGTTCTGCGTGCGTTTGTACACGGGACCTCGGTTTAGAGTCTCATCCGAAGGACGTGAGGAAGCACGCGTATTCATGCATGTGAAGGGAAAGTGTGTGTGTGTGTAGGGGGGGGGGGGGTAGTTTGCCCTTCATGGGATGATTAAAGTGTTTTTGACTTGACTTGACTTGACTTGGGTGGGTGGGGGGATGTGTTGTGTGTGGTGAGGGATGTGTGTGTGTGTGTGTGTGTGTGTGTGTGTGTGTGTGTGTGTGTGTGTG
>CM054150.1:49526469-49528969 GCA_028751875.1 Rapana venosa | reverse complement strand
AACTTTATTGTATTTTTGTATTCAATTATTTCAGTCCCAATCTTAAATCTTGGTAGCTCCTCCGGATTACTGCCATTATTAAAAAGCACAACATGAGTTTTTTCTGTGGACAAAGTAAATCCATTTTCAAGCATATATTTGTCGATGTTATCAAGCTGGCTTTGATATACCCTTTTTATGTAATTTAACGTTCTTTTTGGTGTATTACGTTTCATAGTAACATTCATCCACATGCATATATCATCCGCATATTGTACTAAGATGACATCCTTTGATAAATTCATTGGGAGATCATGCAGCAAGATATTAAATAGGATAGGAGCTATCACAGAACCTTGGGGTAGTCCCATATGAAGCGATCTAACACTTGAATATGATTTAGCCACTCTTACTTGAATTTTCTGTCTGCTAAAAAACTTTTGATATAAAATAAAAAGTGCCCAGAAACACCCATATTCTTTAGTTTACCTAATAATTTAGCATGCCAAACTTGGTCATATGCCTTTCTAATATCAAAAAATGTTGTAAGAAAAATTCTTTCTTCTTGCAAACTGCATTTTTATTTGTGTTGATAGTTTAACCAAATTATCTATGGCAGATTTATTTTTTTGAAAACCTGCTTGATTGACAGGGATTATTTTATTTTTATGGCAGAAATACATCAGCCTTTTTAGAATAATTCTTTCCATTAGCTTGCCAGTGTGAGAGGTCAAAGCAATTGGTCTGTAGCTGGTTTTGTCAGATTTAGGCTTTCCATGTTTATGAACTGGAATGACAATGGACTCCTTCCACTTTACTGGCATACCTCCTCGATCCAACATTTATTGAAGAGTTTGTGGAGAAGATAAATGAAATTTGTTGGTAAATGTTTCAACATTTCATTAGAAATTGCATCTGACCCAACAGACGTTTTCTTGTTAGAAAGAGATAGTAATGCATCTCTTACTTCGTCAAGTGAAATTGGAGCATTAATGCACGAACCGTTGTCAGAGACTGGGTCAGTGCGTTCTGTTTTACTTTCTTCATCTGTTCTGTAGTTCCTGCGTTTTAGTGACAATCCTTCAAGACGCATTGATTCAGAAAAAATGTCTGCAAAGGCCTCTGCTTTTTCTATGTTTGATGGAAATTTTTTATTATCCAATTGCACTGGACAATTTGGTAAACTAACACCTTTTTTCATTTCATGATATTTATCCCAAACTTTTTAAAGATCTTTATGATTTGAAATTTCAGTGGTACAAAAAGAAGTCCAAAATTTTCTCTTAGCCTGAGCTACAACAAATATCTCCACAGCAAGAAGAGTGAATAGTTTGTTTTATAGAATCAAACTTAATGCATTAGTAACCAAATTCAGTAGAAACAGTAAATGTCTATGTGGTGAGAATATTTCTAATACTCATATAATATTTGAATGTAAGAATACGAAAGCTTTTTTACCTCAATTTTCTGAAAACTCCCTTAGAAGCATATTCAATAATTTGATTTTGGCATTTAATATTGCAAAAGGTCTCTGGCATAGTCCTATAGGACATTTGTTATAGTTTCATTAACGTTAATCACTTTTTATGTTTTTGTTTCTGTGGTGTGTTTTTTAAGATATTTTTTTATTGTATCTTTTGCTTTGCACGGTTTCTTTTCATGATTAGACTACTTTTTCCCCCTCGCATTTTTCAGTAGGGCCTCTACAACCACCTCAATTATCATACACCCCTTGTATATATATATTTTTCTTTCTCGTCTAATATCACTGAGAGTGAACAGACGTAAAATCGAAGACAACAACAACAACAATTCTTTAAGAAATCTCGCTTCAAAAAGAAACAACAAAAAAACACCCCGTAAACAACCAACCAAATGATTCAAAACCTAGCCACGAAATAATGAAGAATGACAATAGAAGAACAATAATATCAAAGCCACTGCCAATAACAATTGTAGCAACAGAAACACCCCAAAAATGTATATCGGATAAAGCACAGAAGCAACAAACAAAACATCAAACAAACAAAATTCGAACAAACTAAACAAAAAAGCTATACAAAAAGCGAAGACAAAAACTAAACACAAAAAGGACAGAAGACAACATTTCACAGAAAATTGTTTTCAAGTTCAGAGAATGGCGAAAGATATTAGACACGTCTTTCCCTCCCTATGCGAAGAAAAGAAAACCCTAAAGAAAACAAAGTAAAACAAAGTGAAGAAAAAGCGCCAACAAAACTGGGAAAATAGAAGAGGGCTGGTGAGGCTATTGTTCTTCTGTTGCTGTTGCCACGTTTTCTTTGATACTACCATCTTGGTGCTTGAGAGATTTATTTATTTATTTATTTATTTATTCTTCTATATTGAGGATAATGGAATAAACACTTGTGTGCTTTTTTACATCCAGTCCTCGTGTCTATGCGGTTTTGTAAATTTTGTCATCTCTTCCCACCGGCACACAATGGCCTACTCTTTCGAAAAGCGGAACAGGATTTAACGTGTGCGCAAGATGTTCTGCATG
>CM054150.1:49508969-49523969 GCA_028751875.1 Rapana venosa | reverse complement strand
ATCATCACCATCATCACCATCATCTCATCATCATCACCACTACCCCCATCATCATCATCATCATCACCATCAGCAGCAGCATCAGCATCACCATCATCAGCATCATCATCAGAGTTTTGCCAGGGACATACTCTCTTGTTGCTATAGGTTGTTATACGTGTGCTAAACGCGTGTTGTACACATAGCTTCGGTTTATCTTTTCACCCGAAAGGCTAGCACCCAGACCACCACTCACAGTGTAGAAAAGTGTCGGGCACAAACGCGGATCAAACCCGGACCTGGACCGAATCCCGGACTGTTTGTTTTCCAGGCAGGTGCATTAACCTCTAGACCACGGATCCACACCGACACACTACGCCAATGTGTGCTTCATGTCATTTCCATTGTTAACCTTTAACTGCTTCAGCAAGGTCAAAGAAAATATCGAAAATATAAATATACGCTGTTTCTGTGTAAACGAATAACATGCCAACAAACTTGCAAGACTGCAATAATCATCATTACTTTTTATTTTATTTCTTGCTACTTTAAAAATCAATTCATGCTATTTCGACATCCATGTTTCACATAAACACGCTCTAGGTTGCAATCTTGTTGTTAATATGCCTTTCTTTCAAACTTCATGTTTTCCCTTACACATAATACTATCTATTTGTTTCACCACAACATTGCTGTATATGATACAAAACCTTTAAGATATACACCCCTGCAGTTATCTGTACTGGTTTTATACCGAAGAAGGAGTAGAAATGACAACCCGAAATTTGTTTGCAAAAGTCAACAAACAAAAAACAAAATATCACACAAACAAGTAAAACAAAACATCGTATGTAATAAATAAGCGGATAGATCATTCCGGGCAGAACTCAGATGCTTGTCACATTCATGGCATGGAATCACGACCCTTGACAATCCCAGTTTAGAAAGCTATCATCCCCAAATTGATAGTCTGACCGAAATAGCCACAAATGTTTCCCCTTTTACCATCGCTTGATGAGCAGAAATAGCTCAGGTGCAGAAACTGGTATTTATTTCCATTGGATCCTGATACGTCTACCCACTTCCCACACCCTCACGTTCTTCAACTAAGACTGTAAACCGAGGTCTCGTATGCGAACGCACGCAGAACATCTTGCGCACACGTTAAAACCCGTTCCGCTTTTCGGAAGAGTAGGCCAGTGTGTGCCGGTGGGAACGGATGACAAAATTTACAAAACTGCACACACACAGGGACTGGATGTAAAAAAAGCACATGAGTTCTTATTCCATTATCCTCGAAATAAAACAATATTTTTAAAAAACACGTCAGGTTCACCCTTGGTGCATTTACAGATATCTATGACAATGCTGTCTGTTCCTATTGTTTTCTTTCTTTTATTTATTTATTTAATTCTTTATATCGAGGATACTGGAATAAGCACTTATGTGCTTTTTTACATCGAGTCCCCGTCTGTATGCGGTTTTGTTAATTCTAGCATCTGTTCCCACCGGCACACAATGGCCTACTATTATGAAAAGCGGAACAGGATTTAACGTGTGTGCTAGGTGTTCTGCGTGCGTTCGCACACGGGACCTCGGTTTATAGTCTCATCCGAAGGACTTTTGGGGATAGTGGAGTCGGCACTGATGTTAATTCCAGGGGAAAATATCCCCTTGAACGGGAATCGAACCCGGGTTGTCAGATTGCGAGCGCAGTGTTCTAACCACTAGGCTATCCCGCCCCCTATTGTGGTATGGTGTGTGTTAGATGGTGGGTGTGGGTGTGTGTGCGTGTGTGTGTGTGTGTGTGTCAAAGTCAAAGTCAAAGTCAAACTTTTATTTTCAGATGGTACATTGAATAAGCAGTGCATTTGCTTTTCTTCATCAAGCCATCTATCTAAAGAAAAAAAAGCGAGACAAAAAGATAATGTGTGTGTGTGTGTGTGTGTGTGTTGTGTGTGTGTGTGTGTGTGTGTGTGTGTGTGTGTGTGTGTGTGTGTGTGTGTGTGTGTGTGTGTGTGTGTGTGTGTGTGTGTGTGTGTGTGTGTGTGTGTGTGTGTGTGTGTGTGTGTGTGGAGTATGATATATTATCATCTAGGTTGATTAAATTACTGAAACAAATCATGAAGAGGTGTGTGTGGGGGTATGAATAGATCTGACCTTTGACAGAACTCGTGTAATCTTCGGCTGAACTAAAAAAATACATGAGTGGTGGGTTGGGGTGTGGGAGTATTGTAGTGCCTTGCATTGTATTGTAGTACCTTACATTGTATTGTAGTGCCTTGCATTGCATTGTATTGCATTGTATTGTATTGCATTGTATTGTATTGTATTGTATCGATCCCCGAAGTCGGAATGCGTTTGCCTTCATTGTTGGCAAAAGCGATTGCATATACAAGACTTCACCATTGGTGAACCTCGGAGATGTAGCAGAGAACGGACAAAGAGCGTTCATCATAAATTATTGACTGGAACATTCCCCAGTAGGTATACCAGGCGCCTATGCGTGTGAATGACATCCCCACCTTCCCGATATTCCGTGTTACGAGTCCCCTCTTTTCTATCCCTCTCTTTGTTTCGGCATTATTCCTTCTCTTCTTGTCATCTCCTTCTTGTTTATTTTCTGCACTCTTCCTACCCTCTAGGCTCTGTCTGTATAGGATGGGGGGGGGGGGGGGGGGGGGGGGGGTTAGTTACCCTGTAGGCTCTCACTGTTTATGATGGGTGTGTGTGTTAGTTACCCTGTAGGCTCTCACTGTATATGATGGGTGTGTGTTACCCTGAAGGCTCTCAATGTACCATATGATGGGTGTGTGTTACCCTCTAGTATCTCATGTATATCATGGGTTTGCGTTAGTTATCCTCTAGTATCTCATGTATATCATGGGTTTGTTTGTTACCCTCTAGTGTCATGTATATCATAGGTTTGTTTGTTACCCTCTAGTATCATGTATATCATGGGTTTGTTTGTTACCCTCTAGTGTCATGTATATCATAGGTTTGTTTGTTACCCTCTAGTATCATGTATATCATAGGTTTGTTTGTTACCCTCTAGTATCATGTATATCATGGGTTTGTTTGTTACCCTCTAGTGTCATGTATATCATAGGTTTGTTTGTTACCCTCTAGTGTCATGTATATCATAGGTTTGTTTGTTACCCTCTAGTGTCATGTATATCATAGGTTTGTTTGTTACCCTCTAGTATCATGTATATCATGGGTTTGTTTGTTACCCTCTAGTGTCATGTATATCATAGGTTTGTTTGTTACCCTCTAGTATCATGTATATCATGGGTTTGTTTGTTATCCTCTAGTATCATGTATATCATGGGTTTGTTTGTTATCCTCTAGTATCATGTATATCATGGGTTTGCGTTAGTTATCCTCTAGTATCATGTATATCATGGGTTTGTTTGTTATCCTCTAGTATCATGTATATCATGGGTTTGCGTTAGTTATCCTCTAGTATCATGTATATCATGGGTTTGCGTTAGTTATCCTCTAGTATCATGTATATCATGGGTTTGTTTGTTATCCTCTAGTATCATGTATATCATGGGTTTGCGTTAGTTATCCTCTAGTATCTCATGTATATCATGGGTTTGTTTGTTATCCTCTAGTATCATGTATATCATGGGTTTGTGTTAGTTACCCTCTAGTATCTCATGTATATCATGGGTTTGCGTTAGTTATCCTCTAGTATCATGTATATCATGGGTTTGTTTGTTACCCTCTAGTGTCATGTATATCATAGGTTTGTTTGTTACCCTCTAGTATCATGTATATCATGGGTTTGTTTGTTACCCTCTAGTGTCATGTATATCATAGGTTTGTTTGTTACCCTCTAGTGTCATGTATATCATAGGTTTGTTTGTTACCCTCTAGTATCATGTATATCATGGGTTTGTTTGTTACCCTCTAGTGTCATGTATATCATAGGTTTGTTTGTTACCCTCTAGTATCATGTATATCATGGGTTTGTGTTAGTTACCCTCTAGTATCTCATGTATATCATGGGTTTGTTTGTTATCCTCTAGTATCTCATGTCTATCATGGGTTTGTGTGTTACCCTGTAGGCCCTGAAAAACCACAGCCTGAACTCCACAAGTCAGCAACCGTTTGTTTCTCTTTGGAACAGAGTGATAATTGTTCCCATAGTGGCCATAACATCTAAGCTCTTTGCGCTGTCCTTTGTCCATGCCTTAGTGGTGACATACTGTGTGACAGCACTTGGCAGGTTAGAAGTCAGGATAATTTACTGCGATAGTTGCTGTAATTTCTTTGCTTTCTTTCTTTATTGCTGCTGCTTTTCTTCTTTGTACTGCTAATTGTTGTCTTCGTAATTGTTCTTTCGTGTTCGGTAGAAGGTTTGTTCTGATATTCGGCATAGAGGGGTGATTCTGGCACCGGTCTGTCTGATCGTGATGATCGTAATAGCAGAGACATCATCAGCGATGATGACCAAAAGCACTGCGCAACAGCAGCAGCAACAGAAACATCAATGTTGGGGGTGACAAGAAAGTATCTAGCTGGGATTGAATGTTTGTCAATAAAAATAAATCCCACTAAATTTTGTATTATATCTTTTTTATTCTTTAATTTTTAGGATATGGAAGAAGCACTCATGTGCGTTTTACATCCATTCCCAATATGTTTGCAGGGGTTTTTTCCCATAATTTTTGTGTTTTCCGTTCCCACCGGCACACAATGCCCTAGTCTTCCGGAAAGCGAAACAGGATTTAACGTATGCGCAAGATGTTCTGCGTGTGTTTGCACACGGTACCTCGGTTTATAGTCTTATCTGAAGGACTGTTGTGTGTGTGTGTGTGTGTGTGGGGGGGGGGGGGGGAGGGGGAATGGGGGCGGGGTTGGAGTTGGTACTGACGTTAGCTCCAGGAGTGGAAGGGGGGGGGGGGGGGGTCCTCTTGAAATGGAATTGGCCCTGGGTCTGCAGATCACGAGTGCAATGCGCAACGCTCTTACCACCAGGCTGTCCTGTCCCTTTATGTTGTAAGCAAAGAACTAAAGCATGCGTTGAAATTAAGGTTGTTATACTTTTAATTGTTACTCTGAGGTTGTCTTCCTCATCCATGACAAACTCTTAGCATAACCACCTTCATTCTCTCTATTTCAGTAGAAAAAATACCCTCTGAAGTCGGAGTATGGCATGTTACACGGAGAGGTCCTTGAAAACAGTCAATCTCGCAAAACTTGTTATCCCCTATGAAGTCACAGTGTCACAGAGACTCCTGTGCATCAGGAATAAGAAAGAGTGCGTGGTTTGGTGAAGCCCAGTGCGTTAAGCGAGGGAACGCCCAAAGACAGCAGCCAAGAAAAACAACATGAAAATACCCCCTATGCACCCCTGTCTCCAGCAGAGCATCCCGTTATGCAGATGGTAAAACATCCACCAAATTCGGAACTCTATATATCTACCTGCGTGCATGCATGCCCGGGCACTCGCGCGCGCGCACGCACACGCACGCACGCACACACACACACACCACACACACACACACACACACACACACACACACACACACAGGTCAAGTGGGTGACAATATACTGATAATGATGGTGATGATGGTGTGGATACATAACGTGATTTTGCTTGGTATGGGCCCGAAACTTCCCCCCCCCCCCCCCATTACACCATGAGTGGTGGTCTGGGTGCTAGTCTTTCGGATGAGACGATAAACCGAGGTCCCGTGTGTTACACAAAATTATTCAGCGCACGCATTAGAACCCACGACAACAAGAGAGTTGTCCCTGGCAACATTCTTAGAAAAAAGCCACTCTGATAGGGAAACAAATACAGTTGCAGACAAAAAAGAAGAAAAAAAGGGTGGCGCTGCTCTTGTGGCGACGTGCTCTCCCCGGGGAGAGCAGCCCGAATTTCACACAGAGAAATCTCGTGACTTAAAGTGGTATAAATAAAAATAAAATAGGCTTAAGACAGGAGTACATGACTTCTCATCTTGTGTATCTGAAATAGGCCTAAGTAGCATGCCACTCATTTAAATGACTGGATTATTGAAAACACAAGACAACTGATTGATTTGATTGTATACTTGTGGTCTTATGTCTTTTTGTCTCGCCCATTTTTTCATTTCTGTTTTTGAGAGGTTTTTTTTTTGTTTGTTTGTTACAGTTGTTTACGTTTATGTATCTCTAACTAAAATGTACATGTTATCACAGTTAAATCCAACCTAAACTTCGCAGACAATTTAGCGAACTAGTTTACCTTTCTTTTTATTGGAATGAGAATACATAAATCAATAGCTTTTTCTAAAAAACAGATGCGTTTTACAGCAGAAGAGTTTATTTGTGTGTGTGTGCATATGGTGAAGATTGCTTTGTTTTATACTACGATCAAGTCATGCAATAATCATTAATCATTCTTTAAAAAAATCTTTTTTGAGGATACAATTATTCAATTATTTTTTAAAAAAGGATAGTTTTAAAGACAAAGGAGGTTATGTCAGTGTTATCACTGAGTTGGTATTGCCGTTGATACAAAGACAAAAATGAGCTATGTTGTGTTTCCACATTCTTTATATGTATATATATATTGGTGTTTATATATATATATATATATATATATATATATATATATCACTCACTCACTCACTCACTCACTCAGTCCCATGTCCCAAAGGACGTAGGGGGGACATGAGAGAAGACGCGACAGAGATCTTTTTTCCATGCTTCACGATCCTGTGTGGCTAGTAGAAGGTGTTGCAGGGGTTGGGCGGTCCAGTCTTTGCATAAACACCAACATTCAAAAAATGGTAAATGCAATGCTTTTCCTATTTGGTAAAGGTCAATACTGTAAATGAATACGATTTGCTTTTCATATTTCTTTTTTTTTTTTTTTTTAAGGTTACATTCACAAAAGAGAAATAGGCAAACGTAAAATCTATTTTTGGAGAAAATCGTCTAAAGTAGAACGCGTAGAGTTTGGGGTTTTGTTGTTGTTGGTTTGTTTGTTTGTTTTGTTTGTTGTTTTTCGGGGAGGGAGGAGGGTGCGTTTTTTAGAAAGCATAGGTGAGCATTTTAGCATAGCCAAGCATAACACCTGCCATTAGAGAAAGCCACCACAAGTGGGAGCAAAGATGTAAGTGAGCATTTCAAAGGTCCTTTTTGCAAAAAAGCCACAAAAACCCCCCACCCCCAAAACTGTATTTCTGCTAGGCTGACAGTATGTGCAAAAAAAAAAAAAAGAAAGACAGAAAGAAAGAAGGTCTAAAAGGAAGAAAATCAACAAAGAACAGTTGTATATTTCTTTTTATTCAAAATTTTATTGCAGTAGTTGGGGCTGATAAAGAGACACACATATAAAAGGCACAACAACAACAAGAACAACAAACAGTGATAACAATAATAATATAATAACAACAAGAACAAGAACAACAAACCAACTACAGAAGAAAAAAAAAACAGATAAGAAAAGAAAAAGAAAAAACAAAAGATAGTGCTTCGTTATCTTAGAGCAACTGAGGCCCATAAGAAAACACACAAAAATGAGTGGTTCTAATTGTACATTCTCAGAACGTACACAGGACTTGACCAATTGTTAATCCGTCAGACTCTATGCACAAACCACTGACGAAAAACAACCTACAAGACCACCACCACCACAGAGATTGTCTGCACATGACATGTGACCATCAACCACTGAGTCAGGCTGTACCCAACAGTTAAGAGCCAGCCGGGTCCAGAATTAATCATACTAAACACACAAAGCTTCCTTTCGCTTCACGCACAATAGTCAGTCCATGACAATGAAGTCCCTCGGGAAGGCCCTAGCTCCAACGGTAATGTTGATGACATGTTTCAGTTATTTTAGTCTAGTTAGTAATGTTGATGATATGTTTCAGTTATTTTAATCTGGCTAGTAATGTTGATGACATGTTTCAGTTATTTTAATCTGGCTAGTAATGTTGATGTTATGCTTCAGTTATTTTAATCTGGCTAGTAATGTTGATGATATGTTTCAGTTATTTTAATCTGGCTAGTAATGTTGATGACATGTTTCAGTTGTTCTAATCTGGCTAGGCTTTCGTGCATGTCGTGGTAAATAAAATGAGCTATTCACAGTGCGTTCCTTGGGGATTTCTGATAGCTACGACATTGTCATGAATAATTTCTATGGTCATCTCCTGCTGGATGCAGTAGATGCTTCTGAATGGTCATTTTGGCCCAAAACAGTCAGTGTATTGTGCAGTTTGGGATCAAGGTTAAAAGCAAGAATAGCCTGCTGATTGGTAGAGCCTTTGATTTGAATTACTGAAAAATGGATGAATGCATTGTACAAGTTTTATACTGAGGAACATGAAAGCTTTCGTACCGTAGGGATGATTGCAGTATTAGGGGAGGAGAGAGAGAGAGAGGAGAGAGAGAGAGAAGGAGAGAGAAGGTGTGAGAGAGAGAGAAGACAGAGAGAGAGAGGGCAGAGAGAGAGAGAGACAAAGACAGAGATAGAGACAGAGATAGAGCAGAGACAGAGACAGAGAGGGGGGGGGGGGGGGGGGTAATGTTTAATCAACACCAGTGAGCATTGCAGTTTTTAAAAAAAAAATTACTGACCGACATGCAATGGCTTACCCTACCAAAAGGCAGAACAGGTTTTAACACTTCCCGGAAGCTGTTCTGCGTGCTTTTGTACACAGAACTGCGGTTTTTTGTCTCATCCAAAAAACGTTCAGGGAGAGGGGGGGGGGGGGGGGGGGTCGGTACTGATGGTAACTCCATGGAAAAATCTCCACAAACGGATTCCTTGGTGGTGGTTTGAACCCGGGCTGTCAGATCGCGAACGCAACACTCTAACCACTAGGCTATCCTGCCCTTGTAGACTGTTTAATGTGGGCAGTCTCTGATAGGTGTTTTCTAAGTTTTATTTTGTTTTTAATATATAATTTTGTTTACCTACAAAGAAAAACCAAAAATGGCTGTTCTACTGGCATCTCAAATTGCTGATTTTTTAATGTGTCATACTATTTTCATACTGCTGATTTGAAAAAGCTTCATTCTTTTCTCAAATTGCTGATTTGCAAATACTTCATTCTATTCTCAAATTGGTGATTTGTAAATGCTTCATTCTATCATCGAATTACTGATTTTAAAATGCGTCATTCTATTTTCAAATTGCTGATGTTCAAATTATTGATTCTATTTTCATATTGCTTATTTTCAAATCGTTCATTCTATTCTTGAATTGCTGATTTCCAAATACTTCTAGCTTTCGGTTGTCAAATTGGTAATTTTCAAATGCTTTATACTATTCTCAATCGATGATTTTCAAATGCTTCGTTCTATTTTCAAATTGCTGATTTTCAACTGCCTGTCAGGCATTTGGTTTAACATTTTTATTTTAATCGTGGGGTTTTGCAAAGAAAAAAAGTTTTTACATTTTGATTTGAGCGGACCATATATGTCTAAAGAAATTACAGGCCTGGTCTAATTTACGTTGCTGGTTAAGCAAAAGGCAGCATGACTTAAATTAGTTGTTAGCAGTCATAAAATGGTAATGGTAATTTTGTTCATTGTGGCTTAGAAGCGGTGATAGTAAATGTTTTGTTGTCCTTTTTTAATGATTTTGCTGCTGCTTCTGGTAGTGGTGGTGGTGGTGGTGGTTGTGGTGGTGGTGGTGGTGGTGGTGCTGCTGCTGCTGTTATATAAACGTCTTGTGTAATACATCATTATCACTTCAAGATCACTAGTCATTACGTACCTTTGCTGTGATAGTTTCTTATCTAACTCCCTTTTCAAATTAACTGCAAGCCTTGGGGTCTTTACATAGAAATGCCACTCTAAGTTCTTATGCAAATGATGTCTTAAGTAATTGCAAGCGTACTAGTCTTTATAGAGTCGTGCTTTAATTCTAAACCTTTTATATTACTCATATCTTTACAAACCATTACCGTTTTTAAATTCTTATAGAGATTTTGTCCTAATTTTACTGCAAAAATGCAAGTCATTACATCTGTAAATTTGCTTCCGCGAACCTTTTTATTTCACCATCATCTTAATCAGCAGCAAATGTACGAGTCATTGTAGGTGGGGGGGGGGGGGGGGGGCGGAGGGGGGGGCGACTCAGTGGTTTAGCGTTCATTGCGCTCATGTTCTGCTGACCCGGGTTCAATTCCGGTTCAAGGGGACATTTTCCCCTGGAGTTAGCGTCAGTGGCGACTCCACTCCTGCAATGGCCTTTCTGATGAGACTATAAACAGAGGTCATGTGTGCACACGCAGGCAAAACATTTTGAGCACACTTTAAAACCTGTTTCGGAAGAGTAGGCCATTGTGTGCCTGTGGGAATGAATGATAAAATTACACAAAACTGCATACACACAGAGACAGGATGTAAAAAAAAGCCCACATAAGTGCTTATTCCATATTCTTAGAAATGTAAGAATAAAGAGATAAAACAAAATAGAGAATACGTGCCCGCTGAGTCTGCCATCTGAGCTGTTTGACCACAAGAGTATTTTTTTAAAATTCTTTTATATCCAAGATAATGGAATAAGCCATTATGTGCTTTTTACATCCAGTCCCCGTGTGTATGTGGTTTTGTAAATTCTGTCATCTGTTCCCACCGGCACACAATGGCCTACTCTTATGAAAAGCGGAACAGGATTTAACGTGTGCGCAAGATGTTCTACGTACGTTCGCGCACGGGACCTCGGCTTATAGTCTCATCCGAAGGACTTTTGGGGAAAGTGGAGTCTATACTGATGTTAACTCCAAGAGAAAATATCCCCCCTTGAACGGGAATCGAACCCGGGTCGTCAGATTGCGAGTGCAATGTTCTAACCAGTACGTTATCCCGCCCCCGTCTAAAGGACAACAGTGGTATACAAAGGCGGGAAGCCCCTCTACTGCACATGCTTCTTGCTCTTTGAACAGCAGCTGTGGAGCAAGCAACGCTGTGAAATAATCACAGATTTCTCCAATGACCAGGAAAGTATATAACCCTCATATTTCTCACAGACTTAGATCACAAGCATTACTGTAAAAAAATTTTAATGATTTTTTTACCCCAAAAAATGCAGCTGTCGGTTTTTATTAAAGAAAATAAAACTTGAAGGAGCAGAGGCTCAGAGGACGTCACATTATAATAACAACAATAATAATAATAATAATAA
The DNA here is from genome assembly GCA_028751875.1 of Rapana venosa. NCBI lineage: Eukaryota > Metazoa > Mollusca > Gastropoda > Neogastropoda > Muricidae > Rapana > Rapana venosa. The sequence continues at coordinate 49,512,844 of CM054150.1, read as the reverse complement.
TAGTAAGGATAGTAATAATAGTAATAAATGGAAGGTATATAGCGCTATGTCTTGGAAAAACAAATCAGAGCGCTTGCATTCAACCCGCTCCTACACATGCAACTAACAATGATTAACAATATTTTAACAAATTCAAATGCACACACCACACACACACACACATACACACACACACACACACACACAACACACACACATACACACACACACACACACACACACACACACACACTACACACACACACACACACACAACACACACACACACACACACACACACACACACAGAGGCTATACACTTCAGCAGGGTGATGGAATTTTGGCTGTTAAAGGCAGGGACAGATATGAGATGAAACAGGAGGGGAAAATCTTAGGTTTGAAATAGGTATGTTTTGAGGCTGGATTTAAAGCTGTCGTAAGTAAGCTTTTCACGAAAGGGAGAGAGGGAGGTCATTCCAGATTTGATGGACCAGAAATAGAGAAAGAGCGACAGCCAACAGTGGATTGGTTGAATCTAGGTTGAATCTATCATCACTGATACGCAGTAGTAGAGGCAGGGCTCCTCTCTTTCTTTCTTTCTTTCTTTACTCTTTTATATCGAGGATAATGGAATAAGCACTCATGTGCTTTTTTACATCCAGTCCCCGTGTGTATGCAGTTTTGTCAATTTTGTCATCTTTCACGTAGTGAGGTAAGCCACGCGCTGCTCTTGCCTCCAGGACCAGCTCCTTGGGCTCAGAACTTGTAGCTTTCCCCCATGAGGATGCCAGGGACCTGTCAGTATAAACAACATCCCCACATTCTGGAAATTCTGTGCTAAATATTTCCTCTTTTCTCTAACTTTCTGCCTTGTTTCTTTTCTTCTTGTCACCTTCTTGTTCTTGTCTATTTTCTGCCTTCTTGGTCCATTCTTCTGCCTTTTTTCCCCGCCAGAAAGACTTAACTTAAAAATAATCATTCTCTCTTTTGCCAAAGTTGGATGAGGTGGGTCTGACTTGTTTAATTAACGGCGGTGTGGCGCATTTTCGCTCATATAACATACAACAGTACTTGTCTGAACGTTTGAAAAACAAGAACAAGAAGAACAAGGACAAAAAGAACAACAAGAAGAAGAACAACAACAAAAAGAAGAAGTTGTAGCTTTAAAATTGAACACTCCAGTTCCCTGCAAGTCCTATAGATTCTTCTTCGTCGTCGTCCAATGCTCAGACTGCAACTATTATCCGTTATATGAGCGAAAATGCGTTACACGGCCTGTAAGTACCTGGGACAAGTCAGGCCAGCCGAGCGATCCAACTTCAGCTTGGGAGAAAGCTGTTTCCTTTTAAGTCTTTCTGGATTAGCAACCCAAAAAAAGGCACACAAAAAAGACAAGAAGAATGTGGGTGACGGGAAGACAAAAGGAACAAACAAAGCAGAAACAAAGAGAGCGATGGAAAAGAGCAAATTTCTAGCACAGAATTTCCAGAATGTGGGATTGCTGTTTCATGCAGACAGGCTGGCTCCTTGGCATGCTCACAGATGAAGTCTTTTAGAGGAAACTGCAAGACGAGCCAGAACTCACACGCAAAGCATTTTTGCGCATACAATGAACACTTCTGATTGCTTCGTTAGAGACTCGGGGCAGTAGGGTAGGGACGACACGAACGTTCCTAGCATGCAATCAGGCATCTGAGGAAGAGTGGGCTCCGCAAAGCTTAACTTGTCCAGGACACACTGTCTGGCAATTCTGGTGCCGGTACCCTGAAGACTCCTCGGGGAGATCAGGGAAAGACAAGTCGTCTCAGACAACAAGGAAGCTTCGGCCATAGGGCACTTGCACGCACTTTCATTTACACGAGCATTCTTCGTGTTTTGCTTTTGTTTTTGTTTTTGTTTAAGAGAGAGAGAGAGAGAGAGAGAGAGAGAGGAGAAGAGAGAGAGAGAGAGAGAGAGGGGAGAGACATACATGCGACAGACAGACAGAGACAGACAGACAGAGACAGTCAGACAGACATACAGACACGAACAGAGAGACAGAGACAGACACAGAGAGAGAACACTGAACACTGAAAAGTTTTATTGTACTTCGGCTTTGGGCCACTATACAAACATGTTTGGGGAATAGGCGGGGCGGGGGGTGGGAGGGGGGGAGTAGACATAGCAGAAAACGAATTTATCTATTTTGCATTTCCAATTCTGCAAGCATACAGAAGCGCACCCAATATCTTTCTAGTTATCATCATCCTCATCAACATCTTCAGCATCAACATCATCATCGCCATCAGCATCTTCATTACCTAGAGCAGCAGATGCAAGTATATCAACATAACCATCATTACTTTCATCCTCTACATCATCATCATCATCATCATCATCATCATCATCATCATCAACATCATCATCATCATCTACACTATCACCATCTTCTTCAACCTGTATAAACATCATCGTCACGATCATCATCTTCAATCTCTGCATCATGGCTGTGATCATCATCTTCATCATCGTTTCCATCGTCATGAGAGAGAGACAGACAGACAGACAGAGAGAAAGACAGGAAGACAGAAAGACAAACAGAGACAGACAGGCAGAGACACTAAGACTGAGAACGAAAGGGAAAACGGAGAGAAGAGAGAGAGAGAGAGAGAGAGAAGAGGAGAGAGAGAGAGAGAGAGGAGAAGAGAGAGAGAGAGAGAGAGAGAGAGAGAGAGAGAGAAGAGAGAGAGAAAGTGCAAGCGCTTGCAATAAGAATAATTAAAGAAAACAGAAAAACACAAAAAACCAAAAGAAAGCAGTTGTAATGGTTAAAAGAGAGATAAAGTGCGCGCAGTTTTTTTAATATATTTTTTTATTTTGGATGTTTCGAACTGTTTTTTTTTTTCTTTCGCTCTATTCGTTTTGTTTTTCTTTGTTTTGTTTTGTTTTTGTACGAGTAATGTCATCCTTCTTTGCTCGGGTTTTACCTTCTTTTTTCAAGTTTTTTGGTTTGATTAGCTTTTTTGTCTTTGTCCACCATTTGTTCATTTATCTTCCCTAAGTTTTGTGTGTGTTTTTTTCTAACTTTGTTTTTTTTTTTGTTTTTTTATTCTAACATTTTGTTTTTTCTGAGTTTCGTGAACCGTCTTGGATTTTTTCTCTAATGGTTAGTCTAGTGTGTGATTTCTTTTGTTTTGGTGTGTGTGTGTGTGTGTGTGTGTGTGTGTGTGTGTGTGTGTCGTGTGTGTGTGTGTGTGTGTGTGTGTGTGTGAGTGTGTGTGTCTAAGTGTGTGTGTATGTGTGTGTGTGTCGGTGTGTGTGTGAGTTTCGGTGTGTGTGTGAGTGTGTGTGTGTGTGTGTGTGTGTGTGTGTGTGTGTGTGTGTGTGTGTGTGTGTGTGTGTGTGTGTGTGTGTGGTGTGTGTGTGTGTGTGAGTGTCGGTTGTGTGAGTGGTGGTGTGTGTGAGTGAGTGAGTGTGTGAGTGAGTGTGTGTGTCTAAGTGTGTGTGTATGTGTGTGTGTGTAACTGTGTTTGTGTCGGTGTGTGTGTGTGTGTTCGTGTGTGTGTGTGTGTGTGTGTGTGTGTGTGTGTGTGTGTGTGTGTGTGTGTGTGTGTTGGTGTATGTGTGTGTTTGTTTGTGTGTTTGTTTGTTTGTTTGTGTATGTGTGTCTTTGTGTTTGTGTGTGCATGATTTGATGTGTGTATGTGTTGATACGAAATAGGCTTTTTATGCTTAGATATATTATGGACATAAAATTTATCAGCATACGCACGCTGACAAGCGTGAAAGCATACAAACATACTCACACGCGCGCATGCACGCACACACATACATACACGCACATTCAGCATCATAATTCGGAGATGAACATGACACTAAAGCATTAAAAACAAGGCAGCACTTTCACATCTGTTCGC